>CM061747.1:190661550-191261550 GCA_030979885.1 Lolium multiflorum
TGCTTCATGATGCCCAGATATATGACATGATGCGGACGAAGAAGAAGCCCAATCCCGCATTGCCTCAGCCACAGTACTACGGCAATGCCAAGGCCGCCAAGGAGGACTACTGCGACATGGTCAAGTCTCGTCACCCCGAGGTGGATGACCCCTTGAGCATTCCGGTCGACGAGGAGTCGTTGGTCCTGTCGGGGCGCGGGCGTCCGCATGGCCGTTTCCCTTGGCTGAATAAGGCGGTCAAGCCTACCCACTCCACGAGCTACACGCGCCTCAAGCATACCCTCACCGCCGACAGCCCCCAGCCTCGTCCACGGCCTGCTCGTCCACCCGCCTACGATGTAAGTTTTCCTCATTTTCATCCTCTTTCCGGTTTTCCTTCCTACATGGCTAAGTGTTGACGAGATTCATTGTTTCTGAAATTGTAGCCTGAGTTCGAGGCGGCCTTCGAAGCCTGTAATGAAGCGTATCAGCAGGCCGCTGCGCAGTGGAATAGGCAGAATACGGCCTACATGGCGTATATAGGAGTAAGTCTGAATCTTTCTTCTCGCAAGTAGATGACAAGTCTCAGTTTGATGCTTTATTTCTGCAAAGCCTAACTTGTAACCTATCTTGCAGGAAATGATGATCTCTATGTCTACTGGTACACCGCCACCGGCTCGAGTTACCGTGGCGGGGGACATGCCTATCATGCCATCGAAGGCAGCTTTCGCTGCGACTTACTACGGATCCACACCGGAGGTAAGTTCTTTGCCAAACCGGTAGTTACCACTTTCCTTTGCCTCGCAAGTTGCTAACATGTAGGGAACACGTAGGGAACGGGATGGTCCGGGAACCAGGCATCGCCGGGTGGGCGCGAGGTCACACCGGTTCATGAAGGTGGTCGGTCTCCTGGGCGTTCTGCTGGTGCCTCTCCGTCGACTACTCCTGGGACTACTCCCGGTGCCTCTCCGTCGACTTCTCCTGGGCGTAGCACCGGTCCTTCTCCAGGTGGTTCTTCTGCAGCTTCTACCGGAGCGCAACCCCGGGCTGCTCGTTTCGCCAACGATGTGGGCGGACACACCCCGCCCGGGTCCTTCCTCCGCTAGTCGGCATCGGGCTTCTTGCTTGCCATCATGTGCTACCTACTACTATGTATTGGATGACATGGCACTCTCCTCTTGTATGCTATTACATGCACCATGTATGCTACTATGTGGATTTCATGCTATTTATGTGAATTATGGTGAATTTGGATGACTTGCATGTATTTGGATGAAAATTGCTGTGAAATTGTTTCATTTGTGCCGTGAAATTGACCAGTTGCTGTAAAACTGGCCCAGCTGCCGTGAAACCTGCCGCAGATGCCGAACCAAATGGCACACATGCCGAGGGCATTGCCTCGGCATATGGCCTGCCCCGCAACGGCTCGGGGCGTCTTAGCAGCTGACACGCATGCGCCTATGCCGGTGGCCAGGGCCGTCGGCGTATGCCCCGACGTGCGGCGCAAAGGCAGCAGCGTGGGCGGGCCAAGACGGACGCCACGTCGCACACGGAGGCCGTCGCCGGCGCACCGCATGGTGGCCGTCGGCGTCTGCATGGTGGCCGTCGGCGTCTGCATGGTGGCCGTCGGCGTCTGCAGGGTTGGGACTCCCCTCGTCTGCCACGTCGCGCGCTACGCCGAGGGCTATGCCGTCGGCGTATGCTGCCCGCCGTTGACGCTACGCCGAGGGCACGTACGCCGAGGGGCTCGCCGGCCGTCGGTGTACGAAGCATACGCCGAGGGCTACCTCTACGCCGACGGCTCACTGGCCTATGCCGAGGGACCTAGAAGCCGAGGACAGACGCCGAGGGCTGCCGTCGGCGTAGCCTACGCCGAGGGCAGCCGGCCGTCGGCGTAGTGCTCCGTTCCTGTAGTGAAGCCTAAATATGTACATACTATTAGGGCAATATGCTTGTTGTATTATTAGGGGGCCAAAGGCCACAATATATAGTACATGTACAGGCGCAATATGCAGGAAGCCCCCTACCTTATGGGGAAACTACAATATACATATATATACTCTAACACCCCTCTCAAACTCATGGTGGATCCACAACACTGAGTTTGGAGAGTAAGAAGTCATGCTGCGCTCGAGTTTGTGCCTTTGTAAAGAAATCCGCCAACTGCAAATCTGAAGGCACATAATGAACCACAACAACATCACCCTGCACCTGAGCACGTGTATAAAAAGCATCAACACCAATATGCTTGGTCAGCTCATGCTTGACCAGATCACGTGCAATACTGATAGCACATGTACTGTCAGACAAAAGTGGAGTGGATGTCGTAACAGAGACCCCAAAATCTGCCAGCAACCACCGTAACCAGGTCACCTCAGCAATCAACAAAGTCATAGCCCGCAACTCCAGCCTCAACACTCGAACGGGAAACCGCTACCTGTTTCTTCGTCTTCCAAGCAACAAGCGAACCACCAAGAAACACACAATAAGCAGAAAGTGAACGACGATCCGTAGGATCACTCGCCCAAGTAGCATCCGAGTAGCACTGGAGCTGGAGAGAACTGGAACTAGGAAAGAAAAGGCGACGAGTGATCGTGCCACGAAGATAACGAAGAACACGGAGGAGATGACTGTAGTGAACAGTGGTAGGAGCTGAGACAAACTGACTCAGAATATGAACATGATAAGAAATATCAGGACGAGTGACAGCAAGATAAACAAGACTCCCAACAAGATGACGATAACGTGTGGGATCAGGAAGAGGATCACCATCAGTAGGACGGAACTTAACATTAAGCTCCATAGGAGTATCAACCGTGCGCTCATCCCCAAGAGCAACACGAGCAAGAAGATCCTGAATGTACTTTTCCTGAGAGATAGAAAAGCCATCAGAAGTGGAGGAAACCTCAATCCCAAGAAAATAGCGAAGAGGACCAAGATCAGTCATAAGAAACTGATCGCGAAGACGAGCCTTGACAAAGGCAATATACTCAGGATCATCACCAGTAATGATCATATCATCAACATAGAGAAGAAGAAGGGTGCGTCCACGAGGAGAAGTGTGAACGAAAAGTGCTGGATCATGAAAACTAGGAGAGAATCCAGCAGCAATCACCACAAAGGCAAAGCGCTCAAACCAGGCACGAGGGGCCTATTTCAGACCATAGAGAGAACGTCGAAGACGACAAACCATCCCATCGGGAACAGAATACCCAGGAGAAGGCTGCAGGTAAACCTCCTCACTCAACTCGCCATTAAGAAAAGCGTTCTGAACATCAAGCTAGGACACAGACCAACATCGAACAGAAGCAACAGCAAGAAGAGTACGCACGGTGGTCATATGAGCCACAGCGGCAAAAGTCTCATCATAGTCACGGTCGTGCTCCTGCTGAAAGCCACGAGCCACAGCAGGGGGTGCATCCGGAAAATAAGAAAAGAGATATCATCCACCGGGTAAGTACCCGAGGTGGGACGAGGATAGAAGGGACGTGTCTCATCAAACGTGACGTCACGAGAGATGCGCATCCGACGACCAACAGGATCCCAACAGCGATAGCCCTTATGCTCATCATTGTATCCGAGAAAAACACACTCAACAGATTGGTGCGTTCGCGAGGAGGTAGAAGGACATAGCAAACGCAACCAAATAAACGAAGAGTCGAGTAATCTGGAGAGCTACCAGAAAGACGCTCGAGAGGAATGCCACCTTGAAGGGTGATACGTCTAAAACGTATCTATAATTTCTTATGTTCCATGCTACTTTATGACAATACTTGAATGTTTTATACATACTTTACAGCATTATTATACATTTTCCGGCACTAACCTATTAACAAGATGCCGAAGCGCCGCTTGTCGTTTTTCTCTGTTTTTTGTTTCGTAAATCCTAAAGGAAATACTGAATTGGACGAACCAACGCCAATGGGCTCATTTTTACACTAAGTTTCAGTAAGACCTGGGGGTGAGAGACCAAGGCCACGAGGCACACACCAGGGCGGCGCGCCTGTGCCCCGGCCGCGCGGTTCCCGTTGTGTGGGCCCCCGCGTCGCCCCCCCGACCTACCCTTCCGCCTACAAATAGCCTTCTTCACGAAACCCCCCGTACCGAGAGCCACGATACGGAAAACATTACCGAGAGGCCGCCGCCGCCAATCCCATCTCGGGGATTCGGGAGACTGCCTCCGCACCCGCCGGAGAGGGGAATCATCACCTGAGGGCTCTACATCATCATGCTCCGCTCCGGATTGATGCGTGAGGCTCCATCCTTGGACTAGTGGGTCCATAGCGTAGCTGGATGGTTGTCTTCCGCTGTTATCATTGTTTAGATCTTGTGGGGCCGCCTAACATGATCAAGATCATCTATTTGTAATGCTGCATGTTTTGGCGCGATCCGATGAATATAGAATACTATGTTAAGTTGATATCAATCTATCATATATGTGTTGTTTATGTTCTTGCATGCTCTCCGTTGCTAGTAGAGGCTCGGCCAAGTTGATACTTGTAATTCCAAGAGGGAGTAATTATGTTCTCGATAGTGGTTCATGCCTCCATTGAATCAGGGACAGGATAGAAAATTCTAAGGTTGTGGATGTGCTGTTGCTAATAGGGATAAAACAGATGCTTTGTCTAAGGATATTTGTGTTGATTACACACACCATACTTAATGCAATTATCTCTTTTTATAACTTAATACCGGAAGGGGTTCGGATGATAACCCGAAGGTGGATTATTTAGGCACGATGCATGCTGATAGCGGTCTATGTACTTTGTCGTAATGCCCTGATTAAATCACATAGTAATCATCATTGATATGTATTGAATCTTTATTTGTCAATTGCCCGCTTGTAATTTGTTCACCCAACATGTTAGTTATTTTATTGGAGAGACACCACTAGTGAACTGTGGACCCCGGTCCATTCTTTTACATCTGAATACATTCTATTATTTTTACTGTTCTTTGCAAACAAACACCATCTTCCACTCGATACGCTTTATCCTTTGTTTTCAAGAAGTCAGAGATTGACAACCTCACCGTTACGTTGGGGAAAAGTACTTTGATTGTGTTGTGCAAGTTCCACGTTGGCGCGCCGGTTTCACTGGTGTTGTGCCGCACTACATTCCTCCACCAACAACCTTCACGTTCTCTTGGCTCCTACCGGTTCGATAACCTTGGTTTCTTTTCTGAGGGAAAAACTTGCTGATGTGCGCATCATACCTTCCTCTTGGGGTTCTAACGGACGTGTGCTTTACCGTCACAAGGAAGTTGTTGACTACACGCCACACAATTATTTTTCCCTCGCGCCGTTGCCGGGATCAAGACACGCTGCAAGGGGAGTCTCTCATACCCAATCTCTTTACTTTGTTTTTTGTCTTGCTTTACTTTATTTTATTTACCGTCTTGTTTGCTTCATATTAAAAACACAAAAAATTAGTTACTTTACTTAATTTATTTTGTTATCATGTCTAGTCCCGTACTTGTTTTTATTTTCACTAGTTAGGCTTAATGGAAAACAACAAAAATATTAGAGATCTTTATAGTATTTATCTTGAATTAGGACATGATGTGTTTGAAGAGAAAATTAAAAACCCATGGAACTTTTGTTTGCAAAATAGTTGTAGCAATGTTATTAGCATGAACTCTTTGAACACTATTATTGCTAAAGCTATGGAAGAATTTAAGCTTGGGAAAGCTGGTTGTAATATTTTTAGTCCCCAAGCATGGAGGAGAAAATTTACTTTGATGATACTTTACCTCCTATATATGATGCTTGCAATGATGAATATGATATTTTTAGTCCACCTACTATTGAGGAGAAAGTTAATTATGATTACAATATGCCTCCTATGTATGATGATTATGGTGATGAGAATAATAATGATAGCTATTTTATTGAATTTGCTCCCACTACAACTAATAAAATTGATTATGCTTATGTGGAGAGTAAATTTTTATGCATGTGGCTCATGACAAGAATGCTTTATGTGATAGTTATATTGTTGAGTTTGTTCATGATGCTACTCAAAGTTATTAGAGAAGGAAATATGGTTATATGCATCTTAATAATATTAAGTTTCCCCTCTTTATGTTGAGAATCTTGAAGTTGCTCTTGTGTTGCCTTTCTACGCTTGTTACTTTGTGCTTCCAGTACTTGTTCTCTTACAAGATTCCTTTTCATAGGGAAGTGGGTTAGGTTTAAATGTGTTTTGAATTTGCTTCTTGGTGCTCTATTTTGCTTCAACTCTTGTTTCTTGCGAGAGCATCATTAAAATTACTGAGCCCATCTTAATGGCTATAAAGAAAGCACTTCTTGGGAGATAACCCATGTTTTATTTTATTTACTGTATTGTTGAGCCTTGGAAGTTGTTTACTACTGTAGCAACCTCTCCTTATCATGTTTTGTGCCAAGTAAAGTTTCTATGTTAAAGTTGATGCTATATTTGGGATTGCTGCGCAGAAACAACATTGCTGTCTGTCACGAATTTCGTGCAGATCTCTCTGTAAAAAATCAAAAAAATCTGAAAATTTACGAGCGTGATCCTCAGATATGTACGCAACTTTTATTAGTTTTGAGTTCTTCCATTTGAGCAAGTTAAGTGCCCCTGCCAGATTCATCTTTACGGACTGTTCTGTTTTTGACAGATTCTGCCTTTATTTCGCATTGCCGCTTTTGCTATGTTGAATGAGTTTCTTTGTTCCATTAACTTTCAGAAGCTTTGTGCAATGTCCAGAAGTGTTAAGAATGATCGTTGTCACCTCTGAATATGTGAATTTTGATTATGCACTAACCCTCTAATGAGTTTGCTTGAAGTTTGTGTGGAGGAAGTTTTCAAGGGTCAAGAGAAGAGGATGATATATTGTGATCAAGAAGAGTGAAAGGTCTAAGCTTGGGGATGCCCCGGTGGTCCTGCATATTTTAAGAAGACTCACATTTAAGCTTTTTTTGGGGACTTCATCGACAACTTATCATGTCACTTCTAGTGAAACTATATTTTTTATTCCATCACATCTTATGTCCTTTACTTGGAGCGCGGTTTGCTTTTATTTTTGTTTTGTTTTAAATAAAGTTGATCCCACCATTCTTATATTGGAGATATTACGCTCCGTTTTTTCATATGGAACACTTGTGTTCTTAATTGTGCTTTAATGTTCATGGCGAAGGCTGATTGCTTCGTTAAATTGCTATTTGGTTGGAATCAGAAAATGATGCATATGGTTTGGAATAATTTGGCAATTGTTTGAGCTCTCATAGATCATGTTTAAGCTCTTGACATCATGTAGTTTAATCTATTAATGAAGAACTACCGTAGAGCTTGTTTAATTTGGCTTGCCATGATTTGTCTCTCTAAGTCTAGATATTTTCGGGTAAAGTGTTTGAACAACAAGGAAGGCAGTGTAGAGCCTTATAATGCTTGCAATATTTTCTTGCGTAAGTTTTGTTGTACTTGTTCATACTTGTGTTTGCTTCAAACAACCTTGCTAGCCCAAACCTTGTACTGAGAGGAAATGCTTCTCGTGCATCCAAACACCTTGAGCCAAAACCCCATGCCATGCCATTTGTGTCCACCATATCTACCTACTATGTGGTATTTTTTCTGCCATTCCAAAGTAAATTACTTGGGTGCTACCTTTAAAATTTCATTCCTTTATCTTTGCAATATATAGCTCATGGGACAAATAGCTTAAAAACTATTGTGGTGGTGAATATGTAGTTATGTGTCTTAGTTCTTACAAGTTGCTTGTTGAGCGGTAACCATGTTTCTGGGGACGCCATCAACTTTTTACCTTTGTTGGATATCATGTGTGAGATGCCATGCATGTTCGTCTTGTCTCAAGTAAGGGCTATTTCATGATCAAATGGTTTGAGTATGCATATGTTAGAGAAGAACATTGGGCAGCCAACTAAAGCATGTATCATGGTGGAAGTTTCAGTTTGGACATACAACCTCAATCTCTTATGAGAATATTAACTGTTGTTGAATGCTTAAGGATTAAAAGAGGAGTCCATTATCCGTTGTCCATGTTGTCTATGGATGTCTAGGTTGAGAATAATCAAAAGCGAGAAATCCAATGCGTGCTTTCTCCTTAGACACTTCTACAGGCGGCATAGAGGTACCCCTTTTGTGACACTTGGGTGAAACATATGTTATGCGATGATAATCCGTGTCTTCCGAGCTAAGTAGGACAAGGTGCGCAGCACTATTAGTACTCTATGCATGAGACATGCAACTTCCTTGTAGGAAATATTATGCATAACACATGATCCATTACTTCACCGTTGACAAAAAATTTTCATGTTTTCGAAACAAAAGCCTCTAGCACAAAAATAGTAATCCATACTTGAAGGGCCATTCTTTTTACTTTATTGCTGAGTCACGACCCACTTCTTTATCTTAGCAAACACTTGTGTTAACCGTGTGCATTGATTCTTACATGTTTACTTATTGCACTCGTTATATTACTCTATGCTGACAAATATCCATGAGATACACATGTTACAAGTTGAAGCACCGCTGAAACTTAATCATCCTTTGTGTTGTTTCAATGCATTCTACTTTGAATTTATTGCTTATGAGTTAGCTCTTATGCAACTCTTATTGATACTTGTTTGAAAGTATTATTCATGAAAGTTTTGCTATATGATTCATTTGTTTAGTCATTATCTTTGTTAGCAATCTTTTGTTCAGATCACTCCATTCATCTCATATGCTTTACAATAATGTTGATAAAGATTATGTTGGTAGCATGTTGATGCGCGTAGATGTACACGTCCGTTGGGAACCCCAAGAGGAAGGTATGATGCGCACAGTGGCAAGTTTCCCTCAGTATGAAACCAAGGTTTAATCGAACTAGGGGGAGCCAAGAAGCACGTTGAAGGTTGATGGTCGCAAAATGTGATGCGGCGCAACACCAGGATTCCGGCGCCAACTAGAACCTGCACAACACACCAAAGTACTTGCCCCAACGAACAGTGAGGTTGTCAATCTCACCGGCTTGCTTTAACAAAGGATTAAACGTAACGAGTGGAAGATGTTTGCAAAGAAAACAATAAAACAAGTAGAATGTATGCTATGTAAAGGGACCGGGGTCCACAGCTCACTAGAGGTGTCTCTCCCATAAGATAAAAGCATGTTGGGTGAACAAATTACAGCGTCGGGCAATTGACAAATAGAGAAAGGCATAATAATGCATATACATGACATGGTAAATATAGTGAGATTTAATTGGGCATTACGACAAAGTACACAGACCGCCATCCAACTGCATCTATGCCTAAAAAGTCCACCTTCAAAGTTATCGTCCGAACCTCCAAAAGATTGTTGCAAAGCAAATGCACAATTGCATTAAGTATTGTGCGTAATGTAATCAATAACTACATCCTTAGACATAACATCAATGTTTTATCTCTAGTGGCAAATAGCACATCACAACCTTAGAACTTTCGGTCACTGTCCCAAGTATCAATGAAGGCATGAACCCACTATCGAGCATAATTACTCCCTTGGAGTTAAGAGTAAAACTTGGCCAGGAGCTCTACTAATAACGGAGAGCATGCAAGATCATAAACAACACATGAACAATAGATTGATAATCACCATAATCATAGTACTCTCTATCCATCGGATCCCGATAAACACAACATATAGAATTACATATAGATGATCTTGATCATGTTAGGCAGCTCACAAGATCTAACAATGAAGCACAACAAGGAGAAGACGACTATCTAGCTACTGCTAAGGACCCATGGTCCAGGGGTGAACTACTCACTCATCACTCCGGAGGCGATCATGGCGATGAAGAGTCCTCCTAGGAGATGAATCCTCCTACAGGTCGGGAGGGCGATCTCCGAATCCCGAGATGGGACGGCGGCGGCGGCGCCTCCGTAAGGTTTTCCCGTACGTGGCCTTCGCACCGGGGGTTTCGCGACGGAGGCTTTAAGTAGGCGGAAGGTCAACGCTGGGGGCCACACGAGGGCCCGGAGGGCCGGCGCCAGGGCCTGGGCCGCGCCGCCCTATCCCCTGGCTGCCTCGTGGCCCCACTTCGTTATCTCTTCGGTCTTCTTGAAGCTTCGTGCAAAAATAGGACCCTGGGCGAAAGTTTCATTCAATTCCGAGAATATTTTTTTACTAGATTTCTGAAACCAAAAACAGCGGAAAACAGCAACTGGCTCTTCGGCATCTTGTTAATAGGTTAGTTCCAGAAAAATGCATAAATATGACATATAATGTGCATAAAACATGTAGGTATCATCAATAAAGTAGCATGGAACATAAGAAATTATCGATACTTCGGAGACGTATCAGCATCCCTGATAGTTCTCTGCTCTGTCCCGAGCAGTAAAACGATAACAAAGATAATTTCAGGTGACATGCCATCATAATCTTGATCATACTATTTGTAAACATATGTAATGAATGAAGCGATCAAAGCAAAGGTAATGACATGAGTAAACAACTGAATCATATAGCAAAGACTTTTCATGAATAGTACTTCAAGACAAGCATCAATAAGTCTTGCATAAGAGTTAACTCATAAAGCAATAAATCAAAGTAAAGGTGTTGAAGCAACACATAGGAAGATTGCTCAGCGGTTGCTTTCAACTTGTAACATGTATATCTCATGGATATTGTCAACATAAAGTAATATGACAAGTGCAATATGCAAGTATGTAGGAATCAATGCACAGTTCACACAAGTGTTTGCTTCTTAAGGTGGAAGGAGATAGGTAAACTGACTCAACAATAAAAGTAAAAGAATGGTCTTTCGCAGAGGAAAGCATCGATTGCTGTATTTGTGCTAGAGCTTTTATTTTAAAAACATGAAACAATTTTGTCAACGGTAGTAATAAAGCATATGAGTTATGAAAATTATCCTACAAGTTGCAAGCCTCACGAATAAGTATACTAATAGTGCCCGCACTTCGTCCTACTTAACTTGGACGACCGGCTCTTTGCATGCCATGTTTCAAAATCCAAGTGTCACAAAGGGGTACTCTCCATGCCGCCTCTGTACAAATGTCCAAGGAGAATGCTCGCATTTCTGATTTCGCTCTTGATTATTCTCAACTTAGACATCCACACCGGGACAACATGGACAACTGATAATGGACTCCTCTTAAATGCATACGCAACAGTTATTATTCTCATATGAGATTGAGGATATATGTCCAAAATTAAACTTCCACCATGGTTCATGGCTTTAGTTAGCTGCCCAATGTTCTTCTCTAACAATTTTGCATGCTCCAACCACTAAAATGATAGACCTTCAGACAAGACGGACATGCATAGCAACTCACATGATATTCAACAATAGTTGACGGCGTATAAACATGGTTATCGCACAACAAGCAACTTAATAAAATATAAAGTGCATAAGTACATATTCAATACTACGATAGTTTTTAAGGCTATTTTGTCCCATGAGCTATATATTGCAAAGGTGAATGATGGAATTTTTAAAGGTAGCACTCAAGCAATTTACTTTGGAATGGCGGTAAATACCATGTAGTAGGTAGGTATGGTGGACACAAATGGCATAGTGGTTGGCTCAAGGATTTTGGATGCATGAGAAGTATTCCTCTCATACAAGGTTTAGGCTAGCAAGGTTATTTGAAGCAAACTCAAGGATGAACAAGTGCAGCAAGACTCACATAAAAGACATATTGTAAACATTATAAGACTCTACACTGTCTTCCTTGTTGTTCAAAACTCAATACTAGATATTATCTAGACCTTAGAGAAACCAAATATGCAAATCAAATTTTAACAAGCTCTATGTATTTCTTCATTAATGGGTGCAAAGCATATGATGCAAGAGCTTAAAACATGAGCACAACAATTGCCAAGTATCACATTATCCAAGCATTTTTAGAATTACTACATGTAGCATTTTCCAATTCCAACCATATAACAAATTAACGAAGAAGAAACTTCGCTTTGAACATTAAGTAAAGCCCAAGGACACATGTGTCCATATGCAACAACGGAGCGTGTCTCTCTCACAAAGTGAATGCTAAGATCCATCTTATTCAAACAAAACAAAACGAAACAAACCTATCGCTCCAAGTAAAGAACACAAGATGTGATCGAATAAAAATATAGTTTCAGTGAGGAACCCGATGATGTTGTCGATGAAGAAAGGATGCCTTGGGCATCCCCAAGCTAGACGCTTGAGTCTTCTTAAAATATGCAGGGATGAACCACGGGGGCATCCCCAAGCTTAGAGCTTTCTCTCCTCTTGATCATAGTATATCATTCTCCTCTCTTGACCCTTGAAAACTCACCAAACTTCAAGCAAACTCATTAGAGGGTTAGTGCATCATTAATAATTCTCACATTCAGAGGTGACACAATCATTCTTTTCACTTCTGGACATTGCATAATGCTACTGGACATTAATGGATCAAAGAAATAAATCCAACATAGCAAAAGAGGCAATGCGAAATAAAAGGCAGAATCTGTCAAAAACAGAACAGTCCAAAGACGAATTTATAAATGGCACCAGACTTGCTCAAATGGAAAAACTCAAAACTAATGAAAGTTGCGTACATATCTGAGGATCACGCTCAGAAATTGGCAGATTTTTTCGAATTTTCTACAGAGAATTATGCCCAGATTTTGTGACAGACAGCAATGCTGTTTCGCGCAGCGATCCCAAATATAATACCAACTTTGACATAGAAACTTTACTTTGGCACAAAAACATGATATGAGAGTTGCTACAGTAGTAAACAACTTCCAAGACTCAATAAAACAAAAATTGCTGTAGGTAAAACATGGGGTTGTCTCCCATAAGCGCTTTTTAACGCCTTTCAGCTAGGCGCGTAAAGTGCAAATCAAGTAACATCGAGAGTAGAAGCATCAACATCATTACCTTGGGAGCTGGGAGTTTTCTCAACAATGCATTGTATCTGGTCTATATGAGTAACTCCTCTCTCATTGCTCCTAGGCTTACTATTCTCATCAAACAAATTTTCAGGAACAAGCCAAGCATAGTTATTTCCCAAAGCTTCATGCATCCCTAGTAGTTTACTAGGTATTGGCGCTTTAATTTTCCTACCATCATTAACATTATTAGTATACTTAATTCTATCCATATCCATCTTTTCAAGTATTTGTTTAAAATTAGGAAAGAAACCAAGCCTCTTATGCTCAATAAAAACTTTTCTAGCTTCTTTAACTATATCCTCAAATTCTCTAACAAGGACTTTTAAAACAAAATTTCTTTTTTCCCCATCTCCATATCCGAAAGTGTAAGAAACATATGTTGTATTATGGGATTGAGATTAACAAATCTAGTTTCTATCATGTGTATCAAACCAGGCATAAGCACTTTCATAAGTAGGAGCAGTTTTTAATAATGGTATATCTTCAAAATCTTCATCCATACTAACATGGGTGAAAAATTCTTCTATATTATCTCTTCCAATGATACACCCGCGCCCTTACCGGTATCTCTTCCAAAGTAAACTTAGGATTAAGCATGATGAAATAAGCAAACTAGGCAAATAAGGTAAAGACGAGTAACTAATTTTTTTGTGTTTTCGATATAGAGAGCAAGACAGTAAATAAAGTAAAACTAGCAACTAATTTTTTTTTGTGTTTTGATTTAGTGCAGCAAACAAAGTAGTAAATAAAATAAAGCAAGACAAAACAAAGTAAAGAGATTGAGAAGTGGAGACTCCCCTTGCAGCGTGTCTTGATCTCCCTGGCAACGGCGCCAGAAAAAGTGCTTGATGCGCGTAGATGTACACGTCCGTTGGGAACCCCAAGAGGAAGGTATGATGCGCACAGCGGCAAGTTCCCTCAGACAGAAACCAAGGTTTAATCGAATCAGTAGGAGCCAAGAAGCACTTAAGGTTGATGGTCGCGAAATGTGATGTGGCGCAACACCAGTGATTCCTGGCGTCAACTAGAACTCGCACAACACACCAGCATTGACCAACGAAACAAAGTTGAGGTTGTCAATCTCACCCCATTGCCGTAACAAAAAGGATTAAACGATCGAGTGGAAGATGTTTGCAAAGAAAACAGTAAAACAAGTAGAATGTATGTTATGTAAAGAATAGGACCGGGTCCACAGTCCACTAGAGGTGTCTCTCCCATAAGATAAAAGCATGTTGGGTGAACAAATTACAATCGGGGAAATTGACAAATAGAGAAAGGCATAATAATGCATATACATGACATGGTAAATATAGTGAGATTTAATTGGGCATTACTACGAAGTACATAGACCGCCATCCAACCGCATCTATGTTTAAAAAGTCCACCTTCAGGTTATCGTCCGAACCCCCTCCAGTATTAAGTTGCAAAGCAACAGATAATTGCATTAAGTATTGTGCGTAATGTAATCAATAACTACATCCTTAGACATAGCATCAATGTTTTATCCCTTGTGGCAACAGCACATCACAACCTTAGAACTTTCTGTCACTGTCCCAGGTATCAATGAAGGCATGAACCCACTATCGAGCATAATTACTCCCTCTTGGAGTTAAGAGTAAAACTTGGCCAAGGCTCTACTAATAACGGAGAGCATGCAAGATCATAAACAACACATGAACAATAGATTGATAATCACCATAATCATAGTACTTTCTATCCATCGGATCCCGACAAACACAACATATAGAATTACATATAGATGATCTTGATCATGTTAGGCAGCTCACAAGATCTAACAATGAAGCACAACAAGGAGAAGACGACCATCTAACTACTGCTGCTAGGGACCCATGGTCCAGGGGTGAACTACTCACCATCACTCCTGAGGCGATCATGGCGATGAAGAGTCCCCCGGGAGATGAATCCCCTCTCGGCAGGTGCCGGAGGCGATCTCCTTAATCCCCCGAGATGGGATTCGCGGCGGCGGCGTTTAGAAGGTTTTCCGTATCGTGGCTCTCAGTACTGGGGGTTTTGCGACGGAGGCTTTAAGTAGGCGGAAGGTCAACGCGGGGGCCACACGAGGGGCCCAGGGGATAGGCCGGCGCGGCCAGGGCTCGCCGCGCGGCCACCCCCCTGGCCTCCTCGTGGCCCCACTCGTTAGGCCTGTCTTCGGAGCCAGGTAGGGTCAGACCCTCAAAAAGCCTACACTCCGAGAATATTTTTACTAGACTGAAACCAAAACAGAAACACCACGCGCATCTTGTTAATAGGTTAGTTCCGTAAATGCATAAATATGACATATAATGTGCATAAAACATGTAGGTACTCATCAATAAAGTAGCATGGAACATATGAAATTATCGATACGTCGGAGACATAGCATGTCACCTCAGAAATTATTTGTGTTATCGTTACCTACCGAGGACCAGTAGGAACTAAGCTTGGGGATGCTTGGATACGTCGTAAACGTATCTATATCTTATGTTCCATGCATGCTACTTTTATTACAATACTTGAATGTGTTTTATACATACTTTACAGCATTATTATACATTTTCCGGCACTAACTCATTAACAAGATGCCGAAGTGCCAGTTGTTGTCTGCTGCTTTTGGTTCCAGAAATCCTAGTAAGGAAATATTCTCGGAATTGGACGAAATCAACGCCCAGGGTCCTATTTTTACCGAAGCTTCCAGAAGACCGAAAGGGAAAGGAAGTGGGGCCACGAGGGGGCCACACACCAGGGCGGTGCGGCCCAAGCCCTGGCCGCGCCGGCCTGTTGTGTGGGGCCCTCGCGTCGCCCCCTGACCTACCCTTCCTCCTGCAAATAGCCTTCATCGCGAAACCCCCTGTACCGAGAGCCACGATACAGAAAACATTACTGAGAGGCCGCCGCCAATCCCATCTCGGGGATTCAGGAGATCGTCCGGCACCCTGCCGGAGAGGGGAATCATCACCGGAGGGCTCTATATCATCATGCCCGCCTCCGGATTGATGCATGAGTAGTTCATCCTGGACTATGGGTCCATAGCAGTAGATAGATGGTTGTCTTCTCCGCTTGTGCTATCATTGTTTAGATCTTGTGAGCTGCCTAACATGATCAAGATCATCTATTTGTAATGCTACATGTTGTGTTTGGCGGGATCCGATGAATATAGAATACTATGTTAAGTTGATTATCAATCTATCATATATGTGTTGTTTATGTTCTTGCATGCTCTCCGTTGCTAGTAGAGGCTCTGGCCAAGTTGATACTTGTAACTCCAAGAGGAGTAATTATGCTCGATAGTGGGTTCATGCCTCCATTGAATCTGGGACAGTGACAGAAAGTTCTAAGGTTGTGGATGTGCCGTTGCTACTAGGGATAAAACATTGATGCTTTGTCTAAGGATATTTGTGTTGATTACATTACGCACCATACTTAATGCAATTATCTGTTGTTTACAACTTAATACCGAAAGGGGTTCGGATGATAACCTGAAGGTGGATTATTTAGGCATAGATGCATGCTGGATAGCGGTCTATGTACTTTGTCGTAATGCCCTGATTAAATCACATAGTAATCATCATTGATATGTATTAATCTTTATTTGTCAATTGCCCGCCTGTAATTTGTTCACCCAGCATGTTAGTTATCTTATTGGAGAGACACCACTAGTGAACTGTGGACCCCGGTCCATTCTTTTACATCTGAATACATTCTACTGCTTTTACTGTTCTTTGCAAACAAACACCATCTTCCACTCGATACGCTTAATCCTTTGTTTTCAGCAAGCCGGTGAGATTGACAACCTCATTGTTACGTTGGGGCAAAGTACTTTGATTGTGTTGTGCAGGTTCCACGTTGGCGCCGGTTTCACCGGTGTTGCGCCGCACTACATTCCTCCACCAACAACCTTCACGTGCTTCTTGGCTCCTACTTCGATAACCTTGGTTTCTTTTCTGAGGGAAAACTTGCCGCTGTGCATCATACCTTCCTCTTGGGGTTCCCAACGGACGTGCGCTTTACCGTCACAAGGAAGTTGTTGACTACACGCCAGCAGCAAGCAGCTAGAGACAGTGTGGCCAGACCTGCCATAGTAGGTGCACGGAGGTGCTATCATACCACGAGGCTGCTGAGGCTGACTCTGCCCTGGATCGGAGGAGTAGAGTATCGGCGGGGACCACAACAAAGCTGGCGGCATAGGAGGTCCACGAGCAGACGGCACAGGAGGGCCACGAGCAGCAAGCACAGAGGGAACCTCAAGAAGACCAGCACCACGAAGACGAGTCTCCTCAGCACGAAGCTCAGCAAGTACCTCAGAGAGCGGAACACGACCACGGGCAAGCAGCTGGGCACGGCGCGGCTCAAACTCCTTACGGAGCCGCGACAAGAACTCAAAAACGCGCTGAAACTCCAGATCCGCGCGCACAGTCAGACAACAGGGATAGGTGGCACACACAGCTGTACGGAGAGAATCAAGTTGGCGCAAAGTAGCAGCACTCTGAGTGTAGAACTCATCAATAATAGAATCACCCTGCTGAAGGGCATGAACCTGGTGGACCACGCATGTAAAGAAAGCATCCCCGCATACTGATAGCGCTGACGAAGAAAAGCCCACTGAGCAGCAGCAGTGGGAAGACCCATGAATAGGCAGCATACTGAGGCATAACACTGGAGGTGAGAACAGCAGCACCACGAGCATCCTCATCTATCCACTAAGTGTAGTCAGTCTGATCCAGCCGGTAAGTCGCAACGGCAGTAGAGTGATCCTAGACCTTCCGGTCATAATCAGTGATGGCGCGTGATGCACACGTCCTTTGGGAAGCCCAAGAGGAAGGTGTGATGCGCACAACAGCAAGTTTTCCCTCAGAAAGAAACCAAGGTTATCGAACCAGTAGGAGTCAAGGACCACGTGAAGGTTGTTGGTGGAGGAGTGTAGTGCGGCGCAACACCGTGATTCCGGCGCCAACGTGAACCTGCACAACACAATCAAAATACTTTGCCCCAACGTAACAGTGACCTTGTCAATCTCACTGGCTTGCTGAAAACAAAAGATTAAACGTATGGTGTGGAGAATGTTGTTTGTTTGCGAAGAACAACAAAGAACAGAGATTGCAGTAGATTGTATTTCAGATGTAAAAGAATGGACCGGGGTCCACAGTTCACTAGTGGTGTCTCTCCAATAAGATAAATAACATGCTGGGTGAACAAATTACAGGTGGGCAATTGACAAATAAAGATTCAATACATATCATGATGATCACTATGAGATTTAATCAGGGCATTACGACAAAGAACATAGACCGCCATCCAGCATGCATCTATGCCTAAATAGTCCACCTTCAGGTTAGCATCCGCACCCTCCAGTATTAAGTTGCAAACAACAGACAATTGCATTAAGTATGGTGCGTAATGTAATCAACACAAATAATCTTAGACAAAGCATCGATGTTTTATCCCTAGTAGCAACAGACATCCACAACCTTAGAACTTTCTCTCACTGTCCCAGATTCAATGGATGCATGAACCCACTATCGAGCATAAATACTCCCTCTTGAGTTACAAGTATCAACTTGGCCAGAGCCTCTACTAGCAACGGAGAGCATGCAAGAACATAAACAACACATATATGATAGATTGACAATCAACTTGACATAATATTCTATATTCATCGGATCCCACCAAACACAACATGTAGCATTACAAATAGATGATCTTGATCATGTTAGGCATCTCACAAGATCTAAACATGATAGCACAAGAGGAGAAGACAACCATCTAGCTACTGCTATGGACCCATAGTCCAAGGATGAACTACTCACGCATCAATCCGGAGGCGGGCATGGTGATGTAGAGCCCTCCGGTGATGATTCCCTCTCTGCAGGATGCCGGAGGCGATCTCCTGAATTCCCCGAGATGGGATTGGCGGCGGCGGCGTCTCTGGAAGTATTTCCGTATCGTGGCTCTCGGTAATAGGATTTTCGCGACGGAGGGTATAAATAGGCGGAAGGGCAACGCAGGGGGGCGCCCGAGGGGCCCACACCACAGGGCGGCGCGGGCCCCTCCTTGGCCGCGCCGCCTTGTGGTCTGGCCATCTCGTGGCCCCACTTTGTATCCCCTCCGGTCTTCTGGAAGCTCCGTGAAAAATAAGACCCCGGGCGTTGATTTCGTCCAATTCCGAGAATATTTCCTTTGTAGGATTTCTGAAACAAAAATAGCAGAAAACAGGAACTGGCGCTTCGGCATCTTGTTAATAGGTTAGTGCCGGAAAATGCATAATAATGATGTAAAGTATGTATAAAACATGTGAGTATTGTCATAAAAGTAGCACGGAACATAAGAAATTATAGATACGTTGGAGACGTATCAAGCATCCCCAAGCTTAGTTCTACTCGCCCTCGAGTAGGTAAACGATAACAACAATAATTTCTGAAGTGACATGCTACCAACATAATCTTGATCAACATTATTGTAAAGCATATGAAGAATGGAGTGATTCAAAGCAATAGATTGCTAACAAAAAGATAATGACTAAACAACTGAATCATATAGCAAAACTTTTCATGAATAGTACTTTCAAGACAAGTATCAAAAAGGCTTGCATAAGAGCTAACTCATAAAGCAATAGATTCAAAGTAGAAGACATTGAAGCAACACAAAGGATGATTAAGTTTCAGCAATTGCTTTCAACTTGTAACATATATATCTCATGGATAATTGTCAATATAGAGTAATATAACAAGTGCAATAAGTAATGATGTAAGAATCAATGCACACAGTTGACACAAGCGTTTGCTTCTAAGATAGAAAGAAGTAGGTAAACTGACTCAACATAAAGTAAAAGAAAGTCCCTTCGCAGAGGGAAGCATGGATTACTATTTTTGTGCTAGAGCTTTTATTTTGAAAACATAGAAACAACTTTGTCAACGGTAGTAATAATTCATATGTGTTATGCATAATACGTCCTACAAGTTGCAAGCCTCATGCATATAATACCAATAGTGCCCGCACCTTGTCCTAATTAGCTTGGATTTACATGGATTATCATTGCATAATATATGTTTCAACCAAGTGTCACAAAGGGGTACCTCTATGCCGCCTGTACAAAGGTCCAAGGAGATAAATCACATTTGATTTCTCGTTTTTGAATAATCTCAACTTAGGACATCCATACCGGGACAACATAGAAAACAGATAATGGACTCCTCTTTAATGCATAAGCATTCAACAACAGATAATATTCTCATAAGAGATTGAGGATGAATGTCCAAACTAAAAACTTCCACCATGATACATGGCTTTGGTTAGCGGCCCAATGTTCTTCTCTAACATATGCATACTCAAACCATTTGATCATGATAAATCACCCTTACTTCAGACAAGACGAACATGCATAGCAACTCACATGATATTCAACAAAGGTGTAAAAAGTTGATGGCGTCCCCAAACATGGTTACCGCTCAACAAGCAACTTATAAGAACTAAAACACATAGCTACATATTCATCACCACAATAGTTTTTAAGCTATTTTCCCATGAGCTATATATTGCAAAGACAAAGGAATGAAATTTTAAAGGTAGCACTGAAGTAATTACTTTGGAATGGCAGAAAATACCACATAGTAGGTAGATATGGTGGACACAAATGGCATGGGTTTTGGCTCAAGATGTTTGGATGCACGAGAAGCATTTCCTCTCAGTAGGCTTTGGGCTAGCAAGGTTGTTTGAAGCAAACACAAGTATGAACAGGTACAACAAAACTTACACAAGAACATATTGCAAGCATTATAAGACTCTACACTGTCTTCCTTGTTGTTCAAACACTTTTACCAGAAAATATCTAGACCTTAGAGAGACCAATCATGCAAACTAAATTTCAACAAGCTCTACGGTAGTTCTCCACTAATAGATTAAACTACATGATGGAAGAGCTTAAACATGATCTATGAGAGCTCAAAACAATTGCCAAGTATCAAGTTATTCAAAACCATATGAAGCATTTTCTGATTCCAACCAAATAGCAATTAACGAAGCAATTTTCAGCCTTCGCCATGAACATTAAAGCATAACTAAGAACACAAGTGTTCCATATGAAAAAGCGGAGCGTAATATCTCCAATACAAGGATGGTGGGATCCAACTTTATTCAAACCAAAACAAAAACAAAAGCAAACAGACGCTCCAAGTAAAGAACATAAGATGTGATGGAATAAAAATATAGTTTCACTAGAAGTGACCTGATAAGTTGTCGATGAAGAAGGGGATGCCTTGGTCATCCCCAAGCTTAGATGCTTGAGTCTTCTTAAAATATGCATGGATGAACCACCAGGGCATCCCCAAGCTTATACTTTTCACTCTTCTTGATCATATTGTATCATCCTCTTCTCTTGACCCTTGAAAACTTCCTCCACACCAAACTTAAAGCAAACTCATTAGAGGGTTAGTGCATAATCAAAATTTCATATATTCAGAGGTGACATAATCATTCTTAACACTTATGGACATTGCACAAAGCTACTGAAAGTTAATAGAACAAAGAAACTCATTCAACATAGCAAAAGAGGCAATGCGAAATAAAAGGCAGAATCTGTAAAACAGAACAGTCCGTAAAGACGAATTTTTCAGAGGCACTTAACTTGCTCAGACGGAAAAACTCAAAACTAATGAAAGTTGCGTACGTATCTGAGGATCACGCACGTAAATTGGCAGATTTTTTTGACTCTACAGAGAGATCTACGCAAATTCGTGACAGACAGCAAATCTGTTTCTTCGCAGAAATCCAAATCTAGTATCAACCTTACTATAGACACTTTACTTGGCACAAAAAACATGATAAGGAGAGGTTGCTACAGTAGTAACAACTTCCAGGACTCAACAATACAGTAGTAAAATAAAACATGGGTTATTTCCCAAGAAGTGTTTTTCTTTAACGCCTTTCAGCTAGGCGCAGAAAGTGCAAATCAAGTAACATCAAGAGACGAAGCATCAACATCATAATTTGTTCTAATAATAGAATCAAAAGGCAACTTCATTCTCTTTCTAGGGAAGTGTTCCATACCTTTCTTGAGAGGAAATTGATACTTAATATTTCCTTCTTTCATATCAATAACAGCACCAACAGTTCGAAGAAAGGGTCTTCCCAAGACAATAGGACAAGATGCATTGCATTCAATATCCAAGACAACAAAATCAACGGAACAAGGTTATTGTTAACCGTAATGCGAACATTATCAATCCTCCCCAAAGGTTTCTTTAGAGAATTATCAGCAAGATTAACATCCAAATAACAATTTTTCAATGGTGGCAAGTCAAGCATATCATAGACTTTCTTAGGCATAACAGAAATACTTGCACCAAGATCACATAAAGCATTATATTCAAAATCATTGAATTTCATCTTAATGATGGGCTCCCAACCATCTTCCAACTTCCTAGGAATAGAAGCTTCAAGTTTTAATTTCTCTTCCCTAGCTTTAATGAGAGCATTTGTAATATGTTTTGTAAAGGCTAAATTTATAGCACTAGCATTAGGAATTGTAGCAAGTTTTTGTAAGAACTTTATAACTTCAGTAATATGACAATCATCAAAATCTAAACCATTATGATCTACAACATTCTGAAAACTTTCAGCACTATTATCACAAACAGTTTCAGCAGTTTCAGGCAATTTTGCACGCTTTGTACTAGGAGTAGAAACATTGCCAACACAAATTATTTTACCATTGATAGTAGGAGGTTTAGCAACATGTGAAGAATCAACATTACTAGTGGTGGTAATAGTCCAAACTTTAGCTACATTTTTCTCTTTAGCAAGTTTTTTTTTCTTCTCTATCCCACCTAGCAAGCAATTCAGCCAACATTCAAATATTATCATTAATGCGAACTTGAATGGAGTTTGCTGTAGCAAGAAATTTGTTATCATTATCCTCAGGTTTAGCAGCCATTTTATTAATTAAATAAGATTGTGATTCAGACATATATGAGATACGATTTTCAGCATTTGAAAGTTTAGTTTGCAAAAGAAATTTTCACATTCAAATTTTCAAGTTGATTTCCTATATTTTTCAACAAAGCAGATTGTTCATTCATAGTTTTAGTAAACAATTGATTTTGCTCATATTGTGATTGCATAAAGCTCTTAGTAGTTCTTTCAATTTCCAGTATCTTTTCCTCATTAGACAAAACAGATCTACCATAAGAATTACTATAACCACTACCATTATTAGAAGGATATGGCCTATAGTTGTTGTTACCATAATTATTCCTATAAGCATTGTTGTTGAAATTATTATTCTTAATGAAATTCACATCAACATGCTCTTCTTGAGCAACCAATGAGGCTAAAGGAACATTATTAGGATCAATATGAGATCTACCATTTGCAAGCATAGACATAATAGCATCAATCTTATCACCCAAAGAAGAGGTTTCTTCAACAGAATTTACCTTCTTACCTTGAGGAGTTCTTTCAGTATGCCATTCAGAGCAATTGATCATCATATCATCAAGAAGCTTTGTTGCGGCGCCTAAGGTGATGGACATAAAAGTACCTCCAGCAGCTGAATCCAATAGGTTCCTCGAGGAAAAATTCAATCCTGCATAAAAGGTTTGGATGATCATCCAAGTAGTTAGTCCATGGGTAGGGCAATTCTTTACCAAAGATTTCATTCTCTCCCATGCTTGAGCAACATGTTCATTATCAAATTGCTTAAAATTCATAATGCTACTTCTCAAAGATATAATCTTAGCAGGGGATAATATTTACCAATAAAAGCATCTTTACATTTAGTCCATGAATCAATACTATTCTTAGGCAAAGAAAGCAACCAATCTTTAGCTCTTCCTCTTAATGAGAAAGGAAACAATTTCAGTTTTATAATATCACCATCTATATCCTTATACTTTTGCATTTCACAAAGTTCAACAAAATTATTAAGATGAGCAGCAGCATCATCAGAACTAACACCAGAAAATTGCTCTCTCATAACAAGATTCAGTAAAGCAGGTTTAATTTCATAAAATTCTGCAGTAGTAGCAGGTGGAGCAATAGGAGTACTTATAAAATCATTATTATTTGTGCTAGTGAAATCACACAACTTAGTATTTTCAGGAGTATTCATCTTAATAGTAGTAAAAGTAAACTAAGCAAACATAATAAAATAAAGTAAAGACAAGTAACTAATTTTTTTGTGTTTTGATATAGAGCAAGTAAACAAGATAGAAAGTAAAGCAACAATTTTTTTTGTGTTTTTAATATGAAGCAAACAAGAGAGTAAATAAAATAAAGTAAAGCAAGACAAAAACAAAGTAAAGAGATTGATGTGGAAGACTCCTTGCAGCGTGTCTTGATCTCCCCAACAACGGCGCCAGTCTTGATGGCGCGTGATGTACACGTCCGTTGGGAACCCCAAGAGGAAGGTGTGATGCGCACAGCGGCAAGTTTTCCCTCAGAAAAAAACCAAGGTTATCGAACCAGTAGGAGTCAAGGACCACGTGAAGGTTGTTGATGGAGGAGTGTAGTGCGGCGCAACACCAGGGATTCCGGCGCCAACGGAACCTGCACAACACAATCAAAATACTTTGCCCCAACGTAACAAAGGAGGTTGTCAATCTCACCGGCTTGCTGAAAACAAAGAATTAAACGTATGGTGTGGAGAATGTTGTTTGTTTGCGAAGAACAACAAAGAAAAGAGATTGCAGTAGATTTTATTTCAGATGTAAAAGAATGGACCGGGATCCACAGTTCACTAGTGGTGTCTCTCCAATAAGATAAATAACATGCTGGGTGAACAAATTATAGGTGGGCAATTGACAAATAAATATTCAATACATATCATGATGATCACTATGAGATTTAATCAGGGCATTACGACAAAGAACATAGACCGCCATCCAGCATGCATCTATGCCTAAATAGTCCACCTTCAGGTTAGCATCCGCACCCCTTCCAGTATTAAGTTGCAAACAACAGACAATTGCATTAAGTATGGTGTGTAATGTAATCAACACAAATATCCTTAGACAAAGCATCGATGTTTTATCCCTAGTAGCAACAAGACATCCACAACCTTAGAACTTTCTGTCACTGTCCCAGATTCAATGGAGGCATGAACCCACTATCGAGCATAAATACTCCCTCTTGGAGTTACAAGTATCAACTTGGCCAGAGCCTCTACTAGCAACTGAGAGCATGCAAGAACATAAACAACACATATATGATAGATTGATAATCAACTTGACATAATATTCTATATTCATCGGATCCCACCAAACACAACATGTAGCATTACAAATAGATGATCTTGATCATGTTAGGCAGCTCACAAGATCTAAACATGATAGCACAAGAGGAGAAGACAACCATCTAGCTACTGCTATGGACCCATAGTCCAAGGATGAACTACTCACGCATCAATCCGGAGGCGGGCATGGTGATGTAGAGCCCTCCGTGATGATTCTCCCGGCAGGTGCCGAGGCGATCTCCGAATCCCGAGATGGGATTGGCGGCGGCGGCGGAAGTATTTCCGTATCGTGGCTCTCGGTAATAGGGTTTTCGCGAAAGAGGGTATAAGAAGGCGGAAGGGCAACGCAGGGGCGCGCCCGAGGGGCCCACACCATAGGGCGACGCAGGCCCCTCCTTGGTCGCGCCTGTGTGGTCCTGGCCTCGTGGCCCCACTTCGTATCCCCTCCGGTCTTATGGAAGCTCCGTGGAAAAATAAGACCCGGGCGTTGATTTCGTCCAAATCCAAGAATATTTCCTTTGTAGGATTTCTGAAACCAAAACAGAAAAAAGAATCACGCCTTCGGCATCTTGTTAATAAGTTAGTGCCGGAAAATGCATAATAATGATGTAAAGTATGTATAAAACATGTGAGTATTGTCATAAAAGTAGCATGAAACATAAGAAATTATAGATACGTTGGAGACGTATCAATCAGCCAGAGCAGTATCATCAACACTCTTGGCTGCATCCTTATCCGCCTGAGTAGCATCAGGGGCAAGGGAAACGGGCGGCGGTGCAACGGGTACCGTAGGAGCAACGAGGGGCGGCGGACAGGAGACCTCACCAGAAAGCACACCCCAGAGACGAAGACCGGGCATGTGGACGCGCATGAAGGCAGCGAAATTAGGATAATTCGCGCTATCAAAGATCACCGGGCAGCAAGGAATCGCAACATAGCCCGACGAGGAAGACATATCTTTTTTTTTGACTCAGAACAGATCGGGATCACACCTGATCGGAATCATTGCGGGACGAACGAGGCGTCGACAAGACAAGGATTGGGGCGGGACGGGGCGGCCGGGAGGGCAGCCGGCGGCGGAGGCGCGGACGGCGGGCGGCGGCGGACAGCGGCCGGCGGCCGGTGATACGTCTCCAACGTATCGATAATTTCTTATGTTCCATGCTACTTTATTGATGATACCTACATGTTTTATGCACATTATATGTCATATTTATGCATTTTCTGAACTAACCTATTAACAAGAGGCCGAAGAGCCAGTTGCTGTTTTCTGCTGTTTTTGGTTTCAGAAATCCTAGTAAGGAAATATTCTCGGAATTGGACGAAACTTTCGCCCAGGGTCCTATTTTTGCACGAAGCTTCCAGAAGACCGAAGAGATAACGAAGTGGGGCCACGAGGCAGCCAGAGGCTAGGGCGGCGCGGCCCAAGCCCTGGCCGCGCCGACCTGCCCCCTGGGCCCCTCGTGTGGCCCCCCGCGTTGACCTTCCGCCTACTTAAAGTCTCCGTCGCGAAACCCCCAGTACCGAGAGCCACGATACGGAAAACCTTCCAGAGATGCCGCCGCCGCGAATCCCATCTCGGGGGATTCAGGAGATCGCCTCCGGCACCCTGCCGGAGAGGGGATTCATCTCCCAGGACTCTACACCGCCATGGTCGCCTCCGGAGTGATGAGTGAGTAGTTCACCCCTGACCATGGGTCCATAGCAGTAGCTAGATGGTCGTCTTCTCCTTGTTGTGCTTCATTGTTGGATCTTGTGAGCTGCCTAACATGATCAAGATCATCTATCTGTAATACTATATGTTGTGTTTGTCGGGATCCGATGGATAGAGAGTACTATGATTATGGTGATTATCAATCTATTGTTTATGTGTTGTTTATGATCTTGCATGCTCTCCATTATTAGTAGAGGCTCTGGCCAAGTTTTTACTCTTAACTCCAAGAGGGAGTATTTATGCTCGATAGTGGGTTCATGCCTCCATTAAATCTGGGACAGTGACAGAAAGTTCTAAGGTTGTGGATGTGCTGTTGCCACTAGGGATAAAACATTGATTCTATGTCTAAGGATGTAGTTGTTGATTACATTACGCACCATACTTAATGCAATTGTCTGTTGCTTAGCAACTTAATACTGAATGGGGTTCGGATGATAACCTGAAGGTGGACTTTTTAGGCATAGATGCAGTTGGATGGCGGTCTATGTACTTTGTCGTAATGCCCAATTAAATCTCACTATATTTATCATATCATGTATATGCATTGTTATGCCTTTCTCTATTTGTCAATTGCCCGACTGTAATTTGTTCACCCAACATGCTTTTATCTTATGGGAGAGACACCTCTAGTGAACTGTGGACCCCGGTCCTATTCTTTACAAAGCATACAATCTACTGCAATTGTGTTTACTGTTTTCTTTGCAAACATCTTCCACTCGATACGCTTAATCCTTTGTTACAGCAAGCCGGTGAGATTGACAACCTCACTGTTTCGTTGGGACAAAGTACTTGGGTTGTGTTGTGCAGGTTCCGTTGGCGCCGGAATCCCTGGTGTTGCGCCGCATCACATTTCGCGACCATCAACCTTCAACGTGCTTCTTGGCTCCTACTGGTTCGATTAAACCTTGGTTTCTTTCTGAGGGAAAACTTGCTACTGTGCGCATCATACCTTCCTCTTGGGGTTCCCAACGAACGTGTGAGTTACACGCCATCAAGCTCTTTTTCTGGCGCCGTTGCCGGGGAGATCAAGACACGCTGCAAGGGGAGTCTCCACTTCTCAATCTCTTTACTTTGTTTTTGTCTTGCTTTATTTTATTTACTACTTTGTTTGCTGCATCTAAACAAAACACAAAAAAATTAGTTGCTAGTTTTACTTTATTTACTGTCTTGCTCTCTATATCGAAAACACAAAAAAATTAGTTACTTGCATTTACTTTGTTTGCCTAGTTTACTTTATTGCTGTTATCATGAGTAATCCTGAAGTTGAAGTTCGTTCTTTTAAGCAACAAGGTGGAGAAAGTTTTAAAGATGCTTGGTATAGAATTAGTAATGCTCATCAAAGGTGCATCAAGAAACACTCCACCACTATCCTTCTTAGGAACTTTTATGTTGGTTTATCTAGTTGGAATAGATATGTTCTTGATACTCTTTCGGGAGGCAATTTCCTAGGTACTCCCGCTTTAGAAGCTAGTTGCATCATTGAGAGTCTAGTTGGAATACCACCTGTTAATGAAGTTAAAATTGAAATCTCTCTTGAAGATGTTATGAAAAAATTGGAAACCATAGAGAAATTTTTTCCAAGTGTTGAAACTAAATTGGGAATGTTATTTGACAAAACTTATGAACTTGATAAATCCTTAGGAGGAATTGATGAAAGAATTAGTGTCCTAGGAACTAGTGTTGTCCATGATAATCAAACCAATAGGATTGATGAACTTGAAAAAGCTATGGGAACCTTGGGTTCAACCTTTTCTTCTCTCAAGTATAATGAGAAAGCTTATGTGGGGAAAGAGCAAAAATTCATGTACGCCTCTAAAGTGCCTAAACAAAAGAATTATTATAGGCCTAAAATTTCTAAAACCCCTAGCACCACCATAGAGAATTTAGATAATGGAGCACCTAAAGTACCCTCTGCAACAAGTTGTGTTTGCATGAAAAATAATAATGTTGATGCTTCTACTCTTGATGTTACTTGATTTGCACTTTCTGCGCCTAGCTGAAAGGCGTTAAAGAAAAGCGCTTATGGGAGACAACCCATGTTTTTACCTACAGCAATTTTTTGTTTTGTTGAGTCTTGGAAGTTGTTTACTACTGTAGCAACCTCTCCTTATCATGTTTTTGTGCCAAGTAAAGTTTCTATGTCAAAGTTGATGTTATATTTGGGATCGCTGCGCAGAAACAGCATTGCTGTCTGTCACGAATCTGGGCACAGTTCACTGTAGAAAATTCGAAAAAATCTGCCAATTTACGAGCGTGATCCTCAGATATGTACGCAACTTTCATTAGTTTTGAGTTTTTCCATTTGAGCAAGTCTGGTGCCAGCTTTAAATTCGTCTTTACGGACTGTTCTGTTTTTGACAGATTCTGCCTTTTATTTCGCATTGCCTCTTTTGCTATGTTGGATTTATTTCTTTGATCCATTAATGTCCAGTAGCTTTATGCAATGTCCAGAAGTGTAAAGAATGTTTGTGTCACCTCTGAATGTGTGAATTATTAATTGTGCACTAACCCTCTAATGAGTTTGCTTGAAGTTTGGTGTGAAGGAAGTTTTCAAGGGTCAAGAGAGGAGAATGATATACTATGATCAAGAGGAGTGAAAGCTCTAAGCTTGGGGATGCCCCCGTGGTTCATCCCTGCATATTTTAAGAAGACTCAAGTCTAAGCTTGGGGATGCCCAAGGCATCCCCTCTTCATCGACAACATCATCAGGTTCCTCCCGAAACTATATTTTTATTCAATCACATCTTGTGTTCTTTACTTGGAGCGTCGGTTTGTTTTTGTTTTTGTTTTGTTTGAATAAAATGGATCCTAGCATTCACTTTGTGGGAGAGAGACACGCTCCGCTGTTGCATATGGACACATGTGTCCTTAGGCTTTACTCATAATGTTCAAGGCGAAGTTTCTTCTTCGTTAAATTGTTATATGGTTGGAATTGGAAAATGCTACATGTAGTAATTCTAAAATGTCTTGGATAATGTGATACTTGGCAATTGTTGTGCTCATGTTTAAGCTCTTGCATCATATACTTTGCACCCATTAATGAAGAAATACATAGAGCTTGCTAAAATTTGATTTGCATATTTGGTCTCTCTAAGGTCTAGATAATATCTAGTATTGAGTTTTGAACAACAAGGAAGACGGTGTAGAGTCTTATAATGTTTACAATATGTCTTTTATGTGAGTTTTGCTGCACTTGTTCATCCTTGAGTTTGCTTCAAATAACCTTGCTAGCCTAAACCTTGTATCGAGAGGGAATACTTCTCGTGCATCCAAAATCCTTGAGCCAACCACTATGCCATTTGTGTCCACCATACCTACCTACTACATGGTATTTCTCCGCCATTCCAAAGTAAATTGCTTGAGTGCTACCTTTAAAATTTCATCATTCACCTTTGCAATATATAGCTCATGGGACAAAATAGCCTTAAAAACTATCGTAGTATTGAATATGTACTTATGCACTTTATCTTTTATTAAGTTGCTTGTTGTGCGATAACCATGTTTCTGGGGAACGCCATCAACTATTGTTGAATATCATGTGAGTTGCTATGCATGTCCGTCTTGTCTGAAGGATCTATCATTTTAGTGGTTGGAGCATGCAAAATTGTTAGAGAAGAACATTGGGCCGCTAACTAAAGCCATGAACCATGGTTGAAGTTTCAGTTTTGGACATATATCCTCAATCTCATATGAGAATAATAATCATTGCTACATGCTTATGCATTTAAGAGGAGTCCATTATCTGTTGTCCATGTTGTCCCGGTATGGATGTCTAAGTTGAGAATAATCAAAAGCGAGAAATCCAAAATGCGAGCTTTCTCCTTAGACCTTTGTACAGGCGGCATGGAGGTACCCCTTTGTGACACTTGGTTGAAACATGGCATGCAAAGACCCGGTAGTCCAAGCTAAGTAGGACGAGGTGCGGACACTATTAGTATACCATGCATGAGGCTTGCAACTTGTAAGATATAATTTACATAACTCATATGCTTTATTACTACCGTTGACAAAATTGTTTCATGTTTCCAAAATAAAAGCTCTAGCACAAATACAGCAATCGATGCTTTCCTCTTTGAAGGACCATTCTTTTACTTTTATTGTTGAGTCAGTTTACCTATCTCCTTCCACCTAAGAAGCAAACACTTGTGTGAACTGTGCATTGATTCCTACATACTTGCATATTGCACTTGTTATATTACTTTATGTTGACAATATCCATGAGATATACATGTTATAAGTTGAAAGCAACCGCTGAAACTTCATCTTCCTTTGTGTTGCTTCAACACCTTTACTTTGATTTATTGCTTTATGAGTTAACTCTTATGCAAGACTTATTGATGCTTGTCTTGAAGTACTATTCATGAAAAGTCTTTGTCATATGATTCACTTGTTTACTCATGTCATTACCTTTGTTTTGATCGCTGCATTCATTACATATGTTTACAAATAGTATGATCAAGATTATGATGGCATGTCACTTCGGAAATTATCTTTGTTATCGTTTTACCTGCTCGGGACGAGCAGAACTAAGCTTGGGGATGCTGATACGTCTCCAACGTATCGATAATTTCTTATGTTCCATGCTACTTTATTGATGATACCTACATGTTTTATGCACATTATATGTCATATTTATGCATTTTCTGGAACTAACCTATTAACAAGAGGCCGAAGAGCCAGGTGCTGTTTTCTGCTGTTTTTGGTTTCAGAAATCCTAGTAAGGAAATATTCTCGGAATTGGACGAAACTTTCGCCCAGGGTCCTATTTTTGCACGAAGCTTCCGTAAGACCGAAGAGATAACGAAGTGGGGCCACGAGGCAGCCAGGGGCTAGGCGGCGCGGCCCAAGCCCTGGCCGCGCCGACCCCCCGGGGCCCTCGTGTGCCCCCGTTGACCTTCCGCCTACTTAAAGTCTCCGAAAACCCCAGCATCGAGAGCCACGATACGGAAAACCTTCCAGAGACGCCGCCGCGAATCCCATCTCGGGGATTCAGGAGATCGCCCGGCACCCTGCCGGAGAGGGGATTCATCTCCCGGAGGACTCTACACCGCCATGGTCGCCTCCGGAGTGATGAGTGAGTAGTTCACCCCTGGACCATGGGTCCATAGCAGTAGCTAGATGGTCGTCTTCTCCTTGTTGTGCTTCATTGTTGGATCTTGTGAGCTGCCTAACATGATCAAGATCATCTATCTGTAATACTATATGTTGTGTTTGTCGGGATCCGATGGATAGAGAGTACTATGATTATGGTGATTATCAATCTATTGTTTATGTGTTGTTTATGATCTTGCATGCTCTCCGTTATTAGTAGAGGCTCTGGCCAAGTTTTTACTCTTAACTCCAAGAGGGAGTATTTATGCTCGATAGTGGGTTCATGCCTCCATTAAATCTGGGACAGTGACAGAAAGTTCTAAGGTTGTGGATGTGCTGTTGCCACTAGGGATAAAACATTGATTCTATGTCTAAGGATGTAGTTGTTGATTACATTACGCACCATACTTAATGCAATTGTCTGTTGCTTAGCAACTTAATACTGAATGGGGTTCGGATGATAACCTGAAGGTGGACTTTTTAGGCATAGATGCAGTTGGATGGCGGTCTATGTACTTTGTCGTAATGCCCAATTAAATCTCACTATATTTATCATATCATGTATATGCATTGTTATGCCTTTCTCTATTTGTCAATTGCCCGACTGTAATTTGTTCACCCAACATGCTTTTATCTTATGGGAGAGACACCTCTAGTGAACTGTGGACCCCGGTCCTATTCTTTACAAATACAATCTACTGCAATTGTGTTTACTGTTTTCTTTGCAAACATCTTCCACTCGATACGCTTAATCCTTTGTTACGCAAGCCGGTGAGATTGACAACCTCACTGCTTCGTTGGGACAAAGTACTTGGGTTGTGTTGTGCAGGTTCCGCGTTGGCGCCGGAATCCCTGGTGTTGCGCCGCATCACATTTCGCGACCATCAACCTTCAACGTGCTTCTTGGCTCCTACTGGTTCGATTAAACCTTGGTTTCTTTCTGAGGGAAAACTTGCTACTGTGCGCATCATACCTTCATCTTGGGGTTCCCAACGAACGTGTGAGTTATACGCCATCAGCCGGGAAGAGGAAGGCCGGGGCGGACAGAGGAGTAGCCGGCCGGGGCAGGGAGGCGCACGGGGGCAAGCCGGCCAGGGGTAGGGAGAGGGCCAGAGGAGGAGGACCGGCGGCGGCCGGGGAGCAGCCGACGGAGGACGGCGGCCGGAGGTGCGGCGTCCGGAGGAGAGAGACGGCCGGAACAAGCTTCAATGACGGCCGTACGGACTAGAGGACCAAATTTTGCTCTGATACCATGTTAGGGCAGTATGCTTATTGTATTACCTGGGGGCCAAAGGCCACAATATATAGTACATGTACATGCGCAAATATGCAGGAAACCCCCTAACATATGGGGAAACTACAATATACATATATATACTCTAACACATACATAGAAATCTTCTGAACGTACGGCAGAAATTTTGGAGAAAAATATGTTGTATTATGAACTATATAAAAAGACAAATTTATGACAAAAACTATCCTCATACACAATCATAAATTTGCTTATTCCCTATAGTTTAAAATCAACATAATTTCTACCGAAACTTCACATGAGTATTCAAGACATGTGTATGTGTTCATGAAATAAATATAATAATTTTTTAAAACATAGAAGTGCGATTATAAAATATTTTACATTTTTTTTGAGAAACACGGTACAAACGCAGACACTTACATACACGCGCATACACTCACCTCTATGAACGCACACACGCACACCCTACCCTATGAGGACCTCCGGAAGACTGAGCTGGATTGGATCTTGAAATTGACGAAGTCACCACATGCGCCTCGCTGTCGACGAGAACGTCGCCTCCCGTTAAATGAATATTCCACCTTATGAGACACGCAAATGTCAAACCCGGAGTTTGAACTCTGGTGGGCTGGGATACAACCATCCTCCTAACCACCCAACCTCGAACTTCCGATTATTATTTGCCTTACGAACCGCTCCCACACGAAATCAGGAACCGCTCCCACGAAAAGACGCGGGCGATCTCTGCCGGCAAACTACACCGGCCAGCCGCCGGTCCCTGCCTCCTCCGTCGGGCCGTTCCGGTGACGGGAGGGGGTGGGGACCCCGGAGTATCGGCTCCGGCCAATAGTTAGGGTTGGCAAGTGTTTTCTTGGGGCGCTGTTCTATGGAGAAGATTGCGTCGCGTCAGAATAATTTGCCTCTGCTCTTTCTCCATCTCGGCGTCGCTCTAACCGGTGACGTCGGAGGGCAGGTGGCCTGGTCTTCTCGTCGGTCTTCGGATCTGGTGAGATTCGTGTCTAGCGGTTGGCGTTCGGCACTCTCGCGGGTGACGGTTGCGTTGGCTGCTGCAGTTATGTCTGGCGTCTTGCAGTTGGGTGTGAGGGTGACGGCAGGCGGCAGCGTTTGTCTTCTTCGACTGAGTCTGAAGAAGATGACGGTGTTGGGATCTGGTGACCACGGGGAAGATCCCCGGCCGACGTGCCACAAAGTCTCGGGCTCGTCCTCTGCGACGACCCGGTTCATCGGCTCAAAAAGCATCATTGAATGCGATGGTGCTCTCCCAGATCTAGGTGTGGTGGTTGTTCGCCTCTTTTTCCAGCGCTACCATGGTGGCAGTGGAGGAAGATGGACGATGTTTCGGCGAGGCACATGTTTCTCCAAGGGTGAACTTGTAGTTTTACTTCTTGTGAGTTTTCTTGTGCAAAGTTGCTTGATGCAAATGTTTGTCTTGTGTAGTGACCATATGTGTAATCTTTGTAAACAGATTGTCTAATGAAATATATGATTACATAAAAAAAACCACCCAACCTCAGATTACATACATGCGCATACACTCACCTCTATGAATGCACACATGCACCCTATCTCTAGGGGACCTGAGCCGCCATTGGATCTTGAAATTGACGAAGTCACCACATGCGCCTCGCTGTCGACGGGAACGCTGCCTCCCGTTAAATGAATATTCCGCCTTTATGAGACACACAAATATCGAACCTATGGTTTGAACTCTGGTGGGGCTGGGGATACAACTATCCTTCTAACCACCCAACCTCAGGTTGGTTCTCAAATATTTTACAAATTAGTGCTCAGGTGCACGAAATATGCATTCCAATCCCAGCAAGCTATTTCACAAGCCCTTTTCTCTTTCTTTCTGCAGGGTACTTCTTCCGTTGCCTGGACTAGTTTTTGAATTAAAACGTACTACTCCGTATTACTTGTATTAAACGGAGCCCCTGCAAAGTCAAGATTGTACCGTCAGTCCTATCCGAAGCAATTGATGCACGCCACTTGAGCAGAGAAGTATATACCCTTCCTGATTATTAATCTGCATCGTTGGCGTGCTTCGTAGCACCTGCCATCCTGCCGACAAGGACAACGTACGTACAGACGCTTCTCTTCGTGAGAGTTGGATAACAGTCGTTAGCAAATGGCGTGAACCAGAGGGCACATTGCACGAGTGTTTGTTGTTAGCGAGACCGTTGACAGGTCAGCTAATGTTGTCTTGCCAGAGATTGACTAACTGAAGAGGAAGGTAACCGGTCAGTTAGTTGATGAGATCTCCTGCATAAACCGACCGACCACCAATTTTGACTTGGAGCAGTTTTCTGTAGAGTTAAATACATATACCCCTGAGGACTTGTTTTGGATGTGCAAGGACACCCACAAACTTGAAAGACGGGATCAACACCTTTAACTTGTATGGCGAACTCGTTTTTGGTCAAATTCAATGAGCTCTCGACAATAGCATGCTAAGCTGGCAAGTGGCAAACGCTGGCGCTACGTATTTTTTTTGCAAAACCCCCCAACTTTCATACATCTATACATTGACGGAGGGAGTAGGATTTATGTATGTTTTGTTGGTTTAGTTAATCAGGTAAGGAGCAAATCGATTCACCATTTCCATCAATTCCATAAGCCTAGCCTACCTCCATGTTAGAGAGGGGCTATATCGAGCGGCTAACTGACAGAACGGTGGAGGGGATCATATCGATGGGATCTGAGACATAAAATGGAATAGTGCCATGTTGAGGTCGGTGGTGTTGTCGGCGGTGGAAGATGCACCACTCGGGGCGTCGACGACTGGGCAATGGTGATAAGGGTGGCGTATTCGAACCCGAAAGCTGCATCCGAGCTTCGATTTCTTTTGCATGAGTGGTTCTTAATTCTGGTGTGCGCAGACCCCTTGCTCTCCTCCCCTCCCCTCCCCCCCCGCGTCGTCCACTAGGGTGATAGGGAAACCCCTAGCCTCCCGGCCCTCTCCCGTCCCTCCCACCCATAACCGCTGCCAGAGGATGCCGCCGGGCAAAGCCTGTGCCGTGGACAGTGGTAGAGCTCTACATGCGGTGGATCTCGGCAAGAATGACCCCACCCATCGACTGGTTTCTCCCGAGTTTGTCGGCACTGCGGCCTAATACTCCAAGATACTGCTACTATGAGGCCCATGGGCCGATTGAAAGGACACTGGTGTGGTGTGTGTTAATGAGCTTAGGCTCCATTTGGGAGCTCCATATTTTCTAAACCACAGTATTTCAAAACTAAAGTATTTTAGTGGTAAGGAATGTAATACTGCAGTTTCATGATACCATAGTATTTCTCTGTTTTAGCAAAAAATGCAAGGTGTTTGGGAACTGTTGTTTCACCCTCCCCTTGACCGCCTTTTACTCCTTTAGGCAACATACAAATAGAAAATAATGCTTCAAGGGAAGACACTATGGGAAAAAAAGGCCATTGCCGTCCAGCCAATCTTTGCCGTGAGCTGCTGCACGGCAAAGGAGAGGCCGCACGGCAACGTCTGCGCACGGCAAAGTCCTCAGCGCACGGCAAAGACGAGGACGTACGGCAAAGGCCTTTGCCGTGCATAATGACCATGCGCACGAAAATGTTGGCTTTGCCGTGCATATAGGGGTCTTTGCCGTGCATAACGACCATGCGCACGAAAATGTTGGCTTTGCCGTGCATATAGGGGTCTTTGCCGTGCAAAGTGGCGCACGGCAAAGCCCTGTTTTCTCGTAGTGAGACATGAGATGCGTCAGCCTATGTGTATACAATCGACTTGAAATATTGCGAGATGGATGAATAAAAGGCATCACATGCAAGACTGCATGCAAGCATGCATAAAACTAGGCAATATTGTCTACATAGGAAGCTACGTGAAACTGGGCGATGTTGTTGGCTACATAGAAAGCTAGCTGGTTGATAGATCTAGGGGCGCCTTTGGTAGTTTGAGTCCGGTTCGTGGCTCACTGGCGCAGTGGTGCAAGGGCACCTGCGCATTCAGAACGAGTCAATTTCATACCATCCAGGGATGTTTAAGGTCACCTCTTCTCTATATCATTTGTAGTTGTAGATGTAGTTTAGGTTGGCAATACTATTCTGATTTCGTTGTAATATAGGACCGTAACAGACACGAGGAAAAGCAGCATGCCTAACTGCTCTCTTGTGCACCATCAGGATCTAGGCTTGTATGCAAATGATTAGTGATGCGGCGTGATGCACATGCTGAAGCTGGTCGGTCTACTCAAACAAGATCTATGCATTACGAACGATCTTATCGAACCCAACTAGTTCTACCAACATGAATCTAACACTACAGTAGAGCAGAGGAGTTTCCCCTTACCTCCATCATGGCAGACGATGGACACGGCCGAAAACCATCACAGATGTGTGCACCGCGGCTGGAAACGACGACCCTACTTCGGCGCCGGAGACCGAAGGAGATGCGCGCTGCCAGATCTTGGTCGCCGCAGCCGGTGCGAAAATTGGGAAAAGGGAAAATTTGGGAGGGGGCTAATGGAGAGGAACCAAAGAGGGAGGCTACCCCTACCTTTGCCGAGGCGGAGCGCCCGCGCGAACGACATTGTCTATTTTCTTCTCCCCAAGGCATAGCCCTGGAGAAACTGTCAAACCGAGCTCTCGAGCCTGTCCCAGAGGTGCTTTAAGACCGGTGCAATGCGACAACGCGGAGGAGCCCAGAAAAGCAAACGGCCCAAAAACTACAGGGCGCATGCGAGCCAAAGGGCGTCTAGGCTACCAAACGCGTGCCTAGCCTCCCCGCAGTAGCAATGTACAAGATCCATTAGTAGCTACCCGTTTGATTCATGCAGTAGCCATTGTTCTACTACCTCCTTCGCAAAGTTTAAGACTTATATTATTTTTAGAAATTTAAACTATATCAAGCTTGACTATTTACAAAAAATTATTAACATGTAAAATACAAAATTAATCTTATTAGATAGATAATAAAATAGTATTTTTGTATGGTATTTGTAAAATATTATATTTGTTTATAGATTGTTCTAAAAGTTTAAACAATCTTTACTTGGTTTAACTTTTCAAAAAAAAAAATTAGGATAGAGGTAGTATTTACTAGATCGACTATTGGTTGTTGACATCGGGTTGGTTGTTCGACTGTGAATCATGTATGAGATCCGGAGCCATTGCCCCATGGATTGATTTGGTTGGTGACGTCGTTGGTCCATTCATAAATAACCAATTTCGCATTATAAAAACCAACACCCAGGTGGAAGCTAGCACACTGATTTTGTCAGTAGGATATCAGGATGAGGGGGAGATCGCTACACAGCGCTATTAGGTATGGTGACTGGACTGGGAATGAGATGCATCGGAACATTGATCTGAGCTACGTACCATTGCTGAGCTCGCTCATTTGTGATTAAGTGAACATCATATGCAAGTTTGTGGATCGTGTGATTCGGTATATGCAGTCTGTTGGTATCACGAGGGACGTAAGTTACTCCGTTGGCACGTGCCCTATGTGCGCGGAGAGCGCTCGGAGGATCGATGCCTGTGATATACTGGCTATCTCCCAGTGTGGGCAAAATCGTGTTTCTGGATGGGTTGTTAGCGAGTCTTAAGTTGCGTCAGACTGTATAGCTCCAAAAGAAAGCTCTTGGGCAAAGCATTTTGGCATCCGGAAGCATATGCTTGATTTTTAAAATGAGTTTTAAACTTATTTTAAAATGTTTAAAAATTTGAACAAGAAATATCACGTGTATATCTAGGTGTTCTACGTGCTCAAAAAGTTGTTTAACAAAATACCGATGTTTTTTGTGTTATGTGCAAAAAAGAAAAATTGGTGATTAGAAAAGCAAGGGATGGTAGCTACTAATCAATCTAGTCAATAGAACAATAGCAAGGGATGGTTTAACATTCCGTGGAAATTCCTGCTATCTGCGGAGGGATGTCTGACCACTTTAGAGCATCTCCAGCGGTTCGATGTAAACGAACGCAAAATAACTATTTATATTTGTGTGGTTAAAAAAAATGCATATGCATCCTATCCCAGCGGACAGACGCTAACCGAGATCTATAAGTCCATCTATATAGAGATCATCATATTCATATACATCTAGAAAGCCGTATGCTTTGAAAGGCAAGGTGTTGCCTGCCAAAACCCACCGGCGAGCAGAGACGAACACAGAGCCGGGAGGCTCCTAGGACTGCTGGTGGGCCCTGGTCCCTCCGGGACGGCCCGCAATGCTCCGGCACACGTCCTAGATTGCAGGGCGTGCCACCTGACCTATACCCGGCAGGAAGGTGTTGGATTGCTTCAATTAGTTTCCTGCATGGTAGACACGTAAACATTAAATGAGCCTCGATCGGCTCTGACCCTGTGAATCGGCTCAAAGAGCCGATTAACCCATGGTTCATATTGGATCTACGATAACATGGGTTTCCTGCTTTATCAATACTAAGTTAAATCAATCTACAACAGTTTAGGGTTTTCACCGCATAACCGGAACATCCTACACGTAGTTGAGCCTGTCAGATACGAAAGATAACAGAAAACTAAACCAAAAAGAGGCCTAAAACCAACACAGAGTCGATTCCCGAACATCCCTTCTTGGATCGGCAAACCGTTCCTTACGCACTACTGGATCGTTCAACCCGTTTGCAAGGCCTAACCATACGGATGTCAAACTAATCCTTGAAAAACAAGGAACAACTATAACAGATCGAATCTACTAAATAAATATGAAGTAGGGCGCTGCCCTTACACCTAAGATAGGTGTAAAGGCAGCTAGATATTCAGGGGCAGCACAACTAAGCAAGCATATCAGAGAAGCATCGATGCAAGCCCCAAAACATCTATGATAAATAGTATTTCTCGCCGTCAACAAGGCTTCAGTACGAGCAACACAAAACAACGAATAAACAGATACTGCCTAGATCGCAAGATGCGATCTAGGCAGCATGACGCTTACCCGAAAGAAACCCTCGAAACAAGGGGTGGCGATGCGCCTGGATTGTGTTTGTTGTGAACGTGATCGTCCTCCTTTCTCAATAACCCTAGATACATATTTATAGTACGTGGACTTTCTATCTTTGGAATAAACCTAACTGTGTACGAACCAAACTATATCTCTTAATTCTAAAATAAAATGCAATCTACCATAGGTACAGATACACGGGCAATCTAGCCCAAATCCTCGTACGAGGCCGATTCAGAAACACATTATGTGTATATCCTTCAAGCCCATCTCCATCGCGGCCCATCTTCTGATTTAAAATCTGGTGATAACACATGCCCCCGGTTTTGGCAATAATAATTCCAAAACCACTGTTTTTTCTTCATCGGGTCACGTGTTGCAGAGCAGAACCAGTGCCCTTTCATTATGATGCCTTGCCTTCTCAACTTCGCACGCACGATTTGACAGTTTTGGCACCGCATCCTCGAAACTGCCACGGCATTGAACCATCTTTCATTATATCCCCTTTATTTAAACTCGTCCAGGCAGTTCGCTTCCTCACTCCCCTGTTCCGCATCAGCCATCGGCAAAAAACCCCTCTCCACAGCCATGGATTCCTCCTCTGCCTCTTCAGCCCTCTCCTTCCAATCCTCCTCCTCCAGCGACCCGGAGCCGGAGTTCAACCTGACGGCGGTGTATGAGGCCCTCGCCCCACTGTGGTGGGACGCGAGGGATTGGGACTCCTCCGTCGAGTCGGAGGACGACGAGCCCCTGACCGACGGGGAGGACGACCTCCAATTCCTCGTCGACGGGGAGTTGGAGGAGGAGAGTGACGACGACCTCTTCTCTTGGGAAGCGGACATCTCCTCCGACGAGGAGGAAGAGGAAGCGGAGGAGGACTCCTCCTCCGAGGAGTACCCACCGGCCAAGCGCTTCCGCGCCGGGTCGGATGACGACGATGACGACGACGACGACGAGGAGGATGAAGCCCCTGCCGGCGGCTTCAACAGCAGCAGCGACGAGGACGTCGCCGGAAGCAGCGCCGACGGCAGCTACGACGGCGACGACGAGGGCAGCAACGGCCCTTAGATTAGGGACTAGGATAGGGCTAGTAGTAGTGCATTAGGCACTAGATGATCCTTTTGAGAGCAATCGGCTCTTCCTTGTAAAATCCCTCTTTGAATCAATGAAAAATGTTCCTCCAATTTGATTTTCCAATTGTCCAATTCCAATCTTCCGATTGTCAAAGTAGGTCAACGCACCAAGAACCGATAGCAACGCATCGGTCTTTCACCATCAAACGCCCATAAGGCCAAACTCAATTACCAAATTAGACAGGTTCAAGCAAACATTCCCCAAATTCAGACGGTAACTTGATACCTGATCATAATATTTTGTACCTCTAGAGTCGATGGCTGCACATCGGCTGTTTTATTCTAAAGTCGATGTCTGTGCATCGGCTATTCTATTCTAAAGTCGATGTCTGTGCATTGTCTGTGCATCGGCTGTACTTTTCTAAAGTCGATGTCTGTGCATCGGCTGTACTTCATGCATCGGCTGTTTCCCAAAATTTTTTACTGGCCGATTTCATGCATCGGCCCCCATATCTCACTGTCCATCATCCCACATACTTGGGAAATACTTCTTGAGATGTTGGCCATTGACAGCCACTGGGAATTTCACACCGTTCAGCTCCTCGAGCATGTATGCATTACCCTTTAAAACTTGGTCAACTCTATACGGCCCGTGCCAATTTGGAGACCATTTACCATACGCTGCATCCTTAGTCCCCAATGGCAATACATCTTCCCATACCAGATCACCAACGTGGAACTCCTTCGGTCTGACCTTCTTATTATATGCACGAGCTACCTTGGCTTTGTTCTCTTTAATCTTCTCAAGCGACCACAGCCTAAGCTCCGTTACATCCTCAATGCTATCACTCATCAGGGCTGCATATTCTTCAGTTGTTAAATCATTCTGAAACGCAACACGTCTCGACCCAGCCGTGATTTCCCAGGGCAGTACAACTTCTTGTCCATAGACCAGATGATATGGCGAGGTTTTGATCGCTCCATGACATGACATGCGGTAAGCCCACAAAGCTTCCGACAATGTGCCAATGTCTAGGGTACTCATCGATTTTCCTCTTAATCAGCTTGATAAGGCTCTTGTTGGACGCTTCAGCTTGTTCATTCGCTTGAGCATAGTATGGAGACGATCGGATCAGCTTAATTCCCATGTCCTCGCAGAAATTTCTGAACTCGTGAGAAACGAAGACCGAACCTCCATCGGTCGTGATAGTCTGGGGAATCCCGAATCTGTGAATGACATGTTCTTTCACAAAACTGATAACATCTTTCGATGCCACTGACTTCATAGGGACGGCCTCCACCCATTTAGTGAAATAATCTGTAATGGCCAGCACCCACGCATGGCCTTTGCTCGATGGAGGATTGATTTTGCCGATCATATCCATGCCCCACCCTCGAAACGGCCAAGGCTTGATGATGGGGTTCATTGCTGATGCAGTACCATCCGAATGCTCCCAAACTTCTGACATGCTTGACACCCTTTATAGTACTTAAAACAGTCCTCAAGAATGGTGGGCCAATAAAACCCTGATCGCCTGATCAACCATTTCATCTTATGAGCCGATTGGTGAGTTCCATAAGCACCTTCATATACCTCGTGTAAGCCGATTCGACTCGGCTGGTCCCAAACATTTGAGAAGTAAGCCTTCCAAAGTCCTGTAGAACATGTCATCTCCAATAAGGACATACTTCATGGCCTTGTATCTTATCCAGGTGCCCCCGAGCCGAATCTTTCAAGTAATTGAAGATATCGGCTCTCCAATCATCCGGCTCCAGGGCCTGTACCTGAACCTCGGTTCCATCCGCTATGTCCTTGTAACCTGACGCCATCTGCGCGAGATCGTTTGCTTCAGTATTTTGAGACCTCGGGATCCAATTGAAGTTTATGTACTTAAATTGTGCCATCAGCTCACAGCATTTCATCCATAATGGGAAGAGCGACTCGCTCTCACATTTGTATTCCTCCGTGAGTTGGGAAATCACCAATTTAGAGTCTCCAAACAGTTCCACTGCCTCTGCCCCGGCTTCCAATAGCAACTCCATTCCCTTGCATATGGCTTCATACTCAGCAACATTATTGGTGCAAGGGGTAGGTAACCTGATGGAGAAGGAATATGTTGCCCCCCGAGGCGACACGAGTAGGATGCCGATGCCGCAACCATCATCACAAACCGATCCATCGAAAAACAGGGCCCATGCACGCACAGACAGTGCTGCTATATCCGTGTTGATTCGCTCAACAATAAGATCGGCCAACGCTTGTCCCTTGACTGCTTTCGCAGGCTGATACCGGATATCAAATTCCGATAATGCAAACATCCATTTACCGAGTCGGCCTTTCAACACAGGAGCCGACAGCATATGTTTGATGACATCTGATTTGCAGATGATGACAATCTCCGCAGTCAGCAGGATGTGGTAAAGCTTGGTGCAGGTAAAAAATAGGCAGAGGCACAACTTCTCGATCTCAGGGTACCTGGTTTCTGCATCCAACATCTTTCTGCTGAGGTAGAACACGACTTTCTCTAGGCCATCATAAACTTGCACCACCACTGAAGCAATGGAAGTGTCAGCTACTGACAAGTATATATAGAATGGCCTGTCTTGCTGGGGCGGCACCAACACGGGTGGCTTCGTTAGATACTCTTTGATTTCGTCAAATGCTCGCTGTTGCTCTGCCCCCCAGCGAAACTCCTCATCAGATTTGATTTTTACCAATCCCATGAACGGCTCAATTCGTCCTGACAGGTTGGAGATGAACCTTCTGACGAAGTTGATTTTGCCGATGAGACGCTGAAGTTCCTTCTTCGTGGTAGGTGGCTTCATTGTTCGCACTGCCTCCTGACTTTTCAGGCCGATCTCAATTCCGCGTTCATGAACCAAGAAACCCAAGAATTGACCGGCCGTTACACCAAAAGCACACTTCTTTGGATTCATTCGTAGCCCGAATTTTCTAGTTCGGTCCAGGACGTGTCGCAAATCCTCCAAGTGTCCTTCCACTGAAACCGACTTGACTACCACGTCATCAATATAAATCTCCACCAACTTGCCGATCAGATCATGAAAGATGTAATTCATGGCTCTTTGATATGTTGCGCCGGCAATTTTTCAGTCCAAATGTCATGACTACGTATTCAAACAAGCCCACCGAACCTGGTACTCGAAATGCAGTCTTGTGTATATCTTCTGGAGCCATGAAAATTTGGTTGTAACCAGCATTGCCATCCATGAAACTTAAAACCTTATGACCAGCAGCCGCATTGATCAATGTCTCTGCTACCGGCATTGGATACTCATCCTTTGGAGTGGCACTATTGAGATTCCGAAAATCTATGGCGACGCGCCATCGGCCATCCTTTTTCTCCACAGGTACGATACTCGAAATCCACTCGGCATACCTGCATGGCCTGATGAACCCGGCGTTCAACATTTTCTCGATCTCTTTCTTGACTTCTTCTAAAATTTCGGCCTTCATCTGTCGTGCTCTCTGCTGGAACGGCCGAAATCCTTTCTTCGGAGGGAGTCGATGCTCAATGATGCTCCTGTCTAACCCGGCATCTCTGTGTAATCCCAGGCAAAACAATCTGGGTACTCCTTCAACAAAGCTATCATCGGGCCCCTCAGATGCGGATCTAACTTTTTGCTGATAAATGTTGGTCGTGGCTTATCCCCAGGACCAATGTCGATCTCTTCTAGCTCATCAGCCGATGTAAACCCATATCCTAGCTTCCCGTCGCCTGCTAGATCGATGCTGAACACAGGCAAATCGTATGGTAAGGATAATTTTGGCCGATTGGAATCGGCCTCCTTTTTAATTGCATTGCATGAAGGTTTACAACTTATTGTGCTATACTCGGGAGTGGTCTCCCTACTGCGACTACGTGACATGCTTGAGGTGAGATCATTGCTTTTTGTTTTTTGGGGCCGATCGCAGGGATCGGCCTTGCCACGTACGTCCGTTGACTTTGGTCTTGCTACTCTGTCAGGCCGGTGGATAAGACCAGCCTCACTTTATTTTTTGTAGCTTCGATGCACTCACAACCGTCCAAACTGACTCCAGAGATCGGCTCTTGGTCGTCTCGCCCCAAATATTCATGCCGCCTATCGAGAACTCGATCGAGTCATCTACATGAACGACCTCCACTTCATCTCCATCCCATCGTATCGTGCATTGGTGCATTGTGGATGGAATGCAGCAGTTGGCGTGAATCCAATCCCTCCCTAGCAGACAGCGTAGGTGCTTTTGCTGTCGACGATGAAGAACGACGTAGGGATGGTTTTTCGGCCCATGGTTAGGTCTACGTTCAGAACGCCGCTTCGATGCTTGGCCGTTGAAGTTGCTTAGTGTGACGTTGGTTCGATCGTATCTTCGGTAGAGCGTCCCAAACGCCGTAGCATGGAGTATGGCATTATATTGACTGCCGCTCCCGTGTCAACCAACATCTTGCCGACGGGCTGTCCGTTGATGTAACCTCTCAGGTACAGGGCCTACAAATGTTTGTAGCTCCTCTCTCGTGGTTTTTCAAAGATAACTGGTCGGGCCGTCCAACCGAGCCACCGGCACTTCTTCGGTTCTTGGAGCACGAAACTCGACGGCAGATGAACACCATGTTTGCCAGCCATGCCTTTGCATCGGCTTTCGTTTGTTTGGGGCGCCACCTTTCTTCTGTGGACGCATCTCCGTCTCCAACGTTTGCTGAATTTTCACAGCCAAATCGGGCCGAGCTTTCCTCAACGTGTATGGTACCGCCTCGGCTTCCTCCAAGTTACGCAGCCGCTGAACCCTACGCTTTTGGGAGTGACTGAGTCCATCAGGGCACCACCTTGGCCGGTATCTATCTTCTTCTTCATCTTCCGACTCCTCGAGATCTTCCCTCGAGATGACTCAGCTCGCCTGTTATGAGATGGGAGAGGTCCTAGACGCTTGAACACCGAAACGTCTCCCGTGTCCTTCTTCTGCTGTCTACATTCCGGCAGTTGTCGACTGTGGGGAATCGGCTCATTCCCGAATCCCAGCAGTGCTTAAAGAAAGGACAATCCCAGTGTCTGTCCAGGTCTTCCTGCTCTCTTGACTTCCCCTTGGCGCGACGCTCATAACCTTCGTCGTCTCTATCATATCGACGATATTTTCTGTTGTCTGCATCAGACCGACGATATCGTTCTTCATCTATATCGTACCGCCGACGTCGGTCGTACTGATGCTCATATTTGTTAAGGAGGTGCGCAGAGAGTGGTCGTTGATACCGCACGCTCCTCACTTGCTCCTCGGTGACGTACCTCCTATCCTCATATCGGGACCGGTCGCGTGGGTCGGCCTTGTCCTTTTCTTTGCCACGGGAGTGGCCGACTTCTTCTTTGTCGTTGCCATGGTGGTGGACAGGCCCTGCCATGTTAACCTCGAACGAGAAACCTGGCTGCTGCCTCGTGGAGTAATCGAGTTCCACCATGTTGACGCCAGGGAATGGATGTGTATCCACTTTCATGGCAAATTGACCGAGGATCAAACGGCCTTGTTCTATCACCAACTGGATCTGCCGACGCAACTCTTTGCAGTCATTGGTGACATGGGTGAACGAGTGATGCCACTTGCAGTATGGTCTCCCATTCATCTCTTGCACCGTAGGGATTTTGTGGCCTTCGGGTAACTTCAGCTGTTTCTCCTTAAGCAATAAATCGAATATCTGCTCAGCTTTGCTTATATCGGAGTCGAACCCTTTTGCAGGCCCTTGTGGTTTCACCCATTTGCAGGACACAGGAGCTGCCCCCCGAGCCCATTCAGCTACGACTATCTCCTGGTCTTCAGAGTCCTCAACCTCTTCAGCCTCGACCAGGCTTATCGGGCGTTTGGCGAACTTGTCTTGGTACAATTCTGGGTGGCGCTGTTCATACAATGTCAATTTCTGGACCAAGTGCGCCAATGAATTGTAGTCCACCTGGAAAGTCAGATCCTTGAATGGCGCTGCGAGGCCTACCACTGCCAGATCAACTCGTTTCTTTCTCGTTAAACGAGCGAATAACATCGGCTTGACGGAAACGCTGAATGTATTCCGACACCGTTTCTCCCCGCTTCTGCCGCACGTGCGCCAGCTCTGCAATGCCAGCCTCGGTAGCCTCTGAGTGATATTGCACGTGAAACTGCTCTTCCAGTTGCTTCCACGTCCGGACTTAATCTGGTGGCAATGAGGTGTACCACCCAAAGCTGGTCCTGTGAGAGACTGCGCAAAAAACCTTACTCGTAACGGGTCTGATGCGGAAATCATGCCCAACTGTGCCAAATATCGGCTCACATGCTCAATTGAGCTGGACCCTTCGATCCATTGAACTTTGAGAACTCAGGGAGCCGGTGGCAGTGGAATCAAATCATATTCATTGGGGTACGGCTTGGAATAGCCGATTGTCCTCCTCTTTGGCAGGATGCCGAACTGATCTCTCAAGATTGTACTGATTTGTTCCATTGTATGAGCTGCAGGGGCTGATCTCTCATGACTCGTTCCGGTGGCATATTTAGCTAGCCACGCCTGTTTATCGGCATCCGCTCCAGAAGTTCCTCCTCCAGAATCCCTCCCGCTGCAATCTGGTTTGTGCGCGCGAAGTTGTTGCAGTCAGGCACGTATGTGCACACATATTCATGTGGGATTTTTTTAGGCGGCTCATACAGGAATTGGCAATCGCCAGGATCGCCTCCCACCTTATAGACGACGTATGCCGGTGAACCCTGTGGCTCTGGAGCGGCAAGCGCGAACGGCAGTGCGGTCTGTCTGGAACGGTATTTCTCCCTGGTGAGTCCCTAGGGTAGGCCCTGACAGAGAGTACTGATGCTTCATGATTTCCTGAACCACGCGAACCGCAATGCGCTCAAAAGAGTTCACCAGGCTCTCAGAATGACGATGTATAGAATGAGCCACCATGTAATTAACTTCCTGGCGCAGAGCTCTGGTGCGCTCTTCTGAAGGGAGAGACAGGTCTACCCCATCGAGGACGCCTTTAGGTGAGAATCCCTTCCACCTGATGCCATGTGAACGGGTCCTATCGAAAGAGCCGATGAGATCGGCTTCGATAAGAGCTTTAACCTCATTATACTTCTTCTTGTGATCCTCAGTGAGCTCTTCGTATGTGACTGGTGCGTCCGCCATCTCAGTTGCAGATGTTGACGCAGTTGTTGTAGAGTGTCCCACCGGGCGTGCCAGAATGTGTTGCCTGCCAAACCCACCGGCGAGCAGCGACGGGCAACACGGAGAGCCGGGAGGCTCCCAGACTGCGGTGGGCCCCGGTCCCTCGGGCGACGGCCCGCAATGCTCCGGCACACGTCCTGGTGATTGCAAGGGCGTGCCACCTGACCTATACCTGGCCAGGAAGGTGTTGGATTGCTTCAATTAATTAGTTTCCTGCATGGTAGACACGTAAACATTAAATGAGCCTCGATCGGCTCTCAGGTTACCCTGTGAATCGGCTCAAAGAGCCGATTAACCCATGGTTCATATTGGATCTACGATAACATGAGTTTCCTGCTTTATCAATACTAAGTTAAATCAATCTACGATAGTTTAGGGTTTTTACCGCATAACCGGAACATCCTACACGTAGTTGAGCCTGGCAGATACGAAAGATAACAGAAAACTAAACCAAAAAGAGGGCTAAAAACCAACACAGAGTCGATTCCCGGAACATCCCTTCTTGGATCGGCAAACCGTTCCTTACGCACTACTGGATCGTTCAACCCGTTTGCAAGGCCTAACCATACGGATGTCAAACTAATCCTTGAAGAACAAGGAACAACTATAACAGATCGAATCTACTAAATAAAGATGAAGCAGGGCGCTGCCCTTACACCTAAGATAGGTGTAAAGGCAGCTAGATATCCAGGGGCAACACAACTAAGCAAGCATATCAGAGAAGCATCGATGCAAGCCCCAAAACATCTATTGTAAATAGTATTGCTCGCCATCAACAAGGCTTCAGTACGAGCAACACAAAACAAAGAATAAACAGATACTGCCTAGATCGCAATATGCGATCTAGGCAGCATGACGCTTACCCGGAAGAAACCCTCGAAACAAGGGGTGGCGATGCGCCTGATTGTGTTTGTTGTGAACGTGATCGTCCTCCTTTCTCAATAACCCTAGATACATATTTATAGTACGTGGACTTTCTATCTTTGGAATAAACCTAACTGTGTACGAACCAAACTCTATCTCTTAATTCTAAACTAAAATGCAATCTACCATAGGTACAGATACACGGGCAATCTGGCCCAAATCCTCGTACGAGGCCGATTCAGAAACACATTATGTGTATCCTTCAAGCCCATCTCCATCACGGCCCATCTTCTGATTTGGCCAAAATCTGGTGATAACACAAGGTTAGCCGAAAGATGGTTATAGGTGTAAGGACTCAACGTGACCCTGCTCTGTCAGGGTAAGAAGGGTAGAGAAAATACCTCGAACCGAGGTCCGAGTATTTGAGAACGGAATGTGTGTGTATATTCATGCCAAAAAATCAAGCACCTAAATTGCCCTCTCTCGGTGTAGACAGGGAGAGGATTGGGCCCAAGGTCCCTCTACCCATTTGTTAACTGATGACGTAAGTATGCTTTGATTAGTAAACTCAACAACATAGTGCTGCAGTTAACCTTAACAAGTTTACTGATGTTAATTTTATTCAACACACTATCTTCATTTAGTAACTTTTTTAACACTGAATGTGCAGTATAACTTAAAAACATGCAAACATTGCACAAAAAAAGTCAAAAGCCACGTCTTTTGATTAGCATATGCACAACTCTATCAATTCCTAGCACTACAATGTCAAATAACACTAACACTTCACAATTCAATATGCACTTAAAATTTCAGACTTTGCACCTATATTGTATATTGCTAAAAACATAAACATTAACTGAGCATCATATTGCAACCATCAACACATCTCATTCATGTCACAAAGCACTGGCATTTGGTAAATCGTTGGCATGTCCTCAATCAGTTTAGAGTTTTGCATTTAGGTCAGTAGCCCATTGGATTTTTTTTTTCCGAAATGGAGTAGCCCATTGGATGAGAACACTGACAGTGCAAATTTGACTAAGCCTACTTAACTAATGCTATGTGAGTGCATCACCAAGTAAGATTAGTATTCAACAACAAATCTAATAAAACATCTGATACATATTCAAGAGAACAGCTAGAAATAGACTGTGGAACGATAGAGAGAGGTTTGGCGTAATGTGTTGGATGTTGTATTGAGTCTCGGGCGAGTATATATAGTGGACAGACTTGGAGGCTAAGATAGCTCTCCTAGAGATATGGTAGGAGATGATTACAAATCATATACTACCTAATATACCTATACCAAATATATCTCTAACACTCCCCCGCAGTCGAAGCGGTAATGACGTGAACAACAGTAGCGTCGCGGACGGTCAGGCTGGAGAGAAGCCGAAGGTCGGAACCAACAGGCTGACACTCCCCCGCAGTCGTAACGTGAGCGTCGTGGACGATGTCGCGTCGCGAATGCTTGGACTGTAGAAGAAGCCGAGGTGCTCATGCGAGGTGATAGCCCTTTGTGCCGATGTCGAGGTAGCCGAGAGCGTGGGTGCTGCAACCTTGGTCGAGGGAGCCGCGCGAGGGATTGTCGTGATCGATGTCGTGGCCGGGTGCCGGTGTCGATGTAGCCGCAGGCGAGGTGGTGTGCGAGGAGAGTGATGGAGACGCGCCGAGGCAGTCGTGGAGATGGTCGATGTCGAAGTCGATGCAGTATGAGCCGTCGAGGACGAAGTGCAACCATAGTTTTGCCAGAACCAGGCGCACGTCGGGGACGAAGGCATACTCTGGTTTTGCTAGAACCGTGTACGCATAGAAGAACGCGGTCGAGGCAGTCGTAGAGGCGATGCCGATGAAGACGTCGTCGAAGCCGATGAAGACGAGGCGCCGGTCCGAGCTTGCCAGGCCCGGGGACGCATCGGGGACGAAGGCACGTACCGGTGTTGCCAGTACCGGGCGTGCGGGGGCAGGGAACAGTACAAAGTGCGCGCCATGTCGGAGTAGACTAGCAGAGGAGGTCTCGACGATGGGTGTCGGAGTAGAGGAGCAGGTGGCGTAGTCGGGGAAGAGGCGAGGACGCTGGCGGCAAAGTTGTAGCGTACGAAGACGTAGAAGGCGGATAACCCAGTGGTGACCTGGGGCGGTCATGCTAGACGCCTAGGCGGGCGTTGCAGTGGTCGGTGAGCCCAGCGCGACCTAGATTGGTTGGCGAGCCCAGCGGCGACCTGGGGTGGAGGCGCGGCGGCGGTACACGAAGTAGGCGAGGAAGACCCGGCGGCGTGACGGAGACCATGTGCGGACGGAGGCGACCCGCACCGAAGGGGCGGCGCTGTGGTGGCCTCGGACGTCGATGCGCGGGGGACGGCGAAGGTGACCGCGTGCGGCGACATCACGACCCGAGGGGCCGGCGTAGCTGCAGGGCACGAGTCGGTGCAGCGGCGGGACGCCACTAGCGACTACGCGCCTCAGAAGGCGCGTCGTTGGCTAGCAGCGTGGACCAAAGGCGGCGGCGCTGCGACCCGAAGGGGCGACGCAGCGGCAACCCGATGCTCAATCGGTGGTATGCGCGTGCTCGGGGACGTGCTTGGCGGAGACGTGTGCGGGGTCGGTTGATCAGACCGACGGCGGCGCTACACGTGCCATGGCGTGGACTACGCGCCGCAGATCGGAGTCGTTGGCGACGTTGTCGGTGATGTCCCGGGCGATGACGGCGAAGACGGACCAGCGATGGAGACCGCGCGGGCGAGACAGCCTGCTGCGTCGCACGTAGGCGTCCCATGTGTGACGCGTGCGGTCGCGCCGCACGGTTGATGAAGATGGCTGATACGTCTCAAACGTATCTATAATTTCTTATGTTCCATGCTACTTTTATGACAATACTTGAATGTTTTATACATACTTTACATCATTATTATACATTTTCCGGCACTAACCTATTAACAAGATGCCGAAGCGCCAGTTGCTGTTTTCTGCTGTTTTTGGTTTCAGAAATCCTAGTAAGGAAATATTCTCGGAATTGGACGAAATCAACGCCCATGGTCCTATTTTTACACGAAACTTCCAGAAGACCGAGGGGAAAGGCGGGGCCACGAGGCACCGACACAACAGGCGGCGCGGCCCGGGCCCTGGCCGCGCGGCCCTGTGTGGGGCCCTCATGTGGCCCCCTGACCTACCCTTCCTCCTACTTAAAGCCTTCGTGGCGAATACCCCTGTACCGAGAGCCACGATACGGAAAACCTTGCAGAGACGCCGCCGCCGCCAATCCCATCTCGGGGATTCAGGAGATCGCCTCCGGCACCCTGCCGGAGAGGGGAATCATTACCGGAGGGCTCTACATCATCATGCCCGCCTCCGGATTGATGCGTGAGTAGTTCATCCTTGGACTATGGGTGCATAGCAGTAGCTAGATGGTTGTCTTCTCCGCTTGTGCTATCATTGTATAGATCTTGTGAGCTGCCTAACATGATCAAGATCATCTTTTTTTAATGCTACATGTTGTGTTTGGTGTGATCCGATGAATCTAGAATACTATGTTAAGTTGATTATCAATCTATCATATATGTGTTGTTTATGTTCTTGCATGCTCTCCGTTGCTAGTAGAGGCTCTAGCCAAGTTGATACTTGTAACTCCAAGAGGGAGTAATTATGCTCGATAGTGGTTCATGCCTCCATTGAATCTGGGGATCGGACAGTAGGTTCTAAGGTTGTGGATGTGCTGTTGCTAGTAGGGATAAAACATTGATGCTTTGTCTAAGGATATTTGTGTTGATTACATTACGCACCATACTTAATGCAATTATCTGTTGTTTACAACTTAATACTGGAGGGGGTGCGGATGCCAACCCGAAGGTGGATTATTTAGGCATAGATGCATGCTGGATAGCGGTCTATGTACTTTGTCGTAATGCCTGATTAAATCACATAGTAATCATCATTGATATGTATTGAATCTTGATTTGTCAATTGCTCACCTGTAATTTGTTCACCCAGCATGTTAGTTATCTTATTGGAGAGACACCACTAGTGAACTGTGGACCCCGGTCCATTCTTTTACATCTGAATACATTCTACTGCAATTATTGTTCTTACTATTCTTTGCAAACAAACACCATCTTCCACTCGATACGTTTAATCCTTTGTTTTCAGCAAGCCTGAGATTGACAACCTCAGTTACGTTGGGGCAAAGTATCTTGATTGTGTTGTGCAGGTTTCACGTTGGCGCCGGTTTCACTGGTGTTGCGCCGCACTACACTCCTCCACCAACAACCTTCACGTGCTTCTTGGCTCCTACTGGTTCGATAACCTTGGCTTTATACTGAGGGAAACTTGCTTCTATACGCATCATACCTTCCACTTGGAGTTCCCAACGGACGTGTACATCTACGCGTATCAAGCTAAATTTCTGGCGCCGTTGCCGGGAGATGAAGACACGCTGCAAGGGGAGTCTCCACTTCCAATCTCTTTACTTTGTTTTTGTCTTGCTTTACTTTATTTATTGTCTTGTTTGCTACATATTAAAAACACAAAAAAATTAGTTACTTTACTTTCTGTCTTATTTACTAGCTCTATATCAAAAACACGAAAAAATTAGTTACTTGTCTTTACTTTACTTGCTTAGTTTACTTTTGTTTATTTCATCATGCTTCATCCTAAGTTTACCTTGAAAGACATACCGGTAGGACGGGGGTCTATAATTGGAAGAGATAATATAGAAGATTTTTTTCACTCATGTTAGTACAGCTGAAGATTTTGAAGATAGACATTTGGTAGAACTTGCTCCTACTTATGAAATAGCTGTTGCTTCTTTAGTACACATGTTGGAAACTAAATTTGTTAATCTCAACTCTATAATTCAGCATATTTTCTTACACTCTCTGATACGGAGGAAGGAGAAAAGAAAGATTTTGTCTTAGAAACCCTTCTTAAAGAATTTGGTGGTGTAGCAAGAGAGGCTAGAAAAGTCTTTATTAAATACAAGATGCTTGGTTCTTACACCAACTTTGCTAGTACCCTTGAAAAGATGGACATTGATAGAATAAAGTACACTAATAATGTTAATGATGGAGGGGATATTAAGACATCAATACCCTGCAAGCTTGTAGGAATGTTCGAGGCACTAGAAAAGAATTATAATTGGATTGTTCCCGAAAATTTATTTGATGAGAATAGCAAGCCTAAGAGTAATGAAAAGGGAGCCTCTGAAACTTACATAGTTAAGATAACATGCATTGTTGAGGAAACCCCCGACACCCATGGTAATAATGATAATGCTCCATCTCTTGAAAATACTTGAGTTGCACTTTCTGCGCCTAGCTGAAAGGCGTTAAAGAAAAACACTTCTTGGGAGATAACCCATGTTTCATTTTATTTACTGTATTGTTGAGTCTTGGAAGTTGTTTACAACTGTAGCAACCTCTCCTTATCATGTTTTTGTGCCAAGTAAAGTTTTCATGTTAAAGTTGATGCTAGATTTGGATCGCTGCGCAGAAACAACATTGCTGTCTGTCACGAATTCGCGCAGAGCTCTCTGTAACAAAATCAAAAAAATCTGCAAATTAACGAGCGTGATCCTCATATATGTACGCAACTTTCATTAGTTTTGAGTTTTCCATTTGAGCAAGTTAAGTGCCCCTGCCAAATTCGTCTTTACGGACTGTTCTGTTTTTGACAGATTCTGCCTTTTATTTCGCATTGCCGCTTTTGCTATGTTGAATGAGTTTTTTTGTTCCATTAACTTTCAGAAGCTTTGTGCAATGTCCGAAGTGTTAAGAATGATTGTGTCACCTCTGAATATGTGAATTTTTGATTATGCACTAACCCTCTAATGAGTTTGCTTGAAGTTTGGTGTGGAGGAAGTTTTCAAGGGTCAAGAGAAGAGGATGATATACTATGATCAAGAAGAGTGAAAGGTCTAAGCTTGGGGATGCCCCAGTGGTTCATCCCTGCATATTTTAAGAAGACTCAAGCATCTAAGCTTGGGGATGCCCAAGGCATCCCCTTCTTCATCGACAACATTATCAGGTCACTTCTAGTGAAACTATATTTTTATTCCATCACATCTTATGTTCTTTACTTGGAGCGTCGGTTTGCTTTTATTTTCGTTTTGGTTTGAATAAAGTTGGATCCCATCATTCTTATATTGGAGATATTACGCTCCGCTTTTTCATATGGAACACTTGTGTTCTTAATTGTGCTTTAATGTTCATGGCGAAGGCTGAAATTGCTTCGTTAAATTGCTATTTGGTTGGAATCAGAAAATGCTGCATATGGTTTGGAAATTTGGCAATTGTTTGAGCTCTCATAGATCATGTTTAAGCTCTTGCATCATGTAGTTTAATCTATTAATGAAGAACTACCGTAGAGCTTGTTTAATTTTGTTTGCATGATTGGTCTCTCTAAGTCTAGATATTTTCTGGTAAAGTGTTTGAACAACAAGGAAGACGAGAGTCTTATAATGCTTGCAATATGTTCTTGTGTTTTCTTCAAACAACCTTGCTAGCCCAAAACTTGTACTGAGAGTAAATGCTTCTCGTGCATCCAAACACCTTGAGCCAAACCCCATGCCATTTGTGTCCACCATATCTACCTACTATGTGGTATTTTTCTGCCATTCCAAAGTAACTTACTTGAGCTACCTTTAAAATTTCATTCCTTTATCTTTGCAATATATAGCTCATGGGACAAATAGCTTAAAAACTATTGTGATGATGAATATGTAGTTATGTGTCTTAATTCTTATAAGTTGTTTGTTGAGCGGTAACCATGTTTCTGGGGACGCCATCAACCTTTACCTTTGTTGGATATCATGTGAGATGCTATGCATGTTCGTCTTGTCTGAAGTAAGTGCGATTTCATGATCAAATGGTTTGAGTATGCATATGTTAGAGAAGAACATTGGCTAACTAAAGCCATGTATCATGGTGGAAGTTTCAGTGTGGACATACAACCTCAATCTCTTATGAGAATATTATTTGTTGTTGAATGCTTAAGCATTAAAAGAGGAGTCCATTATCTGTTGTCTATGTTGTCCCGGTATGGATGTCTAAGTTGAGAATAATCAAAAGCGAGAAATCCAATGCATGCTTTCTCCTTAGACCTTTGTACAGGCGGCATAGAGGTACCCCTTTGGGACACTTGGTTGAAACATATGTCATGCGATGATAATCCGTGTTTTCCGAGCTGATTAGGACAAGGTGCGAGCACTATTAGTACTCTATGCATGAGACTTGCAACTTGTAGGAAGTATTATGCATAGCATATATGAATTATTACTACCGTTGACAAAATTGTTTCTATGTTTTCAAAACAAAAGCTCTAGCACAAAAATAGTAATCCATGCTTCCTCTGCGAAGGGCCATTCTTTTACTTTATTGTTGAGTCAGTTTACCCACTTTTTTCTATCTTAGAAGCAAACACTTGTGTTAACTGTGTGCATTGATTCTTACATGTTTACTTATTGCACTTGTTATATTACTCTATGTTGACAAATATCCATAAGATATACATGCTACAAGTTGAAAGCAATTGCTGAAACTTAATCATCCTTTGTGTTGCTTCAATGCATTCTACTTTGAATTTATTGCTTATGAGATAGCTCTGACGCAAGTCTTATTGATACTTGTCTTGAAAGTACTATTCATGAAAAGTTTTGCTATATGATTCATTTATTTAGTCATTATCTTTGTTAGCAATCTTTTGTTCAGATCACTCCATTCATCTCATATGCTTTACAATAATATATTGATCAAGATTATGTTCGTAGTATGTCACTTCAAATTATTTGTGTTATCGCTTACCTACTCAAGACGAGTAGGAACTAAGCTTGGGATTCTTGATGTCTCAAACGTATCTATAATTTCTTATGTTCCATGCTACTTTTATGACAATACTTAAATGTTTTATACATACTTTACAACATTATTATACATTTTCCGGCATTAACCTATTAACAAGATGCCGAAGCGCCAGTTGCTGTTTTCTGCTGTTTTTGGTTTCAGAAATCCTAGTAAGGAAATATTCTCGGAATTGGACGAAATCAACGCCCATGGTCCTATTTTACACGAAGCTTCCAGAAGACCGAGGGGGAAAGGAAGTGGGGCCACGAGGCGCCGACACAACAGGGCGGCACGACCTAGGCCCTGGCCGCGCGGCCCTGGTGTGTGGGGCCCTCGTGTGGCCCCCTGACCTACCCTTCCGCCTACTCAAAGCCTTGGTCGCGATTACCCTTGTACCGAGAGCCACGATACGGAAAACCTTCCAGAGACGCCGCCGCCGCCAATCCCATCTCGGGGATTCAGGAGATCGCTCCGGCACCCCGCCGGAGAGGGGAATCATCACCGGAGGGCTCTACATCATCATGCCCGCCTCCGGATTGATGCGTGAGTAGTTCATCCTTGGACTATGGGTCCATAGCAGTAGCTGGCTTCTCCGCTTGTGCTATCATTGTATAGATCTTATGAGCTGCCTAACATGATCAAGATCATCTATTTGTAATGCTACATGTTGTGTTTGGTGGGATCCGATGAATCTAGAAAACTATGTTAAGTTGATTATCAATCTATCATATATGTGTTGTTTATGTTCTTGCATGCTCTCCGTTGCTAGTAGAGGCTCTGGCCAAGTTGATACTTGTAACTCCAAGAGGGAGTAATTATGCTCGATAGTGGGTTCATGCCTCCATTGAATCTGGGATCGTGACAGAGGTTCTAAGGTTGTGGATGTGCTGTTGCTACTAGGGATAAAACATTGATGCTTTGTCTAAGGATATTTGTGTTGATTACATTACGCACCATACTTAATGCAATTATCTGTTGTTTACAACTTAATACTGGAGGGGTGCGGATGCTAACCCGAAGGTGGATTATTTAGGCATAGATGCATGCTGGATAGCGGTCTATGTACTTTGTCGTAATGCCTGATTAAATCACATAGTAATCATCATTGATATGTATTGAATCTTGATTTGTCAATTGCCCACCTGTAATTTGTTCACCCAGCATGTTAGTTATCTTATTTGAGAGACACCACTAGTGAACTGTGGACCCGGTCCATTCTTTTACATCTGAATACATTCTACTGCAATTATTGTTCTTGTTCTTTGCAAACAAACACCATCTTCCACTCGATACGTTTAATCCTTTGTTTTCAGCAAGCCGGTGAGATTGACAACCTCACTGTTACGTTGGGGCAAAGTATCTTGATTGTGTTGTGCAGGTTCCACGTTAGCGCCGGTAGGCGACGGTTAGGTCCAAACTTGAATGAGTTGCTGACGGGTCGGTCCCGTTCTCGCCTCGCTTTTCGTTGTGTCCGGCGTGCCCGGTGCGTTCCCTATGGGACGGGGACGGGCTCGGGGCGCCGAACACCGTATCGGGCCGTGCCGGACAAAATTCGGCTTTGAGGACGCGGCTGGAACTCTTTTTTGGTCCGGCGTGCCCCAAATTTATTTGGAGGACACTTTGGGGGACACGACTGGAGATGCTCTAAGTACACAACGTGCCAGAAAAGTTTCCCTCGTGAACAAGGGTACACCCACTTTCACTAAACCTTAAGCAACAGCCTGGTTCCATATGATTGACATTGACTTGTACAGTTATAATAGAGATGATAATGACGTGATTTTTGGCTGTCTTGTAATTAACCTTGTTCTAGACAATACTCGAATTTAAAGACTGTGTTAAGAATTTTGCTACAAATCGATAGTCCGTACTGGTTGTTAGAGATAGTTTTGGAGTCGGTTTGTGTAGTCGTATACGACATGTACTCTGTCCTCTCTCCCCACGATGTACTCCTCCCTCCATCTATATAAACAGAACAGAATCAATCTCGGGATTTATCCGAGTAGCCCTAAACTACCTGATCGTCTTATATGGTATCAGAGATGTCAAATGTCTTGAAGTTGCCACGGGTCGTGTGTATATCTCTAGAGATGTTGTCTTTGATGAAACAGTGTTTCCCTTTCAGCACCTTCATCCAAATGCTGGTGCTCTTCTTCGCAAGGAACTCTTGTTACTTGATCCTTCTCTACACAATTTTGAGCATGGGAACGAACACTTTGATGATCCACATGATGATAATATACATGCTACTAATCCTACCTCAAGTGTCCCTCTTCTTGTTCCCCAGGATGCTGCAGGTCGAGTCAGAGGTGCACCAGCAAATTTGGGGCCAAATGGTGCTCAAAACTCTCAGAACAGCTCACATGAAATAACAGAGGAAGAAGACAACGGCGCTGGACACGAGGTGGATTCTGGCAGTCAATCCACCTCGGGATCGTCGTCCTCGGATCGCGCGTCCCGCCAGTCCACTGTCAGCCCTGACGCGCCACACGCGCGCGCCTCTGCCGCGTCAGACGCGCCCACCCACTCGCCTGGATCTTCTGCGGCGTCGCCTGCCCTCTCCTCCAATCCGCGCACGCCCACATGGCCCCCGGGATCTCCTGCGGCTTCCGACAGGGCCACTGCTGCTCAGCCCACAGATTCTGCTGCTGCTGGATCTTCTATGCAGGGTCACCCTGTTGATCCTGCTGCTGCTGATATTCCTCGCCGTGTTACACGTGCCTCGCAGGGAATTCGTCGACCGAAGCAGTATTCCGATGGCACCGTCCGCTGGCTTCTGTCTGCCACTAAGACTGAGCCGCCAGATGTGCAAGCTGCATTGGCTGATCCAAGATGGAAACAAGCTATGGATGAAGAGTTTCAAGCATTGAAAACAAATCAAACATGGCGTCTTGTACCTCCAAAGCGTGGTGCCAATGTTATTGACTGTAGATGGATCTACAAGGTTAAACACAAAGCTGATGGGTCTGTTGATCGTTACAAGGCTCGTCTGGTTGCTAAAGGCTTCAAACAACGCTATGGCATTGATTACGAAGACACTTTCAGTCCAGTTGTCAAGATTGCTACAGTTCGACTTGTTCTAGCTATTTCTGTTTCTCGAGGATGGAGCTTGCGACAGTTGGATGTCAAGAATGCGTTTCTTCATGGTGTTCTCGAAGAGGAAGTCTATATGCGCCAGCCTCCTGGTTATGAAGACAAGGGAAAGATGAATTATGTGTGCAAATTGGACAAGGCCTTGTATGGACTGAAACAAGCGCCAAGAGCGTGGTATTCTCGTCTTAGCTCTCAACTCATTCAATATGGGTTCGTTGCCTCTAAGTCTGATACATCTCTGTTCATATATCATAAGTCCACTGTCACCATATACATGTTGATCTATGTTGATGATATCATAGTTGCCAGTTCTTCTTCTGCTGCCACAGATGCTCTACTCAAGATCCTCAGTGGTGAGTTTGCTCTGAAGGATCTAGGTGATCTTCATTATTTCTTGGGCATTGAAGTTCACAAAGTCAATGATGGTATAATCCTTAATCAGACAAAGTATGCTCAGGATGTGCTTGCTAGAGTGGGTATGACACATTGTTCAGGCTCTCCTACACCATTGTCTTCTTCAGAAAAGATAACAGCAAGGGAGGGTGACTTATTGGGTCCTGAAGATAGCACCAATTATCGAAGTATGGTAGGTGCACTTCAGTATTTGACTCTTACACGTCCTGATATTTCATATGCTGTTAACAAGGTGTGTCAGTATCTGCATGCTCCCACTACTGTACATTGGACTGCTGCAAAGCGTATATTGAGATATGTGAAGCATACACTTAGCATGGGACTTACCTTTATGAGGTCCAACTCCACATTGGTCAGTGCTTTCTCAGATGCTGACTGGGCAGGTTGTCCAGATGATCGCAGGTCCACTGGAGGTTTTGCTGTGTTCTTTGGACCAAATTTGATTTCCTGGAGTGCTAAGAAGCAGGCTACTGTTTCCAGGTCTAGTACAGAGGCAGAGTATAAATCAGTGGCAAATGCAACGGCTGAAATAATATGGGTACAGTCTCTTCTTAAAGAACTTGAAGTTAAGATAAGGCAACCACCGTGTTTATGGTGTGACAATCTGGGAGCTACGTATTTGTCAGCAAATCCTGTGTTTCATGCAAGAGCTAAACACATTGAGATAGATTTTTATTTTGTCAGAGAAAGAGTGTTGAGGAGACAGCTCGAGATACGGTTTATTCCATCCAAGGATCAAGTTGCAGATGGCTTCACCAAACCGCTTCCTGTGAGAAGTTTTGAGGAGTTTAGGTTTAATCTCAACTTGAGAAAGTTGTGATTAAGGGAGGGTGTTAGAGATAGTTTTGGAGTCGGTTTGTGTAGTCGTATACGACATGTACTCTGTCCTCTCTCCCCACGATGTACTCCTCCCTCCATCTATATAAACAGAACAGAATCAATCTCGGGATTTATCCGAGTAGCCCTAAACTACCTGATCGTCTTATACTGGTTACTCCTTTTTTAAGAGAAAACGCCTGAAGATATTCGACATGTTAAGAAAACAATTACAAGGAAAAAATGCTCTGATTAATCCGTACTATACTATTTTTCTTCTTAATCGAATGGACGAAATAAACAATGGCACATCACAGTTAGTAGATGTGGTGAATCGAATGCGCACTGATAGGTGATCAAGTTAATGACTAGTAGTACAAGTGAATGAATACCAGGTAGTCAGGCATATCTGAAGTCAGATTACTAGATCTCAAATAAAACAGCATTGGATTTCAGAAAATATGGGCTACTGCTTCCTGCACGTAGTCATCTATGGACTTATCATCGACAAAATAACTCAAACAGTAGTACAAAAGATAGCAGAACATAACCATGCGAGATAAGAAATCAGTGTCTTCGCTGAGCAATCGGGCCCGTGCTCGTGCAGAAAGCTGCGCCGGCGTCCGGCACGACGGGCAGGTGCTGCTCCTCTTGAGCCACTCGTCGATGCACCCGGCGTGGAAGGCGTGGCCGCACCCTCGCAGCCGCCGGCACGCCTGGCCGGCGTCCTGCTCCAGACATGTCGCCACTCGCAGCCTTCGCCACATGCCGGCGGCGTCGTCGTGCACCTGCTCCAGGCATATGAGGCATCGGTCGCCTATACCGCTGCCCGTGCCTTCGCTGCCTGCGTCGCTGATGACGCCCTGTTCCTCGTCGTAATTGTTGGAGTCTCGGTTGCCGTCGCCGTCGTCCAGCTGTGGGCCAATGGCGGTGTACAAGCCTTGGTCGTCGGGGTCCTGGGCGCTGCGGTAGGCGTTTATCTTTCTTGAGATGACGACGTAGGCGAGCCGGAAGAAGGCGGCGAACTGCACGATGCTGCTCGCGCAGATTAAAAAGCCGATGGTGAAGTCGACGATCGGCATCGGATCTTCCACGCTGCCGCCACGGCCACACAGAGGAAGATCGATTTGACGGCCTCGAACAAAAGAACAATTATAAGCTCTGTATTTTCTAAAGCTTTTTCTAATTGATCAGGTGTTGCTCTTATGCTCTTGAAAGCTTCGGAACCCTAATAGGTTTAGAGTTCTCTTGTCCATAACTCCAAATTCGGTACGAAAGAAGTGTACGTAACGTGGAATAGAAGGATTGTTCCCGATAGAACGACCTAGATTGGACAAAGGCCCAATTGTTTTATACGACAATAAAAAAGGGAAAATAGATTTTTCCGTCACCCCAGGTGCACCTTCAAGGAAAAAAATAGGACCCTAAACCCTATACAAGTTTTTTTAGAACCCGCAGGAGATCTACGTGTCATTGTATTAAGCATAAGAAGCGGACCAAGATGTCCCATACAAACGAAGAGAGGCAACCACGCATACCACCCTAACTAACAAGGGCAGAGCTACTACACTCACACCAAATCCTCCACTCATCAAGGACTAAACTCAAAGTAACATTGGTCGGCGACAACTTCCCATCAAAGACCCTTGCGTTGCGTTCTAGCCAAAGCATACACAGGGTAAGCATGATGAGCAAGTTGGCCTTCTTCCTATCTGCCGGTGGGAACCGATGAACCGCCCGAAGCCACCAGTCGTTGATGCCGTCGTCCCCAGCGGGAACGATGTTTGGGAGGCCGAGCCTAGCCACCAAACTAGTCCACACCCCCTGGGCGAACGAGCAGGAGAGCGAGAGATGGTCGAGAGTTTCATCGTCGACATTACGAAGGTGGCACTGCGTGTGGGTGGGCAAGCCACGGCGCAGCCTCCGATCCGCCGTCCAACCGCGACGCCGCAGTGCCAGCCAGGCATGCAGCTGCGAAAGAATCCCAGACCAACATCGCCCCGGGCAGCCCGCACGTACCGTGCCAGAGCATGCGGTAAGCGGACTTAGAGGAAAACTGGCCGTCGCTGCGCCACTTCTAGCTAAACCGATCCTCCCTAGACCCCAGTCCCACTACGCAGCACCTGTGCGATGGCATCCCAAAGGTGCAGGTACTGGACGACCGCAGCCACGGAAAGCTCGCCGGCAATGTCCGCAGCCCACGCGTTCGCCGCCAAGCCTTCCTGAACTGAGCGCTGACGACGCACGGCCACCCTAACGAGCTTAGTAATGTCAGGGGCGATGGCCGCAGCCGTTAGGCCGCGGATCCAGGCATCCTCCCAGAAACGGACAGAAGCGCCAGTCCCAACTTCGATCCGCACCGAGGCGTCAAACAAGGCACGAGCCTCGCCGCTGACCCGCACGTCCAGGCCCTGCCACTGTTTGGAACCTTCGGACCGCTACAACCAAAGCCACCACGAGCGTAGAGCAACATTGAGCCAGTGGAGGTTATGGAGTCCCAACCCACCGATCGGGACTTTGGTTTACAAACCAAGTGCCAAGCGACCATGCAACGACCTCCCCTAGCATCATCCTTGCCGGCCCAGAAGAAGCCGCATTGTAGCTTGTCCACACCCTTGATGAACCAAGGATCCACATCAAGGGCAAGCAGGTGATGGACAACTGAGGCCATCATGACGGCTTGGACGTACACCAACCACCCTTCCCGCGTCATGAGCCTCGCCTTCCAGAACAGAAGCTTGGACGCAAACTTATCCAAAAGAGCCTGAAGCTGCGCCTTCCTAGGCTTCCGAATAGACAGTGGTAGCCCTAGGTAGGAGCAAGGGAGGAGCCCAAGAGGGCACGGCAACGACGGCGCCACCACAGCAAGCAAGCCGTTGGAGCAATGTATCGGAGCCGCAATGCTCTTGGCTGGTTTCGCCTTGAGACCCGAAGCCGCTTCGAAACAGTCGAGGACACTCCACACCGCCTGGAGGTCCGACACCGTCGCCTTGGCGAAGATGACCACATCATCGGCATACAGCGAAACCCTGCTCCTCAAACCGAGAGGAGCGACGTCAGAGAGCACACCAGCGCGCTCGGCAGCCCGGAGCATGGCCGAAAGGATATCCATGGCAATGACAAACAACAAGGGAGAGATGGGATCCCCCTGGCGGAGGCCACGGCCACGTCGAAAGGCTCCACCACCACAACCGTTCACTAGGACGCATGTGCTGGCCGTGCGAAGAAGCAAGACAATCCACCGTAACCACCTAGGACCGAAACCCCGCTGCCTGAGAACCTCGAAGAGGAAGGGCCAAGAGATGCTGTCGAAAGCCTTGGCCACATCCACTTTGAGCAGGAAGGAAGGGACCTTCTTCGAATGCAGGAGCTTGGCTGAATTACTGACAAGGAGGAAGTTGTCCTAGATGCAGCAACCACGAATGAAGGCCGACTGATTCGAATCCACAAGCACATGCATCCGAGGTGCCAGCCTACGCACCAGGACTTTGGTGAGGAGGCGAGCGAAGCTGTGCACGAGGCTGATATGCCTGAAATCCTTGAGGTCAACCGCCGCTTCCTTCTTTGGAAGCAAGGTAATAAGGGCCTCATTCAAACCCTCGAATCATTGGTCCCTACCAAGCCAGACCACGAACAGAGCAGCCATGACATCCACTCTGATGATCCGCCAGCAATGCCGATAGAACTCCAAGAGAAACCATCCGGTCCAGGAGACTTGTTGGTGGGCATGGCGCAGATGGCCGCCCAAACCTCGGCCTCAGAGAACTGAACCTCCAAAGCTGACAAATCTAGGGGATGGAGGCCCAAGGCTTGGAGAGACAAGCCAAACTCCCTTGGCTGCGCCGTCCCGAGCAACCGCACGAAGTAATCTGTGGCCAGCTCCACCTTGCCAGGCAGGTCAGTCACCACCTGCTCCCCAGAGCGCAGAGCGGTGATGCTATTGTGGCTCCGCCTCGCCGATGCCATAATGCGGAAGAACTTGGACGACGCATCTCCCTCGGCAATAGCTGCCACCCGGGCACGCTGTCTAGAGATGGTGCGCTCCAGCGACGCGAGGCCCAGGACCTTGAGCTTCTACCCACGATGGAGGTCACGCTCCTCCACGGACAGCTGGCGCCCCTCTTGTGCCACATCGAGGCGCAAAATGACCTCGTTTGAAACAAGAATGGGGTCACAGATGGAGCCTACCTTACGTTGACTCCAACTCTGCAGACCACGGCTGGTCCTCCGTAACTTGAACTCCAGCCGGCGCAACGGGTCTGCAGGCACGGGCACACCTCCGGAGGGGTCGTCCCAAAGACCCTTCACTACATCCTCAAAGCCATCGAGCTTCAACCAGAACCGCTCGAAGCGAAACGTCGGCCACGATTGCACCATCGTGGTCATGAGGATAGGGCAGTGATCTGAGAGGGATGAGGACATGGCCGAGAGCGACACCTCGGGGTACAACTCATTCCACTCCACCGAGGCAAACCACCGATCCAACTTGACCAACGTGGGAGAGGCGCGCTCATTGCTCCACGTGAACCTGTGCCCAAGAAATGGCGTCTCACGGAGCTCGGAGTCGTTGACGCAGCGGCGGAACATGCCCATGGAGCGCCTGTCAACAATGGGTGTGTTCTTGTCGCATGCCGCCAAGATCAAGTTGAAATCGTCCGCAATGGCCCAAGGACCAGCAAAAGCGACTCGCAGCTGCCGGAGCTCCTCCAAGAAAACCGGCTAGAGATCCACAGCATTAGGCCCATATACAGAGGTTAGCCACCAACTGGAGCCACCGAGGCAGCACAGCTGAACCGACACAAAGAACCTGTCGATGCGGCTATTGAGAACACTAACAGATTGGGACACCCAAGAAACCAGAACCCCACCGACAGAACCAACAGCAGGCAAGTAGGCGAACCCGTCAAAGCGGGGTCCAAAACACTCCACTATATCAAAGGCGGTTACAGCTTGTAAATTGGTCTCAGAGATACACACGAGACTAGCCCTAGCGTCTGTCACCACTCCTTAACAGCTGCCCGTCGCACCGGGTTATTGAGTCCCCGGGGATTCCACACAGCGATACTAGTATATTGTTCTCCTTCCATCGACTAGTTCTACCAAAGGCTACCACACCGGGAGCAGCGCTGCACTAGACATCATCGGCCACCTCCACCATGGCATCGGCCGCAGCGTCCACCGCCCCGGGAACACTGAGTCCAAACAGGGCAGTGATGGCGTGAACTTGCTCTGACCCGAGCGGCGAGGCGAATATGGCCGCGTACTCCTATAGCAGCTGCTGCGATAGCCGCTCCTCGGCGCAGCTAGGACCGAGCTTCTTGATGAGGATCTGCCGAGCCTTCTTGATAGCAGGTGAGGACACGCAGTTGTTGTACTTGGCCGCTAACCATCGGCTACGGCGAGCGGAGGCGGATGGAACCTGAAAAAGGCGTCGGCGGACTATCTTGTGGTCCGGAAGGAACAAGAGAGGGTCGTCGAGCCTCTGCCGAAATTGGCGTAACAACGCCAAGAGAGTCACGGCCTCATCAGCAGGGATTGCACCAGCAGCCACGGGTGGGTCGATCATGGCCGCTGCATGGCGAGCGGGTGGCAGCACCGCGTCTGCATGTGCATGCGGCATGTGGGCCGCGTCTTCCACGATGACGAGCGAGCAGCGCGGGCCCGATTGAGACGTGCATGCCGCCCCATCTCCTGACGACACCGCAGGCCTGACCAACATGCGTCGGATGCGCTGTAGGGTAAACCCGGAGGCACGGAACCCGGATGCGCAGGGCTCCTTTGCCCCGACAGGAAAGCCTCTGCGGCTGCCAGCGCTGAAGCGTCACCTCGCAGGCATGCGGAGGCCCGTGGCGTCGCGCGATAGAGGGAAGCAGAGCCCATGCGTTGACATGCACAGCCAGCGTTGAACTCGCTACCGTCCACTAACGAAATGCCACGGGAGCTAGGTGCTGAACCCACCGTAGCCAGACGTTGGTCGACGTGCGGCGACCGAGGCCCATGGGCGCAGGGAGACGAGCATGCCGCCAAATCCGTGACAGCAAACACGCTGCCCATGAAAGAAGGGCTGACGTTACCCCTAGGAGCGTGGGCTTGCGCCATCGGGCTGTGGCCCGCCAACCAATGGTCAGAAGCACCACCGGTGGACGGCGGAGCGTCGCCGGGAGCCTCCCGAGCCCCAAACACTGCGTCCTCCGTATCTGCACCATGACGCGTCCTACGCCTCTTGTGGGCACGACGACGTCTGCGACGCGCTGCAGGGCCGGCTGGCGGCGCCGCCACACCAGTAACACGATCGCCGGCCTCGGAGCTAGATCCGCCCGGAGCAGCGCCTCCACCAGACTCGACTCTCCTGAGGATGGAACCTCGCCAACAAGCCACCGCACGACCTAGAAATGCACCCGATACCAAAGCATCTTGGGCGACGTCAACCGCGGCCTGGAGGTTGCCACCTGCAGTTGGCGGCCAGAGCCGGGTTCAGGCACCGCGATCCAACGCACCGCAGGGATGGCAGCGACGTCGTGCGTCCACACGGGGATGCGGAAGCACGACATGTGGCGGTGGCTGGCTGATACGTCTCAAACGTATCTATAATTTCTTATGTTCCATGCTACTTTTATTACAATACTTGAATGTTTTATACATACTTTACAGCATTATTATACATTTTCCGCACTAACCTATTAACAAGATGCCGAAGTGCCAGTTGTTTTCTGCTGTTTTGGTTTCAGAAATCCTAGTAAGGAAATATTCTCTGACGAAATCAACGCCCGGGGGCCTATTTTTACACGAAGCTTCCGAAGACCGAAAGGGGAGGAAGCGGGGCCACGAGGTGTCGACACAGCGCGGCGCGGCCCAAGCCCCGGCCACGCCGACCTGTTGTGGGCCTCGTGACGCCTCGACCTACCCTTCCGCCTACAAATAGCCTTCGTCGCGAACCCCCATACGAGAGCCACGATACGGAAAACCTTCCGAGACGCGCCGTCGCGAATCCCATCTCGGGGGATTCAGGAGATCGCCCGCACCGCCGGAGAGGGAATCATGACCGGAGGGCTCTACATCGTCATGCCCGCCTCGGATTGATGCGTGAGTAGTTCATCCCTGGACTATGGGTCCATAGCAGCTAGATGGTTGTCTTCTCCACTTGTGCTATCATTGTTTAGATCTTGTGAGCTGCCTAACATGATCAAGATCATCTATTTGTAATGCTACATGTTGTGTTTGGCGGGATCAGATGAATATAGAATATTATGTTAAGTTGATTATCAATCTATCATATATTTGTTGTTTATGTTCTTGCATGCTCTCCGTTGCTAGTAGAGCTCGGCCAAGTTGATACTTGTAACTCCAAGAGGAGTATTTATGCTCGATAGTGGGTTCATGCCTCCATTGAATCTGGGACAGTGACAGAAAGTTCTAAGGTTGTGGATGTCTGTTGCTACTAGGGATAAAACATCGATGCTTTGTCTAAGGATATTTGTGTTGATTACATTACGCACCATACTTAATGCAATTATCCATTGTTTACAACTTAATAGGAAGGGGTTCGGATGATAACTCGAAGGTGGATTATTTAGGCATAGATGCATGCTGGATAGTGGTCTATGTACTTTGTCGTAATGCCCTGATTAAATCACAGAGTAATCATCATTGATATGTATTGAATCTTTATTTGTCAATTGCCCGCCCGTAATTTGTTCACCCGCATGTTAGTTATCTTATTGGAGAGACACCTCTAGTGAGCTGTGGACACCGGTCCAAACCCACCGACGAGCAGTGGTTAAGCAACACGAAGAGCCGGGAGGCTTCAAGGCTGCGGTGGGCCCTGGTCCCTCGACGTCGTCCCGCAAATGTTCGGCACACGTCCTAGCGGTTGCAAGGGCGTGCCACCTGACCTATACCTGGCCAAGGTGTTGAATTGCTTCGATTAGTTTCTGCATGGCAGACACGTAAACATTAAATACGAGCCCGATCGGCTCTCAGGGTTGCCCTGTGGATCGGCTGCCGATCGCCCCATGGTTCACGTCGGATTAACGATGACATGGGGCTCCTGCTTGATCAGTATAAAGCTAAACCAATCTACGACAGTTTAGGGTTCTCACCGTATGATCGAACGTCCTACGCGTAGTTGAGCCTAATAGACACGAAAGATAATGGAAAACTAACCCTAAAAGAGGCCTAAAAACCAACATTAAGTTAATTCCCGGAACATCCCTTAGGACTAACAAACCATACCTAGCGCACTACCGGATCGTTCAACCCGTTTGTAAGGCCTAATCATACAGATATTAAACCAATCCTCGAAGAATCAAGGAGCAACTATAACAGATCGGATCTACTAAACAACGAACAAGCAAGACGCTGCCCTTACACCTGGATAGGTGTAAGGGCAGCTAGATATCGAGGGACGGCATAGCTAAGCAGATATGCATAATAAAAGCATCTATGCAAGCCCCAAAACATCTACGGAGATAGTGCTACTGCCATCAACAACGCTTCAGTACGAGCAGCACAAGGTAAACGAATAAACGTGTGCTGCCTAGATCGCAAGATGATCTAGGCGCATGATGCTTACCAGGGAGAAACCCTCGAAAGAAGGGGTGGCGATGCGCTCGATTTGTGTTTGTTGTGAACGTGATTGTCCTCCTTTTCTGATAATAACCTAGATACATATTTATAGTCCAAGGGACTTTCTAATTCGAGGCGTGCAAACCGTGCACGGGTTAAACTCTATCTTTTAATTCTAAACTAAGATGCGATCTACTATATTACGATACATGGGCAATTAAGCCCAAACTCTTCGTGCAAGGCCGCTTCAAAGATGCTCCACGCGTATATCCTTCAAGCCCATCTTCACTTACGGCCCATCTCTCGATTTGGCCAAAATCTGTGATAACACATGCCCCCCTGGTTTTGGTAATGATAATTTCAAAACCACTCTGTTTTTCCTTCGAAGGGTCATGTGGCAGAGCAGAACCGTCGCAGTATTCTTCATCATGATACCTTGCCTTCTCAACTTCTCCGCACGATTTGACAGTTTGGCACCACATCCTCGGAACCGCTTAAGCATTAAATCTCCGCTATATCCCCTTTTATTTAGCCACTTCTTGCAGTTCCCTTCTTCGTCCCCTTCGCATTAGCACTCCAAAAGCCCTCCTTCGCCACCATGTCTCTCTCTCTCTCTTCGTCGTCGTCGGCGTGATCACTCCCCTCCTCAGGAGCCGACGCCGAGTGGGACCCGATGGAGGCCCACGGCCCACATTCGCCGCGCCATAGAGGACGGGGACGAGTCTAGCCATGACTTCTCCGTCTGGTCCGAGGACGACAAGTCCTCGACCGACGGGAGAGCGACCTCCGCTTCCTCGCCGACGGGGAATCGGAGGAGGAGAGCGACGACGATCGCTTCTCCCGGGGCGACTTAGGAGGCGAAGGAGGAAGAAGAGGAGGAGGATGACACCTCCTCCGACGAGCCGCCGGCCAAGCGCCCCTGCCCCTGGCCACCCCAGCCGACTTCGACGCCGACGACGACGATGCTCGACGAGGAAGATGAGGACAACGAGGGTCCGCCGCGGCCGCGGCAGACGGCGAGCGAGTCCGAGAGTAGCGCCGACAGCGGCGGCAACGGCGATGACGAGGCGCAGACGGCCCGTAGATAGATCCCGAGAATAGGATCGAGTAGTAGATAGGGCAATGTACCCCCCCTAGTTCTTCCTTTTGAGAGCAATCAGCTCTTTTATGTAAGAAATCTTATTATCAATGAAGAACTTCCCCCAATTTGACTTTGCCGATTCCTTTCATATTGAGTTAGCCGATTTTCCCTCAACCGATTTTGCCGATTGTCAACTTGGTCGATGCTCAATGAGCCGATGGCAACGCATCAGTTTTTTACAATAAATTGCAAGACAGGTCAATCCAGTTATCCGTAACTTGCAATCCTTGCTCAAATTCAGATCCCACATTTCCAATCGAACAGGTCCAGCCCACAGCCTGGACCTCTAGATTTTGGACTCCAAATCATCCGAACGTGATGTTAGATCTGGCAAAACTCCTGAATTAACGCCTCCAGAAAGCTTCTAGGACCGTTGTTGAAAACCTTGATGTTGAAGCTGACACTCCTGTAACAGGTGCCATTTGGCCACAACTTTCTTTATGATGCTCTGTTTCTTTGCAGCAACAGGCTGGCCCAGAGCCTATCAATAACGATGGCTCCCTCTTCAAACTCCTCCCACCAGCTCCGGTGGTTATTCTGCACTAATTCACCCTGTTTAGCAAGATTGTGGTGAAGAGCTAGCCGATTTCAACTAAAATCGGCCTCAAGAGCAAAGGATTCCTTCAGCCATCACCCCGAGCCTCAGTCAAGGCGAGAATAGTAGTGAAAAAGGTGGCTGCCAGGAAAACTTTGAAGGGCAAACACCCTTCTAGGCTCTAGTAGCCTATTAAGTCCAGTAATCCTGCTCTTGTAGACCTCTACCGACGATAATATCAGCGAGGACATGCCACCCAGCCGACGAAGCTCCAGCTAGGGCACCTCTGGAGACACCACCACGTAACACCAGCCAGATGTGCTACCATCGGCTTCCAAGAAAAGGTCAGCCTCTAACTCCCATCAAAACAGGACAGGAAAGCTTACGCACAAGGAGTCGATGCGCCAAGAGGGCTCGGAAGGCCAGCAACCCCTTCTCAACCAAAAGCTTCAAATGGCCGCTCCAACTCCTCCTGGCTCAATTCTTGTGCTTTGCTGCTCAGATCGGCTCACCCTTTCTCTGATCTGCATGCTCATGCTGCCCTTGCTGTCTGTTAGGGCTGTGATCTCTCAGGCTTGCTGACGTGTCGTTTGACCCTGAATATCGAACCGGCCTTTCCACAGCATGTGATGAACCAAGTCCAAGTTCCGACGCCTCGAAGCCCTGCTTTCTTCCCTCATTGAAACATTGGTCGAAAACCCTGCAGTTGGCTCATCAAAGAGGTTCTCAAGACGATGTCCAAGCATCGGCTGTGCTTAAATTTTTTGTATTTTCGATTTTTTTATATAGCCGATCGATTTCATGAATCGGCTTCCTCCTGGGTACATACTTCGTGGCCTTGTACCTTTCTGTGTGTATGCCCCCCGAGCCGAATCCTTCAAGTGATTGAAGATATCTTTCAGCCAATTCAAGCTTGTCTCGCAACTCACCATGCTAGATAGCACAGTAGTGAACTCGTGTGGTGCGAATAATTTTAGCCGATTGCCGGAATCAGCTTCCCTTGTAGTTGTTGATCCAACTATTTGCTGATAAATGTTGGTCGTGTCTTATCCCCAAGACCAATGTCAATCTCTTCTAGATCATCAGCTGCTGTAAACCCATACGCCAGCTTTCCATCGCCTGCTAAATCAATGATGAACACAGCAAGGCCGTTGAGATTATTTGTGGCCGATTGCTAGAATCGCCTCCTTTTCCATTGCAATGTTTAACGAGGGTTTACAACTTCTTGGTTCTCCTATATGACGACGTGGCATGCCGAGGTGAGATCCTTGTTTCTTATTTTTTGGGGATCGCAGGGATCGGCTTTGCCACGTACGTCCATAGACTTGGATCTTGCTACTCTGACGCCAAGGGATAAGACCAGCCTACCCCATTTTTTGTAGCTCGATGCGCTCACAGATTGATTCCAGAGAGCGGATCTTGGTCATTTGCTTCCCACATGTTCATGGCAGCCAAAGAGATATCGATCGTCATATCATCCGCATGAACAACCTCCACTTCATCTCCACCCCATACGATACACTGATGCATTGTGGATGGAATGCAACATTTAGCGTGAATCCAATCCCTCCAGCAGAACAGCATAAGTGCTCTTGCCGTCGACGATGAAGAAGGATGTAGGATGGTCTTTCGGCCATGGTTAGGTCCACGTTCAGAACACCCTTGGCCTCTGATGCTTGGCCGTTGAAATCGCTTAGCGGGACGTTGGTCTTGATCAGATCTTCATTGGAATGTCCCAAACGTCGTAAATATGGAGTACGGGCATTATGTTGACTATCGTCCCGTGTCCACCAAGATCTTGCCGATAGGCTCATCGATATAACCCTTCAGGTATAGGGCCTTCGGATGCCTCGTAGCTCTTCTCTCGTGGCTTCTCGAAGACAATTGGTCGTGGTCCGCAATCAAACTGTGCCACCTATACTCTCATCTCCTCGAGCACAAAACTCTCATCAGAGAACTAACACCATGTTTAGATTCAGCCGATGTCCCCGCATCGGCTTTTTTGTTTGCTTGGGTCGCCACACTTTCTTTTGTGGGCGAGCGTCTCCAATGTTCGCTGAATTCTCACGGCGCATCGGGCCGTGGCTTCAACTGGACAGGCACGCGCCGCTTCTTCCAGCCTTCGGGAGTCGCAGACTCCGCGCTTGAGTGGTCAGTCGATCAGACACCACCTGGTTTGTGACATTCATCTTCTTCTTCGACTCTCGAAGTCTTCATCTGAGATGACTCCAGCCTCGCTTGTTCCGAGGTGGAGAGTCTCAGACGCTTGAACACTCAAACTTTGCTCCCTTCCTCTTCCTGCCTACATTCAAGGGCTTCGACAGGCACCCACTGACCCCAGTCCCACAGTTGTTTAAAGAAAGGACAGTCTAATGCCTATCCATGTCCTCTTGCCCTCTACCCTCCTCTAGCGTGACGCTCATAGCCTTCGCTAGACGACTTCCAGATTTCCCTGTCTGCATCGACTCATCAGACTGCCATCATTCACGTCGTAGCGACGTCGGTCGTATTGCTGTTCATATTTGTTAAGGAGGTGCGCTGAAAGTGGTCGCGTGATACCACGCCATCACCTCCTCTCGCCAACACCACCATCATCAGGCCGGAGCCGGTCGCTGGACCGCTCAGACCGGATTACACGGGATCGACTGCTCTCGGGCTTATCCTTGCCAGGGCGATCTGCAAGCCCAGCCATGTTGATATCAAACGAGAAACCTGGTTCGCGTCTTATGCACTGGCTGAGATCCACCATGTTGACGTCCTGAAACGGACGTGTCAACTCTCATGGCAAACTGATCGAAGAGTAATCGGCCTGTTCTATCGCCATTTGAATCTGTCCGAGCAAGACTTTGCAGTCATGGAGGTATGGGTGAACGTGTGATGCCATTTTCAGTAGTATGGCCTGCCTTTCATCTCTTGTAACGTGGGGATTTTGTGGCCTCTCTGCAATCTCTCGTACTCTGTTTTTCCTTCACAAATCAAAATTTATGCTCCGCTTTGCTCAAATCAAAGTCAAACCCTTTGGCAGGCCCTGGTTGTTTCACCGACTTGGCAGTGACACGGCTTTGCCTCCCGAGTCCACTCAGCTACAGCGACTTCCTGATCTCTTGCATAATCTTCATCTTCTTCCATCTCGATCGTGCAACGCGCTTGAACTTGTCCCGGTACAGTTCTGTGCGCTGTTCATACAATGTCAATTTCTGAACCATATGCCCCAGTGAATTGTAGTCTGCTTTGAAGGTCGTCTTTTGAGCGGCGCGACAGGGCTCCATATCGCCAGCTCGACTGCTTTCCTTTCTCAGATAAACGAACCGACAATGAATGGTTTCGACGGTCCCGAAGTGCCGAATGTATTCAGACCGTCTCTCGGGCCGAACCTCGGGTCGTATCGGCAATGCCGCCTTCGTAGCTTCGAATGGTATTGTACGTGGAATTGTTCCTCCAAACTGCCCCACGTCAACCGAGTCCCGATGGCACGAGGTACCCATCCAAAGGCTGACCTGAGAGATTGTGAGAAGAACCTCACACGCAGCCCGTCTGAAGCTGAGACCATCCCAACTGTGCCAAATATCCGCTCACATGCTCAATTGAGCCGGACTCCCTCCGATCCACTGAATTTTGTGAAGTCAGAGCCGATACTTAGGCGGTAGTGGATTTAGGTCATAATCGTTGGGATACGGCCTGGAATAGCCGATCATCTTCTTCGGGCATGATGCCGAACTGATCTCTCATGATTATGTGATCTCATCCACCGTAGGAGCCGCAGAAGTTGATCGTCATGACTGGTTCCGGTGGCCTATTTAGCTAGCCACGCCGTTTCTCAACATCTGCTCGTGACGTCTCGTCAGCCGACTCCTCCCGCTCGTGGCGGGCCTCTTCCGCTTGAACTGGCCATCCAACAGTTATGGGCCCCAAGACGTATGCACACGTATCCATGTGGAATCTCCATGGGCGGCTCATACTGTGAATTGGTAATCGCTGCATCACCTCCAACCTTGTGGACGACGGTTTCTGCAACTTGTTACTGTGGAGCGCAAATGTATTGCAGTGGTGGCCTAGTATAGAGTGGTATCTCCCCATGGTGAGTTCCTAGGGCAGGTCCTGACGGGAGAGTACTTGTGCTTCATGATTTCTTGCACCACATTGAGTGTGACACGCTCCAGAGTTCACCAAGCTCTCATAATGCCGATGAAGAGAGTGAGCAACGGCATAGTTAACTTCCCGTCGCAGGCTCTGGTACGTTCGTCCGAAGAGAGAGATAGATCTAGTCCCTCTAGCGCACCTTCTGTTGAACCCTTTGAACTTGGATCCCGCTGTGGTTTTCTCAAAGCGCCCGATGTGATCGGCTTTCCAAGATGGCCTCTGAGATCATATTTCTTCTATGCCTGTGAGTGCGATCTTCGTACTTGGACCTACTCTTCCGCGTATCTGATGTTGACGTGGTTGTTGCGGAAGATGGTCCCACCCGGCGTGCCAGAAATTGCTACCTGCCAAAACCCACCGGCGAGCAAGGGTTAAGCAACACGAAGAGCCGGAGGCTTCCAAGACAGGCAAATGGCCCCGGTCCCCGACGTCGTCCCGCGTAAATGTTCCGCACACGTCCTAGCGGTTGCAATGGCGTGCCACCTGACCTATACCTCGCCAGGAAGGTGTTGAATTGCTTCGACTAGTTTCCTTGACATGTAAACATTAAACACGAGCCCGATCGGCTCTCAAAGGCCCTGATCTGCTGTAAACGACTGTCCCATAATCCACTGATTAACGATGACATGGGCCCCCGCTTGATCGCATAAGCTAAACCAATCTACGATAGCTTTAGGGTTCTCACCGTATGATCTAACGTCCTACGCGTAGTTGAGCCTAATAGACACGAAAGATAATGGAAAACTAACCCTAAAAAGAGGCCTAAAAAACCAACATTAAGTTAATTCCTAACATCCCTCTTAGGACTAACAAAACATACCTAACGCACTACCGGATCGTCCAACCCGTTTGGAAGGCCTAATCATACAGATATTAAACCAAACCTTTTTAAGAATCAAGGAGCAACTATAACAGACTGGATCTACTAAACAACGAAAAGAAGACGTCTCTTACACCCGGGATAGGTGTAAGGGCAGCTAGATATTGAGGGATAGCATAGCTACTAAGGAGATATGCATAAGAAAAGCATCTATGCAAGCCCCAAAACATCTACTTATAGATAGTGCTACTCTCGCCATCAACAACGCTTTTCCAAGATTTAGCAGCACAAGGTAAACGTAATAAATGGGTGAAAGTTGCCTAGATCGCAAGATGCGATCTAGGGCAAAGATGATGCTTACCCGTGAAACTGAAGAAGGTGGCGTATGCGCCGATTTGTGTTTGTTGTGAACGTGATTGCCCCCTCTTTCTGGATAACCCTAGATACATATTTATAGTCCAAGGGACTTCCGACGGGCGTGCACCTAACCGGCACGGGTTAAACTCTATCTTTTAATTCTAAACTAAGATGCAATCTACTATGTTTACAGTACATGGGCAATTAAGCCCAAACTCTTCGTGCAAGGTCGCTTCAAAGATGCTCCACGCGTATATCCTTCAAGCCCATCTTCACTTACGCCCCATCTCCCGATTTGGCCAAAATCTGGTGATAACGACCCCGGCCCATTCTTTTACATCTCAATACATTCTATCAGTAATCTCTGTTTTTTACCGTTTTTGCAAACAAACACCATCTTCCACTCGATACGCTTAATCCTTTGTTTTGCAAGCCGGTGAGATTGACAACCTCACTGTTACGTTGGCAAAGTACTTTGATTGTGCAGGTTCCACGTTGGCGTTTCATCGGTGTTGCACTGCATCCCTCCACCACCAACCTTCACGTGCTTCTTGGCTCCTACCGTTCGATAACCTTGGTTTCGAGGGAAACTTGCTGCTGTGCGCCATACCCTTCCTCTTGGGGTTCCCAACTGACGTACATCTACGCGCATCACTTTTTCTAAGCTTATGGTTTGAGATCAAGACTGCAAGGAGTCTCCACTTCCAATCTCTTTTACTTTTTTTTGTCTTGCTTTACTTTATTTTATTTACCGTCTTGTTTGCCACATATTAAAAACACAAAAAATTAGTTACTTTACTTATTGTCTTATTTACTAGTTCTATATCAAAACACAAAAAATTAGTTACTTGTCTTTACTTTATTTGCCTAGTTTACTTTACTATATAATGGGTACTCCCGAAAATACTAAGTTGTGTGATTTCACTAGCACAAATAATAATGATTTTATATGTACTCCTATTGTTCCACCCGCTACTACAAGCAGAATTCTATGAAATTAAACCTGCTTTACCGAATCTGTTATGAGAGAGCAATTTTCTGGTGTTAGTAACGATGATGTTTGCCATCTTAATAATTTTGTTGAACTTTGTGAAATGCAAAAGTATAAGGATATAGATGGTGATATTATAAAACTGAAATTGTTTCCTTTCTCATTAAGAGGAAGAGCTAAAGATTGGTTGCTTTCTTTGCCTAAGAATAGTATTGATTCATGGACTAAATGTAAAAATGCTTTTATTAGTAAATATTATCCTCCTGCTAAGATTATATCTTTGAGAAGTAGCATAATGAACTTTAAACAATTTGATAATGAACATGTTGCTCAAGCATGGGAGAGAATGAAATCTTTGGTAAAGAATTGCCCAACCCATGGACCGACTACTTGGATGATCATCCAAACCTTTTATGCAGGATTGAATTTTTCCTCGAGGAAGCTATTGGATTCACTGCTGGAGGTACTTTTATGTCCATCACCCTGGGCGCCGCAACTAAATTACTTGATGATATGATGATCAATTACTCGAATGGCACACTGAAAGAACTCTCAAGGTAAGAAGGTAAATTCGTTGAAGAAACCTCTTCTTTGGGTGATAAGATTGATTATTATGTCTATGCTTGCAAATGGTAGATCTCATATTGATCCTAATAATGTTCCTTTAGCTTCATTGGTTGCTCAAGAAGAAAATGTTGATGTGAATTTCATTAAGAACAATAATTTCAACAACAATGCTTATAGGAATAATTATGGTAACAACAACTATAGGCCATATCCTTCTAATTGTTAGATGTATATATATGTATATTATAGTTTCCCCATATGTTAGGGGGCTTTCTGCATATGTCCACCTGTACATGTACTATATATTGTGGCCTTTGGCCCCCTGGTAATACAACAAGCATATTGCTCTAACATGGTATCAGAGCCAAAATTAATTCTCTAGTCTCGGCCGAGGTTGCTTGTCCGTCGCCCGTCCTCTCCGGCCGATCTCCTCCCTGCCCCGCTCGATCTCCTCCAGTGTCGAATCCCCCGCTCGGTCTTCTCCTCCTCGGCCCTGCTTGGCCGATTCCGCCCGCCCGCCGATTCCGCCCGCGCGCGTGGAGCTCCCGCCGATTCCCGCGCGAGCCGCCCGACCGCCGATTCCGCCCGCGCGCGTTGAGCTCGCCCAAGCATCTTCCCGCGCGTGGCTCTGCTTCTGCTGGATCCGCTCTGGATCTTCTCCGCTCTTGATCTTCCAATTCCGCTCCCTGCCCCCGACGCCCTGTTCTGGCTAGCTCCCGATCTGAGCGTTTCTCGTCTAGTTGATTTTAATTTGAGGTAAAAAAAAAACAAAGAGAAAAAAAAAACAAAAAAAAATACCGTCGGCTGTTGTTATCCGATGTCTTCTTCGCTGATCCCGCCTTATCTTTGGGCCTCCCTTCTACTTGGTCTTTGTCCGCTGCCTCCGTGTATGACGGCTAGCCATTCTTCGTCGCCGTTTGCGGCCTCTCAGCGTTCTCACTTCCCTATCCTACTAGCGTGTCTGTCTCTCGGACCGTTCGATTTAGTCCATTCGGATGTTTGGGGTCCGGCTCCTTGCTTCCAAAGGGGGCCATCGATACTATATCTTATTCGTTGATGATTTTTCACGGTACACTGGGTGTTTTTCATGCACTCGCGCAGTGAGGTGCTTTCTATTTATCAGCGTTTTGCGGCCATGGTCCGCACCAGTATTCCTCACCCATTCGCGTGTTCCGTGCTGATTCTCGCTGGTGAGTATATCTCCCAGACCTTCGTGGTGTCCTTGCCGAGGAGGGCACCCTCGCTCAGTTTTCTTGTCCCGGCGCGCATGCTCAAAATGGCGTCGCCGAGCGTAAGCATCGTCATCTTCTTGAGACCACCCGTGCTATGATGATTGCTTCTTCTCTTCCGCCACATTTCTGGGCTGAGGCTGTTGCTACGTCGGCCCACCTCATTAACATTCAGCCTTCCGCTGCTCTACATGGTGGCATTCCTCTCGAGCGTCTCTCTGGTGTTTCTCCAGACTACTCTACTCTCCGTTCATTTGGTTGCGTTTGCTATGTTCTTCTCCCTCCTCGCGATCGCACCAAGCTGACCGCTCAGTGTTGAGTGTGTTTTTCTGGACAGGGATGAGCATAAGGGCTATCGCTGTTGGGACCGTTGGTCGTCGGATGCGCATCTCTCGTGATGTCACGTTTGATGAGACGCGTCCTTTCTATCCTCGTCCCACCTCGGGTACTTACCCGTGGATGATATCTCTTTTCTTCTTTCCGGATGCACCCCTGCTATCCCATCTCATCCCCCTCCTAGTCCCTCCCGCGCCCGTCCTCTCCTCCGTCTAGTCCACCTTGTACTCCCGTTCTCCGGCTTCGATCCTTCTCGATGTTGTCCCTTCTTCCGCTTCTTCGATGAGTTGTCCTCTGCCGATGACCTTCCCCCTTCACGCCTGTCCGTCGCGTCGTGCTCCAGCTCATTACTCTCCTAGCCGCATGGTCTCTCCGTCATTTCCGAGCCGATTTCTTATCGGGATGCCGAGCGTCATCCCGAATGGCAGCTTGCGATGGCTGAGGAGATCGCTGCGCTTGAGCGCACTGGCACTTGGGATCTTGTTTCTCCATCTTCTGGTGTTCGTCCTATCACGTGTAAGTGGGTATATAAAATTAAGACTCGTTCTGATGGATCTCTTGATCATTATAAAGCGCGTCTTGTGGCTCGTGGCAGCAGGAGCACGGCCGTGACTATGATGAGACTTTTGCCCCCGTGGCTCATATGACCACTGTGCGTACCTTTCTTGCTGTTGCTTGTCGCCGCTGGTCCGTCTCCACGGATGTTGAAATGCTTTCTTAATGGCGAGTTGAGTGAGGAGGTTTACATGCAGCCTCCTCCTGGTATTCTGTTCCCGATGGGATGATTTGTCGTCTTCGACGTTTTCTATGGTCTCAAACAGGCCCCTCGTGCCTGGTTTGAGCGCTTGCCTCTGACTGCTGCTGGTTTCTCTCCTAGTCTTCATGATCCAGCACTTTTCGTTCACACTTCTCCTCGTGGACGTACTCTTCTTCTTCTGTATGTTTATGATATGATCATTACTGGTGATGATCCTGAGTATATTGCCTTCGTCAAGGCTCGTCTTTATGACTGATCTTGGTCCTCTTCGCTATTTTCTTGGTATTGAGGTTTCCTCCACTTCGATGGTTTTTCTATCTCTCAGAAAAGTACATTCAGGATCTTCTTGCTCGTGCTGCTCTTGGGGATGAGCGCACGGTTGATACTCCTATGGAGCTTAATGTTAAGCTTCATCCCACTGGTGATCCTCTTCCTGATCCCACCCGTTATCGCCATCTTGTTGGGAGTCTTGTCTATCTTGCTGTCACTCGTCCTGATATTTCTTATCCTGTTCATATTCTGAGTCAGTTTGTCTCATCTCCTCCGTGTTCTTCGTTATCTTCGTGGCACGATCACTCGTCGCCTTTCTTTCCCTTCCAGCCTCTCCGCCTGCTATTCGGATGCTACGTGGGCGAGTGATCCTACGGATCGTCGTTCGTCGCCATCGTGTTTCTTGGTGGTTCGCTTGTTGCTTGGAAGACGAAGAAACAGGTCGCAGTTTTCCGTTCGAGTGTTGAGGCTGAGTTGCGGGCTATGGCTTTGTTGATTGCTGAGGTGACTTGGTTACTGTGGTTGCTTGCAGATTTTGGGGTCTCTGTTACGACACCCACTCCACTTTTGTCTGACAGTACAGGTGCTATCAGTATTGCACGTGATCCGGTCAAGCATGAGCCGACCAAGCATATCGGTGTTGATGCTTTTTACACACGTGCTAGACAGGATGATGTTGTTGCGGTTCATTATGTGCCTCAGATTTGCTAAGGATTTCTTTACGAAGGCACAGACTCGAGCGCAACATGATTTCTTACTCTCCAAACTCAGTGTTGTGGATCCACCATGAGTTTGAGGGGGTGTTAGATGTATATATATGTATATTATAGTTTCCCCATATGTTAGGGGGCTTTCTGCATATGTCCACCTGTACATGTACTATATAATGTGGCCTTTGGCCCCCTGGTAATACAACAAGCATATTGCTCTAACACTAATAATGGTAATGGTTATGGTAATTCTTATGGTAATTCTTACAACAATAATAAGAGTGTACCCTCTGGTCTTGAAGTGATTCTTAAAGAATTTATTAGTACACAAACTGCTTTCAATAAAACTGTTGAAGAAAAGCTTGGTAAAATTGATATTCTTGCTTCTAAGGTTGATAATCTTGCTCTTGATGTTGATCTTTTAAAATTGAAAGTCATGCCTGAGGAAGTTAAAGATGCTAGGTTTGCTAAAACAAATGCCATCCAAGTTCAAATTAATGATAATATTAGAATGTTGGCTGAATTGCATGCTAGGTGGGATAGAGAAGAAAAAGAAAAACTTGCTAAAGAGAATAATGTAGCTAAAGTATGGACTATTACCACCACTAGTAATATTGATTCTTCACATGTTGCTACACCTCCTACTATCAATGGTAAAATAATTGGTGTTAGCAATGTTTCTACTCCTAGTGCAAAGCGCAAAAATTGCTGAAATCTAAACGCTGTTTGTGATAAAGCTGAAATTTTTCAAAATATTGGTGACAATGATTCCATTGTTGTAGAACATAATGGTTTAGATTTTGATGATTGTCATATTACTGAATTTATAAAGTTCTTACAAAAACTTGCTAGAAGTCCCAATGCTAGTGCTATAAATTTAGCCTTTACAAAACACATTACAAATGCTCTCATTAAGGCTAGGGAAGAGAAATTAAAACTTGAAGCTTCTATTCCTAGAAAGTTAGAAGATGGTTGGGAGCCCATCATTAAAATGAAATTCAATGACTTTGAATGTAATGCTTTATGTGATCTTGGTGCAAGTATTTCTGTATGCCTAAAAAGATTTATGATATGCTTGACTTGCCACCATTGAAGAATTGTTATTTGGATGTTAATCTTGTCGATAATGTTAAAAAGAAACCTTTGGGGAGGATTGATAATGTGCGCATTACGGTTAACAATAACCTTGTCCCCGTTGATTTTGTTGTCTTGGATATCGAATGCAATGCATCTTGTCCTATTGTGTTGGGAAGACCTTTTCTTCGAACCGTTGGTGCTGTTATTGATATGAGGGAAGGTAATATTAAATATCAATTTCCTCTCAAGAAATGTATGGAACACTTCCCTAGAAAGAGAATGAAGCTGCCTTTTGATTCTATTATTAGAACAAGTTATGATGTTGATGCTTCTTCTCTTGATGTTACTTGATTTGCACTTTCTGCGCCTAGCTGAAAGGCGTTAAAGAAAAGCACTTCTTGGGAGATAACCCATGTTTTATTTTATTTACTGTATTGTTGAGTCTTGGAAGTTGTTTACTACTGTAGCAACCTCTCCTTATCATGTTTTTGTGCCAAGTAAAGTTTCTATGTTAAAGTTGATGATAGATTTGGATCGCTGCGCAGAAACATTGCTGTCTGTCACAAATTCTCGCAGAAGTCTCGTAAAAAAATCGAAAAATCTGCAAATTTACGAGCGTGATCCTCATATATGTACGCAATTTTCATTAGTTTTGAGTTTTTCTATTTGAGCAAGTTAAGTGCCCCGCCAGATTCATCTTTACGGACTGCTCTGTTTTTGACAGATTCTGTCTTTTATTTCGCATTGCCGCTTTTGCTATGTTGAATGAGTTTCTTTGTTCCATTAACTTTCAGAAGCTTTGTGCAATGTCCAGAAGTGTTAAGAATGATTGTGTCACCTCTGAATATGTGAATTTTGGTTATACACTAACCCTCTAATGAGTTTGCTTGAAGTTTGTGTGAAGGAAGTTTTCAAGGGTCAAGAGAAGAGGATGATATACTATGATCAAGAAGAGTGAAAGGTCTAAGCTTGGGGATGCCCGGTGGTTCATCCCTGCATATTTTAAGAAGACTCAAGCATCTAAGCTTGGGGATGCCCAAGGCATCCCCTTCTTCATCGACAACATTATCAGGTCACTTCTAGTGAAACTATATTTTTATTCCATCACATCTTATGTTCTTTACTTGGAGCGTCGGTTTGTTTTTATTTTTGTTTATGGTTTTAATGAAGTTGGATCCCACCATTCTTATATTGGAGATATTACGCTCCGCTTTTTCATATGGAACACTTGTGTTCTTAATTGTGCTTTAATGTTCATGGCGAAGGCTGAAATTGCTTCGTTAAATTGCTATTTGGTTGGAATCGGAAAATGCTGCATATGGTTTGGTAACTTGGCAATTGTTTGAGCTCTCATAGATCATGTTTAAGCTCTTGCATCATGTAGTTTAATCTATTAATGAAGAACTACCGTAGAGCTTGTTTAATTTGGTTTGCATGATTGGTCTCTCTAAGTCTAGATATTTTTGGGTAAAGTGTTTGAACAACAAGGAAGACAGTGTAGAGCCTTATAATGCTTGCAATATGTTCTTTTGTGAGTTTCGCTGTACCTGTTCATATTTGTGTTTGCTTCAAACAACCTTGCTAGCCCAAACCTTGTACTGAGAGGAAATGCTTCTCGTGCATCCAAACACCTTGAGCCAAATCCCATGCCATTTGTGTCCACCATATCTACCTACTATGTGGTATTTTTCTGCCATTCCAAAGTAAATTAATTGAGTGCTACCTTGAAAATTTCATTCCTTTACCTTTACAATATATAGCTCATGGGACAAATAGCATAAAAACTATTGTGGTGATGAATATGTAGTTATGTGTCTTAATTCTTATAAGTTGCTTGTTGAGCGGTAACCATGTGGGGACGCCATCAACTTTTTACCCTTGTTGGATATCATGTGAGATGCTATGCATGTCTGCCTTGTCTGAAGTAAGTGCGATTTCATGATCAAATGGTTTGAGTATGCATATGTTAGAGAAGAACATTGGGCCGCTAACTAAAGCCATGTATCATGGTGGAAGTTTCAGTTTGGACATACAACCTCAATCTCTTATGAGAATATTAACTATTGTTGAATTCTTAAGCATTAAAAGAGGAGTCCATTATCTGTTGTCTATGTTGTCCCGGTATGGATGTCTAAGTTGAGAATAATCAAAAGCGAGAAATCCAATGCGTGCTTTCTCCTTAGACACTTGTACAGGCGGCATAGAGGTACCCCTTTGTGACACTTGGTTGAAACATATGTTATGCGATGATAATCCGTGTCTTCCGAGCTAAGTAGGACAAGGTGCGAGCACTATTAGTACTCTATGCATGAGACATGCAACTTGTAGGAAGTATTATGCATAGCACATATGAATTATTACTACCATTGACAAAATTGTTTCTATGTTTTCAAAACAAAAGCTCTAGCACAAAAATAGTAATCCATGCTTCCCTCTGCGAAGGGCCATTCTTTTACTTTATTGTTGAGTCAGTTTACCCACTTCTTTCTATCTTAGAAGCAAACACTTGTGTTAACCGTGTGCATTGATTCTTACATGTTTACTTATTGCACTTGTTATATTACTCTATGTTGACAAATATCCATGAGATATACATGTTACAAGTTGAAAGCAATTGCTGAAACTTAATCATCCTTTGTGTTGCTTCAATGCATTCTACTTTGAATTTATTGCTTATGAGTTAGTTCTTATGCAAGTCTTATTGATACTTGTCTTGAAAGTACTATTCATGAAAAGTTTTGCTATATGATTCATTTGTTTAGTCATTATCTTTGTTAGCAATCTTTTGTTCAGATCACTCCATTCATCTCATATGCTTTACAATAATGTTGATCAAGATTATGTTGGTAGCATGTCACTTCAGAAATTATTTGTATTATCGTTTACCTACTCGAGGACGAGTAGGAACTAAGCTTGGAGATGCTTGATACGTCTCAAACGTATCTATAATTTCTTATGTTCCATGCTACTTTTATTACAATACTTGAATGTTTTATACATACTTTACAGCATTATTATACATTTTCCGGCACTAACCTACTAACAAGATGCCGAAGTGCCAGTTGCTGTTTTTGCTGTTTTTGGTTTCGTAAATCCTAGTAAGGAAATATTCTCAATTGGACGAAATCAACGCCCAGGGGCCTATTTTTACACGAAACTTTCGAAGACCGAAAGGGAGACGAAGTGGGCCACGAGGTGGCGACACACCAGGGCGGCGCGGCCCAAGCCCTGGCCGCGCGGCCTGTTGTGTGGGCCCCCGTGACGCCCCCGACCTACCCTTCCGCCTACAAATAGCCTTCGTCGCGAAACCCCGTACCGAGAGCCACGATACGGAAACCTTCCGAGATGCCGCCGTCGGGTATCCCATCTCGGGATTCAGAGATCGCCCCGGCACCCGCCGAAAGGGAACCATCACCGGAGGGGCTCTACATCATCATGCCCGCCTCCGGATTGATGCGTGAGTAGTTCCCCGGACTATGGGTCCATAGCAGTAGCTGATGGTTATCTTCTCCGCTTGTGCTATCATTGTTTAGATCTTGTGAGCTGCCTAACATGATCAAGATCATCTATTTGTAATGCTACATGTTGTGTTTGGCGATCCGATGAATATAGAATATTATGTTAAGTTGATTATCAATCTATCATATATGTGTTGTTTATGTTCTTGCATGCTCTCCGTTGCTAGTAGAGGCTTTGGCCAAGTTGATACTTGTAACTCCAAGAGGGAGTATTTATGCTCGATAGTGGGTTCATGCCTCCATTGAATCTGGGACAGTGACAGAAAGTTCTAAGGTTGTGGATGTGCTGTTGCTACTAGGGATAAAACATCGATGCTTTGTCTAAGGATATTTGTGTTGATTACATTACGCACCATACTTAATGCAATTATCTGTTGTTTACAACTTAATACCGGAGGGGTTCGGATGATAACCCGAAGGTGGATTATTTAGGCATAGATGCATGCTGGATAGCGGTCTATGTACTTTGTCGTAATGCCCGATTAAATCACATAGTAATCATCATTGATATGTATTGAATCTTTATTTGTCAATTACCCGCCTGTAATTTGTTCACCCAACATGTTAGTTATCTTATTGGAGAGACACCTCTAGTGAACTGTGGACCCCGGTCCATTCTTTTACATCTGAATACATTCTACTGCATCTTTTTTACTGTTCTTTGCAAACAAACACCATCTTCCACTCGATACGCTTAATCCTTTGTTTTCAGCAAGCCGGTGAGATTGATGATACGTCTCCAACGTATCGATAATTTCTTATGTTCCATGCTACTTTATTGATGATACCTACATGTTTTATACACATTATATGTCATATTTATGCATTTTCTCGGAACTAACCTATTAACAAGATGCCAAGTGCCACTTCTGTTTTTGGTTTCGAAATCCTAGTAACGAAATATTCTCGGAATTGGACGAAATCAACGCCTGTGTTCCTATTTTTCCACGAAGCTTCCAACACCCGAGAGCCGCCAGGGGGCCCGTGGGCCTGATGACATGGTGGCGCGGCCCAGGCCCGGCCGCGCCACCCTATGGTGTCGTCGCCTCGTTGACCCTCATGCGCCGCCTCTTCGCCTATATAAAGCCCCCCGACCTAAAACCCTTACGGAGAAAGCCACGATACGCAAAACCTTCCAGCCGCCATCGCGAAGCCAAGATCTGGGGACAGGAGTCTCTGTTCCGGCACCCTGCCGAGCGGGGAAGTGCCCCGAAGGCTTCTCCATCGACACCGCTGCCATCTCCACCGCCATCTTCATCACCGCCGCTGCTCCCATGAGGAGGGAGTAGTTCTCCATCGAGGCTCGGGGCTACCGGTAGCTATGTGGTTCATCTCTCTCCTATGTACTTCAATACAATGATCTCATGAGCTGCCTTACATGATTGAGATTCATATGAGTTTTGTATCACTACTATCTATGTGCTACTCTAGCAAAGTTATTAAAGTAGTTCTATTCCTCCGCACGTGTGTAAAGGTGACAGTGCACCGTGTTAGTACTTGGTTTATGCTATGATCATGATCTCTTGTAGATTGCGAGGTTAACTATTGCTATGATAATATTGATGTGATCTATTCCTCCTACATATGCATGAAGGTGACAGTGTGCATGCTATGCTAGTACTTGGTTTAGTCGTTTTGATCTATCTTACACTTAAGGTTACTTAAACATGAGCATTATTGTGGAGCTTGTTAACTCCGGCATTGAGGGTTCGTGTAATCCTACGCAATGTGTTCATCATCCAACAAAAGTGTAGAGTATGCATTTATCTATTCTGTTATGTGATCAATGTTGAGAGTGTCCACTAGTGAAAGTCTAATCCCTAGGCCTTGTTCCCAAATACTGCTGAGTTACTACTGCTTGTTACCGTTTTACTGCGTTACTACTGCTGCAATACTACCACCATCAACTACACGCCAGAAGCTATTTTCTGGCACCGTTGCTACTGCTCATATATATTCATACCACCTGTATTTCACATCTCTTCGCCGAACTAGTGCACCTATTTGGTGTGTTGGGGACACAAGAGACTTCTTGCTTTGTGTTTGGTGGTTGCATGAGAGGGATATCTTTGACCTCTTCCTCCCCGAGTTCGATAAACCTTAGGTGATCCACTTAAGGGAAAACTTGCCGCTGTTCTACAAACCTCTCGCACTTGGAGGCCCAACACTGTCTACAGTGAAAGGAGGGGGAGTAGACATCAAGCTATTTTCGGCGCCGTTGCCCGGAGGAAAGGTAAAAGGTACTCACACTCCGGACCCTCGGCTACTAAGCTATTTTCCCGCCGTTGTAAGTACTCGATTTTCCTTTAGACTCTGCAATTGCGACATTTGGTTTCTTGTTTACACTAGTTAGGCATAATGGAAAACACCAAAAATATGAGAGATCTTTATGAACTTTATCTTGAATTAGGACATGATGTGTTTGAAGAAAGAATTAAGAACCCATGGAACTTTATATGCATGCTAATGGGAATGTTATTACTATGAATGCTTTGAACACCATTGTTGCTAATGTTATGGAAAATTCTAAGCTTGGGGAAGCTGGCTTTGATGAGCATGATATTTTTAGTCCCCCAAGCATTGAGGAGAAAATTTACTTTGATGATACTTTGCCTCCCATTTATGATGATTATAATGATAGTAGTCTTTTGTTACCACCTGTTATGGAGGATAAATTTGATTATGATTACAATATACCTCCTATATTTGATAGCTACTTTGTTGAATTTGCTCCCACTACAATTAATAAGAATGACTATGCTTATGTTGGGAGAAGTAATTATTTTATGCATGAGACTCATGATAAGAATGCTTTATGTGATAGTTATATTGTTGAGTTTGCTCATGTTGCTACTGAAAGTTATTATGAGAGAGGAAAATATGGTTGTAAAAATTTTCATGTTACTAAAACACCTCTCTATGTGCTGAAATTTTTGAAGCTACACTTGTTTTGTCTTCCTATGCTTGTTACTTTGCTCTTCATGAACTTGTTTATTTACAAGATTCCTATGCATAGGAAGCATGTTAGACTTAAATGTGTTTTGAATTTGCCTCTTGATGCTCTCTTTTGCTTCAACTTCTATTTCTGCGAGTGCATCATTAAAACTGCTGAGCCCATCTTAATGGCTATAAAGAAAGAACTTCTTGGGAGATAACCCATGTGTTATTTTGCTACAGTACTTTGTTTTATATTTGTGTCTTGGAAGTTGTTTACTACTGTAGCAACCTCTCCTTATCTTAGTTTTGTGATTTGTTGTGCCAAGTAAAGTTTCTATGTTAAAGTTGATGTTATATTTGGGATCTAGAAACAGCATTGCTGTCTGTCACGAATCTGGGCACAGTTCTCTGTAGAAAATTCGAAAAAATCTGCCAATTTACGAGCGTGATCCTCAGATATGTACGCAACTTTCATTAGTTTTGAGTTTTTCCGTTTGAGCAAGTCTGGTGCCATCTTTAAATTCGTCTTTACGGACTGTTCTGTTTTTGACAGATTCTGCCTTTTATTTCGCATTGCCGCTTTTGTTAAGTTGAATGAGTTTCTTTGTTCCATTAACTTTCAGAAGTTTTGTGCAATGTCCAGAAGTGTTAAGAATGATTGTGTCACCTCTGAACATGTGAATTTTGATTATGCACTAACCCTCTAATGAGTTTGCTTGAAGTTTGATGTGGCAGAAGTTTTCAAGGATCAATAGAAGAGGGTGATATAATGTGATCGAGAAGAGGAAAGGTCTAAGCTTGGGGATGCCCCGGTTCATCCCTGCATATTTTAAGAAGACTCAAGCATCTAGCTTGGGGATGCCCAAGGCATCCCCTTCTTCATCGACAACTTATCAGGTTTCTTCTAGTGAAACTATATTTTTATTCGGTCACATCGTATGTTCTTTACTTGGAGCGTCGGTTGTTTTCGTTTTTGTTTTTGTTTGAATAAGATGGATCCTAGCATTCACTTTGTGGGAGAGAGACACGCTCCGCTGTTGCATATGGACACATGCGTCCTTAGGCTTTACTCATAATGTTCATGGCGAAGTTTCTTCTTCGTTAAATTGTTATATGGTTGGAATTGGAAAATGCTACATGTAGTAATTCTAAAATGTCTTGGATAATGTGATACTTGGCAATTGTTGTGCTCATGTTTAAGCTCTTGCATCATATGCTTTGCACCCATTAATGAAGAAATACATAGAGCTTGCTAAAATTTGATTTGCATATTTGGTCTCTCTAAGGTCTAGATAATTTCTAGTATTGAGTTTGAACAACAAGGAAGACGGTGTAGAGTCTTATAATGTTTACAATATGTCTTTTATGTGAGTTTTGCTGCACCGGTTCATCCTTGAGTTTGCTTCAAATAACCTTGCTAGCCTAAGCCTTGTATCGAGAGGGAATACTTCTCATGCATCCAAATCCTTGAGCCAACCACTATGCCATTTGTGTCCACCATACCTACCTACTACATGGTATTTCTCCGCCATTCCAAAGTAAATTGCTTGAGTGCTACCTTTAAACAATTCAAAAGTTATTACCTCTTATTTGTGTCAATGTTTTATAGCTCATGAGGAAGTATGTGGTGTTTATCTTTCAATCTTGTTGGGCAACTTTCACCAATGGACTAGTGGCTTCATCCGCTTATCCAATAATTTTGCAAAAAGAGCTGGCAATGGGATTCCCAGCCCAAATTAATTAACAAAAATAGACACTCCTCCATGGTATGTGATTGTTGGACGGCACCCGAAGGATTCGGTTAGCCATGGCTTGAGAAAGCAAAGGTGGGGAGGAGTGTCATCATAATAAAACTAAAATTAAAAGGCACTCCTTCGTGGTATGAGATTGTTGGCACCCGAGATTCGGTTAGCCATGGTTTGTGAAAGAAAGGTTGGAAGGAGTGCCACCCAAAAATAAAATAAAATGGGAGCCGCTCTTTGAAGGTTTGTTTGGCAAGGGGTTAGAGTACCCACTATTCGTTGACAACAACAAACACCTCTCAAAACTTTACTTTTATGCTCTCTTGATGTTTTCAAAATAAAAGCTCTAGCACAAATATAGCAATCGATGCTTTCCTCTTTGAAGGACCTTTCTTTTACTTTTATGTTGAGTCAGTTCACCTATTTCTCTCCATCTCAAGAAGCAAACACTTGTGTGAACTGTGCATTGATTCCTACATACTTACATATTGCACTTGTTATATTACTTTGTGTTGACAATATCCATGAGATATACATGTTATAAGTTGAAAGCAACTGCTGAAACTTAATCTTCCTTTGTGTTGCTTCAATACCTATGCTTTGATTTATTGCTTTATGAGTTAACTCTTATGCAAGACTTATTGATGCTTGTCTTGAAAGTACTATTCATGAAAAGTCTTTGCTTTATGATTCATTTGTTTACTCATGTCATTACCATTGTTTTGATCGCTGCATTCATCTCATATGCTTACAATAGTATGATCAAGGGTGATGGCATGTCACTTAAGAAATTATCTTTGTTATCGTTTTACCGCTCGGGACGAGCAGAACTAAGGGGGATGCTGATACGTCTCCAACGTATCGATAATTTCTTATGTTCCATGCTACTTTATTGATGATACCTACATGTTTTATACACATTATATGTCATATTTATGCATTTTCTCGGAACTAACCTATTAACAAGATGCCGAAGTGCCAGCCTGTTTTTGCTGTTTTTGGTTTCAGAAATCCTAGTAACGAAATATTCTCGGAATTGGACGAAATCAACGCCCAGGTTCCTATTTTTCCACGAAGCTTCCAACACCCGAGAGCCGCGTAGGCCTGGTGGGCCCAGATGACATGGTGGCGCGGCCCGAGCCCCGGCCGCGCCACCCTATGGTGTCGTCGCCTCGTTGACCCTCTGCGCCGCCTCTTCGCCTATATAAAGCCCTGATCGAAAACCCTTACGGAGAAAGCCACGATACGCAAAACCTTCCAGAGCCGCCGCCATCGCGAAGCCAAGATCTGGGACACAGAGTCTCTGTTCCGCACCCTGCCGGAGGAAGTGCCCAAGGCTTCTCCATCGACACCGCTGCCATCTCCACCGCCATCTTCATCACCGCTGCTGCTCCCATGAGGAGGAGTAGTTCTCCATCGAGGCTCGGGGCTGTACCGGTAGCTATGTGGTTCATCTCTCCCTATGTACTTCAATACAATGATCTCATGAGCTGCCTTACATGATTGAGATTCATATGAGTTTTGTATCACTACTATCTATGTGCTACTCTAGCAAAGTTATTAAAGTAGTTCTATTCCTCCTGCACGTGTGTAAAGGTGACAGTGTGTGCACCGTGTTAGTACTTGGTTTATGCTATGATCATGATCTCTTGTAGATTGCGAAGTTAACTATTGCTATGATAATATTGATGTGATCTATTCCTCCTACATATGCATGAAGGTGACAGTGTGCATGCTATGCTAGTACTTGGTTTAGTCGTTTTGATCTATCTTACAATTAAGGTTACTTAAACATGAGCATTATTGTGGAGCTTGTTAACTCCGGCATTGAGGGTTCGTGTAATCCTACGCAATGTGTTCATCATCCAACAAAAGTGTAGAGTATGCATTTATCTATTCTGTTATGTGATCAATGTTGAGAGTGTCCACTAGTGAAAGTCTAATCCCTAGGCCTTGTTCCCAAATACTGCTGAGTTACTACTGCTTGTTACTATTTTACTGCGTTACTACTGCTGCAATACTACCACCATCAACTACACGCCGCTACTACTGCTCATATTTACTGCTCATATATATTCATACCACCTGTATTTCACTATCTCTTCGCCGAACTAGTGCACCTATTTGGTGTGTTGGGGACACAAGAGACTTCTTGCTTTGTGGTTGCAGGGTTGCATGAGAGGGATATCTTTGACCTCTTCCTCCCTGAGTTCGATAAACCTTGGGTGATCCACTTAAGGGAAAACTTGCTGCTGTTCTACAAACCTGCACTTGGAGGCCCAACACCGTACAGAAAGGAGGGGAGCGTAGACATCAATTGACAACCTCATCGTTACGTTGGGGCAAAGTACTTTGATTGTGTTGTGCAGGTTCCACGTTGGCGCCGGTTTCACCGGTGTTGCGCCGCACTACATTCCTCCACCAACAACCTTCACGTGCTTCTTGGCTCCTACTGGTTCGATAACCTTGGTTTCTTTCTGAGGGATAACTTGCCGCTGTGCGCATCATACCTTCCTCTTGGGGTTCCCAACGGACGTGTACATCTACGCGCATCACTGGCCGTCTCTGGATCCACCTCGTCGATCACACCGCAACCGTCCAGCAGAGCCGTCACCGTCCGCTCCTCCCAAGCGTGGCCCGGCACGCCATAGACCTCCACGTCCGCCAGGAACGGGGCCTCCCGGAGCACCGCTCCAGCTCGCCGCGACCAAGGCTCGAAGTGGAGAGAGAACTCTGGGCACCCAACGGACTCCGCATGAATGAGCCAGTCACGGACCTCCATGGACTCGCACAATAGGAGGAAGTCGGCAGCTTCGAACGTACGGATGGAGAAGGCATTCAGAGGCAGGTCGAGCTGCGCGCGAATCTCCACCGCGGCCACCTCCGGTGTGACCTCAACCCTTGGGCCAATCAGCGTGACCATGACCGTGCGGCCAAGGTCAGCCTCCAGCTGCAACATCCCCTGGGATGGCCTTAGGTAGCACATGTCGAGCCGCTCGGACACAAGGCTCGCCGGAGGAGAGGGCAGTGTCACTGATGGAGACGACGGCGCGAATGGGGCAGAGAACCCCACCGCAGATGACGAACCACCGGTGGCCGCGGCCTGGTCGCCGCCGGATGACACAACGTCGCGCCACATTCGCACCGTCTCCACCGCATGACAAGCACCGGCCTGGGCCCGTGACAGAGAAGCTGGGGCGCGTGGCGGCGCCGCTTGGAGGCCTGGCTGCACAGCCAGGGGATCCTGGGCGCGTGGCGCCATCCGCTGCTGTGCGGCCCGAGCGCGCGGTTGACCCGCATCGGCCACACGACGGAGCGGCGGCGCCGGCCTTGGTGGAGAAGCTTCCGCGGAGCTCCGTGGCCGCTTGCAATCTCGGGAGGTATGCTCCGTGCCGCCGCACCGGACATAGACGGTGTCATTGGTGGACCTGGCAGAGATGTGGCCAAGCAGGCCGCAGTTGTAGCAGCACCCGTGAAGCACCGCCGGGATCCTGTTGGCATTGCCACCGGGCAGCCTGGCCGCAGGGAGAGGTTGCCGCGCCTCACGAGTGCGCTCCACCGCGCGGCGAGCATTCCTAGCCCGCCTAGACTCATTGACTTGCCAAGGGCGACCACCGTGCCCTGGCGCCGCCGCACCACCATGCTCACGACGAGGACGGCTCGGCCGGACGCCACCGCGCCCTGGCGCCGCCGCGCCATGCTCACATCGAGGACGGCTCGGCCCGACACCCGCGTCTCACCCCCTCGACCCTAGCTGATGGCCCACCGGCACGACAACCAGCGAGCGAAGGGGAGGTGGCGGAGGACGGGACGACACGGAGCCTGCGCTGAGGTCGGAGTCAGACAAGGCCACTCGGCTACCCATGGCGACCGGAAGGTTGGAAGGGAAAGGACAAAGCTACCGCCGCCGAGCAGCAGCCGACGGACGCGCGGAGGGGTGCCCGGCGCTCCTCACTCACGCTCACTCGCTCACGCTCCAAAGTTTTTAATCTGAAGTTCTATAATCCTATACAAGTTATAACGTGCTAATAGCGTTTCAAAATAGAGTTTCACAAAAAATTGAAAATTGACACGTATAGTAGCATGTATATCAAGGATTCATCAGCTAAAAAATTATCCAGAGCATAACTAATTAACAACTAATTAACCAGTTTTGACCGGATTATATAACACGTTTTTCCTTTCTCTCATATAGATAAAACATGCAGAACGAAGACAAGAACTACGTAACTGAACTAAAGTACAAAGCTGAACTGAACTATAAACTATAGAGCCAAACCATGGTGTCAGCAGGCTACAACTACCACTATTGAACTACCTTCTGGTACTGGCTAAGTTGGAAGAGAACCTGCAAGGATGAAACTAGATATGACTGTCGCGTGTTCCGCAAGAGGTGGTGGCCCATCGGCGAAGACCGACGTCAAATCGAGCTCCTGGTCGAGGCGTGCATCCTCCTAGTGATCCTGGTTTAGGGTTTAGGGCCACGCAGAGGCGGCTAGGCAGAGGTGGAGGAAAGTGGCGCTGCTGCTGTAGGAGTCAAAAGTGGCAACTGGTTGGTTGCCGGCCTGGAGTTGAGTTGAGCTAGGTTGGAATCGGGGGACTCGTGGGCTACGGCTAGTTTCATAATTTTTTAGCGCGCTATAATGCTATAATGTTACAACAAATAGCAAGTTTAGCGCCATTAATGACGAGATTAGCGCCATAGCAAGTAAATTATACATAGTGTAACGTACACCTTTGAAATACGGTATAGCACCACTAAAACGTTGAAATAGCGTGCTATTTCTTTCCATGCGCACCTTACGTCTAATCTTCATAAAAAAACAGCCAACAAACATCAGTTTGGTTTTCTCCAGAAAAAGTGGCATTGGCATATAATGTACGTTTAGGTTTTACTTAAGTCAAACTTCCTCGATTTTTATTATCTTTTTACAAAAAAACAGCAACGTATGTGACATTAAAAATAAATTTGTATATGAAACAACATTTTAAGATGAATCTAGTGATACCAAGTTAGTGTCAAAAATGTTGCCTTCATCCCACATTACTTGTCCAGCGAACACACTAAAATTTGTACAGACAAGTAATATAGATAGAAAATACTTTTAGAGGATACACTGGATCTCATTCTTGATAAACCTGTATAATTTGGACAGATACATGCGAATTAGCGACAAGTAATATAGATAGAAAATACTTTTAGAGGATACACTGGATCTCATTCTTGATAAACCTGTATAATTTGGACTTGTGCTTGACCATGAGGAGTTTGGGCGGTTCGCCGTGGTGCAGAACCTCCAAGCCAGAGATAACAGCACCCATCCCTCTCCGGTCATCGTCGGTACAGAACTCGAAGATTCTGGCGATGCAAAACCTGCCTCCCCCAAGGTACACCATGCTGCAGTCCATCATCACCCAGTCGTCCGTCAGATTAAGGTCTCCCCAGCTGTACACGAACGATGGAGCCTGGACGCCGTCAAGGGAGTAGAGATCCGTCGCGCAGAAGTCGTAAGGCCAGTTGTTGGCAATGCCGAACCAGAGGTTGTCAAGCTCGGGGACACGCTCGGCGCGGCCGAAAAACGGCAGCGTCCAGCGGCCAGCCTCAAACCATGTGTTGGTGTACGTGTTGAAGGAGTAGGTGCCAACGGCACCGCTGCTTGTTTCGGTGGATGAGACGATGAGAATGGGGTCGCGGCTGGGATCGTCAATCAGGGCGTGGGAGCTGACGACGGCATCATGGGCAGGCGGAGGCGGGAGGCGGTGCCAGCGCCAGCCTTTTCTGGAGTTGGCGGGGTCGCTGTACATGAGGGCCTCGAAGCTGAAGTAATCGTAGCACCTAGGGTACCTGCGCATAACGTACAGGGCGTCGGCCCGCCCAGGGTCTCGGGGTTCTCTGTCGACGATGGAGAAGGAGACGGGTTTGTCCCCTTTTGGGCCGCTGAGGCCGGGGATGGAGTGGAGCACGCCGGCTTCGGTGTCGTACAGGGCGGTGCGGCCCTCGTCGTCGATGCAGAGGATCTTGCTGTAGCAACCAATGCCTCGTTCGTAAAAGGGCAAGAAATCCAGCCTCTTGTCGTCGGAGATGGAGCTTCCGAGCCTGAGCTTGGGCGCAGGCATCCTGGTGATGGTCTCCATCTCATTGTTGGATGGTGCGGCTGCTTGCGCTTCCTTGGTAGATGGGTAGAAGAGTTGCCCATCGGGCTTGATGCGACTCACCGAATACATGCTGCTGCCTCTGCCGTACCTCCGCATCACCACATTCACGAACTGCCGCAACTTCATTGCCTACCCGATCGAATCCGTCCGAATTAGTTTCACTTGTAGCTCTTCCTATTCTTCTTTCTTCCAGACGAACCAAGCAGAAGACAGAAAATTAATCAGACCAGGCCAGTTATCGTCCGTTCACCCTCCAAGGACAAACAACATCTCCAGGAACTCCGACGAATCCAATGGGGAAGATTAAGTTCTGGGAGCGATACCTGCAGCAGTTCTCGACGAATCTGAGTTGGCGTCGCGGCGGCGATGCCAAGATGGGGGGTGGAACCAGCCGCGCCTCACAGCATCTTACCCATCCCTTATAGTGTAAAAGCAGTTTATATATGGTACCTAATAATCATCAACAGTAGTACTGCCTTCTGTCCGTAAAAAGATGTTGTAAATTTGTTAAAATTTGAACTTATCTAGATACTAAAGTATAGGATACTCTTTACCATATCAATACATCCAAATTTTGATAAATTTCCGACATCCTTTTATGGAACGAGAAGTAAAAAAACAACACCAAAAATAACAAATATTATAAATAGATCTTGAACCACCTAGCGACAACTACGAGCAATGGAGGAGCGAGCCAAGGCGTGCCATCTCCTTCGCCCCCTATTATCGGAGCTGGGCAAACCTTGTCGAAGTAGAGCCTGTTGTAGGAAAAGTTGTCGCGCTAAGGTCCCGAAGAACCAGTGCAACAGATCAGCAAACATCACTAATGATGAGAACCGTAAATCAGAAGAGCCGAACCTGAAACCACATTGACAAACGTGAAGACGAACCAAATCACCGGGAGATCCATCGGACACACAACTTCACACGTCCTCCCGGGCGGTAAGCGCCCTACCAGAGCGGGGATAGGGTCGGGTGGATCTTATTCTGCCATTGATATGTAGACGCTAGTTGCCTCATCATCCTGAAGAACACAATGAAAAACAACCTAAAAAGGATGAGAAACCTCCTGCCAAACGAGGGGTCATGGTCTGCCGTGCCTCCAAGCCCCTAAGGCCACCGGAGCTGGAGCATACCGGCGATGTCGCCGGCGAAGGGACATAACCCTAGATCATCCGCCGTTGGCCGAGTCAGCCGGTGAGTTAGTCTCTAGTAAGTCTACCATACATTAGTCGGTTGCGGCAAACATCGGTTGTTCAGAAGTGTCGAACATGCCTTGACTAACGTGGTAGCTAGATGTTTATTGTACTAACTCATTGGCGAGCCAATTATCATGCTTAGAAATTTGCTCAAACAACAAGCAATGAATCACTCGTGTACCTTTGCAACAATTACAAGTTTTACCTGTCTTTTGTAACCTGTTTGGTGGAGGGTGATCTAGCCACGTCGTAAAGTAACACGAGTGTTAGAGCATCTCTAGCAGACAGTTTGAGCCATTTTTCGTCCATAATAGTACGGCCCTCTAATTTTTTTATACGCCACCTAAAATATGACCACTCGGCCTCTATATGTATCGCGCGAATGGGGTATACATTCCCACACCCGTGTTCTTCACCATCGCTTCCCTCGCCCTCTTCACCTCATTCCCCACTACGATTTCGCCATAGCCGGCTACATATGTGCTCGCTGCCTACAGATCTGGCACCCCGTTATACGATGTGGTCGAGGAACTCCTCAATCGGAGGGGGCAGACGAGTGGGTCGTAGGGCATCCTCGCGGGGCCGTGGAATTCCTGCTGCCTGCTCCAACGACAAGGTGAGTATGCATGCCCCTACGAGCGGAATTGAAAAATTGAGAGGCACACAACCTTCGGGTTAGCGCCGCCACCGATGTTCTTCCGGCGCGATGCTGCCGACGAAGATGGAGGACAATTCCACTTATGAGGACTCTACCACTACTAGGGAAAGGCTTACCGCCGGCGTCCTGAAATGGCTTACCGCCGTCGCCTTCGCATTCGCCGGCGATCACCTCGCCGGTGGTAATGCCTCATCGCCGGCGCCTTCCAATTCGCCGGTGGTAAGTGGCCGTTACCGCCGGCGTTTTACCCAATTCGCCGGGGTAAGCGTTTCCGCCGGCGCCTTCCCATCTCGCCGGGGCTTGGATGTTACCGCCGACGCTTCCCATTTCGCCAGCGATAATACTGACAGGAGCATCAGGTCATTACCGTCGGCGCTTCTCATTTCGCCTGCGGTAATATTAACAGGACCATCAGGTCGTTACCGCTGGCGCCTTCCCATTTCGCCAGAAGTAATATGAACAAGAGCAAAAAATTAAACTCGAATTAGACAATATATACACCAGAATTCATAGCATATACACAGAATATACAGGCAAGTACAAGAATGACAGCAAGATATACATCAGATGCAAGATACACATCATTGGCAATACACATCATTAGAAAGTCCCGAAATGTCCATAACATGCATGCATCAATAACACAAGTGTCGACCATATGGTTCAACCATCACGACATGAAGTAGCACATGATACACAAATACATATAAGTCTAGTCGACGATCTAGCTAAACAACAATGACATAATAAACTAGAGAGGCGGTGGCGGCAAGCAGCATCACGATGAAAGGGGTCCTCCACATCTCCCTCCTCTGTCCCGCTCGAAAGTTGGCGTATCGAGTTTCCGCCTCCTCTAAAGTGGTGTACCCCTTGTAGCTGTTGCCGCTGAAACGGTGGACCTGCCTCCTACAATCTTCCAAGTCCTCGTAGACCAGGAACCCTGCCGTGGTAGACGACATAGTACGTCATCTATGCAAACACACACAACAAAGAAATGTAAGTTGTTAGTACATCCATAGAGAGAGATATAACATATAGGTGTGCAAAAGAAGAAACATAAAAAATACTTATGTAATTTATGACTAACATTTGCAGGACACAAAAGTTTTTGACTCAAGTCGACTTCGGCGGGAAGGGACGGATGCCCTCGAGCGTGTTGAATGTTCTCTCGTCACATCCATCTTCTAATCGGCCTTCTATCTCGAAATTAGAAAGTGCGGGGCCATAGTTGAACAAGCCACCATTCATGAAGACATTCCTCCACAGTATTGTGCAAATGGTCCGATGGATGGCACGGAACTCGGCTCTCACGTTTTCATTGGTGGTGTCCGACATGTTGACGAAATTCCCTTGCAGACCAGATGGCAACAAGAGATCGTTCTGAGACCTTACAACCGCCCTCATCTGTAGGATGGCAAACCATGCCTCCATCCCATTGTCATCCGCCGATTGCTTGAGGCAGGGGAACTTGGTTATGTGGTTGCACACATGGCAACCTTTAACTTTCTTCTCATGCCTGAGTTTGTCGACGTCAATCTCAGCTATGAAGCCGCTGAGGGCTTTATCAAGTGTAGACTTAACGTCGGTGAAGTCTTTCTCCTTATCAAGCCCGGAGTCGAGATAAGTGACATGGGAATGATACGGGTGAAATAGGAGGAGGGTGCAGTACTTGAGTCTGCGCAAAATGGAAATAAACCATCATACTCAGCTATTAAGGAAATTCATGAAAGAATGTAATATAGGGTACTTTAGTAACCAAATACTTACTCGCGGAAATATTGTATGACAAAGCATTTCTTATCCTTGTTTAACATCAAGAAATCCTTGATATACTTCGCGAGAAACGCTTATTTGTTCTGGGTGGTAGCTGGAGTCATGTAGAAGGGGTCCATGATAGAGATGTGCGCCGTGTTCTCCATGGCGATATCGTGCGCCATGCTGAGTGATACGAGGCGGACCAAATTTCGGTCTAGCTGTTCCATGTGCAAGAGCCTGAAAATGTCTTCGTACCGAATGAACATCTTCAGCTCGTATTTGCCGGCGGTAAGGAGTGCGGCTATAAGCCTTTTCCTAGTAGTGTACCGATGGCCTGGGAGATCTCGTCGATGACGCCAACATGGAGCGAGCCACGGTGTTGATTGAGGCACGCTCCCGCCGGTCGCTTGCATGGGCCGCTAATCGCTGCGGCAAAGACGAGTATTTGGACGACCTCCTCAGACGGACCTCATCATCGAGCGGGAGCACCTGGCGAAGAAGGTGGAGTGGCGCCGGATTGCGGAGCAGCAAGAGACGATGTACATCGACCTCAACTTCTGATAGCGAATGAGGTACCGCCGGCCGCACCATAGGCTCCGGTGAGGTATCCAGCGGCGACCAATTAGGCTAGATTTTGTTCTAAAAGTTTGTATGTACTCTACGTCTGAATCTTTGTATGAACTCAATGTTGCTATGCAAGAATGTTTATTTCTCCCTTGAATTTTTTCGCAAAATTTCTTTAACTACGATGTTTGTTCTGGCAGACTAAAAATTGGGTTTGCATTGCACTTTATCCGCGTTATTAAAGGCGTGTGGGTGAATTAATCCCATGAAACCAAGACAATATATATTAACTTGAGCCCGTGAATTAACATCTCTATAACTAGTAACTTCTCCATGATTCATTTGGAAGCGTGATTCGTGATTCCCATGCAACAACTTATCTTAGTTGTCGCTCTTAACTGATAAAGTCAAAACTTCAACCCGCTAGGAGCAATAGCATATTATTTGCTTCCATGATTCGTGAGACTACCATATACTCCCTCTGTACCATACCAGTTTATTTGTCTCAAAGTCTCAATAGATGACACGCTTGTGAACTGAATTGTTTTTTGAGGTGTTATTAACGCTGCGTTTTCTCTCATTCGTGGCTGAAGCTAAGGCTGGGAGGCCAGCAATCTACGAGTGGCCCATGTCCCAGCAATCTCACTCGATTCAAAGCAACAATTAGTGGGTTTTAGACTGAAATAGGATCGGCCGGTAGCAAATCTAGATCTAGGAGGAGGTGGGTCATGCTGGGCATTACTACTGATACTTAAGGTAGATATGACCCTAACTATTGAGATTTTTTCTAACATTACAGTGATCCTAATACACCTGTATGGAGGGGGTATACTCTTTTATTTATAGAAGCACACTCCTAAGAAGAAGGCCAAGTTGTTGTGCATGACACATGGAATGAAGAGGGTATGGCGTGCATCCGTTGTGGGCTGGAGGACATGAATTCTGGGCAAATTATCTACGGCCATTAGGAAAGAAAAATGAACTGCAACTATTGAGGCTTTGGCTCCGGGACGAGAAGTACTTAGATTGGATAAATAGAGTGGTTGGGCAACTAACCTGGGCAACCCTATCTTGTGGTAGACTGCCCTCCTAGGGAGCACTTGGTAGCCTGGTACTTATCGACATCGGTATAAAGCATGAGTGTGCGCTAGATCGTTCCTCTTCTATGGTGTAACTAGACATTTACATGCTGACTTTTGTTTTTCATTCTGTTTTCTTGCATCGATGTCTTTTCCCTTGGCAATGGGTGTGCTGGCAGCCATACTCGCTGCAGCGGCGCAACAGAACGTATTATCCCTGCTGCCAAATCGAGATGCAGGCAAGAATGAGCAGGCGAGGTCAGCGATGAAAACTGCAGCTAGAAGTAGGAGCAGCCACTATGCATCTTCGTCAATCTGTTTTGGTCGACATGTAGAACTTCATTTTTTTTTACCTATCGACCAAAGCTCACGTACTATGTATCTTCGTCAATCTGTTTTGGTCGACATGTAGAACATTTTTTTTACCTATCGACCAAAGCTCACGTACTGGCTATGAAGATTCTACCGCACCTATCAGAGCTAATTTACTTTTTTCCCCTTCTACCGATGTTGGCTAGTCTAAACAAGCTAGACCCACTCTGGCACCTAAATATCTAGGTCGATTCTGCTAGGAAAACAGAGTAGCTAGGTCGAGTCTTGCTCCCTATCAACAATTTTCTTCTTAATATGTTAATTGAAAAACGTGCTATCAGCTGGATTTTTTTAATAAATATACGAAGTTTGTTTCTAATCCCTCTTCAACAGCACATTCCATATTTTGCTCCATCTACTCACTTCAACACATCTACTAGGGAAAAAATATCAAAATGAATTCACAACACTTCAAAAGAACGTCTGCTATTGCTGAAATTAACTTAATCAAACAAACAACTCAACCATCTGGAAACAAATACTGCCGGTACCAACTCTTCTTCTAACAAGACATCAGAGATAGATTCACAAATTTCCAGTATTATACAGCACCTAGTAAGATAAAACTGAAACAGTCAAACTTTCAGCTCCATCTTCATCACAGGTTTGCGGCTGGCCGGAGACGGCAGACATCGCTTGTTTCAGCTAGATATGCAGATAGCTCAGTTTGGACATCACGTTATGGCAAGCACATCAGCTACATGGCATCAGGAAAAACACCACAACTACATGCACATCACTGAGTGTGATGCTACCACACTTGTTTGATACATGTCCAAACTGCCCAGATCAAAGAAAGAAGCATCATCACATCTCAGGATTATCAAGCACATCCGTGCAGCTAGCAAGGCTCCATCCTGGCCAGCTCCACGTCTACCTTGCCGTTGATGCTGCATCATCCACTTTCCCCTCCGCCAGGGCCAGAACAATCAGCTGACTGCACTAGCATAGCATCCCTACCACCGCTTCAAGAAATAGCTTGGCTCGCTCATCACCTACACGACAACAAACCAAAAGAAAGAGTAAACCTCCATGGCACCAGAAGGTACTTTTTCAACAACTATTATGAGACTTCACAATTTCATACACTAACATGTGATCATTGCAAGGTCAAATAAGAGTGCACTCACTCCTGTAGATTATGCAAGTACTTCCAACAATCCTAAACAAACAGCCTGAACAATGGACCAGCAGTGGCATGAATAAGATAGAGTTGTGTAATTTTTCTTCCGATTAATAGATAGATAACAATATCACATTTATGGTTGAATTAGCACACTTATACAACACAGGCAGAAGACAAATTGCTTGATACTGACAAAATACTTGACAAGAACCACTGAGCCACTGAGCTTTGATACCGAAATGAGGTACTCATCAAAACCATGAATTGTTTGAAGATAATTCAAGATATCAGAAAGACAAGCTTGTGTAATGAACTAACTGAGAAACCTTTAAATACTTGTTGATGTTTCGAGGAACACACTGTGCATTAAGCCAATTACATAAATGGAAAATAAGAAGACAGAATTATATTCTCTCAACCAAATTAAATATCCTCGGATCAACCAGAAAGACAAGCTTGTGGAATGACCTAACTGAGAACCCTTTTAATACTTGATGATGTTTCGAGGAACACATTGTGCATCAAGCCAGTTACAAAAATGAAAAATAAAAAGACAGAATAATATTCTCTCAAATATTGCACGTCAGCAGCACACCTTGACATGATATTGGTTGCTCATCATGTACTCTAGGTAGATGGCAGCAAAAGTGATACGCAATCTCACTAAAATGTAATACAAAAACAAATGGTGCTCCATGAACTTGAGATCCAAGTTCACTCACAGACTCTAGAATGCAAAAAACAAATATATCAAGTTCTTATGCATTTTGGATTGCACTTGAGTGAGCCATTAATTACCAAATAATAAATACTAGTTAGTGTGAAGCACCACCAAACTGAAGAGCCAACTCCATTTTTTTCTCAAATTTTAGGTAGCAGCACCAACTAGTAGTGAAACCAAAGATTTATAAGATATAATTACAGAGGTGAAGGCATGATAACAGGAAATAACCCTTACAAATGAGCATCCAGAATGGTAACTATCACTACATGAGGTGCTAGCAAGCATCATAATAACATAGGCAGATTCGGGTGTGGTAAAAGCACATTCGGATTAAGTAAGGGTAAAAAAAGAAAAGAATATGCAGGAGTTTCTTCACCTCAGCTACCTAGCATCAGGAAAAACACCGCTACATGCACATCATGGAACAACCAGAAAGACAAGCTTGTGATGGCCTAATTGAGAACCTTTTTAATACTTGCTACTATCTCGAGAAATACATTGTGCATTAAGCCAGTTACATAAATGGAAAATAAAGACAGAATAATATTCTCTCAAATATTGCACGTTAGCAATACACCTTTACATGATATTTGTTGCTCATCAACTACTATGGATAGATGGCAGCCAAAGTGATATGCAAGCTCCCTAAAATGTAATACAAAAAACAAAGGATGCTCCAGGAACTTGAGATTCAAGTTCACTCACAGACTTTGGAATGCAAAAATAAGTAGATCAAGTTCTTATGCATTTTGGATTACACTTGAGTGTGCCATTAATTACCAAATATCCAGTACTAGTTAGTGCTGAAGCACCACCAAACTGAAGAGCCAGCACCATTTTTTTTCTAAAATTTCAGGTACCAGCACCAACTAGTAGTGAAACCAAAGGTTTATAAGCAATAAGTACAGAGGCGAAGGCATAATAACAGAAAATAATCCTAACAAATGAGCATCCAATAGGAGTACGGAGCATACTGCATCATAGATCAAGAGCGCAAAGCTTCCATTTGTATCCTTTTAAACATAGCACTATTTACGCGGATTTAACAGTTCCTTAGATGATCAACAGGGGAAAGTACACTATTTGCAGAGAGAAAGGTGGGAGGAAGGGGTTGAGGCATGTGCCAGCAATCTGATGAATATAGTTTTCCCTGCCCCGTTCTCACCAAGCATCACAACGATTTGAGAATCAGTGAATTCACCTTCCATGATAGTGAGCTTGAAATCTCCCAGAGTTTTGCTCATGGTAGTGTATCTGTATCGCTGGTATGTCTCAATATCCTCCGTATTTTCCTTGGTCTCCACAATATAGGAGGACAATACAAACATCAGAACAATGTTTCATCACAGCACAAGGATCTGAAATACAATTGCGTTTGTTAAATTATCTTAAATCTAAGAGATTCATCTGGAAACCGAAGATTTTCGGTCTGAAATCCAGCCAGTAAAGCATTGATAACTTCTGGGACGAAAAATGGCAGTGTAAGGAATATACATTACCTGTTCTTTCTAAGCAAGGACCTAATGACTTGTGCAGCCTTCAGTCTCCAGAAAAATCTCCCACATTTCGGTCAATAACTTTGTTCAATTCAAGGTCAATGCACAACTCAGCTTTCAGACCCATGTCATAATTCTCGTCAAGTAGTTGCCCAAAATTTCCTTGGACAACTACTGGAATTAAAATTGGGACTTGGTTCCCGTTGAGCCAATGGTTAGGTTAACCTAACCTAAAATAGGACCCAATGGGCCAAACGGTTAACCTCCAAGCCCATGTGGGCTTTTAGGTTCAATCCAAATAGACCAAAGGTTTTTTAGGTTCGATCCAAATAGCCCACAAGTTACGCCCAGCTCAGCGCCGCCTGCCTCCGCCTCCCGAGCGCACACGCAGTTACGCCCAGCGCAGCGCCGCCTGCCTCCGCCTCCCGAGCGCCGCCTGCCCTCTGCCTTCGCCACCGACGAGCTGCCCGCCCTCGCGTCGTCCGAGCGCCGGCGTCACCAGCTGCCCTTCCGTGCATATCCTCCACGCCTTCGCCCGAGCGTCCTTGCCTGATGTATCAACCCTATCTCCTCCCCTTAGGATGACTCGCCGCCGGCATCCCCAACTACGTCTTGCGGCCCGGTGCTCCTCCATCCCTTCTCAGACCTTAACCACCAGCTACCTGACTTTGGAGCGCGCCGGTGGCTGCAGCCTTCTCCCGTGAAGGTAAAGGGCATCTTTTTCTTCTACTCAGTCCATGTCGTATGCTAGAAACTAGTACTGCTATGCTAGAAATTTTAATGTTTGCATCTCCGTTCATACATACTCAATCCTCCCAACAACACTCTAGTCTGAAACATCATGATTTGCCATAGAAAAACAGTTTTGTAATGCATATGTATAGTGAACGTACTGTCTTATTTGATACCCACACCACCTCCCTGTGCAGGCATAAGTTCAGTTCAGATAGGCTAAATTATTGGTGCCAAAACGAAGAATGGAGTATGACATGTTAACTTTGCTTCAGGCATCAGCATAGGTTGAATTTTCACTGATTTCTGAACCTGGTTAACTTTGAAAATAACTAAACGACTCCAACTACAATTCACACCAAAAGTGTGTGTACCATCTGTAGGAGCCATCAATGACAAGAAAAATTAGTCTATTTTTCCTACTGATAACAACTGTTAGCCATGATACTAGAAAAGCTAAGTAACTACCCATATCAAACAGCTTTGTTTGGGAGTAAACATAACATGTGGTTTTCCAGAAAACAATTAGAACTGATCAGTATCACAAACTGACAGGGGCAAAGGCTACTTATCTGTTTCCATGTGCAGTCTTTGTTGGTATCACATAATGACTGGGGTAAAGACTAGTCATTCGTATCAAATGATACTGAAAGGCAGAGACTGCAAGGGCCTAGTTGCCTCGTACTATAATGTATTTGGGGTTCAGCATCAATGGTTGCTTGCTTCACTTGCTTATTTCATCGTCGATTTGTGGTTAGGTTGGCATCCCTGTCCATGATTATGCATAGTCTTTACTGGATATACACGCTGTATATGGATAGTGATATCAGCATGCATACTTACATTGCTTAATATTTCACTAGTAAATTTTATTCTGTAACTTTTAGTTATAAGTTAGTATGAAAGCAGAGAATCAATGTATATTCTGACATTGCTTAATATTTCAGTTCGTGCACTACACTTGTATGGATGAAGGTGCAGCAATAGTGTCAAGATACTTGACGAAATTAAAATCTAAAGACTTTGGCAGTTCGCGGATGAGAACAGAAGAGGATGATGAGGTTCGTGATGAAGAGATTCCATTTGAGGGAGATGAGGATGATGAAGATGAGGACTATGAACTAGAAGAAGAATTTGAGGAGGAGAACATCGGTGAAGGGTCAAATGCAGTTGCTCCAGGAAGGAAATTCAGATCTAAGTCTTGGCGAGAATTTGCGCCAATACATGTTGATGGCGAAGTAACCCAAGGAGAGTGCAAGCATTGCGGCGCTCTAATTAGTGCAAAGCGGGGGCATGGAACAAGTGGGTTGCGAAATCACTTAAACAGATGCAAAGCTAGGGAAACAGTGGTTGGAGCTTTGAATCAAATGAATGCAACCCTCATGACACCGGATGGAGTAAGCCGCTTGTGGAAATGGGATCCAGACAATGCAAGAAAAATGTTGGTGAGAATGGTTGTGCTCCATGAGTTTCCTCTGTCCATTGTTGAGTATGACGGCTTTCGGAAGTTTGTTGCTAGTTTGAATCCATCCTTTCACATGATAACTAGGAAGACTTTGAAGAATGATATCACCAAAGCATTCGATGAGCACAAAAAATCTTTGAAGGAGCTATTCGGTGCTTCCAAGTCAAGGATATCATTGACCATGGACTTGTGGACTTCTAATCAAACTATTGGGTACATGGTAATTACCTCACACTTCATTAATGACTGCTGGAAGTTGGAAAAGAGAATAATCAGATTCAATGCACTGGAAACACCACATACTGGATTATCCATGTTCACTATGGTTCTAAAATGCATCCGCGAATTGAACTTTGAGGACAAGTTGTTTGCTGTAACATTGGATAATGCCTCTAATAATGGCAGAATGGTTCAAATGTTGAGGGAAAATCTGGTTGCCAAGAATATGTTGCTTGGGGAGGGAAAATTCTTGCATCAACGGTGTGCTGCCCATATCCTTAATTTGGTATGCCAAGCAGGGATTGACTATTTGGATCCAATCTTGACAAACATCCGTGAGACCGTGAAGTTCATAAAAGTTACCCTGAATCGGAAAGAAATATTTGAGGATATTGTTACACAAAATGGAATTTCTTGTGAAAAGAGTCTTTGCCTTGATGTTCCCACAAGGTGGAACTCAACCTTCACGATGATAAAGATAGCATTGAGGTACAAAAGAGCATTTGATGCCTTAGAAAGGCAAGATCCACAGTATATATATGCACCTTCTGCCGAGGAATGGGAAGAGGCAAAAGCGGTCTGCAAGTTGCTTGTAGTGTTCTATGAGGCAACTAAGGTGATATCTGGCTCAAAGTATCCAACTGCAAATCTCTATTTTCAGCAAATGTGGCAAGCTAAGGAAGCTTTGGACAAGGAGGCAGCTCGGGAGAACTCTCCATTTCCTGCTATGATCGTGCCAATGCAAAAAAAACTTAACAAGTATTGGAAGATGTCTTGGCTTGCACTCTCAATACCTGTCATCCTTGATCCGAGGTTCAAGTTCACTTATCTTAAGTTCCGTTACCCTCGGGTGTTTGAGAATAGTGCTCAAACTAAGCTTGCTAAAGTGGAGAAGACATTTAGAGAGCTATTTGAGGAGTATGCTAAATTGAACCTCTCAGAAGCTACACAAACACACCCAGGAGGTGATGATATGGACATGGAGATGGAGAATAATGATCCATTGTCGGACTGGGATCGCCATCTTAGCCTAAGGATCAACTCAAGTGTGGGGTCCTCTGAGCTTGATGATTACTGGTTAAAGCCTCCAATAGCTAGAAAAGATAACTTTGATATCCTTGATTGGTGGAAAACAAACTCAGTTGAGTATCCCATACTTGCTAGCATGGCTAGAGATGCCTTAGCTGTTCCCGCTTCTACAGTTGCATCGGAGTCGGCATTTAGCACTGGGCGTAGAGTTATATCTGATTTCAGAAGCAGAGCAGATTGAGCCCCGACACAGCAGAAGCTCTAATTTGTCTACAAGATTGGTTTCGTACATCAAGTGAGAAATCTCTCAGTCTAGTTATATTTTATTGAATCTAGCACTTCTCTTATACATGCTATGTTTTTCTATTTAACTACTGGAATGACTAAAGTTTACAAGTGTAACAGTTGTCCTACCATTCTATTTCTGTGTAGGTGCAAATGGTGTTAGCGTAGCATCAGTGTATGACATACTTGGTGAGGAAGGCCTCTCAATTTCATCAGGTAATTAACTTGGTGAGGAACTCGTGGGTAACTTGTAGCTAGTTTGGTTTCTTATTTTCATTGCCCTTTTGTGATGCAGAGAATAGTTGATAAGGTGCATGGAAAAGGTGCGGAACTGATGTCATGAACATTCCTAGTGATGGAGCTACAGGGTTCTAGTTCATTTTTATTGAATTGTCTTCAAGCCCGAGTTGTGCATGAAAAAATTGACGTGACATCTGCCATTTTGATACTTGTCTGTCATGTGTATGGGCAATTGTTGATGTGTAATCTCTCATTTTAAAACTAGTCTGTCATGAGTATGTTGGATTGTTGATGTCAAGTCTGCCACTTTGAAAGTTGACTTCAAACTTGTCCTTCATTTTAAATATTCTTGTGAATTCTTAACTTTTTTAGCAAAGGTCATGGTGGATTTTCTTTTGCAATCAGTGTTCTAGTTTCAAATCAAGCATTCCAAATATTTGCCATCGTTACATACTGTTAAAAATGGTTCGACCCTAAATAACCAACGGTTAACCATTTAAACCTTTTTTACAAAATGGTTAACCATTTGAACCTTTTTTACAAAATGGTTAAATAGGTTTGTACCCAAAACATGAATGGTTAACCAAATCCCATCTATAACTGGAATGTAGTCAACATACTGAGTCTTGATGATTGCCTGTAGAAACAATGCGAGAGATCAGAAGTACGCAAGTGCAAAAAATGAAAAATATAATGTACAACAGTCTATTATAATATGAAAAGAGCAGGTATATGGATTTCATCTAGTAAGGGAATGCCAATAACTGCAAGACTTGATAATAACATCGCAAGGACACTTTTGCAATGTTTCATATAGTATTGTGTCATCATAAGGCATCCATTTATTCGAATCACCAGTAAATTGATCATTATGTAACTATTTGAACCAAATAACTAAGATGTGTTACAGTAAGCAGGCTACCATATTCCTATTCTAGCGGTATTAGACTCTACTGCACTTATATGGATGAGTGTCTACTACACTTTACCTGATGGTCAGCTCAAATTTACTTAAAGTACCAGACCAGAGGACCTAGTTGAGTGCCATATCAAAGAACACACATAATAAATCTGCATCATGTTTTTCGAGAGAGCAACAATATGGAATTTTCTTTGTATAATAAATCTGCAACATGTTTAGTTTAAGAAGATGCAGCATGCTGGCCTAGCTTTGAGCCTGATCATCGACAACCAAAAAACACGACAAAGCCAAACTGAGAGTTGATATACCAGTACCAAGCAGAGTGCACATGCAACTCAATTTATCTCGAGCAATCCAGCAAAACAAATGCACATCATATATGCCACAATGGTCAAGAATTGATCAAACCATCAGCTAGTTAGACAAATTATCCAGATCAAGTAGCCAACAGACCAAGCTAGTGACCTCAAAAATATAAGGGAGCAAAACAGACCAGATAGGGGCCAAAATACTGCATTCACATTGTTTACTGCTACTGATTTCGGTGCAAGGGACTTCAATTAACATCCAGTCATAATGGACGCATGGGATGAAAAAAACATGATTTTTACATGATTGTATGTCATCTCATAATTCTATCCAAGCTGGCGTTGAATTTTTCTTTATAAAATCTATGTATTTATTAGCACCTCCAATTTGAAAGTACAGATTCAGATAGTATAGGTGGCATTCGATATTACATTGTGTAGCTACGCTAGTGGCAGTTTTAGACTATCAGTGACCACTCTTGAGCAAAGAGCAGACAAAAATGGATATATAGAAGCAACATTTGAACAACTTATTCAAAAGAATGCGGATGGACAACAAATCAAAAAGGAATAGCTGCAGAAAACAAAGGAAATCTGGAAGCATAAACATACACAGAAATGTACACCTGTATGAATCGTGCTTAGTAGAAAAAAAGAGGTAGCATGAAGGGAGACACAATTTAAAAAATAGCTAACAAAGTATTAATCATGCTAAGATAAGTTCCGAAAGTGATAAAATCATCTCTACAGGTAGCATTATTCCTCGAGTACCATACAACCTTCAGAATCTTGGATCGGCTATATTTACATCCAGTGGCGGAGCGTGGCTGGAATATTTGCATGGGCCAAATTATCATTCCATAATGGTAGTATGGGCCAATGGAGCCATATCTCTTTAATGGACCATAATTTACCATATTTGGTGGATCAAATTAGCTGATAAAAATGAATTTCACTTTGAGAAGACTGGGCCAGCACCCAGGTTGGTCTCCAAGATGCGCCGCCAGTGTTTACATCATCCAGTTTAAGGTGGTTGATTGATTCATAAGCAAACAAATGAATTAGCTCATATCTAAACATAATAAGCAAGCATTGAACAACACAAAACTTATCCCTGTACCAGGCAGCCAGCCCATAATTAAGAGATTACTAAGACATGAAATGGAGAAACTACGTTCTAAGGAAATGGACAAACTATGAAATGTAAAAAAAAAAAAAAAAAAACTTCCATAAAAATGAAGACGTATTGCCCAAAAAAAAACCGCCTTGCAACCTGGAGCTGATTAGAATTGATCTACTGAAACAACAGTAATCGACAACATGCAGGGACATATAATACCTACATGAAATGCATCATAAGCCAGAACACAAAAATAAACTCCAGTTGAACCAAAATAGCAATCCATGAATTTTATCAAACATTCAGAATATTAAGACAGGAGATGCAAAATCATATGAACAGTTGCTTTCCCAGAAACTCAAGAACATAGTCAAGTTACACCCAGAAAACACCTAGCTGGGCATCCACAGCAGACCAGCACCAGCGGACCGCAGAAAACTATTATCAGTAGCAAAATAATTAATCAAATTAGCTTGCAAATAATATTCAAAGTCCACAACTAACCAGATAAACCACAAAGAGCTCTCACAGTTATCAATGGTGGGCCATATCTATGCAGATCAATCAGAAACCCACACAGATGCACAACAAGCAAGCACCAAAATCATCTGATGTCTTGAAATAATTTTTCATTTAACATATAGAGAGATTAGTATGAAAGTAAACACAACATCAACTAGCTGAGACATCATAAATTCGCAGCAGCACAAATCCTCCTCTGTTTAGGAATATACGTAGTACCATTCAATGTAACACCAGATATTGAGCATGTGCAGCAAACCATACATAGTTACATACACGGGTGGACCCAGCACCCCTGCAGGCCGGGCACGTGCCCGAGCTTTGCTGCCGCTCGACCGAAGAGACCGCTGATTTTCATGCAAGAACCGGTGTCGATCGATGGGCACGACTCACCCGCGTCGTTTTGTCTATTTAGGTTGGACCAGGCGTGCCTCTTTTGTATGAGGCTTCCTCTTGCGGTAGCGCCAGGTTACCAGGCTACCAGCCCATCAGGCCATAGACGAAGAAGGAAATCACATCTAGTAAATAGCCAACATCGGAAGATGTCGTGTCGTTTAATTTGTTTCATCCTTGTGCCGACCCAGAAAACCACAAATGGTGGGCTACAAGCAGGCCGGTGTTTTTCAAAATACAAAAGCAACAATTAAGAGTTTGAAATATACAGAAAATAAATCCTAGATAAGTCGATGATGCATTCTAAGAATCCTCAAAATCTCAACACAAAATACTTAGTACTACTCTACGCGAGGCTGGTTCCACGACTTCCTCCACATGGTGACGGTGCTGATTGCTCCGCTTTATCACATTATTGACTGCCCTGCTTCGCCACGCCACCGATGGCTCCTCTCCCGACAAAGGCGATTAATGACATGGCGTGCCCTCTCACTTGGAGCCCCTATATAAGCGTGCACGCTCTCTCCGACAAAGGCGATTTATCTACACCGATGCTCACATCTCTTCCGTCTCTCCTTGGCAATGCATTGCCGCCTAGCTACTTGGGCAAACTCACCCCGTCATGCTGACGGCGGATCCAATGCAGTCCGCCCTCCTCGCCTCCTTCTAAATGGCGCGAGGAGATGAACGCGACCATCGAAGACCGTGTCGACGAGATCTCCCGCGACTTCGCGACAAGAGAGGCGGCCGGCAAGCGGCTCCTGGCTCCCTATTAAAACTAGGGCGAAAACACTATTTGCTCCACAAGATGCTTATATTTTTCCGAGAAATTTTTTTGTTGACTTGCGGCGCGCCCAGGCTTCGCTTAATTCCTGGGTCCACCTCTGGTTACATACATACATATACATAGTGAACCAATAGGTAGGGAGGGGTTGGAGAATAATAGCAATATTACCTCCTCGCCTCTATAGTTGAGTATCCCTCGTGCTCGAGGCAGTCCATCCCATCCCCTTCATGAACTCTTCCTGGGGTGGAGCTGCGGATGCTGGTTAAAGCAGGCATGCACAGCAGGACGGGCCTGGCGAATAATTATCGCCTTCTTGGTGCGCTTTGTCTGCACATAACATAACATGAGGATCACAAAAATTAAAAAATCATGTACAAGTATATTCTAGAACAACAGAGTGAGCTAGTATTTACAAAGAAATAATATTATGAGACGTATAACAAGCACAATTCTAGGCAAATTAACAATGGAAGGCACACGGTAGAGAGAAAAGAACTACTAGTATTCTCTATGTCCTGGTGCTACTTATTAACCAACCGAAGTGTGGAAATGAAGCTCATATTTTTAGCGGTAAATAATTGCAACAGATCGATGGAAGCTGCATATGTTATCTTATAGATATATAGTGTCTCGAGAAAGTTTCATGCTTGCGTTAAACTCTAGTTGCTCACTAACTCATCTTGCACGGTTGAGGCTGGCATGCTTGTACAAATAAATAAAACTATACAAGCTCAAGCATGGAAACCTTTCCCCTGCTGGCATGACAGCACACTGCCGACAGCGCTGCTGCTACCATGCTCTTTTTCTTCTCCTTTTCCCATTGAATGACTCCATTGGATAGAAGTCTACATAGAAGCAAAAAAGTTTAAATGAACACCAGGCAATACTGAAGATGCATGTCTCACACGCACAAGATATGGTTCTGATATGGAACTAGTGCTTCCTACCTACATGATCCTGAACTTGACCTCCTTGCGACCCGCCCAGCTCGGGGAAGAGAAGCAGCAGTAGTACAATGTTAGCCTCAAATCTGCAATGTAAACCACATAGACGTCAATAGCATGCTGGATTCAGTATACTTACAATCTGGAGCTAGGTAATTTTGCAGCCACCAACGTATCAGAACCTCATAGCTTAACTTTACACAGCACGCCAATAATATTTTTAAACAAGACTAAGCATTTACCCTCTCTGGTTCTACACAGATGTACACGCAAAACCTAAACCTGTGGGCTAAATTATACTAGTTGTGAGCTGAAAAATTCAGAATCCCAGCTAGGTCGGTTCTCAAATTGGAACCAGAAGTGACAGGAACGGGGTCATCACCTGCACGGCAAGCGGAGGAGATGGATGTATAGAAGGGCCCGTATCCGTGTCGTCGTGGGCGCCGACAGGAGCTCCGGTGTACAACAGCACAACCACAGCTGCACAGCAACTCCCGCGGAACTTGGGCAAAAACGAATCCAGTAAAGAAGGAAATGCGCGATCACGCTGTGTTTAGGCGGATGCAGGTTAGGGAGGGGCAAAATCGAACCAAGGGTTTGGTGCAGGAAGGGAGGCGAGCAGCTGGCGGCCGGCGGCATCCTCCCCGTGCTGCTGCTTGGCCCCTTGTAGGGTTTCGCGCAAGGGGGGAGGATTGGAGAGCCTGTGGCTGCCTTCGTGGAGGAGGAAGGCACGCGGCCACCGGCGCATGGGATCTTGGTGGCCGCCGTCTCCTCCTACCTGCAGCCTGCGGCTCGCCGCCAAGTCCCGGTGGCCACGCGCGCGAAGCGTCCAGGCGACCTCGACGGAGCGCCGCGCGTCGACGGATGCACGCGCGCTCCGGCGAGCAGGCCCGGCGCGACGCGGTGGTTGATGGGGCCGCCGCCGCCGCCGCCGCCTCTATCATGTGTGGGTTTGTTCGGTCGCGGGGAAAGGGGATCAATTAACATCGGAGGGTTGGTTACTGCGTGCGTTGATTTTTGGATTAATCAGCACGTCAATCACGTCCCATTAACTGTCAGCCGTGATCGGGGGAGACAGACGCCTCAAGTTTTGTGGCCGGTAATTAACTCGTGCAGCAACGTGTGGTCTCACTTGAGTCCCTTGGGTTCCTAGTTCATTATTGCATACAACAACATTCAGTTTCCTACTTTGGCTTCTTTTAAGAAAGTAGATAAGTCTACAGCTGCTTAAGGATTAATAATATATCGTTACTTAGAGGAGAGAGAGAGAAAGAGAGTTACTACGCATGCATGACGCTTCCTGACTTTAGAAAAAAGGGGGTCATGTTAAGAAAGTAGTCCATTCTTATACCAACTATTATACATGTTAGTTATATATACAAATGACATGATCTTGTTATTTACAGTTGGCTATACTATTAATATACTATTAATTGCTCTAGAGCAAGTACAATAAATCCTAGTCACCGCATAAATTAGTAATATATTTAAGTTGAGTATAGAAGAGAGAGTGGCTCTAATGCAAGAGTCACTCTCAAGACGCTCCTGCAGACTTTGTAGAGCAAATGTGGGCCATGTATTGATAGAGTAGAACATTTTTATAGCTCACTATCGTACATATTTGTTCTAAGTTAAGATGATATTAAGACATTCTTATAAAAAGAATGGCTATACTATTAAACTTGCTCTAATGGTTTCATCTATATACTGATAAAATTTACAACCTAGAAATATGCGCTCTCCTTGTTCAAAAAAAAAATGATCCTTTTCACTTTTCTTGGTTTATACTAGTATGTGCAAATCTCTAGATGTACACTCTTCAAAGATTTGAGGAGTAGCTCGCTATCTCCCGCATGTGGTGGTCCCGCTGGCAGCTGCAGTCTGTCTGTATGATCGATCACTGTCCTCGGCTGATCTATCAGAAGATTCAATGGACCTAGCATTGAGGAAGTTGGCTAGCTAGGTGCCCGGTAGATCGGCAACTTCATTGGATGTCCTCGGATCAAGATGCGGCCGGACCACTACTCCACCTTGCCGTTCAGTGGTCGTGGTGGCCGCTCTGTGCCCGCGCGCAGACGAGGAAAGCCGACGCGCCCGTATACCACCGCCAAGCTCGTGTTTTCCCCAACAAGCCCGACGTTGATTAATTTAATGCACCAACACGATTTACTTCACGTCATGTGCGCTAAACAAGAAAAAATACAAATACACCAACTATTGGTCAACAAATCACCTATCTGACATTGTGATCAGCTTAAGGTGTTTTTTTGATTAATCAGCACGTCAATCACGCCACATTAACTGCCAAACCGTGATTGGGAGAGACAAACGCTCAAGTTTTGTGGCCGGTAATTAACTCGTGCAGCAACTTGAGTCCCTTAGGTTCCTACATTAATTACGTTAATTGGGGGAGACATACGCCTCAAGTTTTGTGGCCCGTAATTAACTCGTGTAGCAACTTGAGTCCCTTGGGTTCCTACATTAATTATTGCATATACAAGATACAACAACACTCGTCTACTTCCGCTTCTCTTAATGGTTGCATGTACGTATGTGTATGCTCCTTTTCACTTTTCATGGTATGTGCAGATCTCTAGATGTACACTATTCTGAGAACTAAGGAGTAGTAGCTCGCTATCTCCCGATGGCACTGACAGCTGATGGGTCGACCGAGTGGTGGTGAACTGGCAGTCTGTTTGTACGATCGATCAGTGTGCTCGACTGATCTATCGGTAGAATTGATGGATCTAGCATGGAGGAAGTTTGCTAGCTAGGCTCTCGGTGGATCGACAGCTTGATCAGATGCTAAGAGCAACACTAACCCCGCCTTTAAGATTCCGGCGATTCAACAATTTTGAGGTGTTTTCAGAGCCATAACAAATTCCTTATAAACGGTCGGCCCATAAAAAAACACAAAGCGCACCTTAAATTCCCCACCGCACCGCTATAAGAACGGTTATAGGAGGGAGATACGGGATGCGACATGGGCATTTATGACCCTATTCCCCACCATCGCCGTTGCCGAATTGCCTCCACTGCCGCCAATTCTAGGCAGATCCGATGCCATCACCGCTAGATCGGATGTCCCCGGATCATGATGCGGTCGGACAACTACTCTGCCTCGCCGTTGAGTGGTCGTGGTGGCCGCTCTGCGCCCGCACGAGGATGGGGAAAGCCGACACGCCCTTATACCACCATCGTATTTTCCCCAACGCGCCCTTATTAGGATCTAGTGCAAGAGGGAGAAGATTATCGACCCTCCGTCGTATTGCTGCCGAATAAATTCTATTCCGCTCGCTCTGCGGTGTCTAAACCTATCTTTCTGCAAAAAAAAAATGTTGCACGTGATTTCTATATTTACACCATCATTATATACACATATTACAACCCGATGCAAGAGGGAGATGATGTCTTACCCTTCATCGTGATGTTTCAGGAGAAACTCTATTTGGTGTGCCACGCGATGTCTACCACTAGCTTTTTAATTGAAGGTGGCGATTCTCTCTGATTTTCTCATTACACCACCCATATATGCCAACATTAGGACCTCTCGAAAGATGACATAATTTTTTACCCCACTCACTGCATTTAAAGAGAAAGTCTTTTATGTGGGCCCCACATGTCTTCCCCTAGTTTTTGTGTTGAAAGTGGTGATTCCATGTGATTTTTATCCTTATAATAACCCTTGTATTTGCATATTAGAATTCATGCAAGAGGGGGAAGATTTCCAACCCTCACTCACGTTGTTTAAAGAGAACCCCTATTATGTGGACCCTGCGATGTCTACACTAGCTTTTTTGTCGAAAGTGGTGATTCCGTGGGATTTTTTTTTTATTACACCACCCTTATATACCCATATTCGGGCCGCCATGCTAGATGGGACGATATTGACTCTTCATTGCGTCGATTTAGGAGAAACCGTATTTCGCTGGCTCCATGGCGTCTGCCCCTATATTTTATGTCAATTTTTTTTGACTCCACGTGATTTTTCTCTTTGCGCCATCCTTATAGTGGCATATTAGGACCCAATGCAAGAGGGGAAGGTTTTTTTTACCTTCGTCATGTTATTTTAGGAAATACGCTATTTTGCGGGTTAGGGTTTGTAAAGCAGCTGCCAGTTTTAAGTTGTGTGTAGAATCTAGGGTATAGGTTCATGGTGTTGGGTTGACGGTCTCTTCATATAAGTATTAGGGTTTAAATATAGGAGATTAGGCTCGTTATAGTCCTAGGGTATATTTAGGTAGAGTTTATGATTTATGGTTCATCATTGTTTCGAGAAAGATGCACGGACATGGCTTGTTTGCAGAAACCAATGACACTAGTGTGATCATAATAGCATGAACGCGATGGAGAACATTTGCACTATCTTAAACACATGAGGGACAATGGAAGTGCACAAGGGAGCATCGCCTACGAAGTTCTAGATGAATGTGTGGGTGGAGATGAGCGTGTCAACGACTGCGACAAGGGTAACATTGGTATCGGTGCCTCCGATCTTAATGGACGTGGATGTAATGCTAGCAACATTGTCATTAGGATGTGGCGGGCATGGAGATTCATCTTCACAGATGCGGGAGTAGCCCCCCTCGCCTACCCGGCTACCCTAAGTTTTGGCCTCGCCACCACCGTTGCCGATCCGACATGCCATGTAAATTCAGTGCGGTCAGGTCTCACAAGTGTCGTCGCCCCCACGCAATCTAACTTATTTTATCATTCCCGGGGCCGCGATGAGGTAGATTTTCTACACCTAGTTTTCAGCATCATGCCCATCTGACTTATTCTTTTGTCCATGATTATGTCATTTCTATTAGTTCAGTTGTAGTTTATCTTTCCTACACCTCTTCTTATCTTTGTTTAACATATCATTACTTATGAAAGAGCGGGAATCATTTGTTTGCCGCCACTCAACTATGAAGGTATTCGAGCGGGAGAGTACATCATGCCCCGCGGATGTTTCTCGGGTTTTCGACACAAATTCTGGTGCCCTAGCTACGTTTTATGATTGCTAGTAGCCAAGCTAGTAGTGCTACGTGATCCGTTTTAAAAAAGTCACCAAAGCCATACACGAACAATTTCTGTTTAGGTCTAAAGCAAGCTATGCTTATGTAGATGAAAGTAGTGACACACACTGCAGTGTTGACTTGCAAGACAAATCGATCGATCGAGGTATATACGGCCAGCTAGCTGCTAACTACCACGTAAGTACATGTGCAGCTTGATATCTGTGGTACGTGCTGCATGCAGCTTAGCTCCACGCGCGCCTGACTAATTTTTTTAAAAAAAATGAGGGTGAATTCTTGGGTAAAGCCCGCACTGGATTTAGTTTAGAGGCCGAAAGTATTTGGGCTAAGTGAGAAAGTATTTGCTCATTAGCGTCGCAGAGGACGAAAATATCGCCAAGTCCCTCCCGCAGAAAGAAATCCCCATTTCGTAAACCTAGCCGCCATGGTCTTCCCTCCACGACCGCCTCCGCCGTCGCAGCTCCAACACGACCTAAGTCCGGCTCCCCCCACCGCACATTCGCCTCCGCCCGGAGCTCCGCGCCGTCTGCTCCGAGTGCCCCCGCCGCCCGCATCATGCTGCGCCCCACCTCAAATACGGAATGCTCGCTGACGTCCATGGCGTCACTGAGGCGGACGGCATCGGCGAGGTAGGAGCGGGCGCCACAGTCGAAGACGACTCCCTCAGCTCCAGCGCCGCGAGTACGAGGTCAAGTTCGCTGGATCGACGAGCTCCGTGGCCGGCGCGCGAGCTCGGGCGCCCGTTTCGCCGGCGTCTTCGCGTAGGCGGCCAACGAGTGGGAGGCCCTGGACGCAGCGCCTCCACGCGTCAGATGTGAAGGACCTCGAGCTGCAAATCCCCAAAGGTCAACCGCGGCGACCAAAGGTCGGTTTTTTTCTTCCTTGGAGCGTTCGAATCCATTGATGCCTGATGTGGCCTCTGTTAGCAGCCCTCTGTGATGCATGTCTCGGTTCGAACCTCAATCAGGACATGCCTGTATGCTGTTTTCCAATTTAACCATGAACGTGATTGATTCGTTTGACACAAAAGCTTGCTCTCTACTGAAAATATATTGAACGTAATTGGGTCGTTTTTTGTGGGATGAAACCCTCAGGTTCTAGTAAATTTGTTTTCATGATGTTTAGTTCAATCTGGACAAACCACTGTTTTGTATTGCATACCTGATGTGTATATAGAATTGGTTTTGATGTTGTAGATAAATAGCATCCTACTGCTAAAGTTTGTACTGATCCTTTGCTGGAATTGCAATGTTTGATGTGAAAATAAAATCCACATAAGTAACTTGTCTTTGAAATCATTCTGCAATTGAAGGTTACTGGATGCCAGTTTATTGTTGCAGCTATGCCATAAAGAAGGATGATATTTAGCGTGCTGCCATGGCGAACCGTTAAGACGGTTGTGCATCTAAGGTTCTTGTGGTTTTGGCGGGAGATTTTCGAATGCTGTTTTTACCTGATTTCTGGACTCCTTTTTTGGCTGTGGGTTTTCAGTTTAAGAATTAACATATTGATATTTCAAGGAAAGAAAATTACAACTTGATATTAGTTTGGTAGTTGAAATGCTATGTTACCTCTGTAATAAGCATTATTCAAAATGATTATCTATGGTTTGAAGCAATCCATGCCTTGACCGAATCTCTCTTCAGCTTTCATCGAAAGGAGTTGTTGTATCTACTTAGCATAAGTGCGTAAGTAGCTCGTTTGCATGTTGAAATCTCAAATTTGCAATGTGGGCATATATTTAGAGTCCAGCAATGTGGACATATATTCAGAGTCCAGCAATGCGGGCATCTTTCCTTAACTAAATAATAACTCTCTTGTTGAGATGCATGAGAAAAGTTTAGTTTGTAACAACCTGGCATACCTAGCTCTTTTCATCATCTGTGTGTTGCTATGTTGATTGTTGGAACTTTTCATTACGTTTTTTTTTAAATCTGAAATTTTACATGTGTATGCAGATAAGACTGGGATTAATCTTGGCCAGTGGCAGCGATGCCCTCTTCTTGGTCTCCATGGTTAAAGTTGAGCTTCTGCTTCTTCTTCCCTCGTGTGGACATGGTGGTGTGATTGTATTATTATAACTGCTTCCTGCTGCTGCTGCTACAGCACCGTGCCAATATTTAATGCAAACCCACTGGTTGGCTAATATAACTGCTTTGAGGGCTCATCCAGCAACATCCAGGCCATCGCCGAGTGCCTCGCTGATGAGAGCTCATCCAACAAGGTAGCACTCCCTGTCCTGTTTGTCATTTGGGTGAAACAAAGATGTGTAGCGATACATGCCAATAACTTGGTAGTTGCAGCTATGCCATCAGGAAGAAGGATGTGAACCATCTGAGTGTCTTGTGGGGTTTTGGCGGGAGATTTTTGAATGTTGTTCTTACCTTCAGATTTTTAAAATGTTGGTACCTGTTTGATCCCTTGTCTGGGCTGTAATCATGCCGCTGCTTACTGCAGGAGCGCTGTTGCCGATGGGGAGGGGCCTGGCTTGGCGTCGCGTGGGCGGCTTCTCATGGATGTGGCTGGTTTTGGCGTGACCTGGCCCGTTTGGGGCTTTTGTGGCGGTGCTGTTTGTGTGATGATATCGCGTGCAGTGTGTGTATGAGTTGTCGTATAATAATATTTGGCCAGCTGCGGAATTGACGGCTTGTAATTGGTGGTCGTGAGAAGTTGCATTAATTGTGTGCGTAGGCGAAGTTGTAACTAGATGTGTCTGGTTACAAGTCGGCAGTTGTAATTGTATTCTTTGTTAGTATTTGTTTGCAAGTGTGCGTAGGCCAAAATATAGGTGAAGCCAAGTAAAAAAAAAAGAAAAAATCGTTGACATGGAATTGTTGTAATCTTTGGTTACGTGAACCGGCTTTGCTGGTGGCGTGGTGGTGGTTTGGTTTCTGCGAAAAGACGAGGTGTATTGGCGTGCAGTTTGGCGAGGGAGCAGTCAGCAGTGTAGCGACGTCGAGCTAAGTGAGTTGCCTTTAATTATTGGCCCTCGTCAGTTGTAGCGAGCGAGCGAGCGAAAAGAAAAAGGCGTGAGGGTTTTGGTTTCGCTCGTCCTGCGAGAGAAGAAAGAGAGAGGCGATAAAACGGAGTCGTGCACCTTTGATGTGGATCCACACCCACGCATGACCCGGCAGGCCACTTAATTCTTTCACCGGATTGCCTTTGATGCGTCCGCCGATCGAGACGCAACAAACCCGGAGAAAGCGCAGGCAAAAAAAAACTCGGCCACTCCAGAAAACTCGGCGGCGTGGACGTACGCCAGGCGTGGCCGGGCACGTGCAACGTACCAGCGCACGGCAAGCTACAAGCCTTGGTCTTCGGGGTCCTGGGCGCTGCGGTAGGCGTTTATCTTTCTTGAGATAACAGCACCCATCCCTCTCCGGTCCTTGTCGGTACAGAACTCGAAGATTTTGGCGATGCAAAACCTGCCTCCCCCAAGGTACACCATGCTGCAGTCCATCATCACCCAGCCGTCCGTCAGATTAAGGTCTCCCCAGCTGTACACGAGCGATGGAGCCTGGACGCCGTCAAGGGAGTAGAGATCCGTCGCGCAGAAGTCGTAAGGCCAGTTGTTGGCAATGCCGAACCAGAGGTTGTCAAGCTCGGGTACACGCTCGGCGCGGCCGAAAAACGGCAGCGTCCAGCGGCCAGCCTCAAACCATGTGTTGGTGTACGTGTTGAAGGAGTAGGTGCCAACGGCGCCACTGCATGTCTCGGTGGATGAGACCATGAGAATGGGGTCGCGGCTGGGATAGTCAATCAGGGCGTGCGAGCTGACGATGGCATCATGGGCAGGCGGAGGCGGGAGGCGGTGCCAGCGCCAGCCTTTCCTGGAGTTGGCGGGGTCGCTGTACATGAGGGCCTCGAAGCTGAAGTAATCGTAGCACCTAGGGTACCTGCGCATAACGTACAGGGCGTCGGCCCGCCCGGGGTCTCGGGGTTCTCTGTCGACGATGGAGAAGGAGACGGGGTTGCTCCCCTTTGGACCGTTGAGGCCAGGAACCGAGTGGAGCATGCCGGCGTCGGTGTCGTACAGGACGGTGCGGCCCTCGTCGTCGATGCAGAGGATCTTGCTGTTGCAACCAATGCCTCGTTCGTAAAAGGGCAAGAAATCCAGCCTCTTGTCGTCGGAGATGGAGCTTCCGAGCCTGATCTTGGGTGCGGGCATCCTGGAGATGGTCTCCTTGTTGGATTGTGCGGCAGCTTGCGCTTCCTTCGTAGATGGGTAGAAGAGTTGCTCATCGGGCTTGATGCGACTCACCGAATACATGCTGCCTCTGCCTCTGTCGTACCTCCGCATCACCACGTTCACGAACTGCCGCAACTTCATTGCCTACCCGATCGAATCCGTCCGAACTTCCAGACGAACCAAGCAGAAGACAAAATTAATCAGACCAAGCCAGTTATCGTCGATCCACCCTCCAAGGACAAACAACATCTCCAGGAACTCGACGAATCCAATGGGGAAGATTAAGTTCTGGGAGCCATACCTGCAGCAGTTCTCGACGAATCTGAGTCGGCGCCGCGGCGGCGATGCCAAGATGGGGGATGGAACCAGCCGCGCCTCACAGCATCTTACCCATCCCTTATAGTGTAAAACCAGTTTATATATGGTACCCCTAAAAACACTTTTACCATACTACGTAAGCTTTTTTTTTCGTGAAAAGAACCGCCTAATAATCATCAACAGTAGTACTGCCTCTGCCCGTAAAAAGATGTTGTAAATTTGTTAAAATTTGAACCTATCTAGATAATAAAGTATAAGACACTCTTTACTATATCAATACATCCAAATTTTGATAAATCTCCGACATCCTTTTATGGAATGATAAGTAAAAAGAATACAAAAAATACTAAATATTATAAATAGATCTTTGAACAACCTAGTGACAACTATGAGCACTGGAGGAGCTGAGCCAAGGCGCGCCATCTCCTTCGCCCCTCCATCACCGGATCTAGGCAAATCTTGTCGAAGTAGAGCCTGCTGTAGGAAAAGTTGTCGCGCTAAGGTCCCGAAGAACCAGTGCAACAGATCAACAACCATCACCAATAATGAGAACCGTAAATCAGAAGAGCCAAACCTGAAACCACATTGACAAACGTGAAGACGGACCGGATCATGGGAGATCCATCTGACACACAACTTCACACATCCTCCGCGGGCAGTAGGCGCCCTACCAGAGCGGGGATAGGGTCGGGAGGATCTTATTCTGTCATTGATATGTAGACGCTAGCTGCCTCATCATCCTTGAAGAACACAATGGCAAACAACCTAAAAAGGATGAGAACCCTCCTGCCAACGAGGGGTCATGGTTTGCCGTGCCTCCAAGCCCCTAAGGCCATCGGAGCTGGAGCATACCGGCGATGTCGCCGGCGAAGGGACATAACCCAAGATCATCCGCCGTTGGCCGAGTCAGCCGTGAGTTAGTCTCTAGTAAGTCTACCATACATTAGTCGGTTGCGACAAACATCGGTTGTTCAAAAGAGCCAAACATGCCCTGACTAACGTGGTAGCTAGATGTTTATTGTGCTAACTCATTGGCGAGCCAATTATCATGTTTGTATACATGATCAATGTTAAAACAATCCAAGTCGAAGATGATATCCAGACGTTGTCAAGGTACACGTTGAGTGATTCGATGAAACACTGGAATATCTTAGAAACTTGCTCAAACAACTAGCAATGAATCACTCGTGTGCCTCGTCATGTGTAATCCTTGCAACAATTGTAAGTTTTACCTATCTTTTGTAACCTGTTTGGTGGACGGCAATCTGACCATGTCGTAAAGTAACACGAGTGTTAGAGCATCTCTAGCAGACAGGTTGAGCATTTTTTTGTCTATTACAGATCGGCCCTGTAAATTTTTTATAGGCCACCTAAAATGTGACCACTCTATTAGACATGTATATTGATATGTATCCAATATGGTGTAGTACACCAATTGGATACGTATCCTACCTGTAATAGGCCACGGTGGAGGCTCTTTCCACCATATAACATGCAACCGAACCCTCGAACAAGGGTATCGTTCCTCCCATAGAAGTTTACATGGTATCAGGCCCCTCCCTTCCCTCCTAGCCGCCGCCGGTGCTTTTTCTCACCGCCGTCTCCTCCACGATACCCCACGCTCAGGACATCTCCATTAGGCTTTCCCCTCGATCCCCCCTGCTCGCTGTCTTCCCGGTCTCCCAAAACCCTTCCTCCCACACCCAACCAGATCCTACACCGTCCCAACCCTAAACCCTTCTCGCCGATCTTCCTCATGGCGTCCTCCTCGTCTACGACAGCTGCGGCCATCATCGGTGCGCCGCCGGCCACCAAGTTGACCCGTGCCAATTTTCTGTATTGGCACGCTCAGGTGCTCCCTACTCTTCGTGGTGCCCGTGTTATGGGTCTACTCGATGGATCAGATTCTGCTCCGCCTGAGGTGCTTGAGGCTGAAGATGAAAACAAGAAAAAGGTGTCCATCCCCAACCCTGCCTATGATACTTGGATCACTCGAGATCAACAGGTGGTTAGTTTTCTCGTCAATTCTCTCTCTGAAGAAGTTCTTCCTCATGTTTTTGGTTGTTCCCATGCCTCGGATGTCTGGCGTGCCCTTCAAGAACTATACACCTCTCAATCCAAGTCGCGGGTTTCAACTCTCCGCGGTGCTCTTACCAACACAAAGAAACAGGACATGACTGCTCAACAATTTATCACCAAGATGAAGGGATTTGCCTCTGAACTTGCTGCTGCCGGCAAGCCTGTTGATGATGATGAGTTGAAAGACTATATTCTTAATGGTCTCGATGGGAATTTCAATGCTCTTGTGGCTGCCATCAATGCTGTTCCGTCCACTTCTCTCAATGACATGTGTTCTCAGTTGTTATCCTGTGAGACTCGTGATGCTATGTTGCTCTCTACTGGACAATCGTCCGGCTCATCGTTCATGTCTTCGGTTAATGCCGCTCCTCGCCGTCCAAGTCAGCCATTTGGGGGCGGACAGCCTCGGCCACCATCCGCTTCCATGCCCTATGGATATTCCTCACCGCAGCCACACCCATACAACCCTCCACAACAGCCATATACACCTCCTTACAACCCTCCACAACAGCCATATACACCTCCTTATTCCCCCTATCAACCTCCTATGATGCCCTATCAATCCCACTATCCCCCGCCCTCCTACCAGCCTCCCCTTCTTCCCCTCCCAAATCCGTCCTATGCCCCAGCCCCCCAATACCGACCCCCTCGCCCGCCCTAGCAGCCTCACGGACGCCCAGATCCGGCGCGGCCCCAACCTCAAGGGCGTCGTCCAAAGGGGGGGCGCAAGGAGCAGCGTGGTCGTGTTGCGTCACCTTGGCAGGAAGGTGTCTTCTGTCAAATTTGCAAGAAAGAGGGTCACTCCGCAGATGAATGTTGGTGGCGTTATGGTGATGACAATGATGACGATGACACATCAAAAGATACCAAAGGTGCATATGGCGTCGATACAAATTGGTACATTGATACAGGGGCTACACATCATGTCACCGGCCAGCTGAACAAACTCAGTGTTCATGACACATATCAAGGGCGTGATCAAGTTCATAATGCTAGTGGACAAGGTATGGACATTGCACATATTGGTCATTCTACATTGCACACCCCCCATAGTTCTATACAACTTCGTAATATTCTTCATGTTCCAGATGCTTCCATGAGTCTTCTTTCTGCACATAAAATTGCCCTAGACAATAATGCCTTTGTTGAAATTCACCCTTTCTTTTTCTTGATTAAGGATCAGGCAACCAAGCAAGTCGTGTTTAGAGGTCCCTGTCATGGTGGCTTATATCCGCTTGTTCTAGTTTCGTCGGGGTCATCCAAGCATGCACTAGTCACCATCAAGCCGTCATCCTCCACGTGGCATCGTCGTTTAGGGCATCCATCCTCTTTTATTGTTCAGCAAGTTCTTAGGAAGAATAATCTTTCATATTCTCCAGAAATAAATTCTTACATATGTGATCCATGCCAACAGGCTAAGAGTCATCAGCTACCATATCCTGTATCCACTAGTGTTTCTACAGTTCCTTTGGAACAGATTTTCTCTGATGTATGGGGTCCCGCTCCTCTCTCTGTAGGCAAACATGCATATTATGTAAGTTTCATTGATGATTTTAGTAAATTTACTTGGGTCTACTTGCTTAAGAAGCGTTCTGATGTTTATCAAGTATTTCTTGATTTCCAACAATATGTTGAGCGCCAATTTAATCGTAAAATTATTACCATGCAAACTGATTGGGGTGGTGAATATGAAAAACTGAATGGTTTCTTTCAACGTGTTGGCATTGCTCATCACGTCTCATGCCCCCATGCTCATCAAAAAAATGGTTCCGCTGAGCGTAAACACCGTCATATTGTTGAAGTTGGTCTTGCTTTGCTTGCCAACGCTTCCATGCCACTCAAGTTCTGGGATGATGCTTTTATTACTGCCACCTTCCTCATCAATTTGCTTCCCACAAAAGTTCTCAATTTCTCCACTCCCACTGAAAAGCTTCTTCAAGTTAAGCCTAATTATGAGCCTCTACGTGTCTTTGGTTGTGCATGTTGGCCTAATCTACGTCCTTATAACAAACACAAACTCTCCCCTGGCACCAGCACAAAAGATGAGGGAGAAGATAAATCTAGAGAAAGCGGGAGAAAATGACTCATCTTTTGTGCTGGTGCCAGGGGCGAACCTCTATTTCACCGATCCCAAGGCGTTCTTCGACGAGATTTACAAAGATGAGAAACCAGGTCTGATTCCTTTTCCCATCCTCAGCGTCAATTCCTTTGATTTCTTTCCCCGGTGGTTACTACTAACCGTGCTCTGTGATCGACGTATATATAGCCCCCAACAAGGTGGAAATCCCTACTCTTGATCGCTTCGAAACCCCGACCATTTTTCACACCCGGCGGTTGCTCCCCATCCGTGAACCTGGAACCAAGGCGGTGCTCTCCGCCGCTAAATCTCTACTTGGGATCTCATCCTCTTTCCCTATGCACTATTGCACTATTTGGCGCAACCACCTTCTCGATATGTTTATTTAGACGATCATGGCTGGCACAACTTTATGTATGCATGAATAATGATGCAGGCGGCGAGCCACTCAAACGGTGCTCTGGATTCTGGATTGACTTCGACGAGGGGAGCAAAACCGGCACCGTGTTGACTACCGCGCATCTGCTTCGCACAAAGGAACGTCCTGACAGCAGTAGTGACGTCTGGACAGACGAAGCACACTATGATTCGAAAGCTAATGTAAGTCAATGTGTATGAACTTTCAGTTTAGAGTTAACATCTTAGCTTTTTTTTAGCATGGTCACCCATTCGTTCATGGGCATAACAAGTTCGCCAACGTAAATAGGAGCTGCCTAAATGTTGTGGTACCTCAGATTACAAGATGTGCTGCTATTGAGTGGGCACCCCCATTGAATCTCTACCCTCATGCGCAAAACCTACACAATTAAAATTCCCATATGTAGGGGGCAGACATAAAAGATGCAACCAATTTTTCTTTATCTTCAAGGATCATCACTCGGATGGGTATCTCGACATTCCCTCCAGGATCTTTACAACGTTTAGGCAGCCTGAAGTTAATCAGTGAACACTCTGCATAGTTACGACAGTAGCAGCAAGACAATGTCCCTTTTGTTGTCTCAACAAATAGAGGATGGCAAAGATCCTACTCACATCATAAGAAATCATGCATGATACATACCTGCTGTACTGCTAGGTCGATGGAGGATAGGATCGAATCGACCACATCGTGCCTGCTCAAACCTCCATCAGATTCAGCCGCAAAAACTGCCACCAGTCATGCACGCCGCCGCAACCAATCTACCTATCTCATAGTGGCCTTTCTTCATCTCCCTCTCCCTCTCCCTCGGCTCCTCTCCTCTCCTCTCCTCTCCTCTCCGAGCAAGAGTCAAAGTCTAAGTCACACGCGACGCACGCGTATATTTCACCCCTCCTCGTATATATAGGCAGAAGGCCAAGGTTGGAAATTTGAATTTTGAGAGATGGGGAAATGCTATGGCGGGAAGAAGATGAGGTTTCAGAACTGTTCAATTTTCTAACGAAAAAGAGGACGGGAAGAAGATGAACTCGTGGCCGCGGATTAATGACCTGGAGCGTGAGATTAAGGTAGGTCCATGAAACGAATAGCGGGGCATGCATGGCCGGTGGTGATCTTATTTCCCTAATTACGGGCTCTCTACTAAAAGCCTTGGAAACGCCGCATAGCCTTAATACTGACCTGTGCATGCAATTTTGGGGGCTCAATGGTTGGCTAAACAAAAGGAAACTGCAAATCATGGCTTTTATTCCGGGAAAGTGGTAACGCATGCAAGTTTTTTTTGTGTGCAATTCTACTGCCAATAAAAGTTTACCTTGGTCCAAGCAAAACGGTACTAAATTGATCGTATCGGTTCCAATATTAGCTGCGGCCAACGTGGGTACCTAGCAAAGAGGCGGCTGGACTCTAATAATTGCTTCCTCCAAGTAGTCAGCGTCCTATTTTCCCCGTATTTCAAGTGAACTACCAAAACAATGTGTGAGTCAGTTCCAAAGCACATCCTCCCTCCATCCGGTCCCTCAATAATTATACTTCTATCTTTTGTATTAAGTTGAACTTATTAAAATTTGACTAATTTACAGGAAAGGTAGAAGTATTTAAATTACTATCTCTAGATCCGTCTTCATATATATTGCTACTTTTTATTTAAATTTGGTTATATTAAAAAGAATTTGACTTAAAAATAAGGGTTATAACTACACCTGTTTGTTGACACGGGGAGTATGTAGGAAAGAGTTGGATCGATTCATGTTCCGCCAAAATAAAAACCCATTAATGCATTGCGTGTATGTAACGATTGCATCAGATCTCAATGTATGACTCCTGGCCGTTGCAACCAGCTCAAGTTTTTGCTAGATCAATCAAATGGGTACTTACAAATGTCCACAATCAGCTCCTGTCAACCATGGATGTTGCTGATCACTGCCCTTGTTGTCTGCTACTTTTAGTTAACCAATAATGCCTCAAGGCAACCAATAATACTTCAGCTAGCAACATTACTTGAAGAAATAATAAAAAATAAGATCGCTGCAATTAGAACCTACGAAGAAGATTGAATTCAGTTTACATAGATGCCCCAACCAAAAGCACGTCATTTATCAAAACATCATGTCAATGATCACAAATCACAAGAAACTTCTCTCTGCCAGTCACAGCCACATAATTAAGTTTCCACATAATAATAGAGAAATACATGTACATCAAAATTCAAATACTCGATAAATATACAAGGTTTGTTTCTAATCCCTCTTCAACAGCACATTCCAGATTTTGCTCCATCTACTCACTTCAACACATCTACTAGGGAAAAAATATCAAAATGAATTCACTACACTTCAAAAGAACATCTGCTATTGCTGAAATTAACTTGATCAAACAACTCAACCATCTGGAAACAAATACTACCGGTACCAACTCTTCTTCTAACAAGACATCAGAGATAGATCCACAAATTTCAAGTATTATACAGCACCTAGTAAGATAAAACTGAAACAGTCAAACTTTCAGCTCCATCTTCATCACAGGTTTGCGGCTGGCCGGAGACGGCAGACATCGCTTGTTTCAGCTAGATAGACAGATAGCTCAGTTTGGACATCACGTTACAGCAAGCACATCAGCTACATGGCATCAGGAAAAACACCACAACTACATGCACATCACTGAGTGTGATACTACCACACTTGTTTGGTACATGTGCAAACTGCCCAGATAAAAGAAAGAAGCATCATCACATCTCAGGATTATCAAGCACATCCGTGCGGCTAGCAAGGCTCCATCCTGGCCAGCTCCACATCTACCTTGCCGCTGATGCTGCATCATCCACTTTCCCCTCCGCCAGCGCCAGAACAATCAGCTGACTGCACTAGCATAGCATCCCTACCACCGCTTCAAGAAATAGCTTGGCTCGCTCATCACCTACACGACAACAAAACAAAAGAAAGAGTAAACCTCCATGGCACCAGAAGGTACTTTTTCAACAACTATTATGAGTCTTCACAATTTCATACACTAACATGTGATCATTGCAAGGTCAAATAAGAGTGCACTCAGTCCTGTAGATTATGCAAGTACTTCAAACAGCCTGAACAATGGACCAGCAGTGGCATGAATAAGATAGAGTTGTGTAATTTTTCTTCCGATTAATATATAGATAACAATATCACATTTATGGTTGAATTAGCACACTTATACAACACAGGCAGAACACAAATTGCTTGATACTGACAAAATACTTGACAAGAACCACTGAGCTTTGATACCGAAATGAGGTACTCATCAAAACCATGAATTGTTTGAAGATAATTCAAGATATCAGAAAGACAAGCTTGTGTAATGAACTAACTGAGAAACCTTTAAATACTTGTTGCTGTTTCGAGGAACACACTGTGCATTAAGCCAATTACATAAATGGAAAATAAGAAGACAGAATTATATTCTCTCAACCAAATTAAATATCCTCAGATCAACCAGAAAGACAAGCTTGTGTAATGACCTAACTGAGAACCCTTTTAATACTTGATGTTGTTTCGAGGAACACATTGTGCATCAAGCCAGTTACATAAATGGAAAATAAAAAGACAGAATAATATTCTCTCGAATATTGCACGTCAGCAGCACACCTTTACATGATATTGGTTGCTCATCAAGTACTATAGGTAGATGGCAGCAAAAGTGATACGCAATCTCACTAAAATGTAATACAAAAACAAACGGTGCTCCATGAACTTGAGATCCAAGTTCACTCACAGACTCTAGAATGCAAAAAACAAATATATCAAGTTCTAATGCATTTTGGATTGCACTTGAGTGAGCCATTAATTACCAAATAATAAATACTAGTTAGTGTGAAGCACCACCAAACTGAAGAGCCAACTCCATTTTTTTCTCAAATTTTAGGTAGCAGCACCAACTAGTAGTGAAACCAAAGATTTATAAGATATAATTACAGAGGTGAAGGCATGATGACAGGTAATAACCCTTAAAATGAGCATCCAGAATGGTAACTATCACTACATGAGGTGCTAGCAAGCATCATAGTAACACAGGCAGATTTGGATGTCGTAAAAGCACATTCGGATTAAGTAAGGGTAAAAAAATAAGAGAATATGCAGGAGTTTCTTCACCTCAGCTACCTAGCATCAGGAAAAACACCGCTACATGCACATCATGGAACAACCAGAAAGACAAGCTTGTGATGGCCTAATTGAGAACCTTTTTAATACTTGCTACTATTTCGAGAAACACACTTTGCATTAAGCCAGTTACATAAATGGAAAATGAAGACAGAATAATATTCTCTCAAATATTGCACGTTAGCAATACACCTTTACATGATATTTGTTGCTCATCAACTACTATGGATAGATGGAAGCAAAAGTGATATGCAAGCTCCCTAAAATGTAATACAAAAAACAAAGGATGCTCCAGGAACTTGAGATTCAAGTTCACTCACAGACTTTGGAATGCAAAAACAAGTAGATCAAGTTCTTATGCATTTTGGATTGCACTTGAGTGTGCCATTAATTACCAAATAACCAGTACTAGTTAGTGCTGATGCACCACCAAACTGAAGAGCCAGCACCATTTTTTTTCTAAAATTTCAGGTACCAGCACCAACTAGTAGTGAAACCAAAGGTTTATAAGCAATAATTACAGAGGCGAAGGCATGATAACAGAAAATAATCCTAACACATGAGCATCCAATAGGAGGACGGATGTCAGATTTCCCATTATTATGTATTAAGGGCACAACCATATTGCACAACATTTAGAGCTAACACCATCAATTGTTGGTCACAGGAGGGGGAAAAAACAACATATATAAATTGACAAAAAATGCTACAGGAACTAGGCATCACCAGTAGGTTCATTTCGAAATACACTAGGAAGCCTAAGTAGCACTTTCAAGACAACATGCCAACTGGTCTTAACCACCCTGTTATCCATAACGAAGAAAGTAAACATGCAAAGAATACTAGCTAGTGCTTTGCATGCATACATACAGTAACCTGTGTACCTGCCTCCTTTTGCCACACTATGAAACATTCATTTTAATATGCAGCGACCAAATAAGCAAGAGGCAAAACTGATCCTGCATATTATCACCTATTAAATATATGATTTACTTCTCAGGATCATGGAATGGTTGGAAAAGTTCATCACTATCAACAATACGATTTATTCGTCAGAAAATGAATTACCATACTAAAATCCAGCAGCATGTGCTCATTCCCCAGCATCTTCGCCTGCAGTAAATCAGAGAATAATGATCAGCATTTTGCAAATAATTTCCTGTTCAACAAACTCCATTGTCTGAAGAAGAAACCAAAGGACAAATCCGCTATAGCATTTTGTTTCACGGATGGCCATAGATAGAGAAAATTGCATGCAGCCACAACCTTTGAGAACATTTTCAAAGAAAGCAGTGAATTTAGCATGACATTTGTGGCTTCACAAAAAAAAAAGCCTGCGAGGAATTCTTCTATGAAGTCCACAAAGTTTGTGTTAACAGTGTTGGCGTCCGAGTTCTGACACATAAAGATAACACCGTCTGATAAAAGTCAACCAGGGAACATCACATTATAATACAATGGACCTGACCCACCTACCGAACCAAAAGAAAAATTAGCTGCTGCACTTGCAAGTTGCAACTCTAGCATCAGCAAAGCTCATTGTTGGACTTTTAACAGTAAAACCACAACACGTAAGTACACAACATATTCGAAATAGGTTTCCGCATAAATTTTAACACACAAAGTAACATTTCTAATTGGAAACTTTGAAGGAATGTCATGACGTCCAAAACGAATAACACCAGCCAAGTTTGACCAGGCAAATCAAATGTAGATCAAAGATGGCAACCCCATAACGGAGTCAAATACACTTGGGTTTCCAAACACGTTTTTAAATCGACTCCACAGAAAATTAACCATCAAACACAGTGATTAGTATTCACGCATACCAGAAAAGAGTATATCAAACCACCATATTGACTCGGAGTTCAACATGGTGTGGAGGTAAGGGTTACATTATGGACATTTTTCAATTACTCCTAGCAATTGCTCAGGGACGAGATAGCCAGAAGATGCCAGCAGCAGCTCCAGGTGGACGCCGGGTCATCTGGGGCAGGTGAGAACACTACTTTTAGCGATCAGATGAGAAGAGTTTAGCATACTGACTAGATGGTGATACTTATTAAGAAGAAGAAAGTTGAGATCAAATGAAAGGAGCTTAATCATGTTTTGCTCATGTAGATGTTCTAACCACTTCACTTGAGATCAACTCGACAATCAGTAAAGAGTGTAAGATGGGCTCTACCACTTCACTTAATCATGTTTTGCTCATGTAGATGTTCTAACTAGGCCTGGAATTAAAACTCGAAACTCACGAGCTAAACGAGTAACTCGCGACTCGACTCGCCTCGACTCGAACTCAGTGTATAACCAGCCAAGCCGAGTTTCATATTTTGTCATTAAACGAGTTCAAGCTAAACGAGCCGAGCTCATCGAACTCGTGAGTAGCTCGTTTAGCTCGGTAAAAATGGAGTCGGCCCAAGCCCACCAAAATGGGCAAGTATATTTGTGGTTTCTCAACTTTGCAATCTTATTCTCATGATATATTGATCGTTGGGTGTTTTATATAGTTCTGGTATCATAGTCATAATGCTTGTTGTTCATCATTCATGCCCAAATATTCGGGAAAATGCATTGTACATTTTACATGTTCTATTTAACAGTTTTAAACTAGCTACTCGTGAGTTACTCGCGAGCTTTGCGAGTCGAGCCAAGTTTCAAATCCGGACTTGATCGTTAAACGAGTCGAGTCGAGCTAACTCGATTGTTGACCGAGATTTAGCGAGTCGAGCCGAGCTGGCTCGGCTCGAATTCCAGCCCTAGTTCTAACCACTTCTCCTAGGCTACTAGTCACTTGAGGGAGAAATAAAGGACTTGCGTTCTGTTTGCTGATACAAATCTTATGTGCAAATTTGGTACAAACATGACAGCATGTGAACTGGGTAAGGTACATTATGTGACATTATGCCTGGCTAGTTGCCAAGAACCCATGGGGTAGAAATCTCCCCCAAGTTGATCACAGAGAACGAGATGTGAATCTCTTTCAGTTCAAGAAAAAAAAACCCAGAAAATTTCACCACAAGTTGATCACAAATCACATGACAGTGGTGGTCAGTTAGTTTAAAATCAAACAAAGCCTACAATGCAAGTTAAACCTGGTACAGGCTACTAATAAGAATATAAAGGGAAAAAAATGACTGAATGGCTGATTTTTAATTCTCCATCATTACATCGTCAGTTGTGACACTGAATAACAGAAGCGTAGACAACATGACCAAGCAAACAGCAACATAAACATTGAACAGGCAGGAATTATATTCAAATTCCTACTTCTAATGTTCACGGCAACATGGTACTATGTACATCACAGCACTATTAGCATCAACCGTACAATACCTTTAGGAATTTCAATATCCCAAGAAATAAACAGGCACTTGCGTAAGCAACGACTGCCTTTTTAACTCGGCTGCAAACAGTCTGCATTGTTTTAAAGGCAAAAAAAAATCGGTATAAAAGTCTATATTCTTACGCTTCTACCAGTAGATAATCCTCAACATCTGCCCAGGTTCCTTTTCTAACCAATGGGGAAGCGAATGTATCGTGCCTGAAAAGTGCATAAAAAATTAGTGGCCATCCTGCCAACACAAAACTTTGATGCAAGAGTAACCCAGTCATATACGCATACAGAGCACAAGATTCACATAAAATGTACTCATTTTAGATGTACGGAAGATGGATTGAAACTAGTCAAACTCGATGAAGTTCATCATCTTCTTGTTAAGAAGGATACATCAGAATGTTCACCATTTGGCATAAGAACCAAGTGCTTTCAAATTAGACTATAAAACTTCTTGTATACATAACAATTCTGACTAAAGAGCAGTTGTTTGGAATTGAACTATATTAGAGAGTTCGGTTTAGTGGATAAGAAAAACACGATACCATCAATCAATCAATACTTTTGAAATTCTGTTGTTCACACAGTTGATCTTATACTTAAGAAGGAAGTTAACACAGAGCATACTGCATCACAGATCAAGAGCGCAAAGCTTCCGTTTGTATCCTTTTAAACATAGCACTATTTACGCGGATTTAACAGTTCCTTAGATGATCAACAGGGGAAAGTACACTATTTGCAGAGAGAAAGGTGGGAGGAAGGGGTTGAGGCATGTGCCAGCAATCTGATGAATATAGTTTTCCCTGCCCCGTTCTCACCGAGCATCACAACGATTTGAGAATCAGTGAATTCACCTTCCATGATAGTGAGCTTGAAATCTCCCAGAGTTTTGCTCATGGTAGTGTATCTGTATCGCTGGTATGTCTCAATATCCTCCGTATTTTCCTTGGTCTCCACAATATAGGAGGACAGTAGAAACATCAGAACAATGTTTCATCACAGCACAAGGATCTGAAATACAATTGCGTTTGTTAAATTATCTTAAATGTAAGAGATTCATCTGGAAACCGAAGATTTTCGGTCTGAAATCCAGCCAGTAAAGTATTGATAACTTCTGGGACGAAAAATGGCAGTGTAAGGAATATACATTACCTGTTCGTTCTAAGCAAGGACCTAATGAATTGTGCAGCCTTCACTCTCCAGAAAAATCTCCCACATTTCGGTCAATAACTTTGTTCAATTCAAGGTCAATGCACAACTCAGCTTTCAGACCCGCGTCATAATTCTCGTCAAGTAGTTGCCCAAAATTTCCTTGGACAACTATTGGAATGTAGTCAACATACTGAGGCTTGATGATTGCCTGTAGAAACAATGTGAGAGATCAGAAGTACACAAGTGCAAAAAATGAAAAAATATACTGTAGAACAGTCTATTATAATATGAAAAGAGCAGGTATTTGGATTTCATCTAGTAAGGACACGCCAATAACTGCAAGACTTGTGATAATAACATCGCAAGGACATGTTTGCAATGTTTCATATAGTATTGTGACATCATAAGGCATCCATTTATTTGAATCACCAGTAAATTGATCATTATGTAACTATTTGAACCAAATAACTAAGATGTGTTACGGTAAGCAGGCTACCATATGCCTATTCTAGCGTTATTAGACTCTCTACGGCACTTATATGGCTGAATGTCTACTACACTTTACCTGATGGTCAGCTCAAATTTACTTAAAGTACCAGACAAGAGGGCCTAGTTGAGTGCCCGATCAAAGAACACACATAATAAATCTGCAACATGTTTTTCGAGAGGGCAACAAACGGAACTTTCTTTGTATAATAAATATGCACATGTTTAGTTCAAGAAGATACAGCATGCTGGCCTAGCTTTGAGCCTGATCATCGACAACCGAAAAACACGACAAAGCCAAACTGAGAGTTGATCTACCAGTACCAAGCAGAGTGCACATGCAACTCAATTTATCTCGAGCAATCCAGCAAAACAAATGCACATCATATATGCCACAATGGTCAAGAATTGATCAAACCATCAGCTAGCTAGACAAATTATCCAGATCAAGTAGCCAACAGACCAAGCTAGTGACCTCAAAAATATAAGGGAACAAAACAGACCAGATTGGGGCCAAAACACTGCATTCACATTGTTTACTGCTACTGATTTTGGTGCAAGGGACTTCAATTAACATCCAGTCGTAATGGACGCATGTGACGAAAAAAACATGAGTTTTACATGATTGCATGTCATCTAGAATTCTATCCAAGCTGGCGTTGAATTTTTCTGTATAAAATCTATGTATTTATTAGCAGCTCCAATTTGAAAGTGCAGATTTAGATAATATAGGTGGCGTTCAATATTAGATTGTGTGGCTACGCTACTGGCAGTTTTAGACTATCAGTGACCACTCTTGAGCAAAGAGCAGACGAAAAATGGATATATAGAAGCAACATTTGAACAACCTATTCAAAGTGAAAACAATAGAACGCGGATGGACAACAAATCAAAAAGGAACCGCTGCAGAAAACAAAGGAAATCTGGAAGCATAAACATACACAGAAATGTACACCTGTATGGATCGTGCTTAGTAGAAAAAAAAAGGTAGCATGCAGGGAGACACAATTAAAAAAATAGCTAACAAAGAATGAATCATGCTAAGATAAGTTCCGAAAGTGATAAAATCATCTCTAAAGGTAGCATTATTCCTCGAGTACCATACAACCGTCAGAATCTCGGATCAGCTATATTTACATCATCCAGTTTAAGGTGGTTGATTGATTCTTAAGCAAACAAATGAATTAGCTCATATCTTTGAACCTGTAACATATACTAAACATAAGAAGCAAGCATTGAACAACCCAAAACTTGTCCCTGTACCAGGCAGCCAGCCCATAATTAAGATTATTAAGACAGGAAATGGAGAAACTATGTTCTAAGGAAATGGACAAACTATGAAATGTACAAAAAAAAAACTTCCATAAAAATGAAGACGTAAATTGCCCAAAAAACCCGCCTTGCAACCTGGAGCTGATTAGAATTGAAATACTGAAACAACAGTAATCGACAACATGCAGGGACATATAATACCTACATGAAATGCATCATAAGCCAGAACACAAAAATAAACTCCAGTTGAACCAAAATAGCAATCCATGAATTTGATCAAACATTCAGAATATTAAGACAGGAGATGCAAAATAATATGAACAGTTGCTTTCCCAGAAACTCAAGAACATATTCAAGTTACACCCAGAAAACACCTAGCTGAGCATCCACGGCAGACCAGCACCAGTGGACCACAGAAAACTATTATCAGTAGCAAAATAATTAATCAAATTATCTTGCAAATAATATTCAAAGTCCACAACTAACCAGATAAACCACAAAGAGCTCCCACAGTTATCAATGGTGGGGCATATCTATGCAGATCAATCAGAAACCCACACAGATGCACAACCGGCAAGCACCAAAATCATCTGATGTCTTCAAATGATTTTTCATTTAACATATAGAGAGATTAGTATGAAAGTAAACAGAACATCAACTAGCTGAGACATCATAAATTCGCAGCAGCAAAAATCCTCCTCTGTTTAGGAAACCATACATAGTTACATACACAGGCGGACAAAGCGGCCCTGCAGCCCGGGCTTCGCTGCCACTCGACCGAAGGGATCGCTGATTTTCATGCAAGAACCGGTGTCGATCGATGGGCACGACTCACCCGCGTGGTTTTGTTTATTTAGGTTGTACCAGGCGTGCCTCTTTTGTATGAGGCTTCCTTCTTGTGGTAGCGCCAGGCTACCAGGCTACCAGCCCATCAGGCCATAGACGAAGAAGGAAATCACATCTAGTGAACAGCCAAAATAGGAAGATGTCATGTCGTTTAATTTGTTTCATCCTTGTGCCGACCCAGAAAACCACATATGGTGGGCTACAAGCAGGCCGGTGTTTTTCAACATACAAAAGCAACAATTAAGAGTTTGAAAAAATACAGAAAATAAATCCTAGATAAGTCAATGATGCATTCTAAGAATCAGCAAAATCTCAACACAAAATACTTCATACTATTCTACGCGAGGCTGGTTCCACGACTTCCTCCACATGGTGACGTTGCTGATTGCTCCGCTTTATCACATTATTGACTGCCCCGCTTCGCCACGCCACCGATGGCTCCTCTCCCGACAAAGGCGATTAATGACACGGCGTGCCCTCTCACTTGGAGCCCCTATATAAGCGTCCACGCTCTCTCCGACATGGAACACACCAATGCTCACATCTATTCGTCTCTCTTTCTTGGCAATACATTGTCGCCTAGCTACTTCGCAAACTCACCCCATCATGCTGACGGCGGATCCAATGCAGTCCGCCCTCCTCGCCTCCTTCGAAATGGCGCGAGGAGATAAATGCAAGCATCGAAGACTGTGTCGACGAGATCTCCCGCGACTTCGCGACAAGAGAGGCGGCTGGCAAGCAGCTCCTGGCTCCCTATTAAAACTAGGGCGAAAACCCTATTTGCTCCACAAGATGCTTATATTTTTCCGAGAAATTTTTTAGTTGACTTGTGGCGCGCCCAGGCTTCACAAAATTCCTGGGTCCGCCTCTGGTTACATACATACATATACATAGTGAACCAATAGGTAGGGAGGGGTTGGAGAATAATAGCAATATTACCTCCTCGCCTCTATAGTTGAGTATCCCTCGTGCTCGAGGCAGTCCATCCCATCCCCTTCATGAACTCTTCCTGGGGTGGAGCTGCGGATGCTGGTTAAAGCAGGCATGCACAGCAGGACGGGCCTGGCGAATAATTATCGCCTTCTTGGTGCGCTTTGTCTGCACATAACATAACATGAGGATCACAAAAATTAAAAAATCATGTACAAGTATATTCTAGAACAACAGAGTGAGCTAGTATTTACAAAGAAATAATATTATGAGACGTATAACAAGCACAATTCTAGGCAAATTAACAATGGAAGGCACACGGTAGAGACAAAAGAACTACTAGTATTCTCTATGTCCTGGTGCTACTTATTAACCAACCAAAGTGTGGAAATGAAGCTCATATTTTTAGCGGTAAATAATTGCAACAGATCGATGGAAGCTGCATATGTTATCTTATAGATATATAGTGTCTCGAGAAAGTTTCATGCTTGCGTTAAACTCTAGTTGCTCACTAACTCATCTTGCACGGTTGAGGCTGGCATGCTTGTACAAATAAATAAAACTATACAAGCTCAAGCATGGAAACCTTTCCCCTGCTGGCATGACAGCACACTGCCGACAGCGCTGCTGCTACCATGCTCTTTTTCTTCTCCTTTTCCTATTGAATGACTCCATTGGATAGAAGTCTACATAGAAGCAAAAAAGTTTAAATGAACACCAGGCAATACTGAAGATGCATGTCTCACACGCACAAGATATGGTTCTGATATGGAACTAGTGCTTCCTACCTACATGATCCTGAACTTGACCTCCTTGCGACCCGCCCAGCTCGGGGAAGAGAAGCAGCAGTAGTACAATGTTAGCCTCAAATCTGCAATGTAAACCACATAGACGTCAATAGCATGCTGGATTCAGTATACTTACAATCTGGAGCTAGGTAATTTTGCAGCCACCAACGTATCAGACCCTCATAGCTTAACTTTACACAGCACGCCAATAATATTTTTAAACAAAACTAAGCATTTACCCTCTCTGGTTCTACACAGATGTACACGCAAAACCTAAACCTGTGGGCTAAATTATACTAGTTGTGAGCTGAAAAATTCAGAATCCCAGCTAGGTCGGTTCTCAAATTGGAACCAGAAGTGACAGGAACGGGGTCATCACCTGCACGGCAAGCGGAGGAGATGGATGTATAGAAGGGCCCGTATCCGTGTCGTCGTGGGCGCCGACAGGAGCTCCGGTGTACAACAGCACAACCACAGCTGCACAGCAACTCCCGCGGAACTTGGGCAAAAACGAATCCAGTAAAGAAGGAAATGCGCGATCACGCTGTGTTTAGGCGGATGCAGGTTAGGGAGGGGCAAAATCGAACCAAGGGTTTGGTGCAGGAAGGGAGGCGAGCAGCTGGCGGCCGGCGGCATCCTCCCCGTGCTGCTGCTTGGCCCCTTGTAGGGTTTCGCGCAAGGGGGGAGGATTGGAGAGCCTGTGGCTGCCTTCGTGGAGGAGGAAGGCACGCGGCCACCGGCGCATGGGATCTTGGTGGCCGCCGTCTCCTCCTACCTGCAGCCTGCGGCTCGCCGCCAAGTCCCGGTGGCCACGCGCGCGAAGCGTCCAGGCGACCTCGACGGAGCGCCGCGCGTCGACGGATGCACGCGCGCTCCGGCGAGCAGGCCCGGCGCGACGCGGTGGTTGATGGGGCCGCCGCCGCCGCCGCCGCCTCTATCATGTGTGGGTTTGTTCGGTCGCGGGGAAAGGGGATCAATTAACATCGGAGGGTTGGTTACTGCGTGCGTTGATTTTTGGATTAATCAGCACGTCAATCACGTCCCATTAACTGTCAGCCGTGATCGGGGGAGACAGACGCCTCAAGTTTTGTGGCCGGTAATTAACTCGTGCAGCAACGTGTGGTCTCACTTGAGTCCCTTGGGTTCCTAGTTCATTATTGCATACAACAACATTCAGTTTCCTACTTTGGCTTCTTTTAAGAGCATAAGTCCTACAATTTATAAGGATTGAATAATATATTTTTACTTAGATGGAGAGAAAGAGGTGTACTATTAATCACTTTCAGACGCTCCTTGATTTGTGAAAGGTGGGTCATGTGTTAAAGTATTCTTATACCAACTATTATACATGTTATTATATGGGATACAAATGACATAGATCTCTTAATTTGGCTATACTATTGGAATATACTATTGGAATTGCTCTTAAGAGCAAGTACAATAAATCCTAATTTATTATAAGATTAATAATATATGTTCAGAGAGTGGAAAGAGAAGAGGAGTGGCTCTAACGCAAGAAATAATAAGACGCTCCTCGACTTTGAAATGTGGGATGATTGATAGAGAACATTTTTATACTCACTATCGTATATATTTAAGTTATATATACACGACACATAAACAAGCAGCTGGCTATACTATTAAACTTGCTCTAATGGTTTCATCTATATACTGATAAAATTTACAACCTAGAAATATGCGCAAGCTCTCCTTGTTCAAAAAAAAAATGATCCTTTTCACTTTTCTTGGTTTATACTAGTATGTGCAAATCTCTAGATGTACACTCTTCAAAGATTTGAGGAGTAGCTCGCTATCTCCCGCATGTGGTGGTCCCGCTGGCAGCTGCAGTCTGTCTGTATGATCGATCACTGTCCTCGGCTGATCTATCAGAAGATTCAATGGACCTAGCATTGAGGAAGTTGGCTAGCTAGGTGCCCGGTAGATCGGCAACTTCATTGGATGTCCTCGGATCAAGATGCGGCCGGACCACTACTCCACCTTGCCGTTCAGTGGTCGTGGTGGCCGCTCTGTGCCCGCGCGCAGACGAGGAAAGCCGACGCGCCCGTATACCACCGCCAAGCTCGTGTTTTCCCCAACAAGCCCGACGTTGATTAATTTAATGCACCAACACGATTTACTTCACGTCATGTGCGCTAAACAAGAAAAAATACAAATACACCAACTATTGGTCAACAAATCACCTATCTGACATTGTGATCAGCTTAAGGTGTTTTTTTGATTAATCAGCACGTCAATCACGCCACATTAACTGCCAAACCGTGATTGGGAGAGACAAACGCTCAAGTTTTGTGGCCGGTAATTAACTCGTGCAGCAACTTGAGTCCCTTAGGTTCCTACATTAATTACGTTAATTGGGGGAGACATACGCCTCAAGTTTTGTGGCCCGTAATTAACTCGTGTAGCAACTTGAGTCCCTTGGGTTCCTACATTAATTATTGCATATACAAGATACAACAACACTCGTCTACTTCCGCTTCTCTTAATGGTTGCATGTACGTATGTGTATGCTCCTTTTCACTTTTCATGGTATGTGCAGATCTCTAGATGTACACTATTCTGAGAACTAAGGAGTAGTAGCTCGCTATCTCCCGATGGCACTGACAGCTGATGGGTCGACCGAGTGGTGGTGAACTGGCAGTCTGTTTGTACGATCGATCAGTGTGCTCGACTGATCTATCGGTAGAATTGATGGATCTAGCATGGAGGAAGTTTGCTAGCTAGGCTCTCGGTGGATCGACAGCTTGATCAGATGCTAAGAGCAACACTAACCCCGCCTTTAAGATTCCGGCGATTCAACAATTTTGAGGTGTTTTCAGAGCCATAACAAATTCCTTATAAACGGTCGGCCCATAAAAAAACACAAAGCGCACCTTAAATTCCCCACCGCACCGCTATAAGAACGGTTATAGGAGGGAGATACGGGATGCGACATGGGCATTTATGACCCTATTCCCCACCATCGCCGTTGCCGAATTGCCTCCACTGCCGCCAATTCTAGGCAGATCCGATGCCATCACCGCTAGATCGGATGTCCCCGGATCATGATGCGGTCGGACAACTACTCTGCCTCGCCGTTGAGTGGTCGTGGTGGCCGCTCTGCGCCCGCACGAGGATGGGGAAAGCCGACACGCCCTTATACCACCATCGTATTTTCCCCAACGCGCCCTTATTAGGATCTAGTGCAAGAGGGAGAAGATTATCGACCCTCCGTCGTATTGCTGCCGAATAAATTCTATTCCGCTCGCTCTGCGGTGTCTAAACCTATCTTTCTGCAAAAAAAAAATGTTGCACGTGATTTCTATATTTACACCATCATTATATACACATATTACAACCCGATGCAAGAGGGAGATGATGTCTTACCCTTCATCGTGATGTTTCAGGAGAAACTCTATTTGGTGTGCCACGCGATGTCTACCACTAGCTTTTTAATTGAAGGTGGCGATTCTCTCTGATTTTCTCATTACACCACCCATATATGCCAACATTAGGACCTCTCGAAAGATGACATAATTTTTTACCCCACTCACTGCATTTAAAGAGAAAGTCTTTTATGTGGGCCCCACATGTCTTCCCCTAGTTTTTGTGTTGAAAGTGGTGATTCCATGTGATTTTTATCCTTATAATAACCCTTGTATTTGCATATTAGAATTCATGCAAGAGGGGGAAGATTTCCAACCCTCACTCACGTTGTTTAAAGAGAACCCCTATTATGTGGACCCTGCGATGTCTACACTAGCTTTTTTGTCGAAAGTGGTGATTCCGTGGGATTTTTTTTTTATTACACCACCCTTATATACCCATATTCGGGCCGCCATGCTAGATGGGACGATATTGACTCTTCATTGCGTCGATTTAGGAGAAACCGTATTTCGCTGGCTCCATGGCGTCTGCCCCTATATTTTATGTCAATTTTTTTTGACTCCACGTGATTTTTCTCTTTGCGCCATCCTTATAGTGGCATATTAGGACCCAATGCAAGAGGGGAAGGTTTTTTTTACCTTCGTCATGTTATTTTAGGAAATACGCTATTTTGCGGGTTAGGGTTTGTAAAGCAGCTGCCAGTTTTAAGTTGTGTGTAGAATCTAGGGTATAGGTTCATGGTGTTGGGTTGACGGTCTCTTCATATAAGTATTAGGGTTTAAATATAGGAGATTAGGCTCGTTATAGTCCTAGGGTATATTTAGGTAGAGTTTATGATTTATGGTTCATCATTGTTTCGAGAAAGATGCACGGACATGGCTTGTTTGCAGAAACCAATGACACTAGTGTGATCATAATAGCATGAACGCGATGGAGAACATTTGCACTATCTTAAACACATGAGGGACAATGGAAGTGCACAAGGGAGCATCGCCTACGAAGTTCTAGATGAATGTGTGGGTGGAGATGAGCGTGTCAACGACTGCGACAAGGGTAACATTGGTATCGGTGCCTCCGATCTTAATGGACGTGGATGTAATGCTAGCAACATTGTCATTAGGATGTGGCGGGCATGGAGATTCATCTTCACAGATGCGGGAGTAGCCCCCCTCGCCTACCCGGCTACCCTAAGTTTTGGCCTCGCCACCACCGTTGCCGATCCGACATGCCATGTAAATTCAGTGCGGTCAGGTCTCACAAGTGTCGTCGCCCCCACGCAATCTAACTTATTTTATCATTCCCGGGGCCGCGATGAGGTAGATTTTCTACACCTAGTTTTCAGCATCATGCCCATCTGACTTATTCTTTTGTCCATGATTATGTCATTTCTATTAGTTCAGTTGTAGTTTATCTTTCCTACACCTCTTCTTATCTTTGTTTAACATATCATTACTTATGAAAGAGCGGGAATCATTTGTTTGCCGCCACTCAACTATGAAGGTATTCGAGCGGGAGAGTACATCATGCCCCGCGGATGTTTCTCGGGTTTTCGACACAAATTCTGGTGCCCTAGCTACGTTTTATGATTGCTAGTAGCCAAGCTAGTAGTGCTACGTGATCCGTTTTAAAAAAGTCACCAAAGCCATACACGAACAATTTCTGTTTAGGTCTAAAGCAAGCTATGCTTATGTAGATGAAAGTAGTGACACACACTGCAGTGTTGACTTGCAAGACAAATCGATCGATCGAGGTATATACGGCCAGCTAGCTGCTAACTACCACGTAAGTACATGTGCAGCTTGATATCTGTGGTACGTGCTGCATGCAGCTTAGCTCCACGCGCGCCTGACTAATTTTTTAAAAAAAAATGAGGGTGAATTCTTGGGTAAAGCCCGCACTGGATTTAGTTTAGAGGCCGAAAGTATTTGGGCTAAGTGAGAAAGTATTTGCTCATTAGCGTCGCAGAGGACGAAAATATCGCCAAGTCCCTCCCGCAGAAAGAAATCCCCATTTCGTAAACCTAGCCGCCATGGTCTTCCCTCCACGACCGCCTCCGCCGTCGCAGCTCCAACACGACCTAAGTCCGGCTCCCCCCACCGCACATTCGCCTCCGCCCGGAGCTCCGCGCCGTCTGCTCCGAGTGCCCCCGCCGCCCGCATCCTGCTGCGCCCCACCTCAAATACGGAATGCTCGCTGACGTCCATGGCGTCACTGAGGCGGACGGCATCGGCGAGGTAGGAGCGGGCGCCACAGTCGAAGACGACTCCCTCAGCTCCAGCGCCGCGAGTACGAGGTCAAGTTCGCTGGATCGACGAGCTCCGTGGCCGGCGCGCGAGCTCGGGCGCCCGTTTCGCCGGCGTCTTCGCGTAGGCGGCCAACGAGTGGGAGGCCCTGGACGCAGCGCCTCCACGCGTCAGATGTGAAGGACCTCGAGCTGCAAATCCCCAAAGGTCAACCGCGGCGACCAAAGGTCGGTTTTTTTCTTCCTTGGAGCGTTCGAATCCATTGATGCCTGATGTGGCCTCTGTTAGCAGCCCTCTGTGATGCATGTCTCGGTTCGAACCTCAATCAGGACATGCCTGTATGCTGTTTTCCAATTTAACCATGAACGTGATTGATTCGTTTGACACAAAAGCTTGCTCTCTACTGAAAATATATTGAACGTAATTGGGTCGTTTTTTGTGGGATGAAACCCTCAGGTTCTAGTAAATTTGTTTTCATGATGTTTAGTTCAATCTGGACAAACCACTGTTTTGTATTGCATACCTGATGTGTATATAGAATTGGTTTTGATGTTGTAGATAAATAGCATCCTACTGCTAAAGTTTGTACTGATCCTTTGCTGGAATTGCAATGTTTGATGTGAAAATAAAATCCACATAAGTAACTTGTCTTTGAAATCATTCTGCAATTGAAGGTTACTGGATGCCAGTTTATTGTTGCAGCTATGCCATAAAGAAGGATGATATTTAGCGTGCTGCCATGGCGAACCGTTAAGACGGTTGTGCATCTAAGGTTCTTGTGGTTTTGGCGGGAGATTTTCGAATGCTGTTTTTACCTGATTTCTGGACTCCTTTTTTGGCTGTGGGTTTTCAGTTTAAGAATTAACATATTGATATTTCAAGGAAAGAAAATTACAACTTGATATTAGTTTGGTAGTTGAAATGCTATGTTACCTCTGTAATAAGCATTATTCAAAATGATTATCTATGGTTTGAAGCAATCCATGCCTTGACCGAATCTCTCTTCAGCTTTCATCGAAAGGAGTTGTTGTATCTACTTAGCATAAGTGCGTAAGTAGCTCGTTTGCATGTTGAAATCTCAAATTTGCAATGTGGGCATATATTTAGAGTCCAGCAATGTGGACATATATTCAGAGTCCAGCAATGCGGGCATCTTTCCTTAACTAAATAATAACTCTCTTGTTGAGATGCATGAGAAAAGTTTAGTTTGTAACAACCTGGCATACCTAGCTCTTTTCATCATCTGTGTGTTGCTATGTTGATTGTTGGAACTTTTCATTACGTTTTTTTTTAAATCTGAAATTTTACATGTGTATGCAGATAAGACTGGGATTAATCTTGGCCAGTGGCAGCGATGCCCTCTTCTTGGTCTCCATGGTTAAAGTTGAGCTTCTGCTTCTTCTTCCCTCGTGTGGACATGGTGGTGTGATTGTATTATTATAACTGCTTCCTGCTGCTGCTGCTACAGCACCGTGCCAATATTTAATGCAAACCCACTGGTTGGCTAATATAACTGCTTTGAGGGCTCATCCAGCAACATCCAGGCCATCGCCGAGTGCCTCGCTGATGAGAGCTCATCCAACAAGGTAGCACTCCCTGTCCTGTTTGTCATTTGGGTGAAACAAAGATGTGTAGCGATACATGCCAATAACTTGGTAGTTGCAGCTATGCCATCAGGAAGAAGGATGTGAACCATCTGAGTGTCTTGTGGGGTTTTGGCGGGAGATTTTTGAATGTTGTTCTTACCTTCAGATTTTTAAAATGTTGGTACCTGTTTGATCCCTTGTCTGGGCTGTAATCATGCCGCTGCTTACTGCAGGAGCGCTGTTGCCGATGGGGAGGGGCCTGGCTTGGCGTCGCGTGGGCGGCTTCTCATGGATGTGGCTGGTTTTGGCGTGACCTGGCCCGTTTGGGGCTTTTGTGGCGGTGCTGTTTGTGTGATGATATCGCGTGCAGTGTGTGTATGAGTTGTCGTATAATAATATTTGGCCAGCTGCGGAATTGACGGCTTGTAATTGGTGGTCGTGAGAAGTTGCATTAATTGTGTGCGTAGGCGAAGTTGTAACTAGATGTGTCTGGTTACAAGTCGGCAGTTGTAATTGTATTCTTTGTTAGTATTTGTTTGCAAGTGTGCGTAGGCCAAAATATAGGTGAAGCCAAGTAAAAAAAAAAGAAAAAATCGTTGACATGGAATTGTTGTAATCTTTGGTTACGTGAACCGGCTTTGCTGGTGGCGTGGTGGTGGTTTGGTTTCTGCGAAAAGACGAGGTGTATTGGCGTGCAGTTTGGCGAGGGAGCAGTCAGCAGTGTAGCGACGTCGAGCTAAGTGAGTTGCCTTTAATTATTGGCCCTCGTCAGTTGTAGCGAGCGAGCGAGCGAAAAGAAAAAGGCGTGAGGGTTTTGGTTTCGCTCGTCCTGCGAGAGAAGAAAGAGAGAGGCGATAAAACGGAGTCGTGCACCTTTGATGTGGATCCACACCCACGCATGACCCGGCAGGCCACTTAATTCTTTCACCGGATTGCCTTTGATGCGTCCGCCGATCGAGACGCAACAAACCCGGAGAAAGCGCAGGCAAAAAAAAACTCGGCCACTCCAGAAAACTCGGCGGCGTGGACGTACGCCAGGCGTGGCCGGGCACGTGCAACGTACCAGCGCACGGCAAGCTACAAGCCTTGGTCTTCGGGGTCCTGGGCGCTGCGGTAGGCGTTTATCTTTCTTGAGATAACAGCACCCATCCCTCTCCGGTCCTTGTCGGTACAGAACTCGAAGATTTTGGCGATGCAAAACCTGCCTCCCCCAAGGTACACCATGCTGCAGTCCATCATCACCCAGCCGTCCGTCAGATTAAGGTCTCCCCAGCTGTACACGAGCGATGGAGCCTGGACGCCGTCAAGGGAGTAGAGATCCGTCGCGCAGAAGTCGTAAGGCCAGTTGTTGGCAATGCCGAACCAGAGGTTGTCAAGCTCGGGTACACGCTCGGCGCGGCCGAAAAACGGCAGCGTCCAGCGGCCAGCCTCAAACCATGTGTTGGTGTACGTGTTGAAGGAGTAGGTGCCAACGGCGCCACTGCATGTCTCGGTGGATGAGACCATGAGAATGGGGTCGCGGCTGGGATAGTCAATCAGGGCGTGCGAGCTGACGATGGCATCATGGGCAGGCGGAGGCGGGAGGCGGTGCCAGCGCCAGCCTTTCCTGGAGTTGGCGGGGTCGCTGTACATGAGGGCCTCGAAGCTGAAGTAATCGTAGCACCTAGGGTACCTGCGCATAACGTACAGGGCGTCGGCCCGCCCGGGGTCTCGGGGTTCTCTGTCGACGATGGAGAAGGAGACGGGGTTGCTCCCCTTTGGACCGTTGAGGCCAGGAACCGAGTGGAGCATGCCGGCGTCGGTGTCGTACAGGACGGTGCGGCCCTCGTCGTCGATGCAGAGGATCTTGCTGTTGCAACCAATGCCTCGTTCGTAAAAGGGCAAGAAATCCAGCCTCTTGTCGTCGGAGATGGAGCTTCCGAGCCTGATCTTGGGTGCGGGCATCCTGGAGATGGTCTCCTTGTTGGATTGTGCGGCAGCTTGCGCTTCCTTCGTAGATGGGTAGAAGAGTTGCTCATCGGGCTTGATGCGACTCACCGAATACATGCTGCCTCTGCCTCTGTCGTACCTCCGCATCACCACGTTCACGAACTGCCGCAACTTCATTGCCTACCCGATCGAATCCGTCCGAACTTCCAGACGAACCAAGCAGAAGACAGAAAATTAATCAGACCAAGCCAGTTATCGTCGATCCACCCTCCAAGGACAAACAACATCTCCAGGAACTCGACGAATCCAATGGGGAAGATTAAGTTCTGGGAGCCATACCTGCAGCAGTTCTCGACGAATCTGAGTCGGCGCCGCGGCGGCGATGCCAAGATGGGGGATGGAACCAGCCGCGCCTCACAGCATCTTACCCATCCCTTATAGTGTAAAACCAGTTTATATATGGTACCCCTAAAAACACTTTTACCATACTACGTAAGCTTTTTTTTTCGTGAAAAGAACCGCCTAATAATCATCAACAGTAGTACTGCCTCTGCCCGTAAAAAGATGTTGTAAATTTGTTAAAATTTGAACCTATCTAGATAATAAAGTATAAGACACTCTTTACTATATCAATACATCCAAATTTTGATAAATCTCCGACATCCTTTTATGGAATGATAAGTAAAAAGAATACAAAAAATACTAAATATTATAAATAGATCTTTGAACAACCTAGTGACAACTATGAGCACTGGAGGAGCTGAGCCAAGGCGCGCCATCTCCTTCGCCCCTCCATCACCGGATCTAGGCAAATCTTGTCGAAGTAGAGCCTGCTGTAGGAAAAGTTGTCGCGCTAAGGTCCCGAAGAACCAGTGCAACAGATCAACAACCATCACCAATAATGAGAACCGTAAATCAGAAGAGCCAAACCTGAAACCACATTGACAAACGTGAAGACGGACCGGATCATGGGAGATCCATCTGACACACAACTTCACACATCCTCCGCGGGCAGTAGGCGCCCTACCAGAGCGGGGATAGGGTCGGGAGGATCTTATTCTGTCATTGATATGTAGACGCTAGCTGCCTCATCATCCTTGAAGAACACAATGGCAAACAACCTAAAAAGGATGAGAACCCTCCTGCCAACGAGGGGTCATGGTTTGCCGTGCCTCCAAGCCCCTAAGGCCATCGGAGCTGGAGCATACCGGCGATGTCGCCGGCGAAGGGACATAACCCAAGATCATCCGCCGTTGGCCGAGTCAGCCGTGAGTTAGTCTCTAGTAAGTCTACCATACATTAGTCGGTTGCGACAAACATCGGTTGTTCAAAAGAGCCAAACATGCCCTGACTAACGTGGTAGCTAGATGTTTATTGTGCTAACTCATTGGCGAGCCAATTATCATGTTTGTATACATGATCAATGTTAAAACAATCCAAGTCGAAGATGATATCCAGACGTTGTCAAGGTACACGTTGAGTGATTCGATGAAACACTGGAATATCTTAGAAACTTGCTCAAACAACTAGCAATGAATCACTCGTGTGCCTCGTCATGTGTAATCCTTGCAACAATTGTAAGTTTTACCTATCTTTTGTAACCTGTTTGGTGGACGGCAATCTGACCATGTCGTAAAGTAACACGAGTGTTAGAGCATCTCTAGCAGACAGGTTGAGCATTTTTTTGTCTATTACAGATCGGCCCTGTAAATTTTTTATAGGCCACCTAAAATGTGACCACTCTATTAGACATGTATATTGATATGTATCCAATATGGTGTAGTACACCAATTGGATACGTATCCTACCTGTAATAGGCCACGGTGGAGGCTCTTTCCACCATATAACATGCAACCGAACCCTCGAACAAGGGTATCGTTCCTCCCATAGAAGTTTACATGGTATCAGGCCCCTCCCTTCCCTCCTAGCCGCCGCCGGTGCTTTTTCTCACCGCCGTCTCCTCCACGATACCCCACGCTCAGGACATCTCCATTAGGCTTTCCCCTCGATCCCCCCTGCTCGCTGTCTTCCCGGTCTCCCAAAACCCTTCCTCCCACACCCAACCAGATCCTACACCGTCCCAACCCTAAACCCTTCTCGCCGATCTTCCTCATGGCGTCCTCCTCGTCTACGACAGCTGCGGCCATCATCGGTGCGCCGCCGGCCACCAAGTTGACCCGTGCCAATTTTCTGTATTGGCACGCTCAGGTGCTCCCTACTCTTCGTGGTGCCCGTGTTATGGGTCTACTCGATGGATCAGATTCTGCTCCGCCTGAGGTGCTTGAGGCTGAAGATGAAAACAAGAAAAAGGTGTCCATCCCCAACCCTGCCTATGATACTTGGATCACTCGAGATCAACAGGTGGTTAGTTTTCTCGTCAATTCTCTCTCTGAAGAAGTTCTTCCTCATGTTTTTGGTTGTTCCCATGCCTCGGATGTCTGGCGTGCCCTTCAAGAACTATACACCTCTCAATCCAAGTCGCGGGTTTCAACTCTCCGCGGTGCTCTTACCAACACAAAGAAACAGGACATGACTGCTCAACAATTTATCACCAAGATGAAGGGATTTGCCTCTGAACTTGCTGCTGCCGGCAAGCCTGTTGATGATGATGAGTTGAAAGACTATATTCTTAATGGTCTCGATGGGAATTTCAATGCTCTTGTGGCTGCCATCAATGCTGTTCCGTCCACTTCTCTCAATGACATGTGTTCTCAGTTGTTATCCTGTGAGACTCGTGATGCTATGTTGCTCTCTACTGGACAATCGTCCGGCTCATCGTTCATGTCTTCGGTTAATGCCGCTCCTCGCCGTCCAAGTCAGCCATTTGGGGGCGGACAGCCTCGGCCACCATCCGCTTCCATGCCCTATGGATATTCCTCACCGCAGCCACACCCATACAACCCTCCACAACAGCCATATACACCTCCTTACAACCCTCCACAACAGCCATATACACCTCCTTATTCCCCCTATCAACCTCCTATGATGCCCTATCAATCCCACTATCCCCCGCCCTCCTACCAGCCTCCCCTTCTTCCCCTCCCAAATCCGTCCTATGCCCCAGCCCCCCAATACCGACCCCCTCGCCCGCCCTAGCAGCCTCACGGACGCCCAGATCCGGCGCGGCCCCAACCTCAAGGGCGTCGTCCAAAGGGGGGGCGCAAGGAGCAGCGTGGTCGTGTTGCGTCACCTTGGCAGGAAGGTGTCTTCTGTCAAATTTGCAAGAAAGAGGGTCACTCCGCAGATGAATGTTGGTGGCGTTATGGTGATGACAATGATGACGATGACACATCAAAAGATACCAAAGGTGCATATGGCGTCGATACAAATTGGTACATTGATACAGGGGCTACACATCATGTCACCGGCCAGCTGAACAAACTCAGTGTTCATGACACATATCAAGGGCGTGATCAAGTTCATAATGCTAGTGGACAAGGTATGGACATTGCACATATTGGTCATTCTACATTGCACACCCCCCATAGTTCTATACAACTTCGTAATATTCTTCATGTTCCAGATGCTTCCATGAGTCTTCTTTCTGCACATAAAATTGCCCTAGACAATAATGCCTTTGTTGAAATTCACCCTTTCTTTTTCTTGATTAAGGATCAGGCAACCAAGCAAGTCGTGTTTAGAGGTCCCTGTCATGGTGGCTTATATCCGCTTGTTCTAGTTTCGTCGGGGTCATCCAAGCATGCACTAGTCACCATCAAGCCGTCATCCTCCACGTGGCATCGTCGTTTAGGGCATCCATCCTCTTTTATTGTTCAGCAAGTTCTTAGGAAGAATAATCTTTCATATTCTCCAGAAATAAATTCTTACATATGTGATCCATGCCAACAGGCTAAGAGTCATCAGCTACCATATCCTGTATCCACTAGTGTTTCTACAGTTCCTTTGGAACAGATTTTCTCTGATGTATGGGGTCCCGCTCCTCTCTCTGTAGGCAAACATGCATATTATGTAAGTTTCATTGATGATTTTAGTAAATTTACTTGGGTCTACTTGCTTAAGAAGCGTTCTGATGTTTATCAAGTATTTCTTGATTTCCAACAATATGTTGAGCGCCAATTTAATCGTAAAATTATTACCATGCAAACTGATTGGGGTGGTGAATATGAAAAACTGAATGGTTTCTTTCAACGTGTTGGCATTGCTCATCACGTCTCATGCCCCCATGCTCATCAAAAAAATGGTTCCGCTGAGCGTAAACACCGTCATATTGTTGAAGTTGGTCTTGCTTTGCTTGCCAACGCTTCCATGCCACTCAAGTTCTGGGATGATGCTTTTATTACTGCCACCTTCCTCATCAATTTGCTTCCCACAAAAGTTCTCAATTTCTCCACTCCCACTGAAAAGCTTCTTCAAGTTAAGCCTAATTATGAGCCTCTACGTGTCTTTGGTTGTGCATGTTGGCCTAATCTACGTCCTTATAACAAACACAAACTCTCCTTTTGTTCCAAACGTTGTGTGTTCCTTGGGTATAGCCCTCGTCATAAAGGAGTAAAATGTCTAGATGTCCCCACAGGGAGAGTCTATATCTCTCGAGATGTTGTATTTGATGAAAACATCTTCCCATTTGCATCTCTTCATCCCAATGCCGGTCGTCGCCTCCGCGAAGAAATAATGCTTGTCCCAGACACTACACCATCACCGGCTTCAGATGATAGGGGTGTGCATGCTAATGATCAATATTTGCACCTTGTTCCTGTTGTTGATCCTCTGCAGGTTACAGCACAATTTTCTGGGCAAAATTCTGGTGAAAACAGTGGAAACAGTACATCAAATGATGCTACAGCAGAAGCACCTGAAACAACAGCAGCTGGCGCCGATCCCAATGCTGCAGAATCTGCCTTGGATCGCCCTCCTGACACGCCTGCAGCTGATTCTCCAGCGCGCGGCAGTCGACGCGCTGCTGCACGCGTCCTGTCGCCACGCTCCCTCTCTCCCGCCGCGCGTGGGGAGGAATCTCCTTCGCCTGCCCCGTCTGCGAGCGCCACGTCGCCGCGGTCCCCCGAGCCGGCCCCCTCCTCTGCTGCACTGTCCCAGGAGCTGTCCCCTGGCTCCCTGACCGCGGCATCTCCGATCCAACCAGCGCCTGCCACGTCGCATGGGGATTCTGCTCCCTCATCATCACCCGACCAGGTGTCTACAGCCACCAGCAGCAGCTCTGCTTTTCCTGAAGATTCGGTCCAGGTTCCTGGATCTTCTGTGCAGCCACCTCCTGCCATTGGGGTGCAAACACGTCTACAACGAGGTATACGACAACCCAAAAAATATACCGATGGTACTATTCGCTATGCTCTACTCACGTCTACAGGAGAACCACGAAATCTCTCTGAGGCCCTGACAGATGCACGTTGGAAGCTTGCCATGCAGGATGAATATGATGCCTTACTTGCTAATCACACATGGCACCTTGTTCCTCCAAGCTCTCGTCGCATATTATTGACTGCAAATGGGTTTATCGTATCAAGAAAAATGCGGATGGTACAATTGACAGGTATAAAGCACGTCTTGTTGCCAAGGGTTTTAAACAGCGGTATGGCATTGATTATGAAGACACTTTTAGTCCTGTTGTCAGGGCTGCAACAATTCGGCTTGTTCTTTCTATATCTGTTTCTCGAGGATGGAGTCTACGGCAGCTAGATGTAAAGAACGTGTTCCTACATGGTGTTCTGGAAGAGGAGGTCTATATGAAGCAACCACCCGGTTTTTAGTCTTCCGCTAATCCAACTTACGTTTGCAAGCTTGACAAAGCATTATATGGTCTTAAACAAGCACCTCGAGCATGGTACTCTCGCCTTAGTTCCAAGCTTCGCATGCTTGGTTTCTTTCCATCCAAGGCCGATACTTCACTTTTTCTTTTTGACCAGAAAGGTATCACTATGTTCATTCTCATTTATGTTGATGACATAATTGTGACAAGCTCCTCCGATCAAGCTATTTCCGCTCTTCTTCATCATTTGAACTCGAAATTTGCTCTTAAGGATCTTGGTGATCTTCATTTTTTCTTGGGACTTGAAGTTCATCAAAAGTCTGGTGCTCTAATTCTGAATCAAGAAAAATATGCTACAGAATTATTGGATCGTGTTGGTATGAGCTCCTGTACTTCTTGTCCAACGCCACTATCCACCACAGACACGCTGACACTGCATGATGGTTCCCCTCTTGGCTCTGAGGATATTACTAGGTACAGAAGCATTGTTGGTGCTCTTCAGTATCTGACACTGACCAGGCCTGATATTTCATTTTCAGTAAATAAGGTTTGCCAGTACCTTCATGCTCCTACCACTTCTCACTGGACGGCTGTCAAGAGGATTCTTCGATACATTCATGGCACTCGCACTATTGGACTCACTTTTCTGAAGTCCCCCTCTACACTACTTAGTGCATATTCAGATGCAGACTGGGCTGGTGATCTTGATGACAGACGGTCTACTGGAGGATTTGCCATTTTCTTTGGTCCTAATCTCATTTCTTGGAGTGCCAGAAAGCAACCTACTGTTTCCAGGTCTAGCACAGAGGCTGAATACAAAGCTCTTGCCAATGCCACTTCTGAACTTATTTGGCTTGAAAAACTTGTTCGTGAGCTTGGTGTGATTCTTCCTGAACGACCAAGTATATGGTGTGACAATCTTGGTGCTACATATCTGTCTGCAAATCCAATTTTTCATGCCCGTACTAAGCATATTGAGATAGATTTCTTTTTTGTTCGAGAACGGGTTGCTCGCAAGCAACTTGATGTTAGGTTTATTTCTAGCAAGGATCAGATTGCTGATGGTTTTACCAAACCTTTATGTACCAAGAAACTAGATGAGTTCAAGCGTAATCTGAACCTTAGTCCGGTTCAGATTAAGGGGGGGTATTAGACATGTATATTGATATGCATCCAATATGGTGTAGTACACCAATTGGATACGTATCCTACATGTAATAGGCCACGGTGGAGGCTCTTTCCACCATATAACATGCAACCGAACCCTCGAACAAGGGTATCGTTCCTCCCATAGAAGTTTACAATACACATTGACTTACATTAGCTTTTGAATCATAGTGTGCTTCGTCTGTCCAGACGTCACTACTGCTGTCAGGACGTTCCTTTGTGCGAAGCAGCGGTCGTCAACACGGTGCCGGTTTTGCTCCCCTCGTCGAAGTCAATCCAGAATCCAGAGCACCGTTTGAGTGGCTCGCCGCCTGCATCATTATTCATGCATACATAAAGTTGTGCCAGCCATGATCATCTAAATAAACAGATCGAGAAGGTGGTTGCGCCAAATAGTGCAATAGTGCATACGGAAAGAGGATGAGATCCCAAGTAGAGATTTAGCGGCGGAGAGCACCGCCTTGGTTCCAGGTTCACGGATGGGGAGCAACCGCCGGGTGTGAAAAATGGTCGGGGTTTCGAAGCGATCAAGAGTAGGGATTTCCACCTTGTTGGGGGCTATATATACGTCGATCACAGAGCACGGTTAGTAGTAACCACCGGGGAAAGAAATCAAAGGAATTGACGCTGAGGATGGGAAAAGGAATCAGACCTGGTTTCTCATCTTTGTAAATCTCGTCGAAGAACGCCTTGGGATCGGTGAAATAGAGGTTCGCCCCTGGCACCAGCACAAAAGATGAGTCATTTTCTCCCGCTTTCTCTAGATTTATCTTCTCCCTCATCATCTTCTCCGTTCTCCTCTCCCTTCTCCTCTCTCGCATTGTTGCTAGTCTCCGCCCCCACGCATCTTCCTCCTCATCCCTCCGAAGTTTCCTCTTATTCGCACTCATCTTGTTTCTTGGATCGCCTCGGACTAGACTGGATGGTCACGAGTTGCCCTCTTGCGGCGGCGGAAGGGACCAGCTCGGGAACGAGGAACCGTAGCCGACGACTGGAAGAAGATCAGCCCGCGAGAGACATGTCGGGCTCGGGGAGGAGGATTTTTTTAAACATTAGTAATAGTGCACGTGCAAAGCACGTGTAATCTTTGAAAACAAATATCATAAAGTATTACATTATTTTTTGGGAGGCGATGTGAAAGTAAAATTTAAACCTTTTCTTTTCTCTACTATCTCTACTATCTTCTCTATCTCTATCTCTATCTCTATCTCTATCTCTATCTCTATCTCTACTACTTAAAAAAACGAAGTTGTTCTGTTTCCTCCGGTCGATGGGTTTCGTCGAACATATTTTTAATAAGACATTTTTACCCTCCCACCGAATCTCTAAGCAATATTTATGGAAATACATTGTATACCAACAATCAAGGGATTGCCACAGTCACCAAATTTAAGAATTGGCCATGCGGTCACCCATTTTCCCCATACTTCCTCCATTCCCTAAAGAAGTCTTGAAAATTCCGGCGCTAGAATTAAGGAGGGTTACGTGAGAAGATTAATTTCCAAAATTTCCCTTAAATAATCTTAGTTAGTATTTGCTTCTTTCCCCTCTAGGAATTTATTGCAGACGCGAGAAATTTATCTCTATCTCTATCTCTATCTCTATCTCTATCTCTATCTCTACTACTTAAAAAGAACGAAGTTGTTATGTTTCCTCCGGTCGATGGATTTCGTCCAACATATTTTCAATAAGACATTTTTACCCTCCCACCGAATCTCTAAGCAATATTTATGGAAATTAAAAAGAACGAAGTTGTTCTGTTTCCTCCGGTCGATGGGTTTCGTCCAACATATTTTCAATAAGACATTTTTACCCTCCCATCGAATCTCTAAGCAATATTTATGGAAATACATTGTATACCAACAATCAAGGGATTGCCACAGTCACCAAATTTAAGAATTGGCCATGCGGTCACCCCTTTTCCCCATACTTCCTCCATTCCCTAAAGAAGTCTTGAAAATTCCGGCGCTAGAATTAAGGAGGGTTACGTGAGAAGATTACTTTCCAAAATTTCCCTTAAATAATCTTAGTTAGTATTTGCTTCTTTCCCCTCTAGGAATTTATTGCAGACGCGAGAAATTTATTGCCCTTGGGGATACGGTGGCGCCCGAGGACTCTCCGGGAGGGGCGGCGAAAGGGAAGCTATCAGGGGAGGCGGTACTCATTCGCTATCAGAAGTTGAGGTCGATGTACAGCGTCTCTTGCTGCTCCACAATCCGGCGCCACTCCACCTTCTTCGCTAGGTGCTCCCGCTCGCTGATGACGTCCGTCCGGTGCAGGAGGTCGTCCAAATACTCGTCCTTGCCGCGGCGATTAGCGGCCCATGCAAGCGACGGCGGGAGCGTACCTCAATCAACACCGTGGCTCGCTCCATGTTGGCGTCATCGACGAGATCCTCCGGGCCATCGGTGGAGTCCTCGTAAGTGGAGTCGTCCTCCATCTTCGTCGGTAGCATCGCGCCGGAAGAACATCGGTGGCAGCGCTAACCCGAAGGTTGTGTGCCACTTAATTTTGCAATTCCGCTCGTAGGAGCATGCATACTCACCTCGGCGTTGGAGCAGGCGGCGGGAATTCCATGGCCCCGCCAGGATGCCCTACGACCCACTTGTCTGCCCCCTCCGATCGAGGAGTTCCTCGACCACATCGTATAACGGGGGTGCCAGATAGATCTGTAGGCTGCGAGCACAGATGTAGCCGAATGTGGCGAAATCGTAGTGGTGAATGCGGTGAAGAGGGCGGGGGAAGCGATGGCGAAGAACACGGTTGTGGGAATGTATACCCCATTCGCGCGATACATATAGAGGCCGAGTGTATTAGACATGTATATTGATATGTATCCAATATGTATCCAATATGTATATTGACATGTATATTTCAGTTTAGAGTTAACATCTTAGCTTTTTTTTAGCATGGTCACCCATTCGTTCATGGACATAACAAGTTCGCCAACGGAAATAGCAGCTGCCTAAATGTTGTGGTACCTCAGATTACAAGATGTGCTGCTATTGAGTGGGCACCCCCATTGAATCTCTACCCTCATGCGCAAAACCTACACAATTAAAATTCCCTTATGTAGGGGCAGACATAAAAGATGCAACCAATTTTTCTATATCTTCAAGGATCATCACTCGGATGGGTATCTCGACATTCCCTCCAGGATCTTTACAACGTTTAGGCAGCCTGAAGTTAATCAGTGAACACTCTGCATAGTTACGACAGTAGCAGCAAGACAATGTCCCTTTTGTTGTCTCAACAAATAGAGGCGACAACAGCTTTATCTTTAGATTTAGCGGTGTGCGTTGAAATTAGATAGCATAATTCTGGCCAGGAGGAATCTGTCGCCTGGTTGTGTTCCTGCTTTTCATGACACTTCCTTTCTTTGGATTAATAGCATCAGTACCTCTAATCCAGCCTTCATACGATTTAGAATGCTTAAAGTTGAGATTGGAATTCACCTTGCTTAAGCAGTTTCCATCTTGTTGCCCACATAGCCCAGTAAGCAACGAATGTTTTTTTAAAACCTTAGCCGCTCCAAAATCCTCTCTAGTCCTGAAAACCCAGTATTTCGCATCTGATGTGCTCAAATTAGCTACAATCTCAATCAGGTCTTCATCCAGTTGAGACCAAACACATCATGAGCTGTATAATTAATAAAAGCAGGATCCCAAAAATCCTCTGTTGTGCCACACACTTGACACACACAAGAGGTTACCATTTTCATGTGATTATAATATGTGCACTTCCTATTAGAATTCAAAGAGAGGTGCCAAACAGTTTTTCCGATTTTGGATGGGATCTTCATAGCCCACAGGGCATTCCATTCCTTCTGCTTTCTTTTCTTCCACAATAATTCTGCGTGCTGACCGCGCTGAAAATTTTCCATTGCATTCATAGTACAGGGTCTTGTCTCGCTATACATCAGGAAGAAATGCTTATCAATCAGATCAGTTTACTTAGTTCCATCTGAAACTTATAAACTCCTCGGCATAAGATAGCTAGTCCAAATTGCATGTCTTTTACTGTTGGACATTTTTAGTATCATAAACGAAACAACATATACATTTTCTCTAAAAATATAAATTTGTCATTGCTTAAAAAGTTAATATGATTTGTTCTGAGACCATTTTCAGGTCACCGTTCATTTGCTAGATGGCACCACTGCAGAGGGCCAGCTACTCTACTACCAGCCCCATTATGATCTTGCTGTCTTGAGTGTAAAAGTGGATCAACCAGTTCATTTACCATCTTTTAACGAAGGAGTAAAATTTTCTCAGAAGGTTTTTCGGCTAGGAAGAGACAATTCATTGAAACTAAGGATAACATATGGTCGGGCAGCATATTTTAATCCAGACATGTATGAGCGGTACCACAACATGTACTTTGATTGTGCAGATCATGATAGTGATGATGATGATGATGATGATGATGATGATGATGATGATGATGATGATGATGATGATAACGAGGTAACAGACCTTATCATGAGATTTATGTGCATTTTTTACAGTTCGATTTTTTTTACTCCTATGTATTTTGATGTTCTATCTCGCAATCTTTTGTCAGTGTATTTTATCCTATTGTAAAATCTCATTATTCAATATGAATTGTTCCAGTATGACGACGGAGGGATAGTCATTGAATTGGATGGAGCGGTGGTTGGAATGGTCAACATTAGTAGCACATTAGGGTCTTTTATCCCTTCTTCCATTTTGCTCAAGTGTTGGGCTTCATGGAAGAGTCAAGGGTGCGTTTTCTCTATTAGTTATGTGATAGTATTTATCCTGTCTCTTATATTTTTTTGCTTACGGTTAGGCGGAGAACTATATACAGTTCACCGAATCACTAGAAATAAATTAGAAGTAGTTATGTCATTCTAAATTCGTATGTTTGCATGATTCATTTCCACATTTCTCATGTAATTAGCTGCAATTTGTTAGAAATAAGCTGGATTCCACTATTGTTCATGTCTCATTCCCTTTAGAACTTTTTGAACTATGTGAATCGGAATACTTCGTTGCTATTGGGATTTTTTCAACATGTTTCAAATAAGTTTGATTCCACTGAATGATGGCTTATATAGAAAGAGTTACTTGCTTGTGACATTCTTTGAAATATGTTAAATGATTATTTGATTTTGTATAGGAGAATCCTTCGGCCCCACCTAGGAATGATATTTGAGGCCATCAAGCTTCTAGAACCTGCCTTTGTTGATAATATATGGCGTGCATATAACATTGATGACGGTCTTATTGTTCAAGAGGTATACAGTGCCTTCCTAAATCTGATCCTCTCTCATGTGTATAATTCTTATTTAATGCTAATTGAACTTTAGGTGTCGAAAGGATCTTATGCTGAAAAGATTGGCATCGAAAGAGGTGATATTATTGAATCTTTCAATGGAAGCTGTATTTCTACTACAGTTGAGGTCGGTGTATTAGTGATTTCTAAGTTTCAGATGAAGTGAAAATAATTACATTTGTGTGACCTTAGTTAACTTTTCATGTTGATCGTTTTTCTTCTGCAATTATCAGTTGGAAAATATGTTGATGAGCATATCCAATGACTCTTTAGACAGTCAAAAGTGCCTTAATAATGAAGTTCATTTTTCGGTAAGTTGTATGTTTCATGTGGTCTGCTTGATCTCTTTCATCTGTTTTGCAAGTACTATTAGCAGCACTAAGGAATGTGTTATGCTATCTCCAGGTTGTGGTATTTCACACGCTAAGAAAACAACGAAGGACATCTTTGTTGACAGCAAATGTATCAGAATGTGCAGAAGTTATAGTATCCGCGGGCGATAGGCGCCCTACCAGAGCGAGGTAGGGTGAGAAGAACCTTATTCTGCCATTGATATGTAGACGCTAGCTGCCTCATCATCCTGAAGAACACAATGGAAAACAACCCAGAAAGGACGAGAACCCTCCTGCCGACGAGGGGTCATGGTCTGCCGTGCCTCCAAGCCCCTAAGGCCACCGGAGGTGGAGCATACTGGCGATGTCGCCGGTGAGGGGACATAACCCTAGATGGGTTTCAGATATCGCCTCTATATCTCCTTGAACCGGGCATGTAGCCCCAAATGAACGGGGCCTGAAGCCCCTTTTTCCGCTAGTGCAAAGCGGTTATGCTTCCTGAAAACATCTTCTAGCTTCTATATAAAGATAAGATATGCCACTGGCGTGCTCTCGAAATAATAACAGAGCTTGGACGGCCTTAATGCTGAATACTTGGAGAGGATCGAGACCACGTATTTGCAACGTTTTCACCAAAAGAATACAGTACATGTTTCCGAGTGGAGCAAACCCAACATTGGCTATACCAAATATTCGTTTACTTAATTTGCTCCATAAGAACGTACGAGCCCAGCTAAAATGCCCACCTGAAGCAACTGCGCACGAGCTTCCGACACCAGCGACGAGACGTGGTAGCAACCACAGCCTGATCTCTTTCTGTCGTGACACGCACGCCAGCACCATAAGTACTCCGTACGTACGAGTTATCGAACTAGCTCTGATCCAGGGACTCGAAGTTGCCGCTCCAATTCTAGTAACCATGCATTAACCTACACCCAGCTCATAGAGACGAAAAGGATCGACATAGCAGCACCAAACCGTAATCTCTGAGACCAAATGAAATCCCTACACATGGCGTGCAAGAAAGAAAGCTGTGTCACAACAGACATGCTAGAATATTAGGTAAACGGAACCTATTACACCTCTCAGTCTCAGCTATACTCCTACGTACGTGCCACTGTCGTGACATGAATTTAGAAATGGAACAGTCACTCGGCGGCAAGCTAGAGCTTGGTGCCAAAGTCTGAAGGATGGTTACAACCGAAAGCTTGGCGCTTCGCTGCAGTGTCGTTGTCATGAGCAGCCTAACCGGAGCCCACCGGTTTTTATATATCAGCTTTGCACGTGTGCATGCCATAGTATATACAGTTTTGTCAGGTATACGTGATCCGTTTTACCAAAACGTTGGGAGTTAGCATTTTGTCTTCCAGATGCATGTGAAACTATTATATTAAGAAAAATACATAAAAATATGATTTACAATTTAAAAAAAATCTGAATCAAAAATTCGCGTGTACATCTTGACGTTATATATATGTTCACACAAGTTAGGCTTTAGGAATGTGTAGAAAAGATAATAAAAAAATGTCACGCAGGGAGTTATATTGGAGCATTGGATTTCTTCTTTTTTACACAGGACGTACAAATATTTTTCCCGAAAAATTATGTGCGAACATAGAATGTCTAAATGTATATGCGATTTTTCCCCTGATTTTTTGACATTTTAAAATATGTCCATATGCTCTCTGGAGCTGAATTGGATTTTAATTACTTTTCATTGTGCATTCTGTTCTAGACCTAGGCCAAGACGATGTCGTGCCTGCCCGCATGTTTTGATATATGGTTCGTAGTTAGGGATGGCACCCGCAGGGTATGGATACGGGTCGAGCCATCACATACCCGTATCCGTCGCCTTCAATCTTATCCGTCTCCGGTGACCCGTACCCATACTCGTCAATGGGTATAAATTTTTTCCATACCTGTCACCCAACAGGGTAAATGGGTACCCGCGGGTAAAAATATCCGCGCTTACAAGACATCAAATTGATCAAAAAAGGTACGACAGGAGGTGAAGTGATCCTAAATAGAGGTGTAATCCTCACTAACCTACCAGTTAGATTGTGAGATAGGAAAGCGTGAGATTCAGCCTAACTAGCAACATGAAGGCATGATTAGGAAGAAAATTAAATAGTTTAGAATATTATGATGGCCCACTTGTTAAATTTAAATGGATACATCGGTACGCGGTTGTGGGTTCTAAGATCCCATACCCGTACCCACAATACCCGATGGGTATGATATATTCCTATTTACAAACCTGTGAGTAATATTTTATCCCATACCCGTACTCCTATTGAATTTTTACCCGACGGCTACGCGGATCATGGGTATCCATTGCCATCTCTATTTGTAGTTGAAATAATCTATAGATGCAAGTGGACCAAGTTAGGGAATCCTCTATCTCTAAAATAATCGACCGCAGCATCCAACAATGTGACTAGTATGGCCTTTTTTCCACTACCATTTGATTCTTAAGATAACGAACTGTTTGGTGATCTACTTCTCTATTGTCTACGTAGGCGTCCACTCCAGACCTAACGTGCATGGGTGATTGTTGTTTAGAACCACTCGATCGAGTAGACTCGAAAGCGGTGCCGATAGTGCACTGTTGATGGATACTGAACGGATGGCATGTCAAAGTGTATATATATGTATGGACCCATGCATCCAGCGTTCTGCTTTAAGCTTTTGTGCGTGGGAAGCTTTTGATCGGATCATTTCGATATGATCCGCAGCGTCTACGTACCTCATCGATCGATCAACGGGACTACAGAGTGCCGACAAGCTAAGCTAAGGCAAGCTAGGGCAGTTCAGATGCCAACATTTGCATTGAGTTGTGGACAAGTCATCCTAGAGTCATATTTTGTTATCAGTTATGCAAGTTCTCAAAGCTATATTCGTGTTCAGTTAAATCATATACTTTTACGTCGCATCTTGATTTATAATATGAGTTGCATGTGTGAATGCAACAAAGAAAATGGTACCGATCATTAAATTTGCTTCGTGATTCATGCTTATAATAAGTTGCACCATAAGTTAGAAATGAGATTTGACATCATTGTTAATTCTAAATTGACTAAGAACTAATCACACCTGTTATCCTCATCAGCATTGATCATAACTGGAGAAAAATACCGGCACACAACCACAGAAACAACGTACTCCTCCTACCTTTTGCTGATTCGATCTGTGACAGAACGGCTGAACCGAACAAGACGCCATGCCTTCTCATCTACACACTCCTCATCGTCACTTCAAAACGCACCGCTCTTGTACCTCACAACTAGCCGGCCGCACGGATGGTTACATGTGAAAACGTCGGCCTCCGATCGCCAGATACAACGCCGTATCGATCGGCCGCGTGTTCACGGGAAGAAACCATGTGGCCATGCCGCCACATCCAACCTACTCCGATTAAATTAGCCCAGATCATCGCCGTCGCTTATCGCCGAACGGCCATGCATGAGTGCGCCGCAAAACGATAGATGATGGATGGTACGGAATATAATCCGAGTTGTCCCGCATGGACGATGGATATGTTATAATTTGAAGGCCGCAAAACGAGACGGCCGGGGGAGCATATAAAATGCAGGCCGAGCGCACGAACCACCGAGGCGATCGAGCTTGCTGGCGTTGTGACTTGTTAGCAATAACGCAGAACCATCTCCAGAGCATCAACTGGTATGAAGCATAATAGAGCTTTTAAAGACTGCAGATGCAACAATATTGACTCTGTTGTTGAAATAAACCAGTGCAACAGCCTAGTGTTAGATTCTATTTTCTTCTGAACTTACTGTTGTTAGACATAGCCTTTTTTCTGTCAGGTTTAAGTTTTATGACAAACTTGGAGCGTTTCTTTTGAGTGACTGGGTCGGTTCGTGGGATGGCATATACATAGTGGATCAGGGATCGTGTGTTTGCTTTGTAGCCCCAAATAAAAGGAATGAGAAACCCCATGAAAGTCACAAGTTGTGCGCAGCGCAAACCTGCTGAGGGCCACTTCTTTTGGGCTTCTACTTGGCTTCTCCCCACCAGCTTCTCCCAGAAGCACCCTAAAACTTTTCTGGCTTATATTCTAGTTTGGGCTAAATAAGATTATAAGCCAGAACATATTTGAGGTTTGGGCTTCTGGGAGAAGCTGGTGGGGAGAAGCTTCTTCCAGAAGCCGCTGAAGAAGCCGAAAAGAAGTGGCCCTGAGTCTCTCATTCGTTTTGCTCTGACTTGTTCTTCCTTGCCTCAGGTTTGATCTGCCATAACATCTGTGTTGTCGATGGATCAAGGATCATTGTTTGGCATCAAAGGTAGTCTTTGCTATCAACTGCAAGTGTTTAGATCATATTTCTTCCATATTTAGTGTTTAAGCACCTATTATCACTGCATGACGCCATGTTGCCGAGACACATTCTACTAGGAGCTTTAATGATAATATAGAGCTCCCCACAAAAAATATGATAATATAGAGCTTTAATGATGGAGGTGGCAATTTGGCTCATAGGAGCAAATGCTCTCATTATATAAAATAATTAAAAAACAATTTTAAAAATGTTAAAAAATTCTGATATAAATTTGTTAGTGTACATCTTGACATTCTATGTTAGTGCACAAATTTTCGTGGAGAAACAACATTTTATATGGCGTGTACAAAAAAGACAAAAAAATATCCTGTACGTAGTCGTGTTATAGCATCAAAAGTTGTCTTTTTTACAGGAGCCACAATTATTTTTAGTTTTTTTGAAAACTTGTGTACCAACATAAAATGTCTAGATGTACATGTAAAAATTTAGCTTAGAATTTTTTGACACTTTGAAATGTGGATTCACATAATGGGAGCATATGCTCCTATGAGCCAAAGTGCATTTCCCTTTAATGATAATATATTTCCATGTCAAAGAAAAAGAATTCTGAGCAATACAAGACAGAGCAAGGCAAGGACTGGATTACTATTACACCTAGTGGTGCCTCCACCTCGATCTTCCCCTGACCCCCCCTCTCCTCCCCGATCGCTGCTAGTGGGTGCCGGCGGGCGAAGCTCTTTCGGCATCGCCAGGGCCCCATCTCCCTCCCATGTGGTGGCAACGGCGTGGGTCTCCGCGGTCAATGAGAGTGCGACATTGGTCGTACGGCGCAGCTATTCGGCGGCGGCGTGGTGGATACAAGGACCTGACATGCTTGTGGCGGGAGCGGCGACTCCTTCAGCCTGGTCTCTGCAGTAGTGGGTGACACAAGCTTGGTGTGTGGCAAGGTTGAGGCTGCACGAGGCCCGACGCGGCAAGTCTTGGCCTGCAACAGTGTTGTGTCCATCCGGATGTGTAAAAGACTCCTGGTGCAGTTTTGGGCATGGTATATCTAGATATAGCCGCTTCTCGTTCGGGCTGGGGGCCCGGCCCCATTTTAGCCCATCGATTGTTGCCCAGATCTAAGAGTGCCTGGCAGCCATGGGGTTGTAGGTTGTTTTTCTGGTTGTGGATCCTGCTCCTATATGGATGTGGTGGTGCAGGGGTGCGGTAGCCGACCTGTCCCTTCGTCGGCGTTTGGTGTTCTCACAGCGATGTTCCTCAGTTTGGCAGTACATAGAGTTGGGATCCCAGCGTTGGGGCTCTGGATGGTCGGAGTCCTGCTGGTTGGTGGGTGTGTGGACAGTGTGGGTCTGACAAGCCGCGTGGTGTGGCAGTGGTACGGCCGTTGCTAGGGCGACGGTCGCTACCCTGTGTGGATGGTAGAGTGCTCTTGCCGGGGGAAATCCTTGCCCTTCACGGCTACAACGACGGCGGACGTGGACGTTGTCCCCTTCTTAAAGGTGTCGATGTGGCTGCGCTCGGTCTATCAATGTGCTCTGGTTGAAAACCCAAGATATCCGGATCTGGCGGTAGTGGCGCTCTTGCGTCGCGTTCTCCTTGAAGATGAAACATTGGAGTTCACGGCGTGCGGCTCTTTGATGGTTGTGTGGCAGAGTGCGGTGTCTTCGGATGGCGGGGTATTCGTTGGCGATCTCCGGCAAGGCTTGCTTCGTGCCCTACACCCTCGTTGAGCTACCTTGGTACTGTTGGTTGGTTTTTGGGTAACGTTGAGCTCTGGGTATCTCCTAAGGATGGTAATTTCACTCATGGGTACACAAGTCACGTGGGTATGGTATGAATTTATTTTCTAAAAGAAAGGCAATATATTTGCCTTAATTTTTTAAATAAGGAGATGTTAGAATAAAGATTTTGTCTTACAACCACAACGAGGAAAAAGTATACTCTCTCGCAATCAAAATACCTAAATATTTTGCACCTGCTACAGCCCAACACTAGTAGAGAACATACCTTTTCTCCAGCACTCCTGGGAGCAACAGTCCCGGTTTTTAAGCGGGTCGGGACCAGTGGGGGCATTGATCCCGGTTAGTTCGGCGCGGAGCGACCCCACTCTCTGGTCCCGGTCCGTTTGGGGCCTTTGGTCCCGGTTTGTAATACAAACCGGGACTAAAGGGGCTGCAGCAGGGCACGACCTATCGTGCCAGACCTCGAAACCCTTTGGTCCCGCTTGTTATTACAAACCAGAACCAAAGACCTACCCTTTAGTCCCGGTTTGCCTTACCAACGGGACCAAGTGCCCATCTGCCTACACACCTTGCCCCTGCCCAAGTACGAGCCACACTTAGCCATTTTTCACTTGTTAGCACAAGAGGGGTGTATGTTGCTTTGCCCTCTTCATATACACAAGAGATTTTTCCACTTGAGTTCACACAAAACAAGCCACACTTAACTGTCTTTTTTCTTCTCCATCGAGGTTAACAACTTTATCCTTCCATCTATCGTTGAAAAAATGCATGTATATGTATATATATATATATATATATATATATATATATATATATATAGGACATATTCATGCTACACCCGGGTGTAGTTACTCCCACATGTGTTTCACACAATCTAGGTAGTATCTATCATACCGAAGAGTATATACATGTAGTATGAAGTATATAAGAATATTTTGGTAGTATATATACTACTTTGTAGGTAGTATGTACACTTTTTTACGTACGCTATTTCTTTACGTATATATATGCATGTATTTTGTATATATAGTGCAAACTATGGGTGTATTTAAATTTTTTCACCAAAGTTGGTATGGAGTATCTTAGATATAGTGTACGAACATACTCAAACCAATAAAGTATGTTATATACTTCCGTATGGTAGTATATGAGATGTGGGTGTAGTTACACCCAGGAGTAGGAAGTATTTATCCTATATATATATATATATATATATATATATATATATATATATATATATATACATTGTTTCACTAATCATGATGTTCTGCATGGGCGGATCTAGGCTATTGGCAAGGGGGGCAGCTGCCCCCACTTAAATCTTTAATCTCTTTGTAAATTCTAGCTAAATAGAGCTTTGCCCCCACTTAAAAAATATTTTTTCTTCAATACGCATATTCTTGCCCCCACTCAATTTTCATCCTGGCTCCACCACTGATGTGCTGTAATAGTTTTTGATAAGCTTAATTATATCATGCAGATGAATCGGCAATGGATGTACATTGTCCGACGCTTCGACGAGTTCACTTTGGGCCTGGGTAATTTTATCGCCGTGGATGAGGCAAACAAACATGGTGGCTTTATCTATTGTTCATGTGTTGACTGTAATAATGTCGTAAATTACTCTTCCTCGAGTACCATTCACAGCCACCTTCTGCGGTCCGGTTTCATGCCCCAGTACAATTTTTGGACCAAGCATGGAGAAAGAGGGGTTATGATGGAAGACAATGAAGAAGAAGAGGATGATGACAGTTATCCCATGTTCCATGAACACGGTGATATTGCAGAGGGGGGTTGTTTTCAATCAGAAGGTAATGAAGACAATGAAGCAAAAGATCAAGAGGCACCAGATGAGCCTGCTGATGATTTTGGTCGGGCCATTGCTGATGCAAAGAGAGAATGTGAAACTAAAAAGGAAAGGTTGGACTTCGACCAGATGTTAGAGGATCACAACAAATTGTTATACCCAACTTGTGAAGATGGCCATAAAAAGCTAGGTAGCACAGTGAAATTGTTGCAATGGAAGGCAGAGAACGGTGTCACTGGCTCAGGATTTGAAAAGTTGCTGAAAATAATTAAGAAGAAGCTTCCAAGGGGTAATGAATTTCCCGCCAGTACGTACAAAGCGAAGAAGGTTGTCTGCCCTCTAGGATTAGATGTGCAAAAGATACATGCATGCATTAAGGACTGCATCCTCTGCCGCGGGGAGTACGAGAATTTGGATGCATGCCTGGTGTGCACTGCAGCTTAAGATCGACGAGATGACTGGTGATGTTGAGGGCGAGCGCCCAGGAAGAGGGTTCCTGCCAAGGTTATGTGGTATGCTCCTATAATACCACGGCTGAAACGCTTGTTCAGAAATAAAGAGCACGCTAGGTTGTTGCGATGGCACAAAGAAGACCGTAAGAAAGGCGAGATGTTGAGACACCCTACTGATGGGTCCCAGTGGAGAAAAATTGATAGAGAGTTCCCGTACTTTGCAGAGGATGCAAGGAACTTAAGATTTGGTCTAATTACAGATGGCAAGAATCCTTTTGCAGAGCAGAGCTGCAGCCATAGCACCTGGCATGTGAATCTTTGTATTTATAACCTTCCTCCTTGGTTGTGCATGAAGCGGAAGGTCATTATGATGCCAGTGCTCATACAAGGCCCGAAGCAACCCGACAAGGATATTGATGTGTACCTGAAGCCATTAGTCGAAGAACTTCTACAACTGTGGTCCATAACAGGTGTACCTGTGAGGGACGAGCACAAGCAGGAGGAATTTGACCTACGAGCGCTTCGTAACCATCAATGATTGGCCTGCTCTTGGTAACATTTCAAGACAGTCAAACAAGGGATACAATTCACACACACACACACACACACTGTTTAGATGAGCTCAAAGGTGAATATTTGGATAAATGTAAGAAGGTCGTGTACCTGGGGCATCGTCGATTTCTTAGGCATACCCATCCCGTAAGAAAGAAAGGAAAGCATTACAACGGTGAGGAAGATCACCGAAAGAAGCCTGCCCACCGTAATGGTGTTGATATATTTGGTATGGTCAAGGATCTAGAATTAATATTTGGAAAGGGTCCTGGCGGACAGTCTGTTCCGAATGATGCTACCGGACACGCGGCCATGTGGAAGAAGAAATCTATATTTTGGGATCTACCCTATTGGAAAGTCTTAGAGGTCCGCTTTTCAATCGATGTGATGCACGTGACGAAAAATCTTTGCGTGAACCTGCTAGGCTTCCTGAGCGTGTACGGGAAGACAAAAGATACACCAGAAGCACGAGAGGACCAGCAACGTATGAAAGACCCCAAAAAACCTCATGAGACAGATAAATGACGTCATTACAAAAGCAGAGAAGGAAATCTTTTTTGAATGCCTGAGCAGTATCAAGGTCTCGTCTGGCTTCGCCTCCAATATAAAGGGAATAATAAATATGGCAGAGAAAAAATTCTAGAACCTGAAGTCCCATGACTGCCACGTGATAATGACGCAGTTGCTTCCAATTGCATTGAGGGGGCTTCTACCGGAATCAATGCAATTTATCAGAAGGTAATCAATCCAAAAATTCTACCGAGGTTGCAGAATGATGTGGTCCAATGTCTTGTTAGTTTTGAGCTGGTGTTCCCACCATCTTTCTTCAATATTATGACGCATCTCCTTGTTCACCTGGTCGATGAGATTTCCATTCCCGGTCCTCTGTTTCTACGCAATATGTTCCCCTTCGAGAGGTTCATGGGAGTCTTAAAGAAATATGTTCATAATCGTGCTAGGCCAGAAGGAAGAATCTCCAAGGGCTATGAAATAGAGGAGGTCATTGAGTTATGTGTTGACTTTATTCCTGACCTTAAGCCGATTGGTGTTCCTGAATCGGGGCATGAGGGGAGACTAAGTGGAAAAGGCACGCAGGAATAACTTATGTGGATACTACGTCTGCGAGTTCATTCGCGAGATGACCTGTCATAGGGAATCGGAGGCGGCTATACAAGCCGTTCGTGTACGTGAACAATGTTTCACAATCTTATTTTATTACCATCAATTATATTGAGTTCCATTCATCTATATTGATCTCCTTTTTTTATTTAGATGGAACGCCTGCGGGACTCTCTCCTAACGGAGGATCGCATACGAGCAATTCAAGAGAAACTTGCGGGATTCTTTCTTAGCGAGGCATAGCCCTACTGAGTTAGGAGTTCATATATATATATATATATATATATATATATATATATTAGGGATATGAATAGATATGATACATTTGGTCCCGACTTTATATATTGTAAACATCCATTACTTAGTCTGTATTCAATGACGATGTCTATATATACATGATGATGTTTCTGGTTTCTTGAATGATATATGCATTGCAGATTTGAATGAATGTAAAACCCTGAAACTCTGCCGCGGCACAGAAACGATGCTCCACCCTAAATCTCTGCCGCGGAAAAGAAACGGACATTTTCTCCACATTTCCCGGTTCGTCTCACGAACCGGGACCAAAGGTCCTCCACCACGAGCCCCCTGGCCGCACCACGTGGCGGGGACTTTAGTCCCGGTGTACATTTTAATCGGGACCAAAGGGTTGACCCTTTAATCCCGACTGGTTGGTCCCGGTTGAAAAACTGGGACTGAAGGTCCAAAAGGACCGGGACTGTAGGCCCATTTTCCACTAGTGCAAGTCCTAGCTTCCAACTTGATTATATCGAAGAGGACGGTTGGCATGGTGCTCACGTTTTTGAAAGTTCGCGCATTTCATTCATTCCAAATCTCGCTAGAGACTATCACGAGGAGGGAGGCAATTTCTTTCCTTCTTTCTCCGTGAGCAGAGTTTGTCCAGATCCATCAATGCTCCACATTATCAAAACCACTCCAAAAAGATGGATCAAAGTCATGAATGTGAAGCCAATCATTGAACATCTTCCAAATGTGGATGGAGTAGCGGCATTTGAATAAGAGGTGGAAGGTCGATTTGTCTTGGCATCAACATAGAGGACAAACCCTACCATTGGTCCACCCACACCTCTCAAGGCGATCGGCCATCCAAACCTGGTTCTGGATGATAAGCTAGGAGAATAACTTGTATTTTGGAGACGCCCAAGCCTTCCAAACAAGGGGTTCCATGCAAGAGCTGATAGTTCGGGCGCATTGCGCTTGTAGACTGATGATCAAGAGTAGGCCCAGTTGGTGGTAAAGCTTCCAAACAACAGAGTGCGACACTTCATCTTGTAGGGTAATTTGTGAGGTGTGTTGCCAAAGCATGGTGAATTCATGAAGGTTTTCAATCGAGAGGAACACGAAAATGTCGAGGTGAAGGACCGAAGCTTCGTTTGTGATAGACTTCTAAAGGATTCGATTCTTCCACTTAGAGAGAGAGAGCGTAAATGGAGGGTGCAATGCATTTGAGTCTAAGCCTATCCGCCCAAGGATCCTCCCAAAAACTTTCCATATTTCCATCGCCCATGTGAACTTAAGTCAAGGAATGAAAAATCTCCATATCTTCTGCATGCGTGGGTTTTCCATCCCAACCCAAGGCCTGTCCGGGGCCATCCATGCAAGCCAAGGCCAGCAAAGGTGCAGGGATCTCGCAAATTTCTTCATGTTAAGGATGCCCAGTCCACCATGGTCGGTGGGGCGGCAAACCGCGGCCCAATTAACTTTGCACTTTTCGCCGGTTGCTTTTTTATTATCCGTCCAAAATAAGCTTTGAATTAGCTTCATCATAGCTTGAAGAGGCTCCGCGGGAACATCAAGGGTTGTGACGGGGTAAATGGCTTGCGAGGTGAGAACCGACTTAACAACGGCCTTTCTTTTGGCGATGTGGAAGTATCTTCCATGAAGCGGCGCAAGGTGTGCCACTGCTTTATCTTTAAGATATTGGAAATGTGATCTTTTTTAGTCGCTTCACCGCAAGAAGAAGACCAATATATCTCATGGGAAGACTGTCGTTGTAACTGGACACTAGTAGGAAAAAGCCAACTACTCGTGTGCCAATTTGGCCTACCAGTCGCGGGAGCGTCCCGCAACTGGTACCTCGCCAGTGGTATCATCGCCTGCGCACTCAGCATGCGGCTACAGTGCCGGTCCCGTGTGCATACGTCACTAAGTTTACTGGCAGCGCACATAGCGGCACGCGGCTAGTATCCTGCTTCTGCGTGGCTGCATATTTTTTCTGGCATGTCCCCCCTCGTTTACACAGGTATATAATATTGCATACATATATAACATCAATTACTAGTCAGCAATAGATACACAAGTATATAATAGCCAAGTGACTAAATCATTAATAACACTACAAAGTCGTCGCAAAGTCATCAAGTCATTACATTGAGCACGATATATAGATCAAATCATTACATTAAATCCTAGCAAGCTAGTGACCAAGTCATTATATACATTGAGCACAATAGCCAAGTGACCAAATAACTCCTCCGGCTCCACGGATGGGTAATGAATAAGGACCCCGTCGGAATCTCTTGGGTCGTGGAACTCACCATCAGATGAGGAGTCGTCGTCCCATTGTTTGTAGTGGAAGAAGGTCCCCCAGTATAAGCCATTCAAGTAGAAATATAACTTAGTCCATGGCTCCATCCCGTAGTGTTCTATCATCTCCTTCTAACTACGCCCATGAAAATAGGTTCGATTCGCCTCATTGGTGATTTCAACAACAAAGATCCGGTCCGTTGTGGACAGTGTGTTCTGTTGGATGAAGACTTCAAATGTTCTCAAATGATTAATGTTTCTATGTATATGCTCCATGAAGTCACGTCTTGCACTACATGGGATACCCTCAACACAATTACGAAAGAAACAACAATTAAATCTAAGATACAAGTCAATGCAACTATATATGAACAAACAAACTAATTAGACTAAAACATACAAACATAGTTTTATAATCCTCTTTGAAAAGTAGTTAAACTTTTTATCCTTGCACCTATATTATCCACAGTCTGTGCACCGCTGCCAATAAGCCATTTACTGCATATATAAACGTCGGGTTATGTTAACAATTATAGCATACTATAGCATACAAATCTATTGGACACAAAAATAAACTTCAAATAAGTCATCATATTTATATTTGCGCATATGACCACAGGGATGGGGTCAGCGAGCAAAGTACGATGCACAAGATTTGTATTTGTGCATATGATAAGCCTCGCTGACACCACCCCAGGATCACTGCAAAAAAAACTAATCATCGGACATATGACCAATATTAGGAATTCAAAATGAAGTTCAAATAAGGCCTCATATTCATCAAAAACCTTGGAAATGGGATGAGCGAACCAAGTACGATATGCACAAGATTTGTATTGTATTTGTGCATATGACAAGGTTCACTCACACCACCCCGCGATTACTGCCAAAAAAAATTAATCATCGGCCATTACAAATATAGCATACTAAATTTACATATAGCTAGCATACAAATAACTCAAATAAATCTATATAGGTTGTAAACAAACCTACATAGGTTGCAAAAAAATCTACAAATCTATATAAATAGCAAACAATTCTATATAGGTTGCAAACAAATCTACATAGCTCAAATATAAATATATATATAATGAAGTATCAAGCAACGTACCGGCCGGTCGGGGAAGGCGGCGGCGCGGGCGCGGGCGGGGAAGATGGCGCGCGGCGTGGGCGGGCGTCGGATAGGGTTGGCTTGGAGGATTTTGGACAGAATAAGGGAAGAAGAGAAGAGGAAGTTATTAATACATAGTGCGGAGTTAGTCGCGTGCCCAAAGAGGATGCACGCTGCGGCTAAGTTAGTAGCCGCTTGCCTTAAATGGGGCAAGCTGCGGGTAAGTTAGTAGCCGCGTGCCCTAATAGGGAGCGTTGTGGGTATTATTAGCCGCGTGCCGCGACTAGAGCACGCTGCCAATAAACATGCCCCAATAATAAATCTCCCTTCTGTGATCTGATCCTAAGACGAGCTTCTTGAAGATGTATTATAAGTGCTAGCAAAAGAGCTATAAACATAAGACATCTCAAAAAGCTCTGCCATAAATGCTTCCCACGATCAATAGACGAAAATCTTCGCATAAATTTATGTTTTGAGAGAGTGTGACGAGTATATATATATAGCATCAAAGTTGGTGTGTTTACATTACACTATGCTTTTCGTCTTATATAGTGCAGCCATTGACGCATCGTGCGCACTCACAAAAATAAGACGATAACACGTTTGTTAGGTAAGGGCGTCAGATATTAGTCGCGTGCTCGGTTTGCGCACGCTGCTACTAACTGCATACCTGTCGCGTGTGGCTAGATTCGCCGCCTGCTAGAATTTTCTTATCATCTGAATAGGTGGTCCCCACTTACTAGTCGCGTGCCGGATTCGCCCACACGCTGCCATTACTGGCTTACTAGTTGTGTGCCATTTTTCCGCATGCTGCTAAAAAAAGCAGCCGCCTGCCTTGTTCGTTGCCGCTGCCATTAGTCGTGCCCTATAGTCTTTTTGCTACTAGTGGGAAGATATTGTAGGACATGGGTGAGGTCCACATCATTCCACCAAATTGGGCCCACAAGGCTCTTCTCAAATTTTGTCAATAAACCGGTGATGCTGCAAACGTTATGTAGAGTTTGTGCAAGGTTGGAGATGTCCTCATGAGTGGGCACCAAGAAAATGGCCGCATCGTCAGCATAGTGGGAGGTGCGAAACCTAGCACCTCTACCAGGAAGGCAGCTAAGGCGACCATGATCAGTGGCCACTTTAAGGATCTGTTGGAGAGGGTCATTGGCAATGTCAAAAACCAAGGGGGGAGTGGGTCTCCTTGTCTTAGTCCATGAACATGCTTGATAGGGTCGCTCGGGATACCATTAAGGAGGACTCTCTAAGAAGAGGTGCAAAAATGGTCCATAATCCAATCACAGAAGCATGGAGGAAATTCAAGGCGTTGGAGTATATCAATAACATAGTCCCATCGAACATGGTCAAATGCCTTCTTAATGTCGAGCTTGAATAGTAGGGTTTCCTTCTTTCTACAGTGAAGCCATCTTGCGTAGTTACGAACAAACATGAAGTTGTCATGATGCTTCTAGACTTGATAAACACGCTTTCGCATTGGAGACAATGTCGTTCATGCGAGGAGACAAACGCCGAGAAAGGATTTTTGCCACAATCTTGGCGAATCCATGGATGAGACTAATAGGTCTATAGTCGGTGATGTCTTCCGCCCCCTCTTTCTTTGGGATGAGTACAATATTCTTGGTGTTTGTCCAATGCAGATTTCTTGTGTGGATGTTGTTTTTTCCACAATTTGGCATTTTTATACACATGTGTAGTATCTATACCATACGAGTGAAGTCGTCGATAGCGCATACACAGTTATGTGCCTACACAGTTTATACCCATACTCTATCCATCTTGATCTAACATGTGCTCCCTCGAGTTCTTGAACCATCGGCCTCCTCATCATGCCACCGCTGCTTGGCGATTGCCCCACCAACCTCAATCTTCCCCCTATATATTCACTCATATCATCGTTAGTTCAGCCATGGCAGGCTGGGGTAGGTAGTAGGATGACAGACACGCGGCAAGCCAGTAGAGGGTAGGAGAACGATAGATCTGCCGAATAGATACGCATCGGGTAAGGGTCAGATAAAGTTTTATACCAATGGCCGGTAAAGATATGAGTAGAATTTTATACCCTTAAGTTATAGGGATGGGTATGTATTGTTTTACCCTACACATACACCACACATTGCCATCCTGAGTCTCTTGTTTGTATTTACTTTATGACTGAATGGCCTCTGTTTTATTGGGCTGGGTAGGCCATGGCAGGCTGGGGTAGGCTATAGTGCAAAGATTTCTATCTTTAATTCAGCCATGGCAGGCTGGGGTAGGCCCTATTGGGCTGGGGTAGGCCATCCACATAATATGATACATCTCATATCGTCGTTAGTTCGGCCATGGCAGGCTGGGGTTGGCCATAGTGGAAAGTATCATATAGTGGTATCATCCATATGATAAAAATCTATGCACTGGTAGAAAAAAGGCTTTTGGTCGCGGTTGGCAACTGCCATTAGTCGCGGTTGCGCAACTGCGACCAATTAAGCGCGACTAAAGCCCCCCTCCTTTAGTCGCGGTTGCTTACGAACCGCGACTAAAGGTCCGTCCACGTGGCGGCTAGCGTGCGCTCGGGAGGACCTTTAGTCGCCGGTTGCCTCCCGAACCGCGACTAAAGGCTATTTCGTTAATTTTATTTTAATTCATTTGGGTTTCTAATTGTTTTTCAGTCCGTTTTTTTTTTCTATTTTTTCAGAATTTCTATTATTTCAGTTATGTGCATAGCTTAGTCTCTATCTCTAACTACACTTATCTCTAATCAAATTACTTACTTGTGGTCAAACTTCCCGCTCGGTCACCCATCCTCCCACTACTCCACCTCTAGCACGCTTAACTTCCAAGTTCCACTCCGTCCCACATCCAAGTGCTACGCGCGCATGTATGTGATACTACTATCATATCAATCCTATTAACATGTTGGTCGATGTCATATTTTTTTATTGTTTGAATTTGAAATAAATTTTTTTCATAAACAAAAATAATGATGTAATCGTGAATAAATAAATAAACATTAACTTTTTATTTTTTTTCATTTTTTAATTTTTTAATTTTTTTAATTTTTTTTTTGCCAAACCTAAAACCTAAAAATTTGAAAATCTAAAAATTGGGTAAAAGTAATAGTAATCTTTATGCTAGATGCAATTATTAATTTTATTTTTTTGAAAAATTTGAAAAATATATAATCCGTAATTTATAGCAAAAACTAAAATCTTCATGCTTTCCTATTTTCATTTGGAATTTTGAGAATCTAAAAATTGGCTAACCGGGTAAACCCTGGTGAATTCGGATGTAACTTTTTTCCAGGATTTTTTTGATATATTATACTTTTTTTCCGACGTCGTATGCAAAAGTTATTGCGGTTTTACCATTTTAAAAACTTTGTTTGCAAAAAAAGTGAAAATTCGAATTTCTTAATTTCTCCGAATAGTAGGTTGCATAACATACAAGAATCTGAAAACAATTTTTTTTTGAATTTTCTATTATTTCCTTTTGTATTTTACAAAAAAAAGGCGATCCACAGGGGGGAGGGGGTGCAGGGTACCCTTTAGTCGCGGTTGGTGTCCCCAACCGCGACTAAAGGTTTTTCCGCGCCGCATCCCTCCATAGCCCTTTAGTCCCGGTTGGTGTTACGAACCGCGACTAAAGGGATACGTCGCAGTTGGAGCATTAGTCGCGGGTCGCCTCCCGAACCGCGACTAAAGCCTCCTTTAGTCGCGGTTCGAATAATTCCGGGACTAATGGGGCTGGACGAAAGCCCTTTTTTCTACCAATGATGATATACCCATATAGTGGTTAGTATCATCTAGTAGTATCATAATCTCATGATATTTAATTATTTGTAGAATCTCAATGCAATTGTGTGTATAAGATGTATTGAATATTAAATTTTCTAGTTTCACGTGCTATGATATAGTATCATATTATGATATCACTAGCATATCTCTCCTCATTAATTATAGCGCTACATCAGATTTTTACCAAAATTACATGCATGATACTCCTTATATACTAGCACTATGGCTAGCTTTATATAGAAAAGAATCGTAACAAATCACTAAGAATGTATTATTTCCTGGTGGCATCTCTTAAAAGCAGCCGGACACATGACAGGGAGAACACTTGTCGTATTACTTCAGAAACTTCCGTAGGCAGTTAAGTGATTCCATCCATCAGTGAGTCATCATGTTACTTTACGTGTTGTTTTCTCCATAAATATTTCAGCATTTTTTTTGGAAAACATTTAAGCAATTCCTTCCATGAAAATTCTTTGTGGACACATGGACGCTCTTACTTAATGTGATACTGCTACCATACAAGCAAATTAAACTGAAAGGCAAGCTACTCTCTTGCAGAAAAAGTTACTTGAGAAAACGGCTCCACAAAAGGCGCTTCGGAATTCACGTACCTCTCTTGAAAATAAGTTTACGTTTTCTATTGGTGTTTGTCCGGCGTGCAGCAAAAAACAAAAGAGTTAAACGAAGCAGCCAGCTCCCAGACAATGTGCTTTCTACAAAGCGGAGCACCGATGACACAAAAGAACAAACGGATTGAAGATGAATAAAACGGCACACATTGTGTTTCTTACTACGTGCATCGTTGCTTGTTCGGCCCGTACGTCTCCATAACAACGTCATTCAACCGTTTTTGGATACTTATATGTACTTAGAGAGAGAAATTACTCAGACAGAGAAATATGACAAGCCTGATCAAACTTGAGGACAGTAGTATTTAAATTGTTTTTTAATAATTTGGTTTCGTGCATACATGTTGTCTTTAACTGCTTTTGCTGTGTGCCTTGTACGTATGCAAAATCTCATATTCACCTTCAAAACTCTACTTTGACATAACAAAATCTCATATTCATAAAAAAATGTTTGAATGCTTTTCTTGCACACAAACTTCCTGATAAACCTTAGGACACTACTAGGAAAAGCTTTATCACTGGCGCACCAAAATAGCCTATCGCCGGCGCAACAGTGCATGTCGTTGGAACAGGCCGGTGGTAATGGCTTATCGCCGGTGCACCAGCCTGGTCCACCGGAAGTAACACTATTTATCATCGACGCATCAGCCTGGTGTGCCGGCAGTATTTTTTCAAAATTCAAAAAAAGCTGATCTAGATCTAGAGCTAGCTCAGGCTCAGGAACCGTGGCGTGGGTCACCCCCTGATACGTCTCCGACGTATCGATAATTTCTTATGTTTCATGCTACTTTATTGATGATACCTACATGTTTTATGCACATTATATGTCGTATTTACGCATTTTCCGAACTAACCTATTAACAAGATGCCGAAGAGTCAGTTGTTGTTTTCTGCTGTTTTTGGTTTCAGAAATCCTAGTAAGGAAATATTCTCGGAATTGGACGAAATCACCGCCGGGTCCTATTTTTGCACGAAGCTTCCGAAGACCGAAGAGGAGTCTGGGGCCACGAGGGGCCGACACCAGGCGGCGCGCCCGGCCTTGGCCGCGCGACTGTGGTGTGGGGCCCTCGTGTGGCCCCCACGTTGCCCTTTCGCCTACTTAAAGCCTCCGTCGCGAAACCCCCAGGAGAGCCACGATACGGAAAACCTTCCGAGACGCCGCCGCGAATCCCATCTCGGGGATTCAGGAGATCGCCTCCGGCACCCTGCCGGAGGGGATTCATCTCCCGGAGGACTCTACACCGCCATGGTCGCCTCTGGAGTGATGAGTGAGTAGTTCACCCTTGGACTATGGGTCTATAGCAGTAGCTAGATGGGCGTCTTCTCCTCATGTGCTTCATTGTTGGATCTTGTGAGCTGCCTAACATGATCAAGATCATCTATCTGTAATACTATATGTTGTGTTTGTCGGGATCCGATGGATAGAGAATACTATGTTATGGTGATTATCAATCTTTTGTTTATGTGTTGTTTATGATCTTGCATGCTCTCCGTTATTAGTAGAGGCTCTGGCCAGGTTTTTACTCTTAACTCCAAGAGGGAGTATTTATGCTCGATAGTGGGTTCATGCCTTCATTGACACCTGGGACAGTGACAGAAAGTTCTAAGGTTGTGATGTGTTGTTGCCACTAGGGATAAAACATTGATTCTATGTCTAAGGATGTAGTTGTCGATTACATTACGCACCATACTTAATGCAATTGTCTGTTGCTTTGCAACTTAATACTGAATGGGGTTCGGATGATAACCTGAAGGTGGACTTTTTAGGCATAGTTGGATGGCGGTCTATGTACTTTGTCGTAATGCCCGGATTAAATCTCACTATATTTATCATATCATGTATATGCATTGTTATGATCTTCTCTATTTGTCAATTGCCCGACCGTAATTTGTTCACCCAACATGCTTTATCTTATGGGAGAGACACCTCTAGTGAACTGTGGACCCCGGTCCTATTCTTTACATAGCATACAATCTACTGCAATACTTGTTTTACTGTTTTCTTGCAAACAATCATCTTCCACACAATACGGTTAATCCTTTGTTACAGCAAGCCGGTGAGATTGACAACCTCACTGTTTCGTTGGGGCAAAGTACTTGGGTTGTGTTGTGCAGGTTCCACGTTGGCGCCGGAATCCCTGTTGTTGCGCCGCATCACATTTCGCCACCATCAACATTCAACGTGCTTCTTGGCTCCTCCTGGTTCGATAAACCTTGGTTTCTTTCTGAGGGAAAACTTGCTGTTGTGCGCATCATACCTTCCTCTTGGGGTTCCCAACGAACGTGTGAGTTACACGCCATCAAGCTCTTTTTCTGGCGCCGTTGCCGGGGAGATCAAGACACGCTGCAAGGGGAGTCTCCACTTCTCAATCTCTTTACTTTGTTTTTGTCTTGCTTTATTTTATTTACTACTTTGTTTGCTGCACCTAAACAAAACACAAAAAATTAGTTGCTAGTTTTACTTTATTTACTGTCTTGCTCTCCATATCAAAAACACAAAAAAATTAGTTAATTGCATTTACTTTATCTATTTTGTTTTATTTACCGTTGTTAAAATGAGTAATCCTGAAGTTGAAGTTCGTTCTTTTAAGCAACAAGGTGGAGAAAGTTTTAAAGATGCTTGGTATAGAATTAGTAATGCTCATCATAGGTGCATTAAGAAACACTCCACCACTATCCTTCTTAGAAACTTTTATGTGGGTTTATCTAGTTGGAATAGGTATGTTCTTGATGCTCTTTCGGGAGGTAATTTCCTAGGTGCTCCCGCCTTAGAAGCTAGTTGCATCATTGAGAGCCTAGTTGGAATACCACCTGTTAATGAAGTTAAATTTGAAATCTCTCTTGAGGATGTTATAAAAAAATTGGAAACCATAGAGAAATTTTTTCCAAGTATTGAAACTAAATTGGAAATGTTATTGGATAAAACTGATGAACTTGATAAATCCCTAGGAGGAATTGATGAAAGAATTAGTGTCTTAGGAACTTGTGTTGTTCACGATAATCAAACTAATAGGATTGATGAACTTGAAAAAGCTATGGGAACCTTGGGTTCAACCTTTTCTTCTCTCAAGAATAATGAGAAAGCTTACGTGGGTAAAGAGCAAAAACTTATGTATGTCTCTAAAGTGCCTAAACAAAAGAATTATTATAGGCCTAAAATTGCTAAAACCCCTAGCACCACCATAGAAAATTTAGATAATGGAGCACCTAAAGTACCCTCTGCAACAAGTTGTGTTTGCATGAAAAATAATGATGTTGATGCTTCTACTCTCGATGTTACTTGATTTGCACTTTCTGCGCCTAGCTGAAAGGCGTTAAAGAAAAGCGCTTATGGGAGACAACCCATGTTTTTACTACAGTACTTTGTTTTATATTTGAGTCTTGGAAGTTGTTTACTACTGTAGCAACCTCTCCTTATCATGTTTTTGTGCCAAGTAAAGTTTCTATGTCAAAGTTGATGTTATATTTGGGATCGCTGCGCAGAAACAGCATTGCTGTCTGTCACGAATCTGGGCACAAGTCTCTGTAGAAAATTCGAAAAATCTGCCAATTTACGAGCGTGATCCTCAGATATGTACGCAACTTTCATTAGTTTTGAGTTTTTCCATTTGAGCAAGTCTGGTGCCATTTTAAAATTCGTCTTTACGGACTGTTCTGTTTTTGACAGATTCTGCCTTTTATTTCGCATTGCCTCTTTTGCTATGTTGGATTTATTTCTTTGTTCCATTAATGTCCAGTAGCTTTATGCAATGTCCAGAAGTGAAAATAATGATTGTGTCACCTCTGAATGTGTGAATTATTAATTGTGCACTAACCCTCTAATGAGTTTGCTTGAAGTTTGGTGTGAAGGAAGTTTTCAAGGGTCAAGAGAGGAGTATGATATACTATGATCAAGAGGAGTGAAAGCTCTAAGCTTGGGGATGCCCCCGTGGTTCACCCTGCATATTTTAAGAAGACTCAAGCGTCTAAGCTTGGGGATGCCCAAGGCATCCCCTTCTTCATCGACAACATCATCAGGTTCCTCCCCAAACTATATTTTTATTCAATCACATCTTGTGTTCTTTACTTGGAGCGTCGGTTTGTTTTTGTTTTTGTTTTTGTTTTTGTTTGAATAAAATGGATCCTAGCATTCACTTTGTGGGAGAGAGACACGCTCCGTTGTTGCATATGGACAAATATGTCCTTAGGCTTTACTCATAATGTTCAAGGCGAAGTTTCTTCTTCGTTAAATTGTTATATGGTTGGAATTGGAAAATGCTACATGTAGTAATTCTAAAATGTATTGGATAATGTGATACTTGGCAATTGTTGTGCTCATGTTTAAGCTCTTGCATCATATACTTTGCACCCATTAATGAAGAAATACATAGAGCTTGCTAAAATTTGATTTGCATATTTGGTCTCTCTAAGGTCTAGATAATATCTAGTATTGAGTTTTGAACAACAAGGAAGACGGTGTAGAGTCTTATAATGTTTACAATATGTCTTTTATGTGAGTTTTGCTGCACCGGTTCATCCTTGAGTTTGCTTCAAATAACCTTGCTAGCCTAAACCTTGTATCGAGAGGGAATACTTCTCATGCATCCAAAATCCTTGAGCCAACCACTATGCCATTTGTGTCCACCATATCTACCTACTACATGGTATTTCCCCGCCATTCCAAAGTAAATTGCTTGAGTGCTACCTTTAAAATTCCATCATTCACCTTTGCAATATATAGCTCATGGGACAAAATAGCCTTAAAAACTATCGTAGTATTGAATATGTACTTATGCACTTTATCTCTTATTAAGTTGCTTGTTGTGCGATAACCATGCTTGTGGGGAACGCCATCAACTATTGTTGAATATCATGTGAGTTGCTATGCATGTCCGTCTTGTCTGAAGGATCTATCACCTTAATGGTTGGAGCATGCAAATTGTTAGAGAAGAACATTGGGCCGCTAACTAAAGCCATGAATTATGGTTGAAGTTTCAGTTTTGGACATATATCCTCAATCTCATATGAGAATAATAATTGTTGCTACATGCTTATGCATTTAAGAGGAGTCCATTATCTGTTGTCCATGTTGTCCCGATGTCTAAGTTGAGAATAATCAAAAGCGAGAAATCCAAAATGCGAGCTTTCTCCTTAGACCTTTGTACAGGCGGCATGGAGGTACCCCTTTGTGACACTTGGTTGAAACATGGCATGCAAAGATCCGGTAGTCCAAGCTAAGTAGGACGAGGTGCGGCACTATTAGTATACTATGCATGAGGCTTGCAACTTGTAAGATATAATTTACATAACTCATATGCTTTATTACTACCGTTGACAAAATTGTTTCATGTTTTCAAAATAAAAGCTCTAGCACAAATACAACAATCGGTGCTTTCCTCTTTGAAGGACCATTCTTTTAATTTTATTGTTGAGTCAGTTTACCTATCTCCCTCCACCTTAAGAAGCAAACACTTGTGTGAACTGCATTGATTCCTACATACTTGCATATTGCACTTGTTATATTACTTTATGTTGACAATATCCATGAGATATGCATGTTATAAGTTGAAAGCAACCGCTGAAACTTAATCTTCCTTTGTGTTGCTTCAACACCTTTACTTTGATTTATTGCTTTATGAGTTAACTCTTATGCAAGACTTATTGATGCTTGTCTTGAAGTACTATTCATGAAAAATGTTTGCTTTATGATTCACTTGTTTACTCATGTCATTACCATTGTTTTGATCGCTGCATTCATTACATATGTTTACAAATAGTATGATCAAGATTATGATGGCATGTCACTTAAGAAATTATCTTTGTTATCGTTTTACCTGCTCGGGACGAGCAACTAAGCTTGGGGATGCTGATACGTGTCCAACGTATCGATAATTTCTTATGTTCCATGCTACTTTATTGATGATACCTACATGTTTTATGCACATTATATGTCGTATTTACGCATTTTCTGGAACTAACCTATTAACAAGATGCCGAAGAGCCAGTTGCTGTTTTCTGCTTTTTTGGTTTCAGAAATCCTAGTAAGGAAATATTCTCGGAATTGGACGAAATCACCGCCCGGGTCCTATTTTTGCACGAAGCTTCCAGAAGACCGAGAGGAAGTGGGGCCACGAGGGGCCGACACCATAGGGCGGCGCGGCCTTGCCTTGCCGATACGTCCAAAACGTATCTACTTTCCGAAACTTTTGCTATTGTTTTGCCTCTAATTTGTGTATTTTGGCTACAACTAACACGGACTAACGCTGTTTTCAGATAACCGCTCTGGTGTCTCTTTTGTGCAGAAATCCAACTTTCGGGAAAATCCTCGAATTTATGCGAAGGCCCTATTTTACCGAATATTGACGGAGCGGAAGGGAGAGGTGGAGGCCCACACCACGGCGCGGGCCTGGGGGCCCGCGGCCATGTGGTGTGGCCCTCGCCGCCTCCGACGCCCCCTTCGGACTACTTATTGTTTCGACCGAAACGCACGGAGAAGTCGAAATCGCCAGAAACCTCCAGAGCCGCCACATCGCGAAACTCCGTCTCGGGAGCCAAGTCTCCGTTCTGGCACTCCGCGGACGGGAATTGGAGGAGATCTTCACCGCCATCACCGCCAACGCCTCTCCATCGACCAGCAATGTTTCCCCCATGTGTGAGTAATTCCCCGCTGTAGGCTGAAGGGGATGGTAGGGATTGGATGAGATTGGTCATGTAATAGTCATAAGATTGTTAGGGCATAGTGCCTAGTATCCGTAGATGTCACTTTTATGATATTGTTGCAACTTGTTATGCTTAATGCTTGTCACTAGGGCCCGAGTGCCATGATCTCAGATCTGAACATGTTATTGATTCATGAAGATATTCGTTGTTTATGATCTTACCGCAAGTTGTATACACATGTCGCTGTCCGGAACCAATGGCCCCCGAGAATCGGGACAACCGGAGGGGATGGTAGTGATGTGAGGATCACATGTGTTCACGTGTGTTAATGCTTTGCTCCGGTACTCTATTAAAAGGAGTACCTTAATATCCGGTAGTTTCCCTAGAGGCCCGGCTGCCACCGGCTGGTAGGGAAGTGTTGTGTTTCTCATTGCGAGCACGTACGACTAAATATGGAACACATGCCTATTTATTGATTAGTACTTGGATACCGTTTTATTATTATCTGCAAATGCCCCTGCTTTGATTGTTACATGAGTTTCTCTCATCCATGCAACGCCCGTTAAATCCGTCCCTGTGCCTACAGTATTTTAATCCTGTTTACTCAATAACTGCTGTCTTTATTTCACGTTTTATTTCACTATTTCCATCGCCATAAAACTGTTATCGATAAACTCTTGCGAGCAAGTCTGTTTCAGCTGAATTGACAACTCCTGTTAAGGCTTACAAGTATTCTTTGTCTCCCTTGTGTCGAATCAATAAATTGGGTAATACTTCCCTCGAAGACTGCGATCCCCTATACTTGTGGGTCATCAAGACTATTTTCTGGCGCCGTTGCCGGGGAGCATAGCTTTATTTGGAAGTTCACTTGGATTGATATTGTTCGCTGCAAATTCTCCATCATGGGTAAACCTCGTGATACTAAGATCGCCATATTACCATCCACTACAAGAAAAGGTACAACTCTTAGTACCTCTGCTGCTCTTGATTCACCATCTGTGATAAGTAAACTTGTTTCACCACCACAAACTTCAAATGTTGGTACTTCTGCTGAATCTGAAATTTCTTCTCATAATTATGATGATGCTTCTGCTGTGCTTGATAATGATGGTTCGTTAGGATCTTTTCTAGATGCTACAATTGCTAAGTCTAGACAAATTGAAAATACTGAAACTCCTAATGAAAATGCTGCTACACCTGTTAATTCACCTGAGTCTGTTGAATATTCTAGTGATGATCTTGATGAAGATTATGTAGAGCTTGACGATGATTTTATTGAAAAATGCAATGCTACTACTGATGCAAGAAAAATTAAAAAGTTGCTTGCAGAACATGCTGTTAGATATAAACCATCTCCTGATCCTAAATTTGCCACATCTCCTATAAACATTAGGGATAAAGATTATGATTTTTCTCTTGATCTATCTCATATAGCTATTGTTGAGAAAACACCCTTTTGTGGTACTGAAAAAGAAAGTGCTGTTGAACACTTGACTGAGTTATCTACTCTTAGTGGCGTGTTTTCTGATGATGTCAAGATGCGTACTTATTTTGTCGCTAAAATTTTTCCTTTCTCATTAAAGGATGATGCTAAAACTTGGTATAATAATTTGCCTCCTGGTTCTATTAAAAGTCCAATTGACTTGCGTGATGTTTTCTTTCGAAAATACTTTCCTGCTAGTGCTCAACATGCTGCTTTGCAGAATTTATAATTTTGACCAGGAAGATGGAGAGAAATTGCCTGAGGCTTGGGCTAGATTTTGCTCTCTTATTAGAGCTCAGCCTGACCATGATTTGGAAAAGCATGATTTACTTGATATATTTTATAGTGGACTAACCATTGAGTCTAGGGCATACCTGGATAGTTGTGCTGGTTGTGTTTTCAGGAAAAGAACTCCAGACGACTGAAGAATTATTGGCTAAAATAGGCCGGAATCATGATGATTGGTCTACACCTGAACCAACCCCGACACCGATAGTGAAGAAGAGGGGTATGATTAAATTGAATGATGAAGATATGAGGGAAGCCAAGAAGTCTCTTAAAGAGAAGGGTATTAAACCTGAAGATGTGAAGAATCTACCTCCTATAGAAGATATATGTGAGATAACTCCCCCTTCATCCATGATTGAGGTACACTCTCTTCAACGCTTTACTAGGGAAGATATTCCGTATTCAAAACCTCCTGCTCAATGCTTAGATGAATTTGATAATTACATTGTTAAGCAAGAAAACTTTAATATGAGAGTAGAGAATCATTTAATGGAAAATTCCCGAGCTATTAGTGAATTGCATGATATTGTGGAGAGAACCTCCAATGATGTTAAGATACTTGTTAAACATTTTCAAATGGTTCAAACTCAAATTGATCAACTTACTAAAGTGCAAAATGACTTGTTGGGAAATAATTCTAAAGAAAAACATGCTTGTGAAGTAACAACTAGAGGTGGTGCTTCTACCCAGGATCCTCTATATCCTGAAGGGCATCCCAAAAGAGTTGAACAAGATTCTCAACTAATTAAAACTAGTGCTCCATCTAAGAAAAAGAAAAAGAAACATAAGAATGTTGTAGAATCCTCTGAACCTGTTAATGATCCTAATAGTATTTCTATTTCTGATGCTGAAACTGAAAGTGGTAATGAACATGAGGAAGATAATGATAAGAATGATACTCCTGATAAAGAAGAAATTGAAAAAGAACCTGAAAAGCATGCTAAAAATAAAAAGTACACTAAAGAAGATTTTATTAGAAACATGGTAATGAAAGAGAACCTTGGGTTCAAAAGCAAATGCCTTTTCCTACTAAGAAACTAAAATCAAAGGAGGAGGAACATTATAATAAATTTTGTGATTGGATGAAACCTTTATTTTTGCAAATCCCTTTGACTGATGCTATTAAATTGCCTCCTTATTCAAAGTATATGAAAGATATTGTTACTAACAAAAGGAAAGTCCCCAATGAGGAAATTTCCACTATGCTCGCTAATTACTCCTTCAATGGCAAGATTCCAAAGAAGCTTGGAGACCCAGTATACCGACTATTCCTTGTTCCATCAAGAATAATTATGTTAGAACTGCTCTATGTGATTTGGGAGCAGTGTTAGTGTAATGCCTTTTTCTCTTTATAAGAGACTTGATTTAGATAAATTGATACCAACTGATATATCTTTGCAAATGGCTGATAAATCTACTGCTATTCCTGTTGGTTTATGTGAAAATGTTCCTGTTCAAGTTACTCAGCATTGCTTGATATTAACTGATTTCGTTGTGTTGGAAATGCCTGAAGATGATAATATGTCCATTATTCTTGGAAGACCCTTTCTTAATACTGCAGGGGCTGTTATTGATTGCAATAAAGGCATGGTTACTTTTAATGTTGATGATAAGGAACACACTGTCTATTTTCCCAAGAGGATTGATAAAGTATGTGGAGTCAATACAATTTTTAATGTGAAAACTATCAAAGTGGGATCCATTGATTGTCCTATATATGAGCCTAAAGAAGAATATCAAACTCTTGTGATTGGATCCATATCAATTCAATATAAGGTAACATGATTGATTTGAGGTTTATTTCTTCTTATGTCATATAAAATTTATTTGGTAGCAAGACTTGATCAACCTTGTTAACAAGTATATTTTAATGCATAAGGGAGCTAAACAACATTTCTTTCTTTCTTTCTCCCTCCACCTATTTTACTTGCTGTAGCACTTTTGTTTTGCAATATGCTTTAGTCATTTAAGATTTTAGAAATCATTTTCCTGCGCAGTAATCATTAATTTAATACCCAGAAATGTGCATTTTTCGAAGTTCTCTAAAAATTACAAAAATTACACCGTTGGTCCTATTTTTCGACGAGGCACTGGAGCACCAGAGGATGACCTGTGGGGCACCAGGGTGCCACACCATAGGCCGGCGCGGCCAGAAGGGGCCGCGCCACCTTGTGGTGTGGGCCACCCCTTGCCCCACTACATCATCTCTTCCTCCCATCTTCTCTCCCGAAAAAGCTCGTACCAAGTTTCTCTCACTCGTGTTTCTGCTCAAGAACTCGCGATTTTTCGATCTCCTTGCTCAGCCCAGATTTCTGTCTGAAATTTGGCACATTTACTCCTTGGTATGTGACTCCTTTGATTGTCCAATTAGAATTTCATTTGGTTGAGTATATCTTGAATATTTTGCTGCTGTAGATAACATGTTTAGTGAGCTTGCATGCTTGTTCTAAGTGGAAGAAATTAGTTTTGATGCATGTTTAGTACTCTAGCAAGTTCCTATAGTAGTTCCCTTCAATTACATACCTTGAAATCAAATTTTATAATGATTGTTGAAAATTTCAGAAGGGGAAGATGAAGAAATTCAAATTTGGAGAATTGTTCAAGAAAGCAACAACCAGCACCGGTAGGCCCTCAAGGGCGTCTAGTCAAATTAGGCGATCCTACAATGAGGATGTCATCGCGCCTAGCTTCGCGCCCGAGGAGGACCATGGGGCTCCTAATGCTTCATCCTTCCCATGTTATGAGTTTCTGACAAATGCAGGGATATTGGATGATTTCTTCACCCTTGTCAATAGGGCGGGCTTAGCCACCTACGTGGGAGATGAAAGAGGACAATACTACAGGCTCACCAAAGTTTTCGTTGAGAGCTTCAAGTTCCACAACACGGAATATGAGCCGACAGTTGCATTTAAGATCTATGATATTCCTGTTACCATGAAATTAGAAGAATTTTGTCGTGCATTGGGTATTGCCCCTGTAGGTACAGCAAGGAGGATTGATGACAACCCCCGGGACTTGTTGGAGCTCTACCGAGGGATCACCTGGGATGATTGCCGCACCATCCAGCGAGGGAAGATAAGAAACATTCAACTCCCCGCTATTAAATATTTCGCATATTACATTGCTACTAGCATTTTGGGTAGAGAAAATACTAGCAACATCTCTAGCTACCATCTTGCTTTCTTGAATGTTGCACTTACTGGAGAGACACCTTATCATCTTGGTTCTCTTATTGCTCGCCGCCTGTCTAGCAGGGGGCCTATTTTTGGAGGAACTATTGCACTGCGCATTTTAACACATCTAGATATTCCTCTTGATTCTAATGATGTACCATTAACCCCTAGGAAACTAGATATTGCTGCTATGAAGAGCCATCATTTTGTTACTACTGACTCCACTATAGATAATATGGTCTATAGAATGTTGTTTGCTGATGGGAATGAGAAGGAAATCCCTCTTCCCAGCCAGGTTTGTTCAATATTGACAGGCAATCATGGTCGCTCACTAAGGAGGCGGTGGAGGAACATATGAAGATACAAGAATTCCACCAGCAACATGACTCCGAGAACGCCGAGCCCTCCTACGACTACACCGTCACGTACCCCGACGTTTCCTCCAACACACATGGAACCGGGTCGTTCTTCGTCATATTACGAAGACACCACTTCATGGGGACCGTGGGAATGAACTCCACTTAGGCCAAAAGCCTAAGCTTAGGGGGAGGTATACCGGCATCACTCATTCTTTGCATATTATGGTTGCTGGATACTTGTACATACTTGTTTAGTCTCTTAGAGTGGTTTTCTAATGAGAGGGAGATGATATTTGGGGAAGTGCTGTCCAAAAACAGATTTTGTGCTGTTACCAAAAAAATTCGTACGCACAGCCAGAACGTTATTTTGAGTTGCCAATTTTTGATCATGTGCCCCAGGTTATCATCTAACTTTCATTAGTTGAACACTTTTTGAGCTGAGCAATGGAAGATTTTTGTTAATTTCGATTTCTGTACTGCTGTCAGGATTTGGCAGATTTCTGTCATCCTGCTTTTCTGTGTTTCTGTTAGTTTGCATTCTTTTGTTTTCGCTTTGTTTCTTTCCTAAAACACAAAAAGACCAAAAATATTTCTGTTGTTTCTCTTCACCATTTGGTTATTTGGTTCCTTGCTCTTAGTTTGCTTTATTTTCTATCGTTGGTTTGCTATGAGAAAACCCAAAAAGATTTTGCTTTGTTTGCTTGTTTTCTTTCGTTCTTGTTTCTAATTCGAAAACACCAAAAATATTTGCTGTTCTTCTTTGGTTTGTAAAGTTCATCATGAGTTCAATGGTCTTCGGTGGCTGGAGCGTGGTTTTCATTTCATATTATCCAAGCTACACAAGTGAAAAGGCAATAATGACGATCTACGACAATCTGATTGTGGTGAGAGGCTGGTATGAACTCTATTTGCTTTCATTTTTGTACATATACTCATCCATATGAGCATGCTTAGTTGGTTCATGTGAGGTATATGTTATTTGAGAAAGTCTAGTAGTTCATGATCTCTCATGTTTAGTTCCAATTTATTAATATGAGTAGCATGTCATGGATGTTTGCTTGCATTGTTTTATTCATAACTAAGTATGGCATTGTGGTATCCTCCTCTGAATAATTCATTTATATCGACTTGGCACATGCTCACGCATGCATATGACTGAACAAAAAGTCAATTAAGCCTCGATGATTTATATTGCTTCAGAGTTCTTGTATCACTTTTATGCCTGATACGTCCAATTTGCATCACTATTTTGTATCATAATTTGCTGTTATTCATTGATATATTTCATATTGGGACACAATACTTATGTTATTTCATCTATTTTGCATGTTTCATCATTATTGGAGGATCAAGCACCGGAGCCAGGATTCTGCTGGAAAAGCACCGTCGAACGCAATATTTCGGAAGATCAATCGTGGAAGGGAATTTCACGTAAATTCCTATTTTCCAGATGACGGAGGGAGCCGAAGGGGAAGAAGAGAGGGCCACTGTGGCCCAGACCATAGGGCGGCGCGGCCCATGGCCGGCCGCGCCACCCTATGCTCGGGGGCCCACGACCCTTTCGCCTCCTTTTCTTCGCGTACTCTTCGTCCCGAAAACCTAAGCCACAGAGAGGACCTCACGAAGGGTTACAGCCGCCTCTGCGGGGCGGAGAACACCAGAGAGAAAGAGCTCTCCGGCGGGCAGGAATCCGGGGAAATTCCCTCCCGAGGGGGAAATCGACGCCATCGCCATCGTCATCGAGCGGGACATCATCTCCATCATCATCATCATCATCTCCACCATCTACACCGCCATCACCACCGCTGCACCTCGTCATCGCTGTAGCAATTCGGGTTAAATCTTGATTGTTTGATAGGGGAAACTCTCCCGGTGTTATTCTATACTTGTTGTAGATGCTATTGAGTGAAACCATTGAACCAAGGTTTATGTTCAGATTGTTATTCATCATCATATCACCTCTGATTGTATTCCATATGATGTCTCGTGAGTAGTTCGTTTAGTTCTTGAGGACATGGGTGAAGTCTAAATGCTAGTAGTGAATTATGGTTGAGTAATATTCAATGTTATGATATTTAAGTTGTGGTGTCATTCTTCTAGTGGTGTCGTGTGAACGTCGACTACACGACACTTCACCATTTATGGGCCTAGGGGAGTGCATCTTGTATTCGGTTGCTAATTGCGGGGTTGCCGGAGTGACAGAAACCTAAGCCCCCGTTAGTATATCGATGCAGAGGGATCGCAGGATCTCGAGTTTAAGGCTGTGGTTAGATTTATCTTAATTACTTTCTTGTAGTTGCGGATGCTTGCAAGGGGTATAATCACAAGTATGTATTAGTCCTAGGAAGGGCGGTGCATTAGCATAGGTTCACCCACACAACACTTATCAAAACAATGAAGATTAATCAGCTGTATGTAGCGAAAGCACTAGACTAAAATCCCCATGTGTCCTCAGGAACGTTTGGTCATTATAAGTAAACAAACCGGCTTGTCCTTTGTGCTAAAAAGGATTGGGCCACTCGCTGCAATTATTTCTCTCGCATTTTACTTACTCGTACTTTATTTATCTGCAATATCAAAACCCCTCGAATACTTGTTTGTGAGCATTTACAGTGAAACCTTCATCGAAACTGCTGCCAACACCTTCTGCTCCTCGTTGGGTTCGACACTCTTATTTATCGAAAGTACTACGATACACCCCCTATACTTGTGGGTCATCAATGCCTCCGTTAATTTATTTTGCCGCAAGCATGATTATGACAGTTACTGCTCTCTTGATTTGTCGCTCCCTAGTCTTTTGCTAGCCTTCACTTGTACTGAGCGGGAACGCCGCTCGTGCTTCCAAACACCTGAAAACCAAGTTGTTCCAAAAGTGTCCACCATAAATACCTATGCATGGCATTTCAAACCATTCCAAGTAAATTCTCATGCGCTACCTTTAAAACTTTCAAAATGCTTCTCAATTTGTGTTAATGTTTCATAGCTCATGAGGAAGTATGTGGTGTTTAGCTTTCAACCTTGTCATTTACTTTTGACGGACTCTCATATGGACTAGTAGCACATCCGCTTATCCAATAATTTTGCAAAAAGAGCTGGCAATGGGATTCCCAGTCCCGAATTAATCAACTTAAATAGACACTCCTCCATGGTTTGTGATTGTTGGACGGCACCCGAAGGATTCGGTTAGCCATGGCTTGTGTAAGCAAAGGTTGGGGGAGTGTCATCATCATAATAAAATTTAAATAAAAAGGCACTCCTTCATGGTATGTGATTGTTGGCAGCACCCGAGGATTCGGTTAGCCATGGTTTGTGAAAGAAAGGTTGGAAGGAGTGCCAACCAAAAATAAATAAAATGGGAGCCGCTCTTGTGAGTCCGGTTGATGAGGTAGTTAGTGTACCCATTACCATTCGTTGACAACAACAAACACCTCTCAAAATAATTTTACTCCTGCTTTACAAATGAAAAGCTCTAGCGCATGTTAATCCCTGCTTCCCTCTGCGAAGGGTCAATCTTTTACTTTTATGTTGTGTCTCCATTCTTTCTTTGAGCACTATCTTGAGAGCACAACTGTCATTCTTAGTATAATATGCTTGTCTCAAAATATGATTGATTGTGGTATAACTTTGATGCTTTTATCTTTGACAATCACTACTTCTAGTCTTTCTATGAACTCCAGAGGTGCCTCGGCATTTATGTTTTGCCGATCAAATACGGGCAAGCGAGATACCACTTTATCATATTCTCTTATGAACATTGCAATCCTGCTTATATACATGATTCATGGTGCTTATTATTAATTGTTGGTACCTCTCCATGATTGACATAGCTGTTGGATGATCTTATTTGCATGTATCTCATTATGAACTGCTTGAGTATTAGCCATAGCATGAGAATATATACATCATATGAGCAAATGTGTTCGTGAAAGTTCTTTTATCGCTCAGTTGTTAACTGAATTGCTTGAGGACAAGCAATAAGCTAAGCTTGGGGGGAGTTGATACGTCCAAAACGTATCTACTTTCCCGAACACTTTTGCTATTGTTTTGCCTCTAATTTGTGTATTTTGGCTACAACTAACACGGACTAACGCTGTTTTCAGCAGAACTGCTGGTGTCTCGTTTTTGTGCAGAAATCCAACTTTCGGGAAAATCCTCTATGCAGAAGGCCCTATTTTACCAGAATATTGACGGGGCCAGAAGGGGAAGAGAGGTGGAGGCCCGAGGGCCCCACACCACATGGCGGCGCGGCCCGGGGGGCCCGCGCCATGTGGTGGGCCTCCGGCCTCCGACGCCCCCCTTCGGACTACTTATTGGTTTCGACCTGAAAACGCACGGGGAGAAGTCGAAATCGCCGAAACCCTCCAGAGAGCCGCCACATCGCGAAACTCCGTCTCGGGAGCCGAAGTCTCCGTTCGGCACTCCGCCGGGACGGGGAATTGGAGGAGATCTTCACTGCCATCACCGCCAACGCCTCTCCATCGACCAGCAATGTTTCCCCATCCATGTGTGAGTAATTCCCCCGCTGTAGGCTGAAGGGGATGGTAGGGATTGGATGAGATTGATCATGTAATAGTCATAAGATTGTTAGGGCATAGTGCCTAGTATCCGTAGATGTCACTTTTATGATATTGTTGCAACTTGTTATGCTTAATGCTTGTCACTAGGGCCCGAGTGCCATGATCTCAGATCTGAACATGTTATTGATTCATGAAGATATTCGTTGTTTATGATCTTACCCGCAAGTTGTATACACATGTCGCTGTCCGGAACCAATGGCCCCGAAGTGACAGAAATCGGGACAACCGGAGGGGATGGTAGTGATGTGAGGATCACATGTGTTCACGGAGTGTTAATGCTTTGCTCCGGTACTCTATTAAAAGGAGTAACTTAATATCCAGTAGTTTCCCTAGAGGCCCGGCTGCCACCGGCTGGTAGGACAAGATGTTGTGCAAGTTTCTCATTGCGAGCACGTACGACTAAATATGGAACACATGCCTATTGATTGATTAGTACTTGGATACCGTTTTATTATTATCTGCAAATGCCCCTGCTTTCATTGTTACATGAGTTTCTCTCATCCATGCAACGCCCGTTAAATCCCCGTGCCTACAGTATTTTAATCCTGTTTACTACAATCACTACCTGTCTTTATTTCACCGCTGTTATTTCACTATTTCCATGCCATAAAACTTATACCGATAAACTCTTGCGAGCAAGTCTGTTTCCAGTGTGCAGCTGAATTGACAACTCCGCTGTTAAGGCTTACAAGTATTCTTTGTCTCCCCTTGTGTCGAATCAATAAATTGGGTAATACTTCCCTCGAAGACTGTTGCGATCCCCTATACTTGTGGGTCATCGCGCGCCACCTGTGGTGTGGGGCCCTGTGGCCCCCACGTTGCCTTTCGCCTACTTAAAGCCTCCGTCGCGAAACCCCAGTACCGAGAGCCACGATACGGAAAACCTTCAGACGCCGCCGCCGCGAATCCCATCTCGGGGATTCAGGAGATCGCCTCCGGCACCCTGCCGGAGAGGGGATTCATCTCCCGGAGGACTCTACACCGCCATGGTCGCCTCCGGAGTGATGAGTGAGTAGTTCACCCCTGGACTATGGGTCCATGGCAGTAGCTAGATGGGCGTCTTCTCCTCATGTGCTTCATTGTTGGATCTTGTGAGCTGCCTAACATGATCAAGATCATCTATGTAATACTATATGTTGTGTTTATCGGGATCCGATGGATAGAGAATACTATGTTATGGTGATTATCAATCTATTGTTTATGTCTTGTTTATGATCTTGCATGCTCTCCGTTATTAGTAGAGGCTCTGGCCAAGTTTTTACTCTTAACTCCAAGAGGGAGTATTTATGCTCGATAGTGGGTTCATGCCTTCATTGACACTGGGACAGTGACAGAAAGTTCTAAGGTTGTGATGTGCTGTTGCCACTAGGGATAAAACATTAATTCTATGTCTAAGGATGTAGTTGTCGATTACATTACGCACCATACTTAATGCAATTGTCTGTTGCTTTGCAACTTAATACGAATGGGGTTCGGATGATAACCCGAAGGTGGACTTTTTAGGCATAGATGCAGTTGGATGGCGGTCTATGTACTTTGTCGTAATGCCCGATTAAATCTCACTATATTTATCATATCATGTATATGCATTGTTATGCTCTTCTCTATTTGTCAATTGCCGACTGTAATTTGTTCACCCAACATGCTTTATCTTATGGGAGAGACACCTCTAGTGAACTGTGGACCCCGGTCCTATTCTTTACATAGCATACAATCTACTGCAATACTTGTTTTGCTGTTTTCTTGCAAACAATCATCTTCCACACAATACGGTTAATCCTTTGTTACAGCAAGCCGGTGAGATTGACAACCTCACTGTTTCGTTGGGGCAAAGTACTTGGGTTGTGTTGTGCAGATTCCACGTTGGCGCCGGAATCCCGTTGTTGCGCCGCATCACATTTCGCCACCATCAACCTTCAACGTGCTTCTTTGCTCCTCCTGGTTCGATAAACCTTGGTTTCTTTCTGAGGGAAAACTTGCTGCTGTGCGCATCATACCTTCCTCTTGGGGTTCCCAACGAACGTGTGAGTTACACGCCATCACCCCCCCCTATTTTCGTCGTTGCGCTGGTGTAGGAGGTGCAGGAGGAGGTCGTGAGAGGAGGAGCTCGTCGGTGCGGTGCAGGTGGAGGAGGAGGCCAGAGGTGTGGTGGAGGGGGAGGAGGAAGCCAGAGGAGGAGGAAGCCATCGGGGGAGGAGGAGGAGGCCGTCGGTGTAGGAGGAGGAGGCCGTCGATACAGGAGGAGTAGCTGGTCATCGATGCAGGAGGAGGAGGAGGCCAACGGTGCAAGAGAGGAGTAAGAGGAGGAGGCTATCGGTTATGTGAAGGTGAAGAGGTGGAGGAGGGAAAGAGGAGGATGAGGGGAGAAAGTGAGAAACAAGAAGAAGAGGCAGTCAGGCTGTTTTCAATATGTAGCCTACGTTACCGCCGGCGCAGCACTATGCCCGTGCCCCGACGTTAAATTTTTTTTTGAAAATTTTGCATCAAAATCTAAAACCTGAAATGACTATTATTTCCTTTTTGATTTTGAGGAATCTAAAAAATCAGTAAACCACCGTAGATATATTTTCATATAATTTTTTTTATCGGAGGTCTTGTGCAACCTCAAGACCCATTTTATCGAAACATGATGCCATTTTCATAATATATCTAAATTGATGTTTGTTAATTTTCCTAACAACTAAAACACATAACACATGGTCATCTCGACGGATTTTATTTTTTCAAATTTCAATCATTTTTTTAAAGCTAAAAAGGCGATCCACAGGGTGGGGGGAGCAAAATTTTGAGCCCCACTGTAGTGGGGCGCCGGTGGTAATTAATATACCACCGGCGTCCCACTATAGTGGTGCACCGGCGGTAAGTGGGGGCATGGCTCTGGCTTGGTTGGACTTGGGCGACCCTTACCCCCAGCGCACCAAAATTTCTGTCCGCTGGTAGTATTTGGACATCACCGCCGCCCATAAATTTGGTGCGTCGACGGTAATATAGCCCCAATGGACTACGTTTTTGGTGCGCTAGCGGTAGCACGGGGCATATAAGACTTTTCCTAGTAGTTGGGGGACAAATTTTTCATTTGCAAGAGCATAGTGCCTCCAATTCAAAAAAATTGTTGATCTATTGCACATGGGTTATTCAAGATTTTTGAAATGTTGGTGAAAGAGTTGCTAAAGTTAATAATTATAAAGAACATGGTACAACCAGACTCCTCGGTTTATTGAGAAAAATTCGGTGAAAACTTGTATAACGGTGAGCCACACCTAGCAAGACTTGGCCTAAAGAACCACAATACATACAAGATACTAGTAAGACTGAACATGCAAAATACGTTGGCAGACACTCGAGCATCACCTTCGCAGCTCCCAAAGTGCACACCAAAAACCGTTGCATCAAACTGATCTGCTATGAGCCTATTTGCCAAACTTGACAACACCGGAGAGAAACCACATGCCAAAAGGAGGGGGACATATACCTCTCTAAACCCGAGAGAATGGCCAATGTGGTTCATCTGACACTCCATGCTTGTGGAGAGTGCACCTTCTTCCCTACGATGCCGAATGAGCAATGGATCTCTCTCCATGGATCCATCTCCAAAACGACGCCCACAAGAGGGAACACATAGCTAGGAGCACCTCCATCGTCCAATTTGGGAGACCATATTTAAGGCTTCCCTGGAGTATGTTGGAAAGGAAGGAAGGAGCTTCTTCATCAATGCCTCCAATCGGAGAATGACACCCACAACACCGAAATCAACGACTCAAACCATTATGTTGTTGGAGATAGTGCCCTAGAGGCAAATATTAAATAATTATTTATTATTGTATCTCAATAGTTCATAATAGTTTCATGCCATGCTATCACTGTATTAATCGGAAACATTGATACAAGTGTGGTATTGTAAAGAAACTAGGGTCCCTAGTAACCATACGTGTGCAAACTAGCTCATTGTGGTCATTCAATGATCGAGGTTTCCCGGTCATGGACATACATGTCATTTAACAATTGGATCATATCGTTGGGTGAATACTATGATGGATTTTCCCAATATATATAAGTATTGTAATGCGACCAGGTCACAAAGTTCAACCCTACGATGTTTATGACAGCATAGTGACCTAATCCTTAGACCATGAGATCATATCTAATCATTGTCACAGAAGGCTGCTTTGATTGCATCAACCGTCACATTGTAGCAGGGTGATCATAAAGGTGTAGTTGGGTATTCCAAATAGATTGGTTGAGGCATATGTATCAAGAGCGGGATTTGTTCATCCGCATGACATACATATACTATGGCCAATTCGGTGAGATTACATTCATAATGTTGCGCAGCGTATGACTAGGTCATGGAGATGGAAACAAACAGAAACGATTTCAATAGCCTTATTGGTAACGAGATCGAACTAGGTATGATGATAACGATGATCATATCTCGAACAAGTGCTTGTATCGAAATAACAAAGGGAATAGGACTCAACATAATGGTTCAAACAATGATCATATCTCCAGACCCCCCAGGTGATCATTGATCAGAGAGACGTCTCGATCATGACTGTGTTGTTGTCGAACCTTAGGCTAACACACTGAAGGGTTCAATAAACTTAAGATTGTTTTGGATTCATCGGAAAAACGAGAAGAGAGAACCGGAAAGAATTTCGGGAGTATGGATGTTCGGAGTGATTCAAGAGGTGTCTGAGATCATTGGAAATTAAAATAATATATATTAAATTAAATAATTAATATAAAAATATGATTTATTTAATTAATAAAGGCTTTCTACCCTAAATGGGCCGCTCCCAAAAGGGCAGCTCATTAAAGGGGCATGGCTGCCCACCCCATGGGCCAAAGGGGGCCGGCCGGGCCATGGGGGGTGATAACCCACAAATATAGAGGATCGCAATAGTCTTTTAGGGAAGTAAAACCCAAATTTATTGATTCGACACATGGGTAGCCAAAGAATATTTATAAGCTTTAACAAATGAGTTTTCAATTCACCTGCAACTAGAAATAACTTGCTCGCAACAGTTTATCAGTGGTAACAGTTTTATAGCAGTGGTAGTAGTGAAGTAACAACAGTAATAAAATAAAAACAGCAGTAGCGATGATTGCAGTAAACAACATGATTAAAATACTATAGGGACATGGATGGATGAACGAGCGCTGCATGAATGAGATAGTTCATGTAATAGCAAGACATAGGCATTGCAAGTAATAATGATAAAGCATCCTAGTATAAAATAACCATAGGCATGTGTTCCTATTTAGTCGTGCGTGCTCGCAATGAGAAACTTGCACGACATCTTTTGTCCTACCAGCCCGTTGCAGCGGGGCCTCAAGGGAAACTGTTGGTAATTAAGGTACTCCTTTTAATAGAGAACCGGAGCAAAGCATTAACACTCCATGAACTTGCGTGATCCTCACATCATAGCCATCCCCTCCGGTTGTCCCAATTAATGTCACTTTGGGGCCTCGGGTTCCGGACAACGATATGTGTATACAACTTGCAGATATGATAAAAAAATTATCATCATGATTCAATAACATGTTCAGATCTGAGATCATGGCACTTGGGCCCAAAGTGACAAGCATTAAGCATAGCAAGTTGCAACAATGTCAAAAATCCTAACAACGGATACTAGGCACTATGCCCATAACAATCTTATAGCTATTACATGACCAATCTCATCCAATCCCTACCATCCCCTACAGCCTACAGTGGGAATTACTCACACATGGATGGGGGAATCATGGATGGTTGATGGAGAGACGTCGGTGATGGCGATGACGATGTTCTCCTCCAATTTCCCGTCCCGACAGGTGCCAGAACAGAGTTTCTGGTCCCGGATTGGGGTTTTGGTGGCGGAGAAGCAACGGAACTCTTTCTGAAAAAACGTCGAACCCCCCGGTATTTTCAGGTCAGGGGCTTTATATAGTGCGAAGGAGAGGTCGAGGGGATGGCAGAGGCGGCCAGACCACCCCTAGGCGCGGCCAAGCCAGGCCTGCCAGTTGTGGACCCCTCGTGGCTCCCTCCGTCTCGTCTTCTGGCTCCGTGAGTCTTCGGGTGAAATATGGATTTTGCGATATTTTTCGAGAATCTTCTTGAAAGTTGGATTTCTGCAAAAAAAAAAAAAAAAAAAGACACCAGAGCAATTCTGCTGAAAACAGCGTCAATCCTTGTTAGTTGCATTCAAAACACACAATATAGAGGGCAAACAACAGCAAAATTGTTCGGGAAATTAGATACGTTTTGGACGTATCAGGGGGCGCCTGTCCCAAGGAGGGCAGGCTGGTCGCACCACCTCCTCCCTCCTTTTGTACCACCTTGCCAAGCTAAGTACCCCTCCCCTCCCCCTATATATAGTAGACAGCTGGAGAGAAAAAGACACCAAAATAAAATAGAGATATCTCTCACTCTCTTGTTTTTCTTTCGTGTGGTTCCTTGATGGGATGTGTCGGGAGGAAGAAAACCCCACCCGGTACGTGGGAGCGCGGTTGGAATCCGGATCCAGAAGATCTACTTCTGCAACTCAGCTGGATCGGATCCGGGAGCGTCGTTGGGCTTTGTGTGTGTGCGAAACATACGAGCTGTGGCACTTGCGGCACTTGGCGTTGTACGAGGAGATTGAAAACGACCCTGAAGATGGCTACAAGTATGACTACATCAACCACGTTCTAGCAGAACGTTAAACGCTTTAGTCTACTAGCATATAGATCCGGGCAATCGGAGTACGCTAGTTAGAATTTTTTATTTTCTCCTACGAACCCCTACATATGTGAAGTATGAATTTCATCGGTGGACTCACATGCACAATCCCAAAAAATTAGCCAGACCAACTGACCAACCAAGATATCCTCCACGCACAGCCGCACACAACCGGCACACCTTCTTCTTCCATGTTGGACAAAGCATGTAGCGTCAACACTCATGAACTCCCGCCCAAGCGTTGCAGTCGCTAACAAGCTCTAAGCGGTAGCCGCAGACAATAACAACAGCACATCGACCCAAATCGGGCGAAGAGTGGACCCACACGCTTCCACCCGAACCTACTGCGAGCTACATGATCTCCTGCACCTGAGTGCCGCCATCATCACCTATGTCGAGGGCCGAACATGCAATAGCAATGGCTTCTAGTCCATTACAGGATCAGATCGGGTCTACCATGCGTAACCCAAGTCGGACCCAGGCCCCTGCACCAGTTCACAACGCCGCTAGCGCCACCAGCACCTCCATCACCCCTGCTTGTCTTCCCTCACCGTACCCCCCCCCCCCCCCCCACACACACACACACAACACATCCAAGCTCCGCCACCATGAGTGACAAGGCCGATGCGGGATCGCATATTGTGTGTGTGTGTTGGGGGGAGGGGTGGGGGTGTTTCACTAGGGTTTGAGAATGCTCACAGAACCACTCAGGCGGCTAGTAAGGATTTCAATATCTTTGTTTACTATATTTTCCACAATATTTAGATAGGCACACGCTATTTTAAACCCTAGGGTGAAAAATAGTTTGTTTACAGCCACCCCATTTATTTCGACTATACATGATTCATAAGTCAAGAAAACGCAAAAAAAATTGAGATATAATTTTTTTGGTTAGATGGCATATACGGGTATTTTTGTGGCTTTTATGCTGTTATGAATCATATATTGTGTTTCTTATGTTCATTTTTCATTGTGAGTTATTATGAACATAACTTTTTGTATACCAGACATATATATATATTCTGAATATAACAACATAAAAATACATTAGGTGTGGAATTACTTTTTCTGCTCTTGAGTTTTAAATATAAATTATATATATATCATAATAAAAAACGGATATCAAAGTCGTATTTCATAAACTATGCCAAAATTTAGAATGTCAACTTTTTTAGAGTTGCGAGGTATATGTCAGGGTCAAACAATATTCCTTTTAGACGACTTGTAAATTGTGTTTCTGTTTCTCTTCTCTCTCAACTTCGGCAAACTTGCTACCACTCCGACGTATACGCCGCTTTATTTTCTTATAGTAAAGTGATGCGTCGGAGGAGACATCAAGCAAGAGTGTGTGCGTGCTAGTGGGTGGGTATGTTTGTGCGAGGGGGCGAGGGGGGGGGGGGGGTCGAAGGTGTGACTACAATGATCCATCCCCATCTCAATGTTTATATTTAGCAGTATAACCAAATTAAGAAGCGAACTTAACACCCCCTCCCCCTGGCAACCTCTCGTCGTTGCCCTATAAGTCGACTACATCCCCAATCTCATCCTTGCATCTTTCCATTTCACTCTATCTCGTACTGCTCTTCCTGGGTGCTACCAGGGCCCTCCGTCACAACGAGCTCCATGTGTTTCAACCCCCTCCCCACGAAGCACTGTCGTCGCCCTATATAAGTCGACTACATCCCCATCTGTTCTTCCCTGGTTCTACGAGGCCCCTCCCTCACAACGAGCTCCATGTGTTTCACACCCCCCCCCCACACACACACCCACTCTATGTCGTCTACCATGTGTGCCCCGAAGCTCCGGTTTCTTTTGATGACAGGCCGAAGTCGACACTCTTCACCGTTGATTGCCACTTCTTCCCTGGTGCTACAAGGACTTTCCCTCGCGACGAGATCCATAAATTTCACCCATCCCCACCGTCTATGTCATCTACCATGTGCGCTCCCGGTCTCCGGTTCTTTTGTTCCCCTCCCGTTTCGATATCGGCACTCTTCATCGTTGCTTACCCCTTTTCCTTTTTTTTTTTTGGAGAACACCCATTCTGTGGAGTTGAAAGAAGTTGGTATGCAAGTCAAGAGCTTGATTCTTATTTTACCCAAATTTTCACTGATTTTAGGTTGAAAGTTGCCAAGGCTGCATGCGCAGGTTGGGGAATGGCCCTTTTTCCAAAAAGTGAAAATTGGCAATTGGAACTCACAATTTTCCCCTTGACAAAATTCTACATTAGAGTTAATCGAATCTACGAAATAGGAGAGAGGCTAAAGCGAGGAAGAAACAAGTGCCCAAACCGGAAAGCGGGCAAGGGCGTGTATCGCCGGCAAATGCTCTCCACCGTAGGTTCCTAAAAGCCCCCTGTATACGTATTAATCACACTAACTTATTGTGCATAAATCCATGGTGAAGCCAGGTGTACAGTGAACCAGGGATGGTGATGCCCACACTCCATAGAGAAGAAGAAGAGACAAGATCAGCACATCACGTCACACGCTCCACCACTCGGCCGCCTCCGTCATGCTGCCGCTATTTAACCTTCGTCTCCGGTCCCAACTCCCAAGTCACCGTGGTCGTGCTCAGGTATTTCCTTTTTCTTTGCCGGTCCACAGTAGTTTCCCCTGCTCCTCCTCGTACTGTCGAGAAACAGAGCGAGCGTTCTCGCCGGCGACGAGGCCGCATGGCACAGCAGCGCAAGTTCCGGCTGTGCGACATGCTACCCAACTTCTGGTTCTACAAGCTCCGCGACATGGGCGCGCAGGGACGCGGCGGCCTTCGTCGGTCGGCGTCGGCTCGGTGCTACAGGGAGGTCCCCCTGCAGCCGTCGTGGAATCGGGGGTCGTCCGAGCGGTGGAACAGGGAGGTCGACGTCCAGCAGCCGCGGCCGTCTCTGTCGAGCAGGGAGGTCGACAACCAGCAGGAGGAGCCGGTCACGCCGACGAAGGGGTCCCCCCTTTGCCCGCTCCCCCGGCGGGCGTCGTACTACTACAGCACTAGAGACAGGGTGGTCCCGCGTACGCCGGGGCCTAAGGACGCGCAGTCGCCGGCGAGGAGCTCCAGGAGGCGGAACAGGGCGGGGCACTCGCCTGAAGGCGGAACACAGGTGTCAGCGCCGGTACCCGTCCATGGGAAGGAGCCCGCGCTCGACACTCCTGGTAGCTCCTGTCGCCGTCGTGACATGTCAATCAAGAATGACGGCGGCGAGCCCTGGAGGCCGACAGTTACTGGCCCGCCGGATGGTGGCCTCGACGTCAAGGTGATCACCTCAGAGAGTGAAATCATCATCGACCTGCCGAATGTGGACACGCCGGGGAGAAGGCTCCGGCCAATCCTGACCAGGCCGGCGAGGAGACAGCCTGAGCCGCATGAGCCTGTTGGCAGCCACGTCGACCTCGCCGACGTGACCGTCCGGGACAAGGACTCGCCTGAGAGAAAGCTAAATCCAATCGTGGCCAGCCCGGCGAGGCAGCAGGCTCAGTCGAACGAGCCGGATGGCGGCCACGCCGACCTTGCCGACGTGACCGCGAGAGCGAGCTCTGCCGCGGAGAAGAGCGGCGTCAGCAAGCCGAGTCGGTCTTCCGCGTCGTCATCGTCGGGGCACAGGTGCCTCAAGACGCGCGTCAAAGGCCCGCGTCTGGCAGCCACCGCCAGGAGAGGGAAGCCGCCGGCGCGGAATCGGATGTCGCCCGTGATCGCGGAGAGCTACCCGGTGGTGATGGTGACCAGGGACCCGCGGACGGACTTTCGCGAGTCCATGGAGGAGATGATCAGCGCTAAGGGCATCCGCGACGCCGGCGACCTGGAGGACCTGCTCGCCTGCTACCTCTCCCTCAACGACGCCGAGCACCATGACCTCATCATCGAGGTGTTCGAGCAGATTTGGATGAGCCTCGCCAACGCCAAGCCTTGAAAGAGGCCGCCGCCGGCCATGCGTGCTTCCGTGCTGCATGGGGGATCCACGCATCCAGCCATTGGCGTCGCATTAGTTAATTAGATTAATTGTTAGCGCTTCTGTCGTTTTTTATTGTTAATTAATGGTAGCAATAAGAGATCTCCATAGATAGGAAACTATTTCAGCCATTCATGCATGGTTCGAAAGAAAGAAGAGAGATCTCCAAAGAAATTAATAAATCGAATTGAGGAAAAGGCATGTTTGCCTAAAAGGTTTGGTTCTTTCCTTGTGAGTGTGGTTCTTCTTTGCCTGTAGGATGCTTGGTCGCGTGATGGTGATGTGCTGCTGCTTAATTTCTTAAGCGTTACTCTTGTATTCTTTCGTACACTGAATTCATGCCAGTAAGACAGATATACAGTAGTAACGGTCAGCCTGTCACCCTTTCCATTCCTGTGTTTATATTTTTAAAACGAATACGAATATGAATATAGATGTTGTTCATTTGAATGTGGAGCCGATGGTGCTCGAATACGAATGGGGAACGAATGTTTTCACAATTTGCAATGGATACCAATAGTGAAATAATAGATCCGTATCTTATACTGAGTCAACTGTATAATGATATACTCCTACATAATAGATTCAAATTTAATCATTGCAAAAGTACATTTTACGACTGTTTTAGTATTTTTTTTGGTTGAATAATTCACATATTGGGACAAAACTAATAATATATACTAACATAATTTTATTCGAATAAGGGTATATCCATTTCCATATCTATATTTGGTTCAAAATCTAGTACCACATTTGTTTTGTATAATTGTAAAACAGATCCAGATATTTTATTTAAAATCTAGTGCCACGTCCACTTTCACGTTCGTCCGGATTCGGATATTACTGTTATAAATTCGACAATCAAAAGAACGAAGAACGAAGAAACAACACACAAGATTTTAACATAGAAAAAACTCTCCAACAAAGAGTTGCCGTCGCCAACCATTAAAACTTCACTATCTCTGGAGTGTGCCCCTACACAATATAGTGGGTTATCAAATTGAATCGATGAACCCTAGCATGTTGGCTTTCAGTATGTATTTATAGATGGAGATATCGTTTTGTACCCGGGGGGTTCGCCCGCACGTGTAGGCGTCCCTGCAGGCACGACGTATAGGCATGTCGGCCAGATCAGGATCGAAAGAATCTTCTCGTTCCTTCTCCACATTGAGATCCTTTTGACTGTCGAAACAAAGTCGCTTGAAATTATGAACGAGTGCCTCACAGCTGCTCAAGGTTTCATTGAGATCGTAGACTAATATCAATCTCAGACACTCCTGCCCACAAATCGTTATATTCATCTATAAATACATTTTGTAAGCTACATGGTAGGGTTGATCGTCTCATTAAAAAATCCACGGTATTTTGTAAACACTCTCGATATAGAGGATTTTTACAAGTAAAGTGCATACATGCTCTTTGTAGTTTATTGTGTCATATTCCATCATTATTGATCCATATGAAGTTTTATAATCATAATTTTATAATGATTTTAGAGATTTTTTATAAGATCCATTTTATTTGTGTTATAACTCTGCAGGGTAGAAAAACCCTGTTTTTATATTTTAAACTTTCAAGGACCTTCTCCAACTTAAAGGACCTAAGATTTATATATGCAAGTCTTTATGAAAAATGAAGAACTGTAGCACTTGGACCTCACTTGGGCTTGCTAGAGGGCCGAGATGTGCTAGGTGGTGAGGCCTAATACCTTGTCGCGCCTCCTATACCTGTTTTGCCCTTGTGGCTCCAATGGCATCCATCTTCGTGTAGAGCTATTCGTCTTGACCTCAACCATCTATAAATGGGTCCTCGATCGAGATCTAACAACGGGCGGAGGCGGAGATAGAAAACCACAAAACAGAGTCTGCAGTCCACCGCCTACAAACGATTGGAGGGGGAACCACTGCTGGAATCACCTCCGGCCTCCTCTCCTCCTTCGCCAACGCCTCTGCATTGCTCTCCACCATGAGAGAGGAGTAGTACACCTCCATGTAATTCCTATGGTGGATATTTTGTATGACATGATATGTCTTTAGAATTTATAGTTTGTCATGATTCGGAAGCATGTTTATGATATTTATTTATGCATTGGTTTATTTTACTATATGTCACGTAAGCATTGGGGTAATGCTAGTAGTAATTTATTGTCTTCCCATATAAGTGCTTAACAATTCTAAGTGTAGGTAGATGAGAGAAATGTGGTATGTGCACAACAAACCTAAACCTTTTCCATAGTATTGTAGTGTGTTTTTTATATAAAGGAGTATGATGTATGTAGATAAAGGGTGTAGCCAAGTTGCAGCAATGGCACCGTCAAGTGATAGAAATGGTACCACCATTATCCTTCGTCTAGGGGTAAAAAGGGAGAAGTATGGAGTGGCAAAGTGACAATAATCTCACACAATATTTGTACTTTTTTTCAACTATGTGTTTTAGGACATGTAGACGCTACAAATGGTGACCATTAAATCATGACAATTGTGTGTAGCTTTATCATTTTGTAACATGGTAGACACTATTGTGTGAGAAACAAAGATCAGTTGAAACCATAAACCCAGGGTCCATTGTTTTTTTTTTACTTTTAAGCATCAAGATAAACCTCTTCGTTACTATTTTGCATAGAAAACTAGAATTTTGACACTCTAATTGGAGAGGGTAAATAGTTTTTTTTTCCTTCTTTCTCATGTGGTTCGATACCCATACTTCAACATTGAGATGTGCTACAGTGATCCCCTACTCTTGGGGGTTATCAAGTACTTTTATGGCGTCATTGCCGGGGAGTGTATCTCTTGATCTTTTATTCTTGTTTGCACTGGACATTATTTTTTACTTTCATATTTTCAGCTTGCAGTGTTTGATTTTTAGTTTGTTGCATATCTTCCAATCACCTGATCTTGGATAGGTTTACTTTTTTGACTTACTTTTAGTTTTGCAATTTAGTGTAGTTTATTGTCAATTTTGCATTTACAATTCCCACATATAAAAAACCCATAAAATTGGAAAAAAAAGTTACGATAAAATATATTCTCATGGTTCCAACATGATTAGAGAGTTCTTACTTATGTATGTGATGACCCACAAGTATAGGGGATCGCAACAGTCTTTGAGGGAAGTATTACCCAATTTATTGATTCGACACAAGGGGAGACAAAGAATACTTGTAAGCCTTAACGAGTTGTCAATTCAGCTGCACCTGGAAACAGACTTGCTCGCAAGAGTTTATCAGTAGTAACGTTTTATGGCAGTGGAAATAGCGAAATAACAGCAGCGGTGAAATAAAGACAGCAGTAGTGATTATAGTAAACAGCAGGATTAAAATACTGTAGGCACAGGGACGGATTTAACGGGCGTTGCATGGATGAGAGAAACTCATGTAACAATCAAAGCATGGGCATTTGCAGATAATAATAAAACGGTATCCAAGTACTAATCAATTAATAGGCATGTGTTCCATATTTAGTCGTACGTGCTCGCAATGAGAAACTTGCACAACATCTTCGTCCTACCAGCCGGTGGCAGCCGGCCTCTAGGGAAACTACGGATATTAAGGTACTCCTTTTAATAGAGTACCGAGCAAAGCATTAACACTCCGTGAACACATGTGATCCTCACATCACTACCATCCCCTCCGGTTGTCCCGATTCTTGTCACTTCGGGGCCATTGGTTCCGGACAGCGACATGTGTATACAACTTATAGGTAAGATCATAAACAACGAATATCTTCATGAATCAATAACATGTTCAGATCTGAGATCATGGCACTCGGGCCCTGATACGTCTCCAACGTATCGATAATTTCTTATGTTCCATGCTACATTATTGATGATATCTACATGTTTTATGCACACTTTATGTCATATTCATGCATTTTCTGGAACTAACCTATTAACAAGATGCCGAAGTGCCAGTTCCTGTTTTCTCTGTTTTTGGTTTCAGAAATCCTAGTAACGAAATATTCTCGGAATCGGACGAAATCAAGACCCGATTCCTATTTTTCCCGGAACCATCCAGAACACACGAGAATCGCAGAGAGGGGCCACAGGGCCCCGATGATACCTTGGCGCGGCGTAGGGGGCCGCGCCGCCCTATGGTGTGGCCCCCCGTGCCCTCCTGCGCCGCCTCTTCGCCTATATAAAGCCTCCGTCGCGAAACCCTATTAGGGACGACGAAACCCACGAAACCTTCCGAGCCGCCGTCATCGCGAAGCCAAGATCCGGGGACAGGAGTCTCTGTTCCGGCACCCGCCGGAGCGGGGAAGTGCCCCCGGAAGGCTTCTCCATCGACACCGCTGCCATCTCCACCGCCATCTTCATCACCGCTGCTGCTCCCATGAGGAGGGAGTAGTTCTCCATCGAGGCTCGGGGCTGTACCGGTAGCTATGTGGTTCATCTCTCTCCTATGTAGTTCAATACAATAATCTCATGAGCTGCCTTACATGATTGAGATTCATATGATGATGCTTGTAATCTAGATGTCATTATGCTAGTCAAGTGGGTTTTACTTATGTGATCTCCGGAGACTCCTTGTCCCACGTGTGTAAAGGTGACAGTGTGTGCACCGTGTGGGTCTCTTAGGCTATATTTCACGAAGTACTTATTCACTGTTGAAGAGCGTAGTGAAGTGCTTATTTATATCTCTTTATGATTGCAATGTGCATCGTATCACAATTTATCTATGTGCTACTCTAGTGATGTGTTATTAAAGTAGTTTTATTCCTCCTGCATGTGTGACAGTGCGTGCACCGTGTTAGTACTTGGTTTATGCTATGATCATGATCTCTTGTAGATTGCGAAGTTAACTATTGCTATGATAATATTGATGTGATCTATTCCTCCTACATATGCATGAAGGTGACAGTGTGCATGCTATGCTAGTACTTGGTTTAGTCTTTTGATCTATCTTACACTAAAGGTTACTAGAATATGAGCATTATTGTGGAGCTTGTTAACTCCGGCATTGAGGATTCGTGTAATCCTACGCAATGTGTTCATCATCCAACAAAAGTGTAGAGTATGCATTTATCTATTCGTTATGTGATCAATGTTGAGAGTGTCCACTAGTGAAAGTGTAATCCCTAGGCCTTGTTCCTAAATACGCTGAGTTACTACGCTTGTTTACTGTTTTACTGTGTTACTACTGCTGCAATACTACCACCATCAACTACACGCCAAAAGCTATTTTCTGGCACCGTTGCTACTGCTCATATATATTCATACCACCTGTATTTCACTATCTCTTCGCCGAACTAGTGCACCTATTTGGTGTGTTGGGGACACAAGAGACTTCTTGCTTTGTGGTTGCAGGGTTGCATGAGAGGGATATCTTTGACCTCTTCCTCCCTGAGTTCGATAAACCTTGGGTGATCCACTTAAGGAAACTTGCTGCTGTTCTACAAACCTCTACTCTTGGAGGCCCAACACTGTCTACAGAAAGGAGGGGGAACGTAGACATCAAACTATTTTCTGGCCGTTTTAGGAAAGGTAAAAGGTACTCACACTCCGGATCTCGGCTACTAAGCTATTTTCCGGCGCCATTGTAAGTACTCAAAGCTATTTCCTTTAGACTTGCAATTGCGACATTTGGTTTCTTGTTTACACTAGTTAGGCATAATGGAAAACAACAAAAATATGAGAGATCTTTATGAACTTTATCTTGAATTAGGACATGTTGTGTTTGAAGAGAGAATTAAAAAACCCATGGAACTTTATATGCATGATAATGGGAATGTTATTAGTATGAATGCTTTGAACACCATTGTTGCTAATGCTATGGAAAATTTTAAGCTTGGGGAAGCTGGCTTTGATGAGCATGATATTTTTAGTCCCCCAAGCATTGAGGAGAAAATTTACTTTGATGATACTTTGCCTCCTATTTATGATGATTATAATGATAGTAGTCTTTTGTTACCACCTGTTATGGAGGATAAATTTGATTATGATTACAATATACCTCCTATATTTGATAGCTACTTTGTTAAATTTGCTCCCACTACAACTAATAAAATTGATTATGCTTATGTTGGGAGTAGTAATTATTTTATGCATGAGACTCATGATAAGAATGCTTTATGTGATAGTTATATTGTTGAGTTTGCTCATGTTGCTACTGAAAGTTATTATGAGAGAGGAAAATATGGTTGTAAAAATTTTCATGTTACTAAAACACCTCTCTATGTGCTGAAATTTTTGAAGCTACACTTGTTTTATCTTCCTATGCTTATTACTTTGCTCTTCATGAACTTGTTTATTTACAAGATTCCTATGCATAGGAAGCATGTTAGACTTAAATGTGTTTTGAATTTGCCTCTTGATGCTCTCTTTTGCCTCAAATACTATTTCTTGCGAGTGCATCATTAAAACTGCTGAGCCCATCTTAATGGCTATAAAGAAAGAACTTCTTGGGAGATAACCCATGTGTTTATTTTACTACAGCAATTTTTGTTTTGTTGAGTCTTGGAAGTTGTTTACTACTGTAGCAACCTCTCCTTATCATGTTTTTGTGCCAAGTAAAGTTTCTATGTCAAAGTTGATGTTATATTTGGGATCGCTGCGCAGAAACAGCATTGCTGTCTGTCACGAATCTGGGCACAGTTCTCTGTAGAAAATTCGAAAAATCTGCCAATTTACGAGCGTGATCCTCAGATATGTACGCAACTTTCATTAGTTTTGAGTTTTTCCATTTGAGCAAGTCTGGTGCCATCTTAAAATTCGTCTTTACGGACTGTTCTGTTTTTGACAGATTCTGCCTTTTATTTCGCATTGCCGCTTTTGTTAAGTTGAATGAGTTTCTTTGTTCCATTAACTTTCAGAAGTTTTGTGCAATGTCCAGAAGTGTTAAGAATGATTGTGTCACCTCTGAACATGTGAATTTTGATTATGCACTAACCCTCTAATGAGTTTGCTTGAAGTTTGGTGTGGCAGAAGTTTTCAAGGGTCAATAGAAGAGGGTTATATAATGTGATCGAGAAGAGTGAAAGGTCTAAGCTTGGGGATGCCCCGGTGGTTCATCCCTGCATATTTTAAGAAGACTCAAGCATCTAAGCTTGGGGATGCCCAAGGCATCCCCTTCTTCATCGACAACTTATCAGGTCATTTCTAGTGAAACTATATTTTTATTCAGTCACATCTTATGTACTTTACTTGGAGCGTCTGTGTGCTTTTATTTTTGTTTTTGTTTTGTTATCTTAGTTTTCTGAATAAGTTCATCCTTGTGTGGGAGAGAGACACGCTCCGCTGGTTCGTATGAACACATGTGTTCTTAGCTCATAATTTCATGGCGAAGTTTCCTCTTCGTTAAATTGTTATATGGTTGGAATTGGAAAATGCTACATGTAGTAATTGGTAGAATGTCTTGGATAATGTGATACTTGGCAATTGTTGTGCTCATGTTTAAGCTCTTGCATCATATACTTTGCACCTATTAGTGAAGAAATACATAGAGCATGCTAAAATTTGGTTTGCATAATTAGTCTCTCTAAGGTCTAGATAATTTCTAGTATTGAGTTTGAACAACAAGGAAGACAGAGTAGAGTCTTATAATGTTTACAATATGTCTTTTATGTGAGTTTTGCTGCACTAGTTCATCCTTGTGTTTGTTTCAAATAAACCTTGCTAGCCTAAACCTTGTATCGAGAGGGAATACTTCTCATGCATCCAAAATCCTTGAGCCAACCACTATGCCATTTGTGTCCACCATACCTACCTACTACATGGTATTTCTCCGCCATTCCAAAGTAAATTGCTTGAGTGCTATCTTTAAACAATTCAAAAGTTATTACCTTGATTTGTGTCAATGTTTTATAGCTCATGAGGAAGTATGTGGTGTTTATCTTTCAATCTTGTTGGGCAACTTTCACCAATGGACTAGTGGCTTCATCCGCTTATCCAATAATTTTGCAAAAAGAGCTGGCAATGGGATTCCCAGTCCCAAATTAATTAACAAAAATAGACACTCCTCCATGGTATGTGATGTTGGACGGCACCCGAAGGATTCGGTTAGCCATGGCTTGAGAAAGCAAAGGTGGGGAGGAGTGTCATCATAATAAAACTAAAATAAAAAGGCACTCCTTCATGGTATGAGATTGTTGGCAGGCACCCGAGGATTCGGTTAGCCATGGTTTGTGAAAGAAAGGTTGGAAGGAGTGCCACCCAAAAACAAAATAAAATGGGAGCCGCTCTTTGAAGGTTTGCCTGGCAAGGGGGTTAGAGTGCCCATTACCATTCGTTGACAACAACAAACACCTCTCAAAACTTTATTTTTATGCTCTCTATATGTTTTCAAAGTCAAAGCTCTAGCACAAATATAGCAATCGATGCTTTCCTCTTTGAAGGACCATTCTTTTACTTTTATTGTTGAGTCAGTTTACCTATCCCTCCACCTTAAGAAGCAAACACTTGTGTGAACTGTGCATTGATTCCTACATACTTGCATATTGCACTTGTTATATTACTTTATGTTGACAATATCCATGAGATATACATGTTATAAGTTGAAAGCAACCGCTGAAACTTAATCTTCCATTGTGTTGCTTCAATGCCTTTACTTTGAATTATTGCTTTACGAGTTAACTCTTATGCAAGAATTATTGATGCTTGTCTTGAAGTACTATTCATGAAAAGTCTTTGCTTTATGATTCACTTGTTTACTCATGTCATTACCATTGTTTTTGATCGCTGCATTCATTACATATGCTTACAATAGTATGATCAAGGTTGATGGCATGTCACTTCAGAAATTATCTTTGTTATCGTTTTACCTGCTCGGGACGAGCAGAACTAAGCTTGGGGATGCTGATACGTCTCCAACGTATCGATAATTTCTTATGTTCCATGCTACATTATTGATGATATCTACATGTTTTATGCACACTTTATGTCATATTCGTGCATTTTCTGGAACTAACCTATTAACAAGATGCCGAAGTGCCGCCCAGTTTTCTGCTGTTTTTGGTTTCAGAAATCCTAGTAACGAAATATTCTCGAATCGGACGAAATCAAGACCCGATTCCTATTTTTCCCGAACCATCCAGAACACACGAGAACCGCCGAGAGGGGCCACAGGGCCCCCAGATGATACCTTGGCGCGGCCGAGGGGGGCCGCGCCGCCCTATGGTGTGGCCCCCTCAGCCCTCCTCGCCCTTCGCCTATATAAAGCCTCCGTCGCGAAACCCTTTTAGGGACGACGAAACCACGAAACCTTCCAGAGCCGCCGTCATCGCGAAGCCAAGATCCGGGGACAGGAGTCTCTGGCACCCGCCGGAGCGGGGAAGTGCCCCCGAAGGCTTCTCCATCGACACCGCTGCCATCTCCACCGCCATCTTCATCACCGCTGCTGCTCCCATGAGGAGGGAGTAGTTCTCCATCGAGGCTCGGGGCTGTACCGGTAGCTATGTGGTTCATCTCTCTCCTATGTAGTTCAATACAATAATCTCATGAGCTGCCTTACATGATTGAGATTCATATGATGATGCTTGTAATCTAGATGTCATTATGCTAGTCAAGTGGGTTTTACTTATGTGATCTCCGGAGACTCCTTGTCCCACGTGTGTAAAGGTGACAGTGTGTGCACCGTGTGGGTCTCTTAGGCTATATTTCACGAAGTACTTATTCACTGTTGAAGAGCGTAGTGAAGTGCTTATTTATATCTCTTTATGATTGCAATATGCATCGTATCACAATTTATCTATGTGCTACTCTAGTGATGTGTTATTAAAGTAGTTTTATTCCTCCTGCATGTGTGCAAAGGTGACAGTGCGTGCACCGTGTTAGTACTTGGTTTATGCTATGATCATGATCTCTTGTAGATTGCGAAGTTAACTATTGCTATGATAATATTGATGTGATCTATTCCTCCTACATATGCATGAAGGTGACAGTGTGCATGCTATGCTAGTACTTGGTTTAGTCTTTTGATCTATCTTACACTAAAGGTTACTAGAATATGAGCATTATTGTGGAGCTTGTTAACTCCGGCATTGAGGGTTCGTGTAATCCTACGCAATGTGTTCATCATCCAACAAAAGTGTAGAGTATGCATTTATCTATTCTGTTATGTGATCAATGTTGAGAGTGTCCACTAGTGAAAGTGTAATCCCTAGGCCTTGTTCCTAAATACTGCTGAGTTACTACTGCTTGTTTACTGTTTTACTGTGTTACTACTGCTGCAATACTACCACCATCAACTACACGCCAGCAAGCTATTTTCTGGCACCGTTGCTACTGCTCATATATATTCATACCACCCGTATTTCACTATCTCTTCGCCGAACTAGTGCACCTATTTGGTGTGTTGGGGACACAAGAGACTTCTTGCTTTGTGGTTGCAGGGTTGCATGAGAGGGATATCTTTGACCTCTTCCTCCTGAGTTCGATAAACCTTGGGTGATCCACTTAAGGGAAACTTGCTGCTGTTCTACAAACCTCTACTCTTGGAGGCCCAACACTGTCTACAGGAAAGGAGGGGGAACGTAGACATCAGGCCCTAGTGACAAGCATTAAGCATAACAAGTTGCAACAATATCATAAAAGTGACATCTACGGATACTAGGCACTATACCCTAACAATCTTATGACTATTACATGACCAATCTCATCCAATCCCTACCATCCCCTTCAGCCTACAGCGGGGGAATTACTCACACATGGATGGGGGAAACATTGCTGGTTGATGGAGAGGCGTTGGCTGGTGATGGCGGTGAAGATCTCCTCCAATTCCCCGTCCGCGGAGTGCCGGAACGGAGACTTCTCCCGCGACGGAGTTTCGCGATGTGGCGGCGTCCGGAGGGTTTCTGGCGACTTCGACTTCTCCCTATGCGTTTTGTCGAAACCAATAAGTAGTCCGAAGGGGGGCGTCGGAGGCCAGCCGAGGGGGCCACACCATAGGGCCGCGCGGGCCCCCCCGCGCCGCCATATGGTGTGGGGCCCTCGGGCCCACCTCCTTTGCCCTTCCGCTCCGTCAATATTTTGGTAAAATAGGGCCATCTGAAGAAATTCCGAGGATTTTCCCGAAAGTTGGATTTCTGCACAAAAACGAGACACCAGAGCAATTCTGCTGAAAACAGCGTTAGTCCGTGTTAGTTGTATCCAAAATACACAAATTAGAGGCAAAACAATAGCAAAAGTGTTCGGGAAAGTAGATACGTTTTGGACGTATCAACTCCCCCCAAGCTTAGCTTATTGCTTGTCCTCAAGCAATTCAGTTAACAACTGAGCGATAAAAGAACTTTCACGAACACATTTGCTCATATGATGTATATATTCTCATGCTATGGCTAATACTTAAGCAGTTCATAATAAGATACATGCAAATAAGATCATCCAACAGCTATGTCAATCATGGAGAGGTACCAACAATTAATAATAAGCACCATGAATCATGTATATAAGCAGGATTGCAATGTTCATAAGAGAATATGATAAAGTGGTATCTCGCTTGCCTGTATTTGATCGGCAAAACATAAATGCCGAGGCACCTCTTGAGTTCATAGAAGGACTAGAAGTAGTGATTGTCAAAGATAAAAGCATCAAAGTTATACCACAATCAATCATATTTTGAGACAAGCATATTATACTAAGAATGACAGTGTGCTCTCAAGATAGTGCTCAAAGAAAGAATGGAGACACAACATAAAAGTAAAAGATTGACCCTTCGCAGAGGGAAGCAGGGATTAACATGCGCTAGAGCTTTTCATTTGTAAAGCAGGAGTAAAATTATTTTGAGAGGTGTTTGTTGTTGTCAACGAATGGTAATGGGTACACTAACTACCTCATCAACCGGACTCACAAGAGCGGCTCCCATTTTATTTATTTTTGGTTGGCACTCCTTCCAACCTTTCTTTCACAAACCATGGCTAACCGAATCCTCGGGTGCCTGCCATCAATCACATACCATGAAGGAGTGCCTTTTTATTTAAGTTTTATTATGATGATGACACTCCCCCAACCTTTGCTTACACAAGCCATGGCTAACCGAATCCTTCGGGTGCCGTCCAACAATCACAAACCATGGAGGAGTGTCTATTTAAGTTAATTAATTCGGGACTGGGAATCCCATTGCCAGCTCTTTTTGCAAAATTATTGGATAAGCGGATGTGCCACTAGTCCATATGAGAGTCCGTCAAAAGTAAATGACAAGGTTGAAAGCTAAACACCACATACTTCCTCATGAGCTATGAAACATTGACACAAATTGAGAAGCATTTTGAAAGTTTTAAAGGTAGCGCATGAGAATTTACTTGGAATGGTTTGAAATGCCATGCATAGGTATTTATGGTGGACACTTTTGGAACAACTTGGTTTTCAGGTGTTTGGAAGCACGAGCGGCGTCACCGCTCAGTACAAGTGAAGGCTAGCAAAAGACTAGGGAGCGACAAATCAAGAGAGCAGAACTGTCATAATCATGCTTGCGGCAAAATAAATTAACGGAGGCATAAAATTGATACAAGAACTCTGAAGCAATATAAATCATCGAGGCTTAATTGACTTTTTGTTCAGTCATATGCATGCGTGAGCATGTGCCAAGTCGATATAAATGAATTATTCAGAGGAGGATACCACAATGCCATACTTACTTATGAATAAAACAATGCAAGCAAATATCCATGACATGCTACTCATATTAATAAATTGGAACTAAACATGAGAGATCATGAACTACTAGACTTTCTCAAATAACATATACCTCACATGAACCAACTAAGCATGCTCATATGGATGAGTATATGTACAAAAATGAAAGCAAATAGAGTTCATACCAGCCTCTCACCACAATCAGATTGTCGTAGATCGTCATTATTGCCTTTTCACTTGTGTAGCTTGGATAATATGAAATGAAAACCACGCTCCAGCCACCGAAGACCATTGAACTCATGATGAACTTTACAAACCAAAGAAGAACAGCAAATATTTTTGGTGTTTTCGAATTAGAAACAAGCACGAAAGAAAACAAGCAAACAAAGCAAAATCTTTTTGGGTTTTCTTATAGCAAACTAACGATAGCAAATAAAGCAAACTAAGAGCAAGGTACCAAATAAACAAATGGTGAAGAGAAACTACAGAAATATTTTTGGTCTTTTTGTGTTTTAGGAAAGAAACAAAGCGAAAACAAAAGAATGCAAACTAACAGAAACACAGAAAAGCAGGATGACAGAAATCTGCCAAATCCTGACAGCAGTACAGAAATCGAATTTAACAAAAATCTTCCATTGCTCAGACCAAAAAGTGTTCAACTAATGAAAGTTAGATAACAACCTGGGGAACATGCTCAAAAATTGGCAACTCAAAATAACGTTCTGGCTGTGCGTACGAATTTTTTTGGTAACAGCACAGAATCTGTTTTTGGACAGCACTTCCCCAAATATCATCTCCCTCTCATTAGAAAACCACTCTAGAGACTAAACAAGTATGTACAAGTATCCAGCAATCATAATATGCAAAGAATGAGTGATGCCGGTATACCTCCCCCCAAGCTTAGGCTTTTGGCCTAAGTGGAGTTCATTCCCAACGAGGGTCGGAGTTCCACGCCGGTGGATCATACATGGAGTGGTAATAGGGCCCCTGTGCAGAAGAATATCGTGGAGGCTCCACATGACCATGATGTTGATATGAGGAGCTTGCTGCATCGGATGAAGAGTCGGGATGCTCCTCGGTCTCCTCCACATCTTCCCTCGCACGACGGCTTTCTCTTTCTATGTATGCGTTTAGCTCATTTTCTGTGATCGACCACCCGTCCCTGGCATCAAGGTTAAACAAAGCAGGTGCAGGCATACTAATTTTTCAATTTTCTTAGTTATACTCCAACTTTTCTTATACAAAGTTATCCTATAATGCAAGTTGTTCAAATTAGATGCATCTGAAATAAACTCATGTCTGATCATGGAGACAACATCAAGTTTCTCTATAGAAAGCGGAATATCTAAATGGTGAGGTCCTACACCATGCATAGCTAATAAGCGAGAGGCGATAAGACCTCCACAAATTCCTCCTTTCTCACGGTTAGTAGCAAGTCTACAAGCTATCAAAGCACCCAAATTATAAGTCCTATCCTGTTGCAAAGCAGCAGCTAAGAAAGCCAAGTCTGGGACAGATAATTTACCTCCAGTCCTTCTTGCAAGAACGCACTTTGTAATGAAATAGGCAAAGTAGCGGATGGCTGGATGTTGAATGCTACTAATCTTACCACCATCATTGGAGAGGCTCCTCCCATTACAAATCCTTGTATAAAGATCTGAGAGCTCCCGCGGTGTTCCCCTGATCTTCTCGCAGGATCCCCACTGCGGCACTCTAATCGCTGTGCAAAAATCACTGAAAGGCAAGTCAATGGTTTTGTTATAAATTTTATACCGGACCATGGGGTCAGTTCGAGACCGGTGAAACTCGAAATCCTGCACAACCGACACCGTTAGTTTAGCATATTGGTGAGGTTCACCAACAGCAAAATTTCCCAATCCTGCATTGGAAATTAGTGTTTGCACATCTTGCAAGATTCCTGCATTCCGCATAAAGTCCGTGCATGAGTAATAAGAGGGGTATACTCCCTCTTCACGATGGACTCTCATAACGTGCTGTACCTCCAACTCCTCTTGGTTCAATTGGGGCACACCTCCTTCCATTTTCTGAAATTTTCAACAATCATTATAAAATTTGATTTCAAGGTATGTAATTGAAGGGAACTACTATAGGAACTTGCTAGAGTACTACACATGCATCAAAACTAATTTCTACCACTTAGAACAAGCATGCAAGCCCACTAAACATGTTATCTACAGCAGCAAAATATTCAAGATATACTCAACCAAATGAAATTCTAATTGGACAATCAAAGGAATCACATACCAAGGAGTAAATGTGCCAAATTTCAGACAGAAATCTGGGCTGAGCAAGGAGATCGAAAAATCGCGAGTTCTTGAGCAGAAACGCGAGTGAGAGAAACTTGGTACGAGTTTTTTCGGGAGAGAGAAGGTGCTGGGAGAAAGAGATGAAGAAGTGGGGCAAGGGGTGGCCCACACCACATGGTGGCGCGGCCCCCTTGCTGGCCGCGCCGGCCTATGGTGTGGCACCCCGGTGCCCCACAGGTCATCCTCTGGTGCTCCCAGGTGCCTCGTCGAAAAATAGGACCAACGGTGTAATTTTTGTAATTTTTAGAGAACTTTGAAAATGCACATTTCTGGGTATTAAATTAATGATTACTGCGCAGAAAATGATTTCTAAAATCTTAAATGACTAAAGCATATTGCAAAACAAAAGTGCTACAGCAAGTAAAATAGGTGAAAGGGAGAAAGAAAGAAAGAAGTGTTGTTTAGCTCTTTTATGCAATAAAATATACTTGTTAACAAGGTTGATCAAGTCTTGCTACCAAATAAATTTTATATGACATAAGAAGAAATAAACCTCAAATCAATCATGTTACCTTATATTGAATTGATATGGATCCAATCACAAGAGTTTGATATTCTTCTTTAGGCTCATATATAGGACAATCAATGGATCCCACTTTGATAGTTTTCACATTAAAAATTGTATTGACTCCACATACTTTATCAATCCTCTTGGGAAAATAGACAGTGTGTTCCTTATTATCAACATTGAAAGTAACCATGCCTTTATTGCAATCAATAACAGCCCCTGCAGTATTAAGAAAGGGTCTTCCAAGAATAATGGACATATTATCATCTTCAGGCATTTCCAACACAACAAAATCAGTTAATATCAAGCAATGTTGAGTAACTTGAACAGGAACATTTTCACATAAACCAACAGGAATAGCAGTAGATTTATCAGCCATTTGCAAAGATATATCAGTAGGTATCAATTTATCTAAATCAAGTCTCTTATAAAGAGAAAAAGGCATTACACTAACACCTGCTCCCAAATCACATAGAGCAGTTCTAACATAATTATTCTTGATGGAACAAGGAATAGTCGGTATACCTGGGTCTCCAAGCTTCTTTGGAATCTTACCATTGAAGGAGTAATTAGCAAGCATAGTGGAAATTTCCTCATTGGGGACTTTCCTTTTGTTAGTAACAATATCTTTCATATACTTTGAATAAGGAGGCAATTTAATAGCATCAGTCAAAGGAATTTGCAAAATAAAGGTTTCATCCAATCACAAAATTTATTATAGTGTTCCTCCTCCTTTGATTTTAATTTCTTAGCAGGAAAAGGCATTTGCTTTTGAACCCAAGGTTCTCTTTCATTACCATGTTTCTTTGTAATAAAATCTTCTTTAGTGTACTTTTTATTTTTAGCATGCTTTTCAGGTTCTTTTTCAATTTCTTCTTTATCAGGAGTATCATTCTTATCATTATCTTCCTCATGTTCATTACCACTTTCAGTTTCAGCATCAGAAATAGAAATACTATTAGGATCATTAACAGGTTCAGAGGATTCTACAACATTCTTATGTTTCTTTTTCTTTTTCTTAGATGGAGCACTAGTTTTAATTAGTTGAGAATCTTGTTCAACTCTTTTGGGATGCCCTTCAGGATATAGAGGATCCTGGGTAGAAACACCACCTCTAGTTGTTACTTCATAAGCATGTTTTTCTTTAGAATTATTTCCCAACAAGTCATTTTGCACTTTAGTAAGTTGATCAATTTGAGTTTGAACCATTTGAAAATGTTTAACAAGTATCTTAACATCATTGGAGGTTCTCTCCACAATATCATGCAATTCACTAATAGCTCGGGAATTTTCCATTAAATGATTCTCTACTCTCATATTAAAGTTTTCTTGCTTAACAATATAATTATCAAATTCATCTAAGCATTGAGCAGGAGATTTTGAATACGGAATATCTTCCCTAGTAAAGTGTTGAAGCGAGTGTACCTCAATCATGGATGAAGGGGAAATCGTCTCACATATATCTTCTATAGGAGGTAAATTCTTCACATCTTCAGGTTTAATACCCTTCTCTTTAAGAGACTTCTTGGCTTCCCTCATATCTTCATCATTCAATTTAATCATACCCCTCTTCTTCACTATCGGTGTCGAGGTTGGTTCAGGTGTAGACCAATCATCATGATTCCGGCCTATTTTAGCCAATAGTTCTTCAGCGTCGTCTGGAGTTCTTTTCCTGAAAACACAACCAGCACAACTATCCAGGTATGCCCTAGACTCAATAGTTAGTCCACTATAAAATATATCAAGTAAATCATGCTTTTCCAAATCATGGTCAGGCTGAGCTCTAATAAGAGAACAAAATCTAGCCCAAGCCTCAGGCAATTTCTCTCCATCTTCCTGGTCAAAATTATAAATTCTCTGCAAAGCAGCATGTTGAGCACTAGCAGGAAAGTATTTTCGAAAGAAAACATCACGCAAGTCAGTTGGACTTTTAATAGAACCAGGAGGCAAATTATTATACCAAGTTTTAGCATCATCCTTTAATGAGAAAGGAAAAATTTTAGCGACAAAATAAGTACGCATCTTGACATCATCAGAAAACACGCCACTAAGAGTAGATAACTCAGTCAAGTGTTCAACAGCACTTTCTTTTTCAGTACCACAAAAGGGTGTTTTCTCAACAATAGCTATATGAGATAGATCAAGAGAAAAATCATAATCTTTATCCCTAATGTTTATAGGAGATGTGGCAAATTTAGGATCAGGAGATGGTTATATCTAACAGCATGTTCTGCAAGCAACTTTTTAATTTTTCTTGCATCAGTAGTAGCCTTGCATTTTTCAATAAAATCATTATCAAGCTCTACATAATCTTCATCAAGATCATCACTAGAATATTCAACAGACTCAGGTGAATTAACAGGTGTAGCAGCATTAGGAGTTTCAGTATTTTCAATTTGTCTAGACTTAGCAATTGTAGCATCTAGAAAAGATCCCAATGAACCACTATCATCAAGCACACAGAAACATTATCAATATTATGAGAATTTTCAGATTCAGCAGAAGTACCAGCACGCGAAGCATGTGGCGGTGAAACAAGTTTATCAATCACAGAGGGTGAATCAAGAGCAGCAGAGGTACTCAGAGTTGTACCTTTTCTTGTAGTGGATGGTAATATGGCGATCTTAGTATCGCGAGGTTTACCCATAATGGAGAATTTGCAGCGAACAATATCAATCCAAGTGAACTTCCAAATAAAGCTATGCTCCCCGGCAACGGCGCCAGAAAATAGTCTTGATGACCCACAAGTATAGGGGATCGCAAAGTCTTCGAGGGAAGTATTACCCAATTTATTGATTCGACACAAGGGGAGACAAAGAATACTTGTAAGCCTTAACAGCGGAGTTGTCAATTCAGCTGCACTGGAAACAGACTTGCTCGCAAGAGTTTATCAGTAGTAACAGTTTTATGGCAGTGGAAATAGCGAAATAACAGAGCGTGAAATAAAGACAGCAATAGTGATTATAGTAAACAGCAGGATTAAAATACTGTAGGCACAGGGACGGATTTAACGGGCGTTGCATGGATGAGAGAAACTCATGTAACAACCAAAGCATGGGCATTTGCAGATAATAATAAAACGGTATCCAAGTACTAATCAATCAATAGGCATGTGTTCCATATTTAGTCGTACGTGCTCGCAATGAGAAACTTGCACAACATCTTCTGTCCTACCAGCCGGTGGCAGCCGGGCCTCTAGGGAAACTACTGGATATTAAGGTACTCCTTTTAATAGAGTACCGGAGCAAAGCATTAACACTCCGTGAACACATGTGATCCTCACATCACTACCATCCCCTCCGGTTGTCCCGATTCTTGTCACTTCGGGGCCATTGGTTCCGGACAGCGACATGTGTATACAACTTATAGGTAAGATCATAAACAACGAATATCTTCATGAATCAATAACATGTTCAGATCTGAGATCATGGCACTCGGGCCCTAGTGACAAGCATTAAGCATAACAAGTTGCAACAATATCATAAAAGTGACATCTACGGATACTAGGCACTATACCCTAACAATCTTATGACTATTACATGACCAATCTCATCCAATCCCTACCATCCCCTTCAGCCTACAGCGGGGGAATTACTCACACATGGATGGGGGAAACATTGCTGGTTGATGGAGAGGCGTTGGCGATGGCGGTGAAGATCTCCTCCAATTCCCCGTCCCGGCGAGTGCCAGAACGGAGACTTCTGGCTCCCGCGACGGAGTTTCGCGATGTGGCGGCGTTCGGAGGGTTTCTGGCGACTTCGACTTCTCCTATGCGTTTTCAGGTCGAAACCAATAAGTAGTCCGAAGGGGGGCGTCGGAGGCCAGCCGAGGGGCCACACCATAGGGCCGCGCGGGCCCCCCTGGGCCGCGCCGCCATATGGTGTGGGGCCCTGGGCCTCCACCTCCTTCGCCCTTCTCGCTCCGTCAATATTTTGGTAAAATAGGGCCATCTGAAGAAATTCCGAGGATTTTCCCGAAAGTTGGATTTCTGCACAAAAACGAGACACCAGAGCAATTCTGCTGAAAACAGCGTTAGTCCGTGTTAGTTGTATCCAAAATACACAAATTAGAGGCAAAACAATAGCAAAAGTGTTCGGGAAAGTAGATACGTTTTGGACGTATCAGTATGTTAGAATCTTGAATCCTCCTCCTTGTACTCAGTGGCGGAGCCACGCTTTGGCTGTGTAGTCATTTGACTACACAGTTTTTTGGCAATACAAGCTTAAACTGTGTAAAAAATAATTAAAAATGTGTACAAATATATGTATTTGACTACACAAGTTTAACATGACTACACATGGTTAATATTCTGGCTCTGCCACTACTTGTACTGATATTGTGAATAAAGGAAACTATGCTTAGAGTGCCATGGAGGATACTAATGTTTTGCAGGAAGAAAATGACAAAGAAATAAGCATGGGGATGCCCAATGCACCACCAAGAAGAGGAGAGTGGAATGATAAAACACAATAATATAATGAAAACATAAGTTTGGGCATATGTCCATGCATCCGCCAAACACGGAGATAGAGAACGAAGAGAAAAAATGAGCACGAAAAAGGAAGAATGGAGACCTCCCAAATATGATATTATTTCTCAAACTCAAAACTCATTAATCTTTTATGGAACTTTTTGTTATGATGCATCTTATGATGATATGCCTATTACTAATTTTATGGTTCCAAATAATGATTTTTTATAATGAGTATGTTTTGAATATGCAGTACAATAATGCTTTAGATCATGGTCGTATTTTGCGTGATATCCTCCATGCTTAGGAATTGCTACTAGCTTATGGGAGGATAAAAATGATAATTTTCTGATTTTTATGGTATTGTAATTCATGAGAGTTCTATATCATTCTTGGGTTCTCCTATTTACACCATAGACGATAAATATGATTTATGTAAACAAATCATGGTTTGAAATTATCCTACAGAAATCCTAGTTTCAACCATGATGTTAATGATGATATTATTTCTTGCAAGTATTTTGAGAGAGTGAAGCATGCTTATGATTGTCATGATATATTTAATGATCCTCTTCATGTTCCTACTAATTCCAAGTTGCATCTAAATGGATATATTGTTAAATTTGTTTCTACTAAGTCCAACTATTATGAAAGAGGATGTGTTGACCTCTTTATACTATTAATAATTATATTATGCATTCACATACTGATAATATGTAATGATATGCCTCCTTTTGATGGGATTTATTCCTATATAAAAAATGACAATGCATAGAAAGAAAGTTAAAATTTGTTGTTGCATGTGTTATATCTTGTGTTGCTCGCTTTCATCATCCAGTTCGACTATTATTTTTATCGGTGAGAGCACACCATTTGATCCTACTATTTTATTATGAAACAATTTTCAATGAAGAAGTAGGGAGGAATTCAAATCAATCATTGGCCATAGTATCCAAGTCCCCCCCCCCCCCACCTAAATAAAATGTACGAATTAGCCTAGCTATATGGATATAAACAAAACACTTTACGGGAGGCAACCCGGTTGTTTTTGTCTTGGTTTTTATTTGGAGTCCTTGATTTAGCAAGAAAGTATTATTGTTTTTGGTTTACTGGAGTTTTGAATAAAGCACCAAGTTTTACCCATTTTGTATATTGAAGTTGTTTATGCATATCTGGTGTTGTAGATTTGTACACGTTGCCGGTTACCAAAATATTTTTCTTTTAGCTAACTTCGATGGGCCAAGATTTCTAATATAGATAAACTTTTCGTTCTCTGCATGCTCAAAAATTGTGAAAATCCTAACAGTTCTAAGTGGTCGAAATAATTACGTTTTCTAGGACAGATTCTATCCTTTGATGCGAAAGTGGTTTGTTTGAGTTTCTTCTTGATTCTTTTTGTGTAATTTCAAATATTTTATATTTTGGAACTTATGAAACTCTCTGGACATTTCAATATATTTGGAGTTTGGATAGCAACTTAGACATTATCTTTATGCCACTAATATCACCCCGTAGAAAAAAATGGGAGAACTTTTGTGTTGAAGTTTTCTGAGAGGGAATGGTGGAACATCAAACAAATAGCTATCCAAAAATGGTAAAACCATAAGCTTGGAGATGCCCAAGGCACCTTGCTGGACTTATCACACTCTGGGTTTGACAACTCTAAACTTCATCTTATAGCAATGTATGACTTTTGCAATAACTTGGACTATCTTTATCTATTTTTAGTTTTTAGTTTTGTTTAGAAATCTTGCTTTTGAATAAAATACCACCGCAAGTAGATTTTATTAGTGCTCATAATTTAGCTACTAGAATAAAATTAAGTGTAAGTTTGGATGCTATTAAAGAAATGTGAACGGATGAATAGTTACATATGAGGAACTCATGATTAGTCTTACACTTTGTGTGATATTTTATTCTTAAGCTTTTGTGGTACTAGAACCCGTTTACCTCTTACGTTTAAATATAAGTTTATCTTTTAGGTTAGGAAATGAGTAGTACTAGGGGCATTTTTGCATGGTTCTTCCTACTGTGGTCAAACTTCTCGCTATTTGCTAGGCTTTCACATACTAAACATGAATTAGTGTTTGTGCATCGAACTACCTAGAGCTAAGTTATTCAAGTGAGTCCACTATATCTAACTATACATGGCTTTCAATGCCATTTCAAGTATATTTCTCATGGGCCACTTTATTTAGATTCCAAATATTTTATGCTTTTGTCTATGATTTGCATGAAAAAATATTTATGGGGTGCCCACGAACTTGAAAGCCAGCCTAAAAATAATAAAATTTGACATAGTAAGAAATAGTATTTGTATTGTTTTGTTGACCTAGTAAGAAAGAGTTCCCATCCCTACTGTCCCTACTGGCAAGCATTCGGTGAAGATCGTTATCAATTCTTCTAACATAGTACATGGTAATAGTGGGTATTTGTGTGCATGCATCAATCTTCCTCGTCCTACCTTACGAGCTGCTGCCTCGATTGTCGATTTGTTGGAAGATATATGAATTGATCGTTGAAGTTTCCGTAGAAAAAACAAATGCAGTAGCCCTGCAGCTGAGTTGCAGTGTTGAGCTCGGCAAACAAATACCAGATCAGGCTCGGAGGTGAACTCCACCTCGATTGTCACTAGTAGAAAAAGACGCTTTGGTTTTTTTTAGCTCCAAACAGCATTAGCACCGGTTGTGCTACGAACTCAGACTAAAGGTTGCATTAGCACCGATTTGAGAGGCTAGAGTTTTAGCACCGGTTCGACTGACGCCAACTCTGCTCCCCACGCATCTCCACACACACACACACACACACCCTCTCTGTGGATCGCTTTTTTTTTTTAACTCTGTAAAGTACAAAAGAAATTGATAGAAAATTCAGAAAATAAAATCTTTTGAGATTCATGTATGTTACGCAACCTACTATTAGGAAAAATTAACAAATTTGAATTTAACTTTTTTGCATAAAAAGTTTAAAAAATGTAAAATGGCATTAATTTTTTGCATACGACGTCGGAATAAAGCGTATAATATATTAAAATGATCGTGGGAAAAAGTTACATCCGAATTCACTGGGATTTACTAGGTTAGTCAATTTTTAGATTCTCAAAATTCCAAATAAAAATATGAAAGCAGGAAGATTTTAGTTTTTGCTAGAAATTTAGAATTTTTTTATTTTTAAAAATTAAAATAAATAATTGAATAAAGATTACTACTACCCCTTAGCAAATTTTTAGATTTTCAAAATTTCAAATTTATGGTTTGGCAAAAAAATATTAAAAAATTAAAACTAAAAATAACAAAAAAATAGTACAAATAAAAAGTTAATGTTTATTATTTATTCAAAATGATTATTACATCATTACTTTTGTTTATTAAAACAATTATTTAAAATTGAAACAATAAAGAAATATGACATCGATCAACATGTTAATAGGATTGATACGATACTAGTATCACATACATGCGCGCGAAGCACTTGGAAGCGGGACGGGAAGGAACTCAAAAGTTAAGCGTGCTAGTGGTGTAGTGCGAGGTTGGGTGACCGAGCGGGAAGTTTGACCACGAGTAAGTATTTGACTAGAGATAAGTGCAGTTAGAGACTAAAGTTGTCAATTGATTCAAATATTAGAAATTCCGAAAATAAAAAGAAAAAGAAGAGAGAGTGGAAAATAATTCGAAAAAAAATTAGATATAAAAAAGGCACCGGTAGCGGTGTTCTACCACGACAACGTTTTGAAACGTTTTCCTGCCGCGGCAGACTCTTTAGCTCGAGCGAGCGGCAGCCGTCACGTAGTGCCCCTTTAGCACCGGTTCGTAACTGAACCGGTGCTAAAGGTGGGGCCTTTAGCACTGAATACTTAACATCGGTTGGGCAACCGGTAAAAAAACCCCTTACAACTGGTGCTAATCCCCCGTTTTCCACTAGTGTGTCTTCAGTGCTCGTGCGAAGTTATCCTTGACGAATATTTGATACCTGGAGACACGGGGACCCACGGCGCGGACGGAGGGTCACAGTGGAAAGCTTCTGGTTTTGCGTGGCGGGAAACATGGGATGATACCCCAGAAACGTGTACGAGGAGGCCTAGCTATGTTGTCAGCACGCCGATCCGAGGCCAGTTCCGGAAGGCCCTTCGGTTGCCGACCCGCTGGCAAATGCTGCCGGCCGATGCATAGGAACGTAACAGTAGCAGGGACCCAGGGCAGGCACGCATGATTGCCCCGTATCTGGCTGCAGGTTATCGCCGGCCGGGGATAACGATGCGGTCTGCCGCCGTTGAAAATGGAGGATTCAGAGTCGATCCAACTGAATTCAGTGATGACGGTCGAGCAAGATAGGGACACCGCTCGGCCTACGTGCTCGCGTATATCACTGCCAAATCCTCGTGCGTCATTCGATCGCATGGTTGGCAGGACCGCCGCATACACGCATCGCTCCATCTTAATTTGTCTCCGGTCGGTTGCGCTCCCAAGGTCAACACACGCATGCGTCCACAGGCACAGAGCGGCGAAACAGGAGCTGACCGACGCTAATTAAGCTTCTCTCCTGCTTCGGGCCAGGTACAGAAACAGTGCGCGGTTTACTGTTGATCGAAGCTTCGTGGCCACGGAGCCGGCCGGATTGCAGCTTCGGACAGGAGCATCACGTACTACGGCGGGCGGAGAGGTCTGTATTGTGTGTGGTTGGTATCATCCGGCCGTTCTGATCCTGCGGCCCGTCAAATTCTGTCACCTCGTCCGCCTTCCTCCACTTGGCTGCATGGATAGGATGTTTCCCTCGCCACTGCCACTCCCTCTGACCGGTGAATAGTATTGCGTCCATCAATCGCTCCGAGTCAGCTCGGCTGGCCGTGCATGCGCCGCGCACGGACCACGGCAAAAGGTTGTGCGGCTATTTGCCTGACGAAGCTGGCATTGCCTTCCGGATGTCTTTTGTAGTGCACTACACTTCTTCTCCGGTCGTCTGAGACCTCACGCGCGCCGAGTACTGAAGAAGGGAAACTGATGCGAGCGCCAAGGCAGCAGCTGCTAAATTTTACACCGCGCTCACGGAAAAGAAGCTAGCTTTTGGCCTGGGGGAAAACGTAAGATCAAACACGATCAGGGATGGTGCAACTGATTAACAGAAGCACAGCACACGAGAGGTGGGGGATACATGCCGTATCTTCCTTGTGATGTTGGCGTCCGATCCTAGCTTTGTCGCTTCTGGCTACCTATTTGGCTGTGTACCTGGTCCACCGCCAGTCCACAGTGTCCACTGGTCCATGGTTCCGGCCGTTTTGCTCAGGTGAAGCACGGAAGCCTACTACGGTTTAACTGCCCGCCGGCCGCCGGCGTCAGGTAGAAGGTTGCTAGAACATGTCTAGCATATGCCGTAAGCAGCGTTGAAGTTTTTATCGGACAGTCGACACCGAACAGATGCTAGAAACGTGCATGCATTATCCGTAAAAAAAATTAGGGGGTCAGAAAAGCTCTCCCGTTCGACTTCTACTGTTCTACATACGCGACCTGCGCAGCCAAACCCAACGTGACCTCTATGTGCGCTGAAGTAGCTGGAGAACTAAAATTTCCCCGCCACGCCCAAGCTTTAGCGCATCCCTGTTCCGCCGCCTAAATCCGTGCCATCATTTTTGGCCGCCTCGTCCCTACCCCGCCACCGCCGAGCGAAATCTCACGGCTGACCGGGTATTCTTCCGCTGCCCACACATGTCGCCGCCGCCGAGTCCGGCAAACCACATCGTGCCGCTACTAGGTAAAATCTCGTGGGCTGACCAGGTATTCTTCCGCTGGCCACACCTGCCGCCGCCCGCCATAGATGTGATGTGGAGGTCCGATTCGGAAGCGCCTTCGACCTAGGCGACCAGATCAGCCTCATCGGAGCCTGTTCTTTCTCCTCATCCGTTGTCCATTCGGGAGCCGCCCGAATCAACCGCATCGACTCCGCCGCGGTAAGATCTTGTTATGCTTGTTCTTCAAGTTCGATCTATAGTACTGTTGATTCGGTTTTGATATTGGATTGTTCTAGGTGAGTTCAATGTTGGCCGCGGAGTTTATTCGTCGTCGAACAATTCAGACATCGACTATTTGCTCAAGGATGATGGCACCGAGCATATGATTCTCATCCTCGCTATGAAGGAGCTCGGGGATAGAACCAAGATGAACAAGCGGTGCGGATCGATTGTCAGTCATGTTTGCATCCCATGAAACCGATCGCTCGGCCACGCCACCCTCGTGCAAGACTACTTTGCCGAGGTCGAGCAAGACTACATAATGGGCTACTATCTTGCCGAATGCATCTATCCGTCTTGGGAAACATTTATGAAGACCATCCAATCCCGAGAAACAAAGAAAGAAGCTCAAATTTTCAAGGCACAAGAAGCATGCCAAAAGGACGTTGAAAGAGCTTTTGGTGTTTTGCAAGCTTGGCTTGCCATTGTCCGTGGTCCAACTTGGTTTTAGGACAAAAAATACCTCCACAACATATGTTGTGTGATTCTTCAGAATATGTTCATGGAGGATGCATTAGATAGTGTTAAACTTGGATTTATTCCCTGACAATGTTGGTAGCCGAGTAAACCCACAAAGGAAACCCAAATCACACCCTCCCGGGTCGGCTCAAGGCTCAGCAGTCATTGACTCGGAAAAGTCGTTCAAGAGTTCTCATTATTTTTTTGCCAAATGAAACATATTTTAGAGAGAGTTAAGCTAAAACAGCGATGAGCGTATCTACTTGCCGTCGCGCACCCTACTGGCCGCCGGCATGGCCAGAGGGACCGACATCATCGGGAGGCCAGCACACACCCCAAATCTGACGCTCCTGCTGCGCTAAGAGGCTCTCTAAGGCATAACAACGACGCTCAGTCCTGGGCATGAAATGATCTCCGCCCTATCATGCTCACGACAGTACCGCTCCCTCTGCTCCTCCGCCTTCCGACGCGCCTAGGCCTCCACCATGGCGCCATTGGGTTGCCGTCGAGACCTTGGCGGCTGCGTGCTTGTCTGCCAAGGCTTGCCGCACGGCAGCCATAATCTGGCGAACGGCACCGTCGTGTTGGACGGTCTCGAACGAGGCAAGCAGAACCTGCGCTTGTCGGTGACATCCGGGATGTCGAGGTCATTGACGTCGTTGAGGTCCGCATCTACTATCTCGCCGACCACGGATTGTTGTAGCTACGCAAGCACCGCCGGTGACGCATGCGCCTACTAGCGCCACCCGAGCCCCCGCAAGCGATGTATGCGCCTTTGCTAGGTCCGTGTCTATCTAAGCTGTCAAGGATGCAGCCTGCGCCCCCATATGCGCCATTGTCGCCGCCTCCGCATGTACTATGGCGACCGGCGATGACCTCACGTGAGGCGGCCACCCACATTCCCTTTACGTAGGTCCCGTACTGCTCCTCGGTTTCCTCCTGCTCAGCATACACCACGATGAATGCCTCCCTCGTGGTGAGCTCCGCCATGTTGTCGTCCAGGCAGAGTTGCAGTTGTAAGCTGGTATGGTTTTGGGCTGCTGAATCGCACGCCTCCTCTCTCCATATCATTGATATATATATAGGAGATTACAAGGGTTAGACTTGGCTTGCAAGCCAAGTTGATTACAAACCGAATCAATCTAAGATTACAATCTAAACTAACTAGGACTCTGCCTAGCATACGGTATAGAAACCGTATGTGTCTCCAACACGCCCCCGCAGTCCGAACCTGGTGAATCAACAAGGTGAAGACTGGTCCTGAACTCATGAAATAATGCAGACGGTAGACCTTTGGTAAATATATCAGCATATTGTGATGAAGAAGGAACATGTAAAACTCTGACAGCACTGAGAGCCACCTTTTCCCGCACAAAGTGAATGTTAAGCAATGTGTTTGGTCCTGCGATGCTGTACTAGATTGTGAGCAAGATATACGGCGCTGACGTTGTCACAAAAAACAATGGTGGCTGTCCTGACAGGTCGACGAAGCTCATCAAGTAACTGCCGTATCCAATAGGACTCGGCCACAGCGGCAGCAATAGCTCGGTATTCTGCCTCAGCACTAGAGCGAGAGACAATGGTCTGCCGGCGTGAAGACCATGAGATCAAATTGTCCCCAAGAAACATACAAAAACCAGAGGTGGAGCGTCTGGTATCCGGGCAACCAGCCCAATAGGCATCTGAATAGGCAATGAGGGTATGAGATTTAGAGGGAGAGAGAGTAAGTGAGAGATCAAGTGTGCCTTTTAGATAACGCAAAATACGTTTGATGAGATGAAGATGAGGCTCACGAGGATCATGCATGTGAAGACATACTTGCTGAATAGCATATGCAATGTCTGGACGGGTTAGTGTGGCATACTGGAGAGCGCCAGCGAGGCTGCGATAAAGAGAAGGATTAGAAACAGGATCACCTGAATTGGCTGAAAGCTTGGCTTTAGTATCAACTGGAGTGGAAACAGGATGGCAATCGGTCATACCCGCCCGGTTGAGAATATCAAGGACATATTTCCGTTGGGAGAGGTGCATGTGATCGGATGTACGAGATACAGAGATGCCGAGAAAGTGATGGAGAGGACCGAGATCCTTCATGGCAAATTCTTTGGCGAATAAATTAATAAGCGAGTGGAGAGCTGAAGTAGATGACGCGGTTAGAATGATATCATCGACATATAGAAGGAGATATGCAGTGGTGGTGCCTTTGTGAAGAATAAACAGGGAAGCATCAGATTTGGATTCAAGAAACCCGATGGACCTAGCATAGGTGGCAAAGCGTTGAAACCGGGCTCGTGGTGCTTGCTTGAGGCCATATAGGGACTTATGGAGCCGACATACATTGTCAAGATGATGGGGGTCGACGAAGCCGGAGGGTTGCTGACTGTAAACAACCTCATCGAGGTAGCCATGAAGGAAGGCATTTTTTACATCAAGTTTATGAATTGGCCATGAAGAGGAAATAACAAGAGATCGAACTAGGCAAATAGTAGCTGGTTTGACAACGGGGCTAAATGTCTCATCATAGTCAATGCCAGGTTGTTGAGAAAACCCCCGAATGACCCATCGAGCTTTGTGACGAGAAAGAGAACCATCGGAGTTGTATTTGTGGCGAAAGATCCATTTGCCACTCACAATGTTGGCACCAGGAGGAGAAGGAACAAGAGTCCATGTTTTATTTAGAGTGAGGGCATCATACTCTTCCTGCATAGCATGACGCCAATTAGGATCGCGAAGAGCGGTTAGATAATTGTGGGGCATAGGAGAGGTGGCAATGGCAGAAATATTAAGTTTTGGCCGAGGTTCAGGTTTGTGCCCAGTGAAAGTCCTTGTGCGGTGAATAGGAGGTGGTGCTGGTGCTAGTGAGGGGCTCGGAGTAGGCGAGCATGGTGGAGATGGGCTGGGTGGAGGGTGGTGTGCCGCGGTAGGAGAAGCAGGTGGGCTCGGTGGTGGGTGGTCTGCCGCGGCAGGAGAAGTAGGCACGGCAGGCTGCCGAGATTCCGTGACAGGCTGCCGTGGCTCTACGGCAGGCAAATTTGCTGCCGCGGCAGGGGTGCTGGCAGAGACAGCGATGGGTACACTAGCGGAAAAAGGGCTAACTGTGGCGCACCATTTTTACTTTCTGTGGCGCACGAGGCCGTCGCCACAGTTGCCACGCGACTAGTATTAGAATTATGTGGCGCAGTACTAGGTGCGCCACAGAAGTTTGGAATTCTGTGGCGCACGTGGATTAGTGCGCCACAGAATCTTAGACAATTCTGTGGCGCACCAGGAACGTGCGCCACAGAATTTGGCGCCAGATTTTGTGGCGCACTACCTTTCCATGCGCCACAGAATATTTATAAGTTTTTATGGCGCACTGCCAGTGCATGCGCCACAGAATGTTAATTTTTTGATTTTCGAATTTTTTCCATTTCTGCAGTATATACTGGTATTTGACAGGAAATATACAGGTATATACAGGAAATACATAGCACATTCCAGAAATAATAGAATTACTCACAAATGACACATAAATTACATGATACACACAAATCTTCATCATTACATCATTTAGATCCAAATTATTACACAAGTACAAATATGTTCATCTTCGCGTACATCGTCACCGGCCACCTAGACTAAAGTAAAGTAGAGTACAACCGCGGTGACGGTGAGTAAGAGGGGGACCAAGAACTTCAGCCGGTTCTTCTTCTTCCCCACGTGTGCCCTCCACTGTGCTACCGCCTCCTCTCTAGTCGCGTATCCCTTGTAGTTGTTCCCGCTGAACTTGTGCACCTGTTCGAGACAGTCCTGCCACTCCTCGTAGACACTTGGAACCCGACCCTTGTACACAATGTATGTCGGCATCTCTATTGACAAGGCATATTAGTATATCATATTAGTACATCATGCATATATATATGTTGATAAATATTAGAGCAAAGTATATAGTAAAGTTGAGCACGGCAACAATAAGTTTGCGACGCGCACACACAAGACGACGTCCACCGATACACATAAACCGATGAACATAGTACTTAGAGTTTAATTACGACCCACACAAAAGACGACGTCCATCGATATATATACAAACTAACCGATGAAGATAGCTAGTACTTAGAGTTTATCACACACTAAGTCAAGGCTCGCAGGGCTCCGGGAACGGCTTGTACAGATCTTTCGTAATCCACGTCCTCGTGTCACCCTGCGCTTTGAGGCGGTGTTCGATGTCCCTCTTGCATAACGCTCTACCCTGGTTCAAGGGCCCTCCCCCTGTGATGACGTCTTGAATGATGATATGTGATAACTTGACCTGGGTATCATGGAAGTCTTCTCTGAGGTCATCATCGTTGATCCGCGCCAACTTTTCGGCCCATCCTCGGAGAGCAGATGGCAGCAACAAGTTCTGGCTATCCCGGACAAACCCTTTTAGGTGATGCATGACATAGAAGGCCTCCAGAGTGCTGTTTTCCGGCTGCTTGACACAGGGGAACTCGAACACGTGCTTGAACTTGTGTTTACCATCATCCCTGAAACATTCCGCCTTTTCTTTGAAGGCGCCTCCCTTTTTGAAGTAGCCCTCGAGAGCATCATCTAGCACACCCCTTATTCTGGCGTAGTTCTTCTTTTTCGCACTCCCCGAGTCGAAATAGGTGGCAAGAGAATACTTCGGGGCGATGGAGATGAGTACGCAGTACGTGTCTCTGCGCAACACAAATTTGGAACAAGATCGATGTTGGAAATGAGCAATGGAAAAGAAATTTATTACAGGGCTAGCGGATGTGTACTTACTCGGGAAAGTAAGCCAAGAGGATGTTGTCCTTCCTCTTGTTGTCCAAGAAGCACTTCTGTAGGTACAACGAAGCCCGGACCCGCACCGCTGATAAGGCCAACTGGCTTTCACGCATGTAGTAGGGATCCGCTATCGCGACGTCCGGGGTACTCTCTCTCTTGATCTTCATCGCCAGATTGAGCGCGAATAGGCGGACCAAGTTATAGTCCAGCCTTCTCGAGTGGAATAGCTTGAAGATGTCCTCGTACGCTATAAAGAATATATCCGCGGGGGCATCAGTGACGAAGCCCACATCTCTTGGCACCCTGACCGTGAAGACCGGGTAATTTGGATCTTTGTCCTTAAGAAGGATATTCTCTAGGACCAGGATACTGTCCTGCAGAGGCAGCATATCTCCGGAAGCGAGGTGGTGCAGCTCCGGACCCAGTATTGGTTTGCCAGCTTCATGCATTCTGGTCAAGCCATCCTTGCTGGGAGGTACCATGGAGTCCCGATGACGGATCGTCGGAGGTGGCTGGCTCGCAGACTTCTCCTTGTTCTTACTAGGTCTTTTACGGGGCTTCTTCGGAGCAACGGCCCCGACGCTTCAAACTGCTCGTTGACCTTCTTGAGTAGCGTATTAGGGCTGAAGATGTTTGCGGCGGTTGGCTCTTGTGTATCGGCTGCCGGAGGCGTCTCTTCAGAGAAGCCGCGGAACACCAGGCGCTGTTTGGTTGCCTTGGGCGGGCCAGCTTGTTCGTCGCGAGCGCGGAATGGTTCTTCATCCGCGCCCGCCATGTACAAATCATCTATGTCGGCGCCGGTGTTGAGGTAGGCATTGACGTCTACCGGCCCATCATCATCGATGTCATCTTCCTTGGGTGATGGGATGGGCGATAGCGGTGCAGCGGCCTTGCCTTTAGGCTCCGCCGGTGGCGGTTGAGGCGTTCTCCCAGCAGTTTCTTGTGGCGGCTTGTTGTGGCGGTGACGACGGGAGGAGCTGCCCTCGACGATCGGCTGCCGGATGATCGAGGAGGCGCCGGTGGAGCGACCCCCAAGACGGATCTGGGTCTTTGGCCATACCATGGTATAGCCATGGCAGTTCTCAAGTGTCAGGTGCTCGTCGGCTCCCTCGGGTTGTATTGGGGGGTCCATGTCTTCGCACCCCGGCAACACCCGACCCAAAGTGACCTTCAGGACGTTGGCGTCCATAGCCACGGTGTGCAACGTGGTGCTCTTCGGTTGTATGATCATTCCCGTGGCAACATCCTTCAACTCGCCGCCGGGCGCGCAATGAAGGAGCACGCAAGGAGTGTCCTGAGTAATGTTGGGCATCATTAATTAGATAGCCGGGTATCAAAACGCATGAAGGAGATGGCATGGAATAACTAATTAGTTAACTACCTTGGTGATGGCGTTGAGCTGTGCTAATGTGGAGACAGTGGCGGCCGGCCTATCAATCTTCTGCGGCTCGGGTGCATTATGAAGCACCACCGCCGCCGGCTGCGCCTTGGTAGCCTCGGCAGGAGCGGGGGGCACCGGTTCATCCAACTCCATCGGCTGCCCCGCGGCGATGGTGGGCGGCGGGGTAACCAGATCCGGAGATGGCGACACGTTGAAGATCGAGTTGCTGGCCCCGGCGCTAGGCACTTGTATCGGCCCCACCTGACCGGCCGCATTCCACGCAGCTATCCCCTCGAGGACCTGAGGGGGCAGGAAATCGCGGAGCTTCTTCTCGAAAAGCTTGTCCACCTCTTCTTTGTCCATCGAGTTTGCCTGTTTTTCCTCGAGCATGGAGACCTTCTCCTCAGCTCTTCCACCTCGGCTTTATCCTCTGATGACATCGCGCTCCTCCTTCTCTTCTTGCTGCTTTCCTCTTTGTAGTACTCGCGAAACTTCATGCTTGTACCAAAGCCGCAGACACGTCCAGCCGACGTCGGCGGCTTGGATATTGGCCTCTCCTTGTAGGCATTCAACGCCCTGTTGAAAGGCGTGTCCCACGGCTCCGTCGAGCCCTGGGACGACGATTCGTCCTCGGGGCGATCGGCCGCCGCCAACTGCTCGTTCTGCAGACAAGGATAGGGTGAACACATTTAGGGCATTGCATTCACGTCATATATGTAATATGTGCAGCAATGGACCGCGCGAGTAAATTCCCTTACCAGCTTTTCCTCAAACTTCTTCACGTCTTTATCCTCGGTAACGAATTCCATGGTAGTCCTGTCCAGAGTGTAGCGGGCCCGGACAAAGTACCTCACCTGCAAGTTGGTCATTTTCAACCATGGGTTCGGTTTCCCAGCACGTGCAAGTTCTTCGTCCTCCTTTTCCCAAATGGGAATCTTTCCTCTATAACCGCCGCTTCCAAGGTGATGTGCTCCTAAGTTGAGCTCATGCATTTGTCTACCCCACTCCGTCCATGCTTTCGCATCCTCGCTTTCCAGCTGCTCCTTGAATATCTGGAACTCTGCTTCATCGAGCATCGGCTCACCCTTCTTAATACTCTCAAAGCTTTCACCTTTGTTGATCTTGGCCTTCACCCGGCTTTTCCAGCTGCTCAGGGCGTTGCTCATCTTCGTGATGGCCAATCTATTCACCGGGTTGGATCTTTCCAAGGTATTGTATGGCGCCGGGAACGTGTACCGTCGGTGAAGCTTCCGAAGGCAGAGCTCGACCAAATGCTCATTGCCTTCACCTCGGAGATTCACCGTGTTGATCGACATGCTTTCCCGGACAATGCACCCGAGTTGCATGCCGTACCCAGCGGCAACATCCAAAGGCTCCTTTGGCTGCCCACTTTCGGAGACCAATGTGATCTCGCTGGTGGTGTTGGCGAGCACCGTCGGCTTCCGATCCTTCCGCGGCTTCTTCTTCTTCTTAGCAGCCGGGTTGCCGCTGCCGTCATCCTCCCCGACGCCGTCACCCCCCGTGTGGTCGCCGCCGTCGGTGGTGGGTTCATACTCCTCCTCCTCCCCGGCTTCAGTCATCTGACGGTCAGCTCCGACTTCCTCCGCCGCCAAGTCCACCTCCTCCTCCTCTTGTCGCTGGGAGGGGCCGAATTCCCAGAACGCGACGTTCGCCGCTCTGGCTTCCTCTTCGAGGCTCATGGCGGCCTTAGAAGTGCCGGCCACGTTGTCGTTGGCCGACATATTTGCAATTTCTATAAAGAAGAGGATGAAATCTATTAGTACAATTGTCGGCCGAAAAATTCGGCATGACCTTTGCTAATTTTTGGACATAGGAGCCCCATTTCTCAACCGAAACGGAAGTGAATCAACGTTTCGGGAGAAATGGGCAGCTCATTTGAAGTCCCTGCAACAATTCACATAACAAAATAGTCCAACAGCAAGCATCTCAGCAGCAGCCAACAATATATATCAGCAACAGCAGCCAGCAATAGCAGCAACAGCAGCAGCCAGCAATAGCAGCAATAGCAGCAGCCAGCAACAGCCAGCATGCAATAGCAGCAACAGCACCACAACTTCTTTTTCTTATCAAGCCAGCAACAGAAATAGCCAGCAACAGCCAGCAATAACAGCAAACAACACAAGTTCTTTTTCTTATCAAGTCAGCACCAGCCACCATGACAAAAAAATCCTTCACTTGTTAGAAATAGAGAGCCTGAACTTCTCTGGTTAGCCTGTACATTTCATGCTCAGTATACATTTCATGCTTAGCCTGTACATTTAAAATAAGCAAAGGCTATACATTTCATGCTTAGCATGTACATTTAAAATGAAGTGACCATAACATAAAATGAATTATATCCCTGGTAGCATACCCACACTCTACCTTGCTACTGCTACACTGTACATGCATGATTTATATCCCTTGTAGCATACCATCATATTATTTACAATGAATTAAAATGCAGGGATCATACAAACACAGACTTGCTATCATTTACTGGAGCATATCAAATATCAGATATCAAGTGTGTAGCTATGATCACATCCAGTTCCTTCATTTCACAGTCCATTAATTGAATGAGATTCAGTAGACCATGCAAATAAATAAAAACTGTTGCAGAGATATATGCACATCATTTTATAAGCAGTAAGCCACTTATTTGAAACCAGTAAGCTCATTTTATAACCAGTAAGCCACTACTGCTTGCTTGCTTCATCACAATAAAATGATAAACCTAGACATTACCACCTTGCTTGCTTGCTTGCTTGCAATTTAACAGTAGCAATTTAACAGTAGCAATTCTGTGGATAAAATGATAAACCTAGACATTACCACCTTGCTTGCTTGCACTACTGCTATACACTACTGCTATACACTTACCAGTAATGAACAGTTTCAGAATTGTAGCATATCATGTATCATATGAACAGCTTCAGAACTGCAGCCAAGTACAAATCATCACAGTAAAAGGGAGACAATTTCAGACCAGACCAATGTAGCCAATGTAGCATATCAGACTTGAAATGCTAAGGGGACCAAACCAGACCAATAAAAGGGAGACAATTTCAACTGTAAAATACCAATCCAACAAGTGCATCATAATTTTAATTGGGCATCTGATCTGGTAGCAATTTATCCTTAGGTTCATCACAATAAATAAATTCCACATGGATCAATTGATAACAAGAAAGGGCCAGGGTCCCCTGTATCAATTTGACAACACGTGACAGCTACAGTATAAACTTGTGCATGGATTCCTGCACATAGTATCTATCAGAAATGTGAATGTATACATTCTTTGGTAACATGAAAGGCCTAAAATTAATGGTGCAGAAGAAGAGGGGAGGGGGTCCGGGCCGGAGAGGGGAGGGGGAGAGGAGAGGGGCAGACGCTCACCTGCGGATGAGGGGTCGTCGACGAGGATGCGGGCGACGGCGAGGCTCCTCTGGGCGCGGGCTCCTGCTCCTCCTCTCCTCCTGGGCTGCGGCGAGGCTCCTCGCGCGGGCGGCGGGCTCCTCTGGGCGGCGGTGATGCTCCTCGATCTGGGCGCGGGCAAGCAGGAGGGCGGCGAGCGGTTGGGCGCGGGCGAGCAGCACGCCGGCGAGCGGTTGGGCGCGGGTTCGCAGCACGGCGGCGAGTGGTTGTGGCTCGATCGACGGGCTAGGGTTGAATTGGAATTGGGGGAATTGGGGAAGGAGAAAGAGGGCGAACCGGTATATGGCTAAGTGTTGGAATTCGTGGCGCACCTGCCAACATTGTTGGCTGAGGTGCGCCACAGAATTCCAACACTTAGCCATATAGTTCTCGTGTGGCCAGTTTGGAATATGCCAAGTGTAAAATTTCTGTGGCGCACCAAAGCTAACATGCGCCACAGAAATTTATGGAATTCTATGGCGCATGTTGGCTTTGGTGCGCCACAGAAATTTTACACTTAGGCATATTTCTAAATCCCTGCATCATATTAGCTATTGTTTTATTTATACATTCCAAGAAATGAAGGTTCAATTAAAAGTATTTCCTTTAATACATTCCAAGAAATGAAGGTTCAATTATGCAAGTTAATTAATATAGATAATTCAAAAAAGTACATATATGGATGTTTGTGTCATACACACACATATACACACATATATGGATGTTTGTGTCATACACACATTTATGGATGTTTGTGTCATACACACACATATATACTTCTCGGTTCCGATCGGTGGCTAGCTAGCGTTTCTTGACAATGTTCTTGCCCTTCTTCATCGCGGTTGTTGAATACTTTAGCCCGGCCACCTTGAGATTTCTTCTCGTGTACGGGCAACCTTTAGCCGGTAGGGTGGTCTTCCTTCTTACTTTCGAATAAGTAGTAGGCTTGTCGAAGTACTTGTCAAATTCCTCTTCGATCTTCGGATCGCCGTTCTTGTCGATGTCTTGCTTGTCGGCTTCTCCTTCCATTCCGATGATGCTCCTCTTGCCCCTCCTCACGACCACACGGCTGGGCTTTGACGGGTCGGTAATGAAGAAGCATTGGTCAACTTGGCTAGCGAGCACCCACGGCTCATTTTTCGCGGAGGGGGTCTTCGATTTGGCATCGGGTATAACCATGGTGGTGAAATATAGTCCATCTTTTTCGACGCTCTTGGCCCATCTCACACGGAACATCGGCATCGTCACTCCAACGTAGTCGAGTTCCCAAATCTCCTCGATCCTTCCGTAGAATCTTTCCTTGACATCAGTCTTGTCATCGGTGTAGGATAGCATAGTTACTCCTGAGTTTTGATATTCGCTATTCTTGTCCTTTTCCTCGGTGTAGAATCTATAGCCGTTGATGTCGTACGACTGATAGGTCCTTACGTTGTGCCCGGGTCCCTGTGACAGGGAGAATATGAGTTTCTGCTCTTCAGTAGAAGGCATCGGCGTGGGACTTTCCAGTAGCCTTTTCTTGAACCACCCCGTGAAGCTGGAGGTGCTTTTACTCCTAGGAGGCACTCGAAAAACCTCTCGAGCTCCTCCTCGCTCAGAGTGAAGCAGGCAGGTTTAAGCACCACCACCTCATTCTTCTTAGCCCTTTTGTGGTGACCCTGAGTCGTTTCCGTCTGTTCATCATCATCATCACTATCGGTGGGGTACTGAAGTTCTTTCTTGAGGCCAAGCAATTTCAGGTCGGTTCTTGCTTTCGGGCCATCCTTGGTCCTCTCCGGCATGTTCATCAGAGTGCCAAGTAGGCTCTCGGTAACGTTTTTCGTGATGTGCATGACATCGAGGCTATGGGGCGTGTGGAGGACCTTCCAGTACGGCAGGTCCCAGAAAACAGACCTCGCTTTCCATACTCCCAGCAGCGGCGATTCCCGCGGTCGCTTCTTTCCCGGCGCGGGGCACTCTTCCCAATTTTCCAAAAGCTCGGATATTTCTTCGCCGCTCCTCGGTCGTGGGGCTCTTCCGAGCTCCTCTTCGCCATTGAACAGATCCTTGCGTTTTCTCCACGGGTGATCGAAGCGAAGCCACATTCGAGTCCCTTGGAACACAGTTTTACAAGACCCGGGAGCCTTCGGCAGCTGCAGATGCGGGGTCTTATCCATGCACTTGACACATGCCTTGAATCCGTGGTTCACCTGGCACGATACATATGCGTAACCAGGATAGTCCTGCACTGTCGTTAGCAATGCGGCTCTGAGAGGGAAATAATCTCTTTTGTACGCGTCCCAAGTACGGGCCGGCGTCTGCCACAGCGTGGCTAACTCCTCTTTCAACAGACCGAGATACAGATGCATGTCCACGCCCGGTTGTTTTGGCCCCTGAATAAGAATACTCATGTGTACGTACCGCTGCTTTGTGCACAGCCAGGGGGGAGGTTGTATGGCCATACAAACACGGGCCAGGTGCTATGCGTGCTACTCTGGTTTCCAAAGGGATTGAGTCCGTCGGTGCTCATGCCCAGACGAATGTTCCTCGGTTCGCTCCCGAACTCATCTGCGAACTCAATGTCCAACGCATTCCACTGGCTAGCGTCTGCAGGGTGTGTCAGGATCTTGCCCTTCTCCGGATCATCTGCGGGCTTCTCCCTTTCCGCGTGCCATTGCATGAGCTTTGCTTCCTTAGGATCTACGAAATACCGCTGCAGACGGGGAGTGATAGGAAAGTACCAGACAACTTTCAGAGGAACTTTCTTGTTCCCTCTCTTGTACCGTCCTTGGCCGCACACCGGACATGTGGTTCTGTCCTTGTACTCATTCCGAAAAAGTGCACAATCATTGATGCATGCGTGGTACTTTACGTGCGGTAGGTCGAGTGGGCAAACTACTTTCTTGGCCTCGTCGATACTTGTCGGCAATGTGTTGTCCTTGGGAAGACGAGCATGCCAGGATTTCATGTTATCGCTGAAGCTGCTGTCGGTCCATTTGTGTTCCGCCTTCATCTCCAGACACTCGAGCGTTACACTCAAGCGTGTATCCTCGGGCCGGCACCCTGGATACAATGGAGTCATCCCGTCTACCTCCATTTGCGCCAGCTTGGCTTCAGGTTTGGCGTTGCCCGTGTCCTTCAGGAGAAGCTCTTGAACATGAGGGTCCCGCAAGGCCGACGTTAGCGGCGTCTGCTTGCTCTCGGCATCTCCACCACCATCTCCTCCGGCATCATCATCTCCTTCATCGGCCTCTCCTTCCTCATGATGAACACCATGTTCGGGAGACTCTTCGTCTTCTCGCCCGATGTCGGCCTCTTCTTCATGACCAACATTTGCCGCCGGCTCCTCGTTGAAGCCGAGCATGAAACCGCGCCTGAGCAGGTGTTCCTCCAGTTGTCCAGAATCAGGGTCGATCCACTGCCGGAGTCCGCATTTTCGACACGGACATCTTATCAGGGTCATGTTGTTCCTAACCATGTCGGCCTTCGCGTTCACCTTGTATCTAACCACTTGTCCTTCCCTCATATGGACGACCATGGTTGACTGCATCATACATATATAGAGCAAAAGAGAGTTAATTAGAACCACACACACCATGCACAAACACACATGCATGCATGATCGCCGGAAAATTTCGGCATGACCTATCCTAAAAGTAGGACATATGGCTAGTGCAAGAATTTGCCGAAATGGAAATGAATCAACATTTCGGCAAACATCCATGCACCACACGCCGGCACAAACCAACAACACAAATAAGCTTCTTCGCAAGCAAACATTCAACCACAACACAAAGCTCAACACATATAAACATCATCGTCTCGCCACCGCAAACCGTCCGGGAGCGCGATAATCTTCACCTACAAAACATCCATACACACAAAACATGCATCCAATAGTACTCAACCTCTCACAAATCTACCAACATCATGGTGGAGCAAGAGGATGGGGTGGTGGAGAGAAAACAATGGACCATGCAAGAGGGAAAGTGGAGGAGGAGGGAAAGAGAATTGTGGTTTTTAGTACCCCTCTACAAGTTGGAGTGGCTTCCCCTCACAAATATGCCCACAAAATAGGCTTAGAGCTATCAACAATGGAGAAAAGTATGACCAAAATGGAGTGGGAGAGAGGAGCAACACGAGCTGGTTGGAGGAGACAAGAATGGAAAGGGTGGTGGGTGGAAGAAAAGAGGGGGAAAGCTGCCTCCAAAAGTGAGATCTACTATTCACTTTCTGTGGCGCATATGCTGATATGCGCCACAGAAACATGAACTTCTGTGGCGCATATGAGCTCATGCGCCACAGAATCATGGTGGCGTGAGCCGGGGGGTGGTCCCCGCAGGAAATTCTGTGGCGCATGGATCCAAGTGCGCCACAGAAACTTAAGGTTCTGTGGCGCACGTGGATCCATGCACCACAGAATATCCTTCGCCCATGTGCAGTGGTGGACCCAGCGTGGGTCCCACAAACTTTCTGTGGCGCATGAGCTGGCACATGCACCACAGAAACATCCAAGTTTTTATGGCGCATTACAGTGGTGCGCCACAGAAATATTTTTGTGGCGCATGGGCCATTTGGTGCGCCACAGAGGTGGTTTCCACCTATAATGGTTTTCCTACTAGTGGTAATGGTATGGAGGGTGGGGGATAAAAAATATCAGGAGGAGTGGGTGGGGAAGATTTATTGGTTGGTGTGATGGCGTGTAACTCACACGTTCGTTGGGAACCCCAAGAGGAAGGTATGATGCGCACAGTAGCAAGTTTTCCCTCAGAAAGAAACCAAGGTTTAATCGAACCAGTAGGAGCCAAGAAGCACGATGAAGGTTGATGGTCGCGAAATGTGATGCGGCGCAACACCAGGGATTCCGGCGCCAACGGAACACAACACAACCAAAGTACTTTGTCCAACGAAACAGTGAGGTTGTCAATCTCACCGGCTTGCTGTAACAAAGGATTAAACGTATCGAGTGGAAAATGTTTGCAAAGAAAACAGTAAAACAAGTAGATTGTATGCTATGTAAAGAATAGGACCGGGGTCCACAGTTCACTAGAGGTGTCTCTCCCATAAGATAAAAGCATGTTGGGTGAACAAATTACAGTGGGCAATTGACAAATAGAGAAAGGCATAACAATGCATATACATGATATGATAAATATAGTGAGATTTAATCCGGGCATTACGACAAAGTACATAGACCGCCATCCAACTGCATCTATGCCTAAAAAGTCCACCTTCAGGTTATCATCCGAACCCCATTCAGTATTAAGTTGCTAAGCAACATACAATTGCATTAAGTATGGTGCGTAATGTAATCAACAACTACATCCTTAGACATAGCATCAATGTTTTATCCCTAGTGGCAACAGCACATCACAACCTTAGAACCTACTGTCACGATCCCAGGTGTCAATGAAGGCATGAACCCACTATCGAGCATAAATACCCCCTCTTGGAGTTAAGAGCAAAAACTTGGCCAGAGCCTCTACTAATAACGGAGAGCATGCAAGATCATAAACAACACATAAACAATAGATTGATAATCACCATAATCATAGTACTCTCTATCCATCGGATCCCGACAAACACAACATATAGAATTACAGATAGATGATCTTGATCATGTTAGGCAGCTCACAAGATCCAATAATGAAGCACAACAAGGAGAAGACGACCATCTAGCTACTGCTATGGACCCATGGTCCAGGGTGAACTACTCACTCATCACTCCGGAGGCGACCATGGCGGTGTAGAGTCCTCCGGGAGATGAATCCCCTCCGGCAGGGTGCCGGAGGCGATCTCCTGAATCCCCGAGATGGGATTGCGGCGGCGGCTCGATGGCGTGTAACTCACACGTTCGTTGGGAACCCCAAGAGGAAGGTATGATGCGCAGTAGCAAGTTTTCCCTCAGAAAGAAACCAAGGTTTAATCGAACCAGGAGGAGCCAAGAAGCACGTTGAAGGTTGATGGTCGCAAAATGTGATGCGGCGCAACACCAGGGATTCCGGCGCCAACGCGGAACCTGCACAACACAACCAAAGTACTTTGCCCCAACGAAACAGTGAGGTTGTCAATCTCACCGCTTGCTGTAACAAAGGATTAAACGTATCGAGTGGAAGATGTTTGCAAAGAAAACAGTAAAACACAATTGCAGTAGATTGTATGCTAGGTAAAGAATAGGACCGGGTCCACAGTTCACTAGAGGTGTCTCTCCCATAAGATAAAAGCATGTTGGGTGAACAAATTACAGTCGGGCAATTGACAAATAGAGAAAGGCATAACAATGCATATACATGACATGATAAATATAGTGAGATTTAATTGGGCATTACGACAAAGTACATAGACCGCCATCCAACTGCATCTATGCCTAAAAAGTCCACCTTCAGGTTATCATCCGAACCCCTCCAGTATTAAGTTGCAAAGCAACAGACAATTGCATTAAGTATGGTGCGTAATGTAATCAACAACTACATCCTTAGACATAGCATCAATGTTTTATCCCTAGTGGCAACAGCACATCCACAACCTTAGAACTTTCTGTCACTGTCCCAGATTCAATGGAGGCATGAACCCACTATCGAGCATAAATACTCCCTCTTGGAGTTAAGAGTAAAAACTTGGCCAGAGCCTCTACTAATAACGGAGAGCATGCAAGATCATAAACAACACATGAACAATAGATTGATAATCACCATAATCATAGTACTCTCTATCCATCGGATCCCGACAAACACAACATATAGAATTACATATAGATGATCTTGATCATGTTAGGCAGCTCACAAGATCCAACAATGAAGCACAACAAGGAGAAGACAACCATCTAGCTACTATGGACCCATGGTCCAGGGGTGGACTACTCACTCATCACTCCGAGGCGACCATGGCGGTGTAGAGTCCTCCGGAGATGAATCCCCTCCCAGGGTGCCGGAGGCGATCTCCGATCCCCGAGATGGGATTCGCGGCGGCGGCGTCTGTAAGGTTTTCCGTATCGTGGCTCTCGGGGTTTGCGACGAAGCTTTGGTAGGCGGAGGGTCAACGCGGGGGCCACACGAGGGCCCAGGGTAGGTCGGCGCGGCCAGGGCTTGGGCCGCGCCGGCCACCCTCCTGGCTGCCTCGTGGCCCCACTTCGTTATCTCTTCGGTCTTCTGGAAGCTTCGTGCAAAAATAGGACCCTGGGCGAAAGTTTCGTCCAATTCCGAGAATATTTCTTTACTAGGATTTCTGAAACCAAAAACAGAAAACAGCAACGGCTCTTCGGCATCTTGTTAATAGGTTAGTTCCAGAAAATGCATAAATATGACATATAATGTGCATAAAACATGTAGGTATCATCAATAAAGTAGCATGGAACATAAGAAATTATCGATACGTTGGAGACGTATCAGCATCCCAAGCTTAGTTCTGCTCGTCCCGAGCAGGTAAAACGATAACAAAGATAATTTCTGAAGTGACATGCCATCATAATCTTGATCATACTATTTGTAAACATATGTAATGAATGCAGCGATCAAAGCAAAGGTGATGACATGAGTAAACAAGCGAATCATAAAGCAAAGACTTTTCATGAATAGTACTTCAAGACAAGCATCAATAAGTCTTGCATAAGAGTTAACTCATAAAGCAATAAATCAAAGTAAAGGTGTTGAAGCAACACAAAGGAAGATTAAGTTTCAGCGGTTGCTTTCAACTTATAACATGTATATCTCATGGATATTGTCAACATAAAGTAATATAACAAGTGCAATATGCAAGTATGTAGGAATCAATGCACAGTTCACACAAGTGTTTGCTTCTCAAGGTGGAAGGAGATAGGTAAACTGACTCAACAATAAAAATAAAAGAATGGTCCTTCAAAGAGGAAAGCATCGATTGCTGTATTTGTGCTAGAGCTTTTATTTTGGAAACATGAAACAATTTTGTCAACGGTAGTAATAAAGCATATGAGTTATGTAAATTATATCTTACAAGTTGCAAGCCTCATGCATAGTATACTAATAGTGCCCGCACCTCGTCCTACTTAGCTTGGACTACCGGATCTTTGCATGCCATGTTTCAACCAAGTGTCACAAAGGGGTACCTCCATGCCGCCTGTACAAAGGTCTAAGGAGAATGCTCGCATTTCGGATTTCTCGCTTTTGATTATTCTCAACTTAGACATCCATACCGGGACAACATGGACAACAGATAATGGACTCCTCTTAAATGCATAAGCATGTAGCAAAGTTATTATTCTCATATGAGATTGAGGATATATGTCCAAAACTGAAACTTCCACCATGGTTCATGGCTTTAGTTAGCGGCCCAATGTTCTTCTCTAACAATTTTGCATGCTCCAACCACTAAAATGATAGACCTTCAGACAAGACGGACATGCATAGCAACTCACATGATATTCAACAATAGTTGATGGCGTTCCCCAGAAGCATGGTTATCGCACAACAAGCAACTTAATAAAATATAAAGTGCATAAGTACATATTCAATACTACGATAGTTTTTAAGGCTATTTTGTCCCATGAGCTATATATTGCATAGGTGGATGATGGAATTTTAAAGGTAGCACTCAAGCAATTTACTTTGGAATGGCGGAGAAATACCATGTAGTAGGTAGGTATGGTGGACACAAATGGCATAGTAGTTGGCTCAAGGATTTTGGATGCATGAGAAGTATTCCCTCTCGATACAAGGTTTAGGCTAGCAAGGTTATTTGAAGCAAACTCAAGGATGAACAAGTGCAGCAAAACTCACATAAAAGACATATTGTAAACATTATAAGACTCTACACCGTCTTCCTTGTTGTTCAAAACTCAATACTAGATATTATCTAGACTCTAGAGAAACCAAATATGCAAATCAAATTTTAGCAAGCTCTATGTATTTCTTCATTAATGGGTGCAAAGCATATGATGCAAGAGCTTAAACATGAGCACAACAATTGCCAAGTATCACATTATCCAAGACAGTTTAGAATTACTACATGTAGCATTTTCCAATTCCAACCATATAACAATTTAACGAAGAAGAAACTTCGCCATGAACATTATGAGTAAAGCCTAAGGACACATGTGTCCATATGCAACAGCGGAGCGTGTCTCTCTCCCACAAAGTGAATGCTAGGATCCATCTTATTCAAACAAAAACAAAAACAAAAACAAACCGACGCTCCAAGTAAAGAACAAAAGATGTGATTGAATAAAAATATAGTTTCAGGGGAGGAACCTGATGATGTTGTCGATGAAGAAGGGGATGCCTTGGGCATCCCCAAGCTTAGACGCTTGAGTCTTCTTAAAATATGCAGGGGTGAACCACGGGGGCATCCCCAAGCTTAGAGCTTTCACTCCTCTTGATCATAGTATATCATACTCCTCTCTTGACCCTTGAAAACTTCCTTCACACCAAACTTCAAGCAAACTCATTAGAGGGTTAGTGCACGATTAATAATTCACTCATTCAGAGGTGACACAATCATTATTTTCACTTCTGGACATTGCATAATGCTACTGGACATTAGTGGATCAAAGAAATAAATCCAACATAGCAAAAGAGGCAATGCGAAATAAAAGGCAGAATCTGTCAAAAACAGAACAGTCCGTAAAGACGAATTTATAAATGGCACCAGACTTGCTCAAATGGAAAAACTCAAAACTAATGAAAGTTGCGTACATATCTGTGGATCACGCTCGTAAATTGGCAGATTTTTTCGAATTTTCTACAGAGAATTGTGCCCAGATTCGTGACAGACAGCAATGCTGTTTCTGCGCAGCAATCCCAAATATAACATCAACTTTGACATAAAAACTTTACTTGGCACAAAAACATGATAAGGAGAGGTTGCTACAGTAGTAAACAACTTCCAAGACTCAACAAAACAAAAAATTGCTGTAGGTAAAAACATGGGTTGTCTCCCATAAGCGCTTTTCTTTAACGCCTTTCAGCTAGGCGCAGAAAGTGCAAATCAAGTAACATCGAATGAAGAAGCATCAACATTATTACCTTGAGAGCTGGGAGTTTTCTCAACAATGCATTGTATCTGGTCTATATAAGTTTTAGCGTCTCCCTTTTCATTAGTCTTAGGCTTGCTACTCTCATCGAACAAATTTTCAGGAACAAGCCAAGCATAGTTATCTTCTAGTGCATCATTCATAGCTAGGAGTTTACATGGTATTGGTGCTTTGATTTCCCCACCATCATTAATGTTATTAGTGTACATTATTCTATCCATGTCCATTTTTTCAAGGAGACCAATAAAATTGGTATGAGAACCTAGCATATTAAATTTAGCAAAAACCTTTCTAGCCTCTCTTGCTAGACCACCAAATTCTCTAAGAAGGGTTTCTAAAACAAAATCTTTCTTTTCCCCTTCTTCCATATCACCAAGTGTAAGAAACATGTGTTGGATTATAGGATTGAGATTAACAAATTTAGTTTCCAACATGCGAACTAAAGCAGCAGCAGCAATTTCATAGGTAGGTGCAAGTTCTACCAAGTGTCTATCTTCAAAATCTTCAGTGATACTAACATGATTGAAAAATTCTTCTATATTATTTCTCCCAACTATGGACCCACGTCCTACCGGTATGTCTTTTGTGGTAAAATTAAAAGGAAACATGATGCAATAGGCAAAAAGTAAACTAGGCAAACAAAGTAAAGACAAGTAGCTAATTTTTTTGTGTTTTTGATATAGAGAGCAAAGCAGTAAATAAAGTAAAACTAGCAACTAATTTTTTTGTATTTTGATTTAGTGCAGCAAACAAAGTAGCAAATAAAATAAAGCAAGACAAAAACAAAGTAAAGAGATTGAGAAGTGGAGACTCCCCTTGCAGCGTGTCTTGATCTCCCCGGCAACGGCGCCAGAAAAAGAGCTTGATGGCGTGTAACTCACACGTTCGTTGGGAACCCCAAGAGGAAGGTATGATGCGCACGCAAGTTTTCCCTCGAAAGAAACCAAGGTTTAATCGAACCAGGAGGAGCCAAGAAGCACGTTGAAGGTTGATGGTCGCAAAATGTGATGCGGCGCAACACCAGGGATTCCGAACGTGAACTGCACAACACAACCAAAGTACTTTGCCCCAACGAAACAGTGAGGTTGTCAATCTCACCGGCTTGCTGTAACAAAGGATTAAACGTATCGAGTGGAAGATGTTTGCAAAGAAAACAGAAACACAATTGCAGTAGATTGTATGCTAGGTAAAGAATAGGACCGGGGTCCACAGTTCACTAGAGGTGTCTCTCCCATAAGATAAAAGCATGTTGGGTGAACAAATTACAGTCGGGCAATTGACAAATAGAGAAAGGCATAACAATGCATATACATGACATGATAAATATAGTGAGATTTAATTGGGCATTACGACAAAGTACATAGACCGCCATCCAACTGCATCTATGCCTAAAAAGTCCACCTTCAGGTTATCATCCGAACCCCTCCAGTATTAAGTTGCAAAGCAACAGACAATTGCATTAAGTATGGTGCGTAATGTAATCAACAACTACATCCTTAGACATAGCATCAATGTTTTATCCCTAGTGGCAACAGCACATCCACAACCTTAGAACTTTCTGTCACTGTCCCAGATTCAATGGAGGCATGAACCCACTATCGAGCATAAATACCCCCTCTTGGAGTTAAGAGTAAAAACTTGGCCAGAGCCTCTACTAATAACGGAGAGCATGCAAGATCATAAACAACACATGAACAATAGATTGATAATCACCATAATCATAGTACTCTCTATCCATCGGATCCCGACAAACACAACATATAGAATTACATATAGATGATCTTGATCATGTTAGGCAGCTCACAAGATCCAACAATGAAGCACAACAAGGAGAAGACAACCATCTAGCTACTGCTATGGACCCATGGTCCAGGGGTGGACTACTCACTCATCACTCCGGAGGCGACCATGGCGGTGTAGAGTCCTCCGGGAGATGAATCCCTCTCCGGCAGGGTGCCGGAGGCGATCCCGTAATCCCGAGATGGGATTCGCGGCGGCGCGTCTCGTAAGGTTTTCCGTATCGTGGCTCTGTACCGGGGTTTCGCGACGGAAGCTTTAAGTAGGCGGAGGGTCAACGCGGGGGCCACACGAGGGGCCCAGGGGGTAGGTCGGCGCGGCCAGGGCTTGGGCCGCGCCGCCACCCTCCCGGCTGCCTCGTGGCCCCACTTCGTTATCTCTTCGGTCTTCTGGAAGCTTCGTGCAAAAATAGGACCCGGCGAAAGTTTCGTCCAATCGAGAATATTTCTTTACTAGGATTTCTGAAACCAAAAACAGCAGAAAACAAACTGGCTCTTCGGCATCTTGTTAATAGGTTAGTTCCGAAAATGCATAAATATGACATATAATGTGCATAAAACATGTAGGTATCATCAATAAAGTAGCATGGAACATAAGAAATTATCGATACGTTGGAGACGTATCAGCGTCTCGAAGGTTTTCCGTATCGTGGCTCTCGGACTGGGGTTTCGCGACGGAGGCTTTAAGTAGGCGGAGGGTCAACGCGAGGCCACACGAGGCCCAGGGGCTAGGTCGGCGCGGCCACCGCCGCGCGCCTACCCTCTGGCCGCCTCGTGGCCCCACTTCGTTATCTCTTCGGTCTTCTGGAAGCTTCGTGCAAAAATAGGACCCTGGGCGAAAGTTTCGTCCAATTCCGAGAATATTTCTTTACTAGGATTTCTGAAACCAAAAACAGCAGAAAACAGCAACTGGCTCTTCGGCATCTTGTTAATAGGTTAGTTCCAGAAAATGCATAAATATGACATATAATGTGCATAAAACATGTAGGTATTATCAATAAAGTAGCATGGAACATAAGAAATTATCGATACGTTGGAGACGTATCAGCATCCCCAAGCTTAGTTCTGCTCGTCCCGAGCAGGTAAAACGATAACAAAGATAATTTCTGAAGTGACATGCCATCATAATCTTGATCATACTATTTGTAAACATATGTAATGAATGCAGCGATCAAAACAAAGGTAATGACATGAGTAAACAACTGAATCATAAAGCAAAGACTTTTCATGAATAGTACTTCAAGACAAGCATCAATAAGTCTTGCATAAGAGTTAACTCATAAAGCAATAAATCAAAGTAAAGGTGTTGAAGCAACACATAGGAAGATTAAGTTTCAGCGGTTGCTTTCAACTTATAACATGTATATCTCATGGATATTGTCAACATAAAGTAATATAACAAGTGCAATATGCAAGTATGTAGGAATCAATGCACAGTTCACACAAGTGTTTGCTTCTTAGGTGGAAGGAGATAGGTAAACTGACTCAACAATAAAAGTAAAAGAAAGGTCCTTCAAAGAGGAAAGCATCGATTGCTGTATTTGTGCTAGAGCTTTTATTTTGAAAACATGAAACAATTTTGTCAACGGTAGTAATAAAGCATATGAGTTATGTAAATTATATCTTACAAGTTGCAAGCCTCATGCATAGTATACTAATAGTGCCCGCACCTCGTCCTACTTAGCTTGGACTACCGGATCTTCGCATGCCATGTTTCAACCAAGTGTCACAAAGGGGTACCTCCATGCCGCCTGTACAAAGGTCTAAGGAGAAAGCTCGCATTTTGGATTTCTCGCTTTTGATTATTCTCAACTTAGACATCCATACCGGGACAACATGGACAACAGATAATGGACTCCTCTTAAATGCATAAGCATGTAGCAACAATTATTATTCTCATATGAGATTGAGGATATATGTCCAAAACTGAAACTTCAACCATGATTCATGGCTTTAGTTAGCGGCCCAATGTTCTTCTCTAACAATTTTGCATGCTCCAACCACTAAAATGATAGATCCTTCAGACAAGACGGACATGCATAGCAACTCACATGATATTCAACAATAGTTGATGGCGTTCCCCAGAAGCATGGTTATCGCACAACAAGCAACTTAATAAAATATAAAGTGCATAAGTACATATTCAATACTACGATAGTTTTTAAGGCTATTTTGTCCCATGAGCTATATATTGCAAAGGTAAATGATGGAATTTTAAAGGTAGCACTCAAGCAATTTACTTTGGAATGGCGGAGAAATACCATGTAGTAGGTAGGTATGGTGGACACAAATGGCATAGTAGTTGGCTCAAGGATTTTGGATGCATGAGAAGTATTCCCTCTCGATACAAGGTTTAGGCTAGCAAGGTTATTTGAAGCAAACTCAAGGATGAACAAGTGCAGCAAAACTCACATAAAAGACATATTGTAAACATTATAAGACTCTACACCGTCTTCCTTGTTGTTCAAAACTCAATACTAGATATTATCTAGACCTTAGAGAGACCAAATATGCAAATCAAATTTTAGCAAGCTCTATGTATTTCTTCATTAATGGGTGCAAAGTATATGATGCAAGAGCTTAAACATGAGCACAACAATTGTCAAGTATCACATTATCCAAGACATTTTAGAATTACTACATGTAGCATTTTCCAATTCCAACCATATAACAATTTAACGAAGAAGAAACTTCGCCTTGAACATTATGAGTAAAGCCTAAGGACACATGTGTCCATATGCAACAGCGGCGTGTCTCTCTCCCACAAAGTGAATGCGAGGATCCTTCTTATTCAAACAAAAACAAAAACAAACCGACCCTCCAAGTAAAGAACAAGATGTGACTGAATAAAAATATAGTTTCAGGGGAGGAACCTGATGATGTTGTCGATGAAGAAGGGATGCCTTGGGCATCCCCAAGCTTAGACGCTTGAGTCTTCTTAAAATATGCAGGGGTGAACCACGGGGGCATCCCCAAGCTTAGAGCTTTCACTCCTCTTGATCATAGTATATCATACTCCTCTCTTGACCCTTGAAAACTTCCTTCACACCAAACTTCAAGCAAACTCATTAGAGGGTTAGTGCACAATTAATAATTCACACATTCAGAGGTGACACAATCATTCTTTTCACTTCTGGACATTGCATAAAGCTACTGGACATTAATGGATCAAAGAAATTCATCCAACATAGCAAAAGAGGCAATGCGAAATAAAAGGCAGAATCTGTCAAAAACAGAACAGTCCGTAAAGACGAATTTAAAGATGGCACCAGACTTGCTCAAATGGAAAAACTCAAAACTAATGAAAGTTGCGTACATATCTGAGGATCACGCTCATAAATTGGCAGATTTTTTCGAATTTTCTACAGAGAACTGTGCCCAGATTCGTGACAGACAGCAATGCTGTTTCTGCGCAGCAATCCCAAATATAACATCAACTTTGACATAGAAACTTTACTTGGCACAAAAACATGATAAGGAGAGGTTGCTACAGTAGTAAACAACTTCCAAGACTCAACAAAACAAAAAAAATTGCTGTAGGTAAAAACATGGGTTGTCTCCCATAAGCGCTTTTCTTTAACGCCTTTCAGCTAGGCGCAGAAAGTGCAAATCAAGTATTATCAAGAGATGAAGCATCAACATCATTACCAGGGGTGTTGGGAGTTTTCTCAACCAAGCATAGTATATTTGATATATAAGTTTTAGCGTCTCCCTTTTCATTAGTCTTAGGCTTGCTACTCTCATCGAACAAATTTTCAGGAACAAGCCAAGCATAGTTATTTTCTAGTGCATCATTCATAGCTAGGAGTTTACATGGTATTGGTGCTTTGATCTCCCCACCATCATTAATATTATTAGTGTACCTTATTCTATCCATGTCCATTTTTTCAAGGAGACCAATAAAATTGGTATGAGAACCTAGCATATTAAATTTAGCAAAAACCTTTCTAGCCTCTCTTGCTAGACCACCAAATTCTCTAAGAAGGGTTTCTAAAACAAAATCTTTCTTTTCCCCTTCTTCCATATCACCAAGTGTAAGAAACATGTGTTGGATTATAGGATTGAGATTAACAAATTTAGTTTCCAACATGCTAACTAAAGCAGCAGCAGCAATTTCATAGGTAGGAGCAAGTTCTACCAAGTGTCTATCTTCAAAATCTTCAGTAATACTAACATGATTGAAAAATTCTTCTATATTATTTCTCCCAACTATGGACCCACGTCCTACCGGTATGTCTTTTGTGGTGAAATTAAAAGGAAACATGATGCAATAAGCAAAAAGTAAACAAGGCGAATAAAGTAAAGACAAGTAACTAATTTTTTTGTGTTTTCGATATAGAGAGCAAGACAATAAATAAAGTAAAACTAGCAACTAATTTTTTTGTGTTTTGATTTAGTGCAGCAAACAAAGTAGTAAATAAAATAAAGCAAGACAAAAACAAAGTAAAGAGATTGAGAAGTGGAGACTCCCCTTGCAGCGTGTCTTGATCTCCCCGGCAACGGCGCCAAAAGAGCTTGATGGCGTGTAACTCACACGTTCGTTGGGAACCCCAAGAGGAAGGTATGATGCGCACAGTAGCAAGTTTTCCCTCAGAAAGAAACCAAGGTTTAATCGAACCAGTAGGAGCCAAGAAGCACGTTGAAGGTTGATGGTCGCGAAATGTGATGCGGCGCAACACCAGGGATTCCGGCGCCAACGCGGAACCTGCACAACACAACCCAAGTACTTTGTCCCAACGAAACTGAGGTTGTCAATCTCACCGCTTGCTGTAACAAAGGATTAAACGTATCGAGTGGAAAATGTTTGCAAAAAAACAGTAAAACAAGTAGATTGTATGCTATGTAAAGAATAGGACCGGGGTCCACAGTTCACTAGAGGTGTCTCTCCCATAAGATAAAAGCATGTTGGGTGAACAAATTACAGTCGGGCAATTGACAAATAGAGAAAGGCATAACAATGCATATACATGATATGATAAATATAGTGAGATTTAATCCGGGCATTACGACAAAGTACATAGACCGCCATCCAACTGCATCTATGCCTAAAAAGTCCACCTTCAGGTTATCATCCGAACCCCTTTCAGTATTAAGTTGCAAAGCAACAGACAATTGCATTAAGTATGGTGCGTAATGTAATCAACAACTACATCCTTAGACATAGCATCAATGTTTTATCCCTAGTGGCAACAGCACATCACAACCTTAGAACCTTCTGTCACGATCCCAGGTGTCAATGAAGGCATGAACCCACTATCGAGCATAAATACCCCCTCTTGGAGTTAAGAGCAAAAACTTGGCCAGAGCCTCTACTAATAACGGAGAGCATGCAAGATCATAAACAACACATAAACAATAGATTGATAATCACCATAATCATAGTACTCTCTATCCATCGGATCCCGACAAACACAACATATAGAATTACAGATAGATGATCTTGATCATGTTAGGCAGCTCACAAGATCCAACAATGAAGCACAACAAGGAGAAGACGACCATCTAGCTACTGCTATGGACCCATGGTCCAGGGGTGAACTACTCACTCATCACTCCGGAGGCGACCATGGCGGTGTAGAGTCCTCCGGGAGATGAATCCCCTCTCCGGCAGGGTGCCGGAGGCGATCTCCTGAATCCCCCGAGATGGGATTCGCGGCGGCGGCGCGTCTCGTAAGGTTTTCCGTATCGTGGCTCTCGATGCGGGGGTTTCGCGACGGAGGCTTTAAGTAGGCGGAGGGTCAACGCGGGGCCACACGAGGGGCCCAGGGGCCAGGTCGGCGACCAGGGCCTGGGCCGCGCCGCCTACCCTCTGGCCGCCTCGTGGCCCCACTTCGTTATCTCTTCGGTCTTCTGGAAGCTTCGTGCAAAAATAGGACCCTGGGCGAAAGTTTCGTCCAATTCCGAGAATATTTCTTTACTAGGATTTCTGAAACCAAAAACAGCAGAAAACAGCAACTGGCTCTTCGGCATCTTGTTAATAGGTTAGTTCCAGAAAATGCATAAATATGACATATAATGTGCATAAAACATGTAGGTATTATCAATAAAGTATCATGGAACATAAGAAATTATCGATACGTTGGAGACGTATCATGGTGCGTAGGGAAAAGTTGTCTCGTCGAAAATGACATGTCTAGATATGATGATGCGATGGGTGGTGAGATCAAGGCAGCGATAGCCTCTATGGCGTGGAGGATATCCAAGAAAAATACATTTTGCAGAGCGAGGAGCAAGTTTGTGAGGGGCGGTGGATGATATGTTAGGGTAGCATAGGCAGCCAAAGACTCAAAGGTCATTGTAGGAAGGTTGAATGCCGAATAGTTTTGTGTAAGGTGTAGAAAAGTTTATAGCGGATGTAGGACGAATATTAATGAGATAGGTGGCAGTGTAGAGAGCTTCGGCCCAAAAGGATGGTGGTAGATATGCTTGGGATAGAAGGGTGTGAATAACATCATTAGTAGTTCGAATAGCTCTTTCGGCTTTGCCATTTTGTTGGGAGGTATGTGGGCAGGAAAAATGAAGAAGGACGCCATGGGCAGCACAAAAGTTATCTAGGCGTGTGTTTAAAAATTCTCCACCGTTATCACATTGGATGGCTAGAATAGGCAGATTAAAGTGTGTTTTTGTTATGGTCGGTTTGACCTATACACGCAGGAAGCCCACTAGTGGCTAGTTATGGGTTTAGCCCAAGTAAATTAGGGGCTTAGCCCAAGTAAATTAGGGTTTAGAGGAGGCCGTCCTCCTATATAAACACTTGTATCCCTTCGAGATTAATCAGACAAATATTCAGTATCATACTGTCTCGTCTCCTGAAGGGAGACGGGAGACCCCTGCGCCCAGCCGCACCCAACCCTAGCCGCCGCCTCCTTCCTCCGCGACGGCGCCCAGCCGCCGGCGCCGAGCCCTCCAGCCTCTCCGCCCTCACTTCCACCCTTACAACCTCCGCCCTAGACCCGGTAGAACCCTAGACTCTACCACTTTGGTATCATTGCCTAGGTCTCATGGGCTCCAACAGCCCCCCGTCGACCACCGCCGCCACGTCCGCCGCCCGCCACCAACACCACCACCGCCACCGCCGCCATGACAGCACCCACGCGCCGGAGCCGCCGCCGCCAATGGAGACCGGCCGCCCCCATGGGCCTCGACCTCCGCCCGCTAATTTGGCGGACCTCGCCGACGCCTCCGCGCCATCCGTTTCGAGCTTGCGAGATCAAGGCCGGCCAGCACGCCGCCCCACCGCCCGCCGTTCCGCCGCCGCCGCCCACCGCCCGCCTCCGCCGCCAGCAATGGTCGCCCGCGTGGTGGCCGCCATCGCCCTCGCCACCCCACATGGATCGACGCGTCGCCCATCTACACTCGAGCGCGGCGCGGACGACGGTTCAGCAGCCCGCCTACCCCTTGGCGGTCCCGCGGGTTTGCGGCCCCTTCGCCGCGAGCACGTCCTTCAACCCGGGCCGCCGGAGGGCACCCCCGAGGTCCCGCCTCTGGCAGCCCGCCCCTTCACCAAGTTGGAGTTCGCCACCTACGAAGGCGCCACCGATCCCCTAAACCGCTGAACCGGTGAGCAGTTTTTCGGGGCAGCGGACGCTCAGCGCCGACCGCACGTGGATCGCCTCCTATCACCTACGGGGCGCCGCGCAGACTTGGTACTACGCCCTCGAGCAGGACGAGGGCGGGATGCCGTCCCGGAGCGCTTCCGCGACCTGTGCCTCCAGCGGTTTGGGCCGACCGTACGCGGAAGCCGCCTCGCCGAGCTGGGACGCCTCGCCTTCACCACCACGGTCCAGGACTTCGCCGACCGCTTTCAGGCGCTCGCGTGCCATGCCCCGGGCGTCTCGGTGCGGCAGCGCGCCGATCTCTTCGTCGGCGGCCTCCCTGACTACGCGTCGACGTCGAGATGCGCGATCCTGCGGACCCGCGACGGCCATGTACTACGCACGTACGAGCGCGCGATCGCCATGCAGCAGGTCTACGCGCAACGTGGCAGCGCTCTCCACGCGACCCGCCCGACGCCCACCGCCCCGCCGCGCCCGCGCCGCCGCTGCGCCCACGGGCCCTCTGCGCTCGCCCCTTCAAGCGGCTGACGGCTGCGGAGCAGCTCGAGCGCCGCCAGGGGCTGTGCTTCAACTGCGACGAGAAGTACGCGCCGGGCCACACGTGCGCCCGCCTCTTCTACCGGAGACCGTTGACGACGCCGCGCGGAGGCCCTCACCGCCGAGCTCGCGGCCGCCACCATCACTGAGGCCGGTGTCACGACCTACGCGCCGGTCGACCCGTCCACCTTCGTCGTCTCTCTTCATGCTATGGCGGGCATCAAGACGGCCAAGACGATGCTACTTCCGGTGACGATCAATGGGGAGCGTCTCACTGCGCTGGTGGACACGGGCTCGACGCACAACTTCCTGTCCAACACCGCCATGTGCCGCCTCGCTCTCCAGCCGGCGGGATCGGAGAAGTACAGCGTCACCGTCGCCAACGGGGACCGTCTTACATGCCAGGGCGTGGCGCGACAGGTTCCCGTGCTCGTAGGCGACGAGCCGTTCTCCATCGACTGCGTCGGCATCGACTTGGGCTGCTACGACTTCATCCTCGGCCTCGACTTCCTGAGCACCTTAGGCCCCATCCTGTGGGACCTCGACGTGCTGTCCCTCATCTTCTGGCGCGAGGGCGGCCGCCGTGTTCATTGGACGGGATTGGGCAGCACTGGCGCATCCCCGCAGCTACACCTGATGGCCGCCGCGCTTGACGAGGCGCATCCGCTCCTGGCCGACTTACTTCAGCAGCACGGCGACCTCTTCGATGAGCCGCAGGGCCTCCCTCCCTCGCGGCCCTGTGACCACCGCATACACCTGCTGCCGAACACGGCGCCCGTCGCTGTGCGGCCGTACCGGTACCCCCAGCTGCGAAGGACGAGCTCGAGCGCCAGGTGGCATGCTAGCACAGGGCATCATTCGGATTTCGACGTCGCCGTTCTGCGCCCCCGTGCTCCTTGTGCGCAAGGCCGACGGCACGTGGCGCTTCTGCATCGACTTCCGCGCCCTCAACACCGTCACGTCCAAGGACAAGTTCCCCATCCCCGTCGTGGATGAGCTCCTGGACGAGCTGCATGGCGCGCGCTTCTTCACCAAGCTCGACTTGCGCTCGGGCTATCATCAGGTGCGCATGCACCCGGACGACATCGCCAAGACGGCGTTCCGCACTCACCATGGCCACTACGAGTTTTTGGTGATGCCGTTCGGCCTCTCCAACGCGCCGGCGACCTTCCAGGCCCTGATGAACGACGTGCTCAGCCCCTACTTACGCCGCTTTGTGCTTGTTTTCTTTGATGATATTTTGATCTACAGCGCATCCTGGGCGGAGCACCTGCAGCACGTGGCCATCATCTTCAACGAGCTTCGAGCGCATCGTCTTCATCTCAAGCGCTCGAAGTGCTCGTTTGGCACGACCTCCGTCGCATACTTGGGCCACGTCATTTCCGCCGACGGTGTCGTGATGGATGCGGACAAAGTCGCCGCCGTCGCCGCCTGGCCGACGCCCCAGTCGCCGCGAGCTCTTCGCGGATTTTTGGGCCTCGCGGGATACTACCGGCGGTACATCCAGGACTTCGGCCTCATCGCCGCGCCTCTCACGCGCTTGCTTCGCGACGCCTCTCCTGGGACGAGGAGGCGGCCACGGCCTTCGCCGCCCGCAGCGGGCACTCACGGGCCCCGTTCTTCAGATGCCGGACTTCGACGAGCCGTTTGTGGTGGACTGCGACGCCTCCGGCATCGGCTTCGGCGCCGTCCTTCACCAGGGCGAGGGGCCACTCGCTTTCTTCAGCCGCCCCTTCGCCGCGCGCCACCACAAGCTCGCCGCATATGAGCGCGAGCTGATCGGGCTGGTCCAGGCGGTGCGCCACTGGCGGGCGTATCTTTGGGGCCGGATGTTCCGTGTGCGCACGGACCACTACAGCCTGAAGTTCTTGCTGGATCAGCGCCTCTCCACAGTGCCGCAGCATCAGTGGATCAGCAAGCTCTTCGGCTTCGACTTCACCGTCGAGTACCGCCCCGGCCGCCTCAACACAGTCGCCGACCGTCCCGCCGCGACATCGACGATGCCGTGGACGCGCCCACGGTCGGTGCGGCCCTCTGCATCCACTCCGGGCCTTTCGCCTTCATTAACGAGGTTCGCCGCGCTACTGCCGAGGCCGCGGATGCGCAGCAGCTGCGCCAGCGCCTGGCCGACGGCGAGCTGGCCGCGCCATGGCGCATGGACGAGGGACTACTCCTCCATGGGCGCCGCATCTTCGTGCCGGATCATGGAGTCCTGCGCCACCAGGCCTTGTCCTTGGCGCATTCTGCAGGTCATGAGGGCGTCCAGAAGACCCTGCACCGTCTCCGCGCTGATTTTTACATTCCAGGGGATGGCATCCTGGTGCGAGACTGGGTGCGGGCGTGTGTCACATGCCAGCGGAACAAGACGGAGACGCTCCGTCCGGCGGGCTTACTGCAACCGCTGGACGTGCCGTCCCAGGTGTGGGCGGACATCTCCATGGACTTCATCGAGGGGCTGCCGAAGGTTGGCGGCAAGTCCGTCATCCTCACGGTGGTCGACCGTTTCTCCAAGTACGCGCACTTCATCGCCCTCGGCCATCCCTATACGGCGGCGTCCGTGGCACGCGCCTTCTTCGACGGCATCGTTCGCCTCCACGGGTTTCCGTCCTCCATCGTCAGTGATCGTGATCCTGTGTTCACGGGTCACGTCTGGAGGGACCTCTTTGGGTTGGCGGGCGTGAAGCTCCGCATGAGCACGGCGTTTCATCCTCAGACGGACGGCCAGTCCGAGGTCGTCAACAAGATCATCGCCATGTACCTGCGCTGCATCACCGGGGATCGTCCACGAGCTTGGGTGGACTGGCTGGCGTGGGCCGAGTACTGCTACAACACGTCCTACCACTCCGCGCTGCACACTACTCCCTTTGAGGTGGTTTACGGGAGGACACCAGCGACGATGCTTCCCTATGCGTCTGGCACGGCCCGTACTGAGACGGCGGATGACCTGCTGCGTACCCGCGACGAGATACTGGCTGAGGCGCGCCAGCGACTTCTTCAGGCTCAGCAGCTGGCTAGGAGGTACTATGATGCACATCATCGCGAGGCGGAGTTTGCGGTGGGCGACTGGGTCTGGCTCCGCCTTCTTCACCGGACGACCCAGTCCTTGGACCCGCGCTCCCGGCGCAAGTTGGGCCCTCGTTACGCCGGTCCTTTCCGTGTGCTGGAGCGCATCGGCAAGCTCGCCTACCGCCTTGAATTGCTGCGGGTTCGCGCCTCCACGACGTCTTCAATGTCTGTCTCCTGAAGGCCTACCGGGGCGACCCTCCTTCTGCACCACCAGCTCTTCCACCTACTTCGGATGGGCGTCTCGAGCCTGCCCCGGCGAGTGTGGCTCGCGTGTTGAAGGCCCAGCAGCGCCGTGGTGTTTGGCACGTCTTGGTGCATTGGACAGGCCTGCCCGAGGACGAGGCGACTTGGGAGAAGCTTGAAGATCTCCGCCAGCAGTTTCCAGAAGTTCAGCTCGAGGACGAGCTGTTTGAGAAGGCGGGGAGAGATGTTATGGTCGGTTTGACCTATACACGCAGGAAGCCCACTAGTGGCTAGTTATGGGCTTAGCCCAAGTAAATTAGGGGCTTAGCCCAAGTAAATTAGGGTTTAGAGGAGGCCGTCCTGCTTCTATTCTTGTAGACAGTGTTGGGCCTCCAAGAGCACACTACAAGAAAAGTTCTGATAGACAACGTCTCAAAATCGTCCGCTAAGGGGTATTTTTCGTCGCCTATGGGCCTAACCCGACGATATGGGTTCTGTTGTGCTCAGGCAAAGTCCAACGACGTTTTTTTGTCCGTCGCGCTTGGGCGCCCTTCCGCCACGGAAAATCGGACCGTTGCGCAAGTGTTTCCGGAGCCCGTTGACTGCTGACGTCATGCAAACGACACGTGGCAGACGCCGTTAACTGGCAGCAACGGCGTTAACCGGAAACCCCGTGGTAGATGGTAGGCCCACACGAGGCCTGCCACGTCTTAAGCGGGCCGGGCCAGATGACATAGTTTGACCGGTCAACTATATAGCTGGGCTGGTCCATTAGTTACGTGGGCCGGGCCTAACCTCTAATGTTGACTGGTCAAAACTTAAATGGGCCGGCCCATTTAACATGTGGGGTCCACCTTACAGAACGGGCCGCCCAAGAAGCAAGTGGGCCGGGCCAAAAACAGTGGTCCCACTTTCCTATTAAAAGGCCGGCCCATTTAGTGTGTAGGGTCCACCGTATAGCAAGGGGCCCAACAAGCTAGTGGGCCGGGCCAAAAACACGTGGGTCCCACTTTCCGGTTAAAGGGTCGGCCCATTTAGTATGTGGGGTCCACCATATAGCAAGTGGGCCGCCCAACAAGATAGTGGGTGGCCAAAAACACGTGGGTCCCACCTTCCCGTTAAAGGGCCCCATTTAGTATGGGGTCCACCATATAGCAAGTGGGCGCAGCTAGGGCCGGGCCAAACACAGTGGGTCCCACATTTACATTAGGCGGCCCATTTTGTTTGTGGGGTCCACCATATAGAAAGTAGGCCCAACAAGATAGTGGGCCAAAACACAGGTGGGTCCCACCTTCCTATTAAAGGGCGGCCGTTTACCATGTGGGACCACCATATAGCAAATGGTGCCCAACAACATAGTGGGCCCCAAAAACATAGGTGGGCCCACTTTCCTGTTGAAGGGCCGGCCCAATTAGTATGTGGGGTCCACCATGTAGCAGTGGGCCGGCCAGCAAGATAGTGGGCGCCAAAAATACAGGTGGGTCCCACTTTCCTCTTAAAGGGCCGGCCCATTTAGTATGTGGGGTCCACCACAAAAGCAAATGGGCTGGCCCAACTATTTAGTGGGCCGGCCCAGTAGTATGTGGGGTCCACCTTTTTGCAAGTGGGCCAGCCCAATTAGAGTGTGGGGTCCACGGTAAATCAAATGGGCTGGCCCAAGAAGTAAGTGGGCCAGCCCGTTTAGTTGTTGTTTATATGCCGGCATAATATGCGCTTTAGGATTTTGCGGGCAGGCACATATGTGATTTTGCTTAATTGGGCCGTTTAAGGGATGGGAATTCGTGATTTAGATACTGAGAATATTTACGCAGCATTGATTTCTGTCGAATAGCCTCACTTACCACAAGCACCAAAGAAAAAATGCGCGAAAGAACTATAAAAACTAACTAAATATTACATCAGCTGCAAGGCATTGAAAAAATATTACAGAACCCAGAGAAATTGAATGGTAATTAAACCTAGCAATACAATGAAGCGATCCGGCAATCTTTTAAGTTGTCCATGCAGCACCTATATCTGAAACAAAGACATTACAAGTTAAGACAACAACAATGGAAAGGCAAAGACACTACAATATTGTTTGCCAAAGAATTTGGAACTCATCATTTCGTCGTTATAACAAGATCATTGTAATGCGCACAATAAGCAAACAAAGAGTGCATGCCGCATACCAACAGCCAATATAACAGAGCATGTTAGAATGAAACAGCAGACTTACTACTGTCGAGTCCCATGCAAACCAACATGTTCAGGGAGTACAAAATTGGCATGAACAACATAGTAGCAGGCTATAAATTTTGTAACGACGACTGAGCAAGATACATAATATAGTGGGATCACCTGTGAACTTGTATAAGAGGGAATGCAAACCAATATGTTCAGCATTCCATATGTGAGCGTCATGCCAAGTCAGAGAAACAAGTCGATAATGCAGCTTTTGAAGAACAAGATGGCACACAAAATTATTATCTAGTAATATGACAAGTTTATTTGTACTACAGGCTTAGATAGCAGAGTGATAGCATGCCAAACTAAGTCCTTACTTTGTTAGCTTACAATGAACTAGATACAAAACAATGGCATCACCTGTAGTACAGGGAATGCAAGCCAACATGTTCATGGAGTAAAAAATTGGCACAAACAACATAGTAGCAGGCCATAATTTTTGAAACAACATCTGAGCAAGATAAAGTTATGATGGCTAGATCTACAGAGCAGGGAATGTAAACCAAATATAGAAGTTACGATGCCAAAAGCTATAGAGCAGGGAATGCGAACCAACATGTGCAATTACTTAAAATTGGCCATGAACTAAATAATAGCAGGATGTTACTATAATAGCTAGGAATAATACAGATAGGAGTTATAATGGCATCACTGATAAACTTGTAGATAAGGGAAAAAAATCAATTTGTTTCGGGATATAAAGTTGTAATGAGCAACACATAGAGGATAGTTAATGCTACGGCTTAGGATGGACCAGAAACGGAATATAGTGGGATCTGAACTTGTAGAAAAGGGAATGCACACCAATATGTTCACAATTCTATATGTGAGCGCCATGCCAATTAAGAGAAACAAGTTAATATTGCAGCTTTTGAAGAATCAGATGGCAGACAAAATTATGATGGAAGTTGCTGCTGTGACGAGTTCAAATAAATTTGTACTGCAGGATGGCAGAGCGATAGCATGCAGGAACTAATAGCAGGCAGTTAATTTGTACTGCAGGATGGCAGAGCGATAGCATGCAGGAACTAATAGCAGGCAGTTAGCTTACGACGAAGTAGATAGAAATAACAATGGCATCACCGTAGTACAGGGAATGCAAACCAACATGTTCAGGGAGAACAAGATTGGCATGAACAACGAATGAGCAAGATAGAAGTTATGATGGCTACATCTACAGAGCAGGGAATGCAAACCAAAATGTTCAATCGCTTGAAGTTAGCAATGAACTAGAAAATGGCAAGGTGTTACGGTCATAACTAGGAATGAACTAAAAGAGCTTCAGACAAACAGGCATCTGAACCCAGAACATGGCGCTAAAACAAGGGACTTACATTAGGAGAAGCACTCTGTGGGAATCACAGCAGATCTTCCTGGGGTTGATAGATCCGGTGATGAAGTACACTACATGTGCTCCTTGGGGTTGGAGAGACGGCCATTAAACTTCATGGTTACTCATCTAATCTGCAAAGACGTAACGGCGCGTCGTTAGCACAAACAGGTTCCCCCAAGATTAAACAAGAACTTGCAGGCAAGCAATAGAAAAGCGACAGTAGAAGAGTTTAGATCATGGACGGCGCCGGTGAAGCAGATTCGGTTCATGCACATCGGTGTCGGTGAGCAAGATCCGATGCGGTGGACGATGCCGCAGCTGAAGCGACTGCGGTAGGCTGCTGGATGAGCATATGGTTTCGAGGTTCGGCGGGGATGATCCGGTCCGGTTGATGATGGCGTCGATGAAGCGGCTCCGGCAGGCAGCCGGATGACGAGGATCGCGAGGGCTCGGGTAGGCCAGGGAAGTCCGGCGGGGATGTTCCGGTGCGGTGGTCGTGGAGGTGGTAGAGAGAGGGACTTGGGAAGTTCCGGTGGGTGGTCTGAGGGAAATGAATTTTTTTGGGAGGGTTTCCGGGCTAGGGAGGTGGTGATCCAAAAAATGACGGGCAGACCCCCCCACCAACCGACTTTCTGTCATCTCCACAAGGGTAGAATGGGAATTTGAAAGCGTGTGAATTTTTTGTATTTTGTGGGCGGGAAGTTTTGCCGCTATGAGATTTTGAATTTGGCTAAGGTCCAAGTATAATGATAAAAAATTGTGAGACCGTACTAGTACCTCTGTTCAAGGCCGAGTGCAAAATCAAATCATCATCACCTTGAATATCGGTTACTATCATCGTGTTCTATCTTCTTATCCCATTCAAAAACACGCCTGAAATATTTCTAGATTGGCGGGAGATTTTGCCGCCCGACTGAGATTTGATTTTGAATATGGCTATGGTCAAGTAATATAATATAATACTAATATAAAGACGGTACACCTGGTTAAGTACTAATTGCTCTGCTTCGGCAGTTAAGGCCAGCAGCCACATCAAGCCATCATCATTACAAACAAAATCAGTCAAATCTAGAAGCTAGTATAGGATAAATTCACAGCAGCATAATAAATCCAGAAAACTAATATAATACTACATAAACTGCATACAAGAGCCAAAAGCAGCCAATAACAATGTTAATGTTCACGACAAACTAATCTGAAAATAATACAAGACACAATGTATGGCCAACATGAAGATTAGGATACCCCAGGATGAACGAATATGTTCTTCATTCAGCATATATTTCTTCGTCACTCCATTGAAGGAAATTTTCATTGAACTCCTTCCGTCTGCAGTGTGCAGCCAATACATCCTCCAAACGGTATGGCCTTTGTTCATTTCTCATACCGTAGTTTCCTAATCTATTCACATGTATTGGCCACTCATCCCAGGCCTTTATATCATCAAAGTACTCTCTGATATAACCAAAATCTGTGTAGTAGATGCAGCCAGGTCGAAGTGTCGGGTGCACTCTGGTGTCGACGGAGATACACCGGATATAATGGACGAAGAAGGCACGACTGCCAATGTTATTGACGGCATGGAGAGAGCGGCTCTCAGTGTCCACACGGTACACCAATGGTTGACCTTCCTCCAAATGCTTGTTGTCCAACAACACAAGCAGCAGAGCACCATCCGACTCCACAAGGTAGAACTTGTTATTTCCAAGTTCTGGAAATGAAAATAGTGTATCCATTTTGACAGTGCTCGCACGCTGCTCCAACTGGACATTGTTGGTGCACACTAATTTTCCGAACTCAAAATTGTTCACAGCTATTGCATACAATTCACCATTGAACGGGGTAATGCAACGCAGACAATGGTGCTCGATCGAAAATCTTCCTTCTCCCCAATCTTCATCTATACCCTTAGTTGGAGTGCTCTCATCGACCCAAGCAATTTCCGCCGGGTAATCTTTGGAAACGAAGACCATAGTCGGGGACTTCATCACAGCGACTGACTTCAGAATAACGTTTGGCATATGCGCCTCAAACATAGTATTCAATGTCTTTGTGAGTGGGTTCAGAAGCCGTATCTTGTGCGGCTGGTTCTTCTGGGCAAGCACGATGACGCCACGGCAAAAGCCGACAAAGTAGTATCTAAAATATATTGATGAAGATAACATTCAGCACTAAGATGTTTACGATTGAAAATAAAAATAGATTAACTCTATAGATATGGAGGAATTTGAACCTTGCATGAACTTCCGTTAGATCGATGGTGACGTAGCGGGATGTGCGGAGGTGGAGGAAGGTGAAATCAGCAGCGCGTGGAAGGCCGTGGTCTAGCATGATCCATTCGTGCAGGTGCACGTCGGGCTCAGGTAAACCTGAGCGCCAATTTCTACAGACTTGCCTCATAGCAGAGTAGGTGTCAGCGTACTGCTCGTTCGCCAGTAAGCATTCGCCGATCTTGTGAAGTGGTCCATCAGCCGAGAGAGAGGCCCAGTTCACGGAGGCGACGGCCGCCGGCGCATTCTTCTTGTCCATCGCCGGCAGGGAGCGCGCGTGGGCGGTTGGTGTTTTTTCCTTCGATTTGGAGAAGTTGATGGGACGTGAGAGGCGTGGTTGCGTGCGTGAGTGAGAATGAGACTGTGTGCAGAGGGAGGGAGAGAGGGGGCTCTGGCAACGTGACGGTTGGTCTCGGCAGTTTCTCAAAAAAGCTAGACGTTTGGTCTCAACACGCGCACCGCCTAACCGCTGTGCACCGCGACACGCGTCCGTGGTACTGCACGTCTGCACCGTTACGTGTACTCAGTTAGCCTTACACTGGAAAAATATCTGCACTCAGTTTTCCCCTCGAGTACTAATACTGGCTAGTGCATTACCTCATAAAAAAAATACTGGCTAGTGCAATATACTCAGTTTTACCCTCAAGTGGCTGATCAACAGAGAGTCAACAAATGGGATTAAGCTATCTAATTGAGTAATTTCATGCGCAAAAAAAATCATAGTGCCTCCTACTCATGGAGTCTTGTTAAGAAGAGGAGGTCTAATACGTGGAAAACAGAATAGCACACCACAGGTCCGAAATGATGGAAAGGGCTAGGCAATCCACTTATTATAGAACTCAACAAAAACCACATGGAACTATATTAAACTTATGCAGTAGCCAACGCAACCAAAAGTCAGAAGTGCAGGCTGAATCCCAAAGGCACAACACAAAAAGGAAACTTGCAACCTTATATAAAAGGGGCTATGCAACCCACTTATATACACATTAACAGCCATCCTCGTGTGTGACAAGAGAAATTCAACACTGGATTCGGAGGTAGGCACATGAAGCTTTACAAGGGCCAATGGGGCACCAACAATTTAAGGATGAATTGAACCACACCGTCAACAATTCAAACTCGAGACCTTGGCTCTAATACCATTTAAGTTCGAACGGATTGAAAAGGCTAGGCAACCAATTTCTAAAACATCCACAGGAACAACTACCAAGTTGATCCCAGCCGTAGATAAATGCATCCACCAACAAAATAGGAACAGTGCCTCAGTCTCAGTAAACATTTCACAATACCAAGGTACTCACATGTCAATGTCAGTGTTTTCATCTCCAATTATCTATGGCATTTTATTAGTCTTTTGAGAGATTATAACAAACTTGATTGGCCTCCTGCAGTAGGGCATCACATGCTTCTGATCTCGATCTCAACATGTCAACTTGGTTTCTTAACACATCTGCTGCAGCTCGTTCTATTTGGATTTGTTCCTCCAGAACTTGTGCAGAGAAAGACTTGGACTTGGACTTGGACTTGGACTGCAAAAACCCAGCATTTCGCAGGAAAGTGTTTTTGGTGATATCTTTATTTTTAAGTACCATGGTAAATGTCTCCATACATTCTTCTAGAGTTTTTTCCATACCATCTTTCCCGGGTTTTGCCATCTCCAATTTCATATTTGCCTGAAAAGTTTTGAGTCGTGTAAAAATAAAAGTTATTACAGAGAAACATGCAGACGGTAGATTTAATGTGTATGAACTACTTCTAATCCTACAAGTTGGTATGCCTGATTACACATCAAATGCATTTTCACAAAAACGCCTACAAGATCATATTGACATATTGCTCCTACAAATTGGCAAGTGTGTAGTTAAAAAAATTAAATCATAAAGAAGACTTACAATAACACTTTCTGCAAGTTCTCCTATCACATTATGTTTGTTCTTCTGGCATGCCTCGAACTGCTCTGCCAGAGTCATCTCTTTGTCTGGTTGCATGTTGTTTGCATGATCTACTTTCTGCATTTTTGTACAATCATATGGAGATCAAATAACGTGGTTGAAATGGAGGATGGAAATATAACATGCACACGGAGTTCTACACAATTTACGAGTAACATATGTAGCAGTACAGACCAGCGGGGCATTACTTTTTGCCAGAGATGCCCAACCAAGTGACGAGATCCTGTACGGCTTGGTAAACGTTGTTTCAAGCGGTTAGCCTGGTTCCTTTTAGACAACGTCTGCAAAAGGAGACTAGTGAGACACTGGCGCAAAATAAGTATTCGGAATTTAATCTGGTTTCACGGTCCTCATAAGCCATACCACATTCTTTGGATCAGACCAATGCTTGACAAGATCTCCCCACTGCTCGTCAGTCATACAGGGTGCAGGAGACTTTGTTCGAACATTGGCAGTAATCTGGCCAGTGAAGTATGTCGCCTTAAGCTTATAGCGGTGCTGGCGCAACAATTCTTTGAATATGGAAGCGATGACAAACTTTACATCCTCATTATCCTCATCGAATTCAAACCTTAACTGCTCACAACGGTGGAATGATTGGTGAGTTATATAGCATAGAAACAACAGTAAGCTACAAGAAATGGGACAGATCAATGTGGAATAATTTATCATTACCAGGAGAAGCATGACTTACGTGTAAATTATGCACTAAACTCTCGAACTGTGAAGGGGTGTCAACGTGCTGCTTCCACAATGGGAAGGTAGGAAGTTCATTCCTGATAAAATGGCCAACCTGTGATACAAGATATGAAGATTCATGCGGATGAAGTGGCCTTCTGCCACCTACAATAGATGTGATGCGAAATCTTGAACCCATTCCGGAAATCTTAGCTGCAAGTTTTTTTCCTACCGTTGGCCCCCTCGTTTTTATTGATCGTGGCGAACCTACCAAGTTAAGCATTACATCAAGCTATCATGGTATATAGATACATAAGGGAGCATTAAACTACAAGTCTTGAAAAAAGTATTACCTTTTTTGGCGTGGGTCTCATCATCGGGAGAGGAGTTGTCTTTCGCAGGACTAAGGGTCGGAGGGAGATCATCACCAGTTTGCTGGTGTTGTGGCAGCACTGTTTGGACATTTGAGGCTGTATCATCTGGGACTAGCATCATGTGTCCTTGGCCATTATTACCTACCACCACTCCTGATGGTGCCAATTCTTGGCTAGAATTTGCTGTGGAAACTGGTTCTGTTGGCAATTGTTGCTGAGAATCAGTATTGGCAACTGGTGGTTGTGGAATGTGTGGGCTGGTACATGCTGGGGCTACTTCTGTCTGATTCGATGGTTTGTGGTTTTTACGAGACCTTTTACTGTTATCATTCTTGGCCTGTTCGCCACCTCGTGTCAGTCTCTTGTTAGACCTTGTAATAGGAGGAGCAGCACGAGCATCAGGCTTAACTCTTTTTTTATTACGCACTGTCACCCATCCTCCGGTATCAGCCTGAGGTTCCTGTTGAGTGTTCTTCCTCCTATTCGTTCTTGAAAAGTTCTTTCCCGAATCTGCAGATGCCTGTCACACATAAATGATATTTCAATGTACAATATTATATGATGATGATATGCAGATGGAATGGAAAAACAGTCAGGCAACATATGCCAAAACATATATGAGGCGTTAACTAAGCAGGAAAAATTGTAGTAATGAGATTGAACATGGCATGGGTAACATATTTGGTAGGACTGGGATACAACAAATGGAAGTTGGGACAAATAATTCGATGACAGGACAGAGAAAACTCACCTTGTTGTGTTGCAGACGATAGTCGACCAGGGCATCTTCCTGAGTCAGCTCGCCATCACAATCAGCAGGATCAAATTCTGAATCAGAGGAATGTTCCGTATCCTTTGTGAGGGAGGTGGGTGGCGTTTTTGCACTAGACCTTGTAGAAGGATGTAGTGTTAGGCCCAACGAGGCTGCAACTCGGCTATTATGCAGAATAGTTTGCCTCCGTTGCTCTTCGTACTCATTCTCGAGTGGAAGACCTAACATGCATTGGCGAGAAATGCAGATGAGATTTATCATGGAACTGTGCATATAAGAACAAATTAATAGTAGCAGTGAGACTGCTCAAAAGGTGTAATGACAAACAAACTATGGCTCAAAAATAATTGATGTTCATATTGTCAAGCTTCATGCACTAGCCAACGCAACCGGAAGTCCGGACTGATGGAAAGGGCAAACAAATTATGGCTCAAAAATAATTTATGTTGGGCAACAAAGGGCAGCAGCAACAATTTTTAGGATAAGTATGATGTCAAGCTTCATGCAGTAGCCAACGCAACCAAAAGTCCGAACTGATGGAAAGGGCTAAGCAATCCACATATAGACTCAAACACATATAAGTGTCATTTTCATGCCAATGGTTAACCATATGGAATGGCGTGTGCTTAATATAATTGCCTAGGGTCTTCCAAATTCCAACAGATCGATCTATTGGATGAACTTGCTAGAGCATGCAATTCGAAATGGTATCAGACCTACAAGGTCCTGAGTTCAAATCCTAGCAAGTAGCAACGCAGTATTCAAAATAAATATTTGCAGCCTTCCTAAAAAAATATCTAATGATACATGCCTAAGGCTCGGTCTATTGAATGAGTGGTTTTATCACTTAGCACCACAAGTTGGGGATTTTTAATCACAAAACACCAACATTTGGGGAAATTATTTCACATAACACATTATTTGTCATTAGTCGGCTTGACAAGAGCATGACCCTACAGCGTGACACCAATTTACAGTACGTGAGCATGTTTGCTACAAACAAATGAATTTTGGTGTGAAATTTTGTAGACACTCTGTGGAAATGAGAATATGAGTCACACTTGTTACATATGCTACACACAAATGAATTACCATATGACAAATATCCACAAGAAATTATAACCACACAAGAACATGAGATTTGGGTAATATATTCTGTACCAGCATAAGGTTTTGATAATGTTTACCAATACAACTACCCTGGACATAAGATTTTATTTTGAACTGTCTGGACTTAAGATTTAACAACTAGTGTTGACAAACAGCTTTGTATTTGCGTTTAACAGCAAATACCACAAAATAAAGTCTAATTGTCTTTCTCCTGCGGTCACTCTTAAACTGACGGTGGCCGGAGGTCACTAATGGGCTATCAAACAGAGATCATGTATTCTGCGAAACAATTACCCCAAATGTTAGTGTTTTGTGATACAAATTTCTAGGGTTGTGGTTCTGTGATAAAAAAAATCCTGAACTTCTGGTGTTAAGTGATAAAACCTCATTGGATGAACTGGCTAGAGCATGCAATTCCACATGGCGCACACAGAGTTGCAAATAGAAAAAAATACAGGCAGTTTAATACTATCAATAAATTGCTCTCCTAGCTTGACTGCTATCATAACCTTTGTAATACGTACTACCACCATCCCGAAGTTTTTATCAAAAATCATTAACATGCAAAATACAAATTTAATATCATTAAATAGATAACGAATATATTTTCGTACGGTATCTACAAAATATTATATTTCTTGATAGATTGTTCTGAAAGTTTGGTCAAACTTTACTTGGTTTGACTTTTATAAATAAGCCTTCAGGTTTGGGGTGGAGGTAGTAATGTAGTATACTTCAAACCCCAAAAAAGTACCGCACAGAAGTGATATTTGGAAAAGAAATGCGTAACGAAAGCGGACATAAGCTCTGCCTCTCCATCAGCAGATGTAAGGTTACGATCAGCAGAGTTCCGAGATAAAAAAAATACAGGCAGTTTAATACTATCAACAAATTGCTCTGCTAGCTTGACTGCTATCATAACCTTTGTAAAATGCATACTTCAAACCCCCAAAACATATCACACAGAAGTGATTCTCGGAAAAGAAATGCATAACGAAAGCGGACATAACCTCGATCTTCCTCTCGATCAGCAGATGTAAGGTTAAGATCTCATATAGCTACGCGGCAAACAACTATCTACACTGATCTAATATCAGCAAGAATGCATTGCAAGAAAGCAACGAAAACTAGTGTAAGAAATCAAATGCATATAACAAAAGCGGACATGTAAAGTATTCATCAACCTTCGTCTGAGGCCCGGGCGGATTTACTCTTTGGTTGGGGGTGGTCGACTTTGGGGCCGCGTTTTTTGCCCATCTCGATCTCCGGTGAGGTGGACTACAGAGTCGGGGAAGCAGATCCGGAGGAGATATGGCGCGGTGAACGTCGGCGTCGAGGAAGCTAATCCGGCTTGCTAGGCAGCAAGGGAGCCGGTAAAACGTGGTCGGTCACTACGGTGGCCGGTGAGAAGGCAGTGATGGTGAGGAGGGGCGGTGGGGCACGGCCGTCGTCGTGGGAGTGTGCCTGGTAGAAGCATGAGAAAGATGTGGTGTTCGAATTGTGCTCTACAGGGAAATATCCTCTGTGGACCGATGTTTATAGGCCGACGGGCAAACCGCAGGTTTTGGGGTAGCTTGAAAATGGGACGCGCCAACAATTTCGGCGCGTGTTTTGCGGCAGAGATGAAAGTCACCCATAAGAAACTTTCCTCATGGATGCTTGTTGCTTGGTCGTGTGGACAACATATATAGTGGGAGATGCCCATAGCTAGCTAGGCCATTCATATCAAACTCGAGTGATTATCACTAAGTTTACAATGAATATATTTCATGACACTTGATATTGGCCGGATAGTAGAAAATATATTTCATGACTATCGATCCCATATTAGTTAATTTATATTATTTCAATTGCTAAAATATTTTCATATTCTTTTAGAGTTCTAAAAAACACACTACACAATGACAATGGATATCACTACCTTCTAGGTCCCGGTCATCAGATTTAGAGTAAAGTAGCTTAGCGACAGATTTAGACCTTTGTGCAACAAATACATGAGTTGGTGATATGTGCAAAAGAACAGGTTAAGTGAGTGTTTTGTGCAACAATGACAACAATAAGTGGAGTTTCGATCGTGCAAAGGATAAAAGGTGGAAGAGGGATCACACGGAAGGAGAAATTAAGAGAAAGGGAGAGCAGTGCCTCACGGGGCCGCTGTTATTTATGGTGAAAAGAAATGCTTCACTTTTTTCGGTGAGTGATGTTGACTGGCACACAGGGTTTCAGTTATGTAGACCTGCAGTGCAGGCTACGCGCCCGTCTAATATTCATTTTTTTCAGCGACAAAAGGGAGAGAGAGAGAGAGAGAGAGTCTTGACGACGCGTCTTTACTTGACAAAGAAGATTGCTGGGAGTTTGCCTACCTACCGCACGTGACTTGTGCTCACTGATGTGTGGGACCTACACGCATGGGACCACACGTAAGTGACCGACCTACTTTATTCTAGGGGTGCCCCTCAAGCTAATACATAATCTGCAACATGAAACTATATTCGCTTATAAAATCTGAACTTTGAAATCCAATTTAATTTAAGTCTATTATTGGTCATATCAACTATCAAGTCTAAAATTACATTCTGAAACTTGTTCAACGCTTTCTCATGAATTATTATGGTAGTTTTTTAAAATCAAATGCTAATTGATTTGAGATAATAAAAAACATATATTATTGCACAACAATGGGATATTAAAATATCTATTTGTAAATAAAAATAAGAAGTCAATGTTGTGGTAAGTTAGGAGGTTCAAAGGGTAAACCAAATATAACGTTTTGTTCAATCTCATAGTTCATATTACCAAGTTTGATTATCCCTGGACAACATTGTTTGTTATAGTGTTCCCTAATTGGGCATGGTGGTGCATCTTGCCATTTCTAACAATGTTGATGACTAGACTTTTCAAGTTTTCGGTATAAAAAATCGTTTTTCATTTTCTAGATGATAAAATATGTTTTTTTGTGCATGGGGTAGAAAAGATATGGGTCAAAATGGCGCATCTACATTTTTTAAATAAATTACGCCATATTTTAATGACAAATCCCAAATTTACGGTTTTTAGTGCTTTCTAGCTAGTTTCGCACATTTAAATGACTTTATGCTGATTTATTGAAAGTAATTCAAATTTGAATTGTAGATATGTTATAACTTGGTCCTACAAGTCCCCATAAATAATTTTTATATACATATTACTTACTATATATAGAAACCAGCGATAGTACTGAAATATTCAACCCCTTTGCAGGATAATCATGTAAAACATTTTGACCTGGTTTTGAAATAAATAAATGAAACTGAAGAAAACCTGAAAAATGAAACCCTTCTACATGGAGTGTGCTTGTATGTGTTAGTTGACAGGGAAAATAAGAAACATGTGATAGGGTAGTGAAAAACAAAATGTCTTCACAAAGCGGACTATCGTGTATGAAGATTCATGGTTTGCAAGCCAAATGATATAGTTATGGCCATATTTGTGGCACAGTTTGTTACAATGTGCCCAAATTGGGCATGGTGGTGCATCTTGCCATTCCCAACAATGTTAATGACTAGACTTTTCAACTTTTCGGTATAAATTTTTTTTTTCATTTTCTAGATGACAAAATATGTTTATTTTGTGAATGGTGTACATATAAGATACGGGTCAAACTGGCAACTCTACATTTTTTAGATAAATTACGCCATATTTTAGTGCCAATTCCCAACTTTTACGGTTTTAGTACTTTCAAGATAGTTTCGCACATTTAAACGACTTTATGCTGATTTACTGAAAGTAATTCCAATGTGAAATGTGGGGGTGTTATAACTTCGTCAAAGAAATCCCCCAAAAACATAGTTTAGGGTTGGGGGTAGATACGGAGTACATGATTTGTATGTTTTGAATATGTCTAGACCTTGTTTATCAACCTGAATGCTTAATTACTATATATATGACGTAAGAAGGCTATGTGCTTTGGGTTTTCATTTTTTTTGATTTTTTCTGAATTTTTATGCTCATTTGAATCTTGGTCAAATCCTAGGTTTGACTAGGATTTAAACAAACTTAAAACATGAAAATGAAAAGGTAAGCCTGGATCCTTCCTAGTCACTCTAAAATTAAGCTTTTGGGAAGTTTTAGAAATTTCCATGTTTGAAACCCGAAACCACTTCTCTTCATGCTTGACTTCATAAGACAAAGTTAAGGGTTAGGGGTAGATACATGCCTTTTCTGTTTTGAATATGTCTAGACCTTGTTCATCAACTTGAATGCTTACTATATATATATATATATATATATATATATATATGACATAAGAAGGCTATATATATATGTGCTTTGGTTTTTGGTTTTTGTTTTTTCTGAATGTTTATATATGCCCATTTGAATCTTGGTCAAATCCTAGGTTTGACCAAGATTTAAACAAGTTTAAAACATGAAAGTGAAAAGGTAAGCATGGATCCTTCTTAGTCATTCTAAAATGAAGCTTTTGGGGGGTTCTTGAAATCTCAATGTTTGAAACCCAAAACCACTTCTCTTCATGGTTGACTTCATAAGACAGATGAGTTTAGGGTTATGGGGTAGATACATGATTTGTCGGGTTTGAATATGTCTAGACATGCTTGTTTATCAACTTGAATGCTTACTATATGACCTAAGAAGACTATGCATGTGCATTGGTTTTTCATTTTTTGTTCTTTCTGAATGTTTATGCCCATTTGAATCTTGGCCAAATCCTAGGGTTTGACCAAGATTTAAACAAGTTTAAAACATTAAAATGAAAAGGTAATCATGGATCCTTCTTAGTCACTCTAAGATGAAGTTTTTGGGAGGTTTTCGAAATTTCCATGCATGTTTGAAACCCAAAACCACTTCTCTTCATGTTTGACTTCATAAGACAGAGTTTAGGGTTAGGGCTAGGGGTAGATACATGATTTTCTAGTTTGAATATGTCTAGACCATGTTTATCAACTTGAATCTTTGGCCAAATCCTAGGTTTGACCAAGATTTAAACAAGTTTAAAACATGAAAATGAAAAGGTAAGCCTGGATCCTTCTTAGTCACTCTAAAATGAAGCTTTTGGGAGGTTTTTGAAATCTCAATGTTTGAAACCCAAAACCATTTCTCATCATGCTTGACTTCATTAGATATAGTTTAGGGTTAGGTGTAGATACACGATTTGTCTGGTTTGAATATGTCTAGACCTTGTTTATCAACTTCAATTCTTACTATATGACATAAGAAGACTATATGTGCTTTGGTTTTTGATTTTTTAATTTTTTCTGAATGTTTATGCCCATTTGAATCTTGGTCAAATCCTAGGTTTGACCAAGATTTAAACAAGTCTATAACATGAAAATGAAAAGGTAAGCCTGGATCCTTCTTAGTCATTCTAAAATGAAGCTTTTGGGGGGTTCTTGAAATCTCAATGTTTGAAACCCAAAACCATTTCTCATCATGCTTGACTTCATTAGATATAGTTTAGGGTTAGGTGTAGATACACGATTTGTCTGGTTTGAATATGTCTAGACCTTGTTTATCAACTTCAATTCTTACTATATGACATAAGAAGACTATATGTGCTTTGGTTTTTGATTTTTTGTTTTTTTCTGAATGTTTATGCCCATTTGAATCAAGATCAAATCCTAGTTTTGACCAGGATTTAAATAATTTTAAAACATGAAAATGAAAAGGTAAGCCTGGATCCTTCTTAGTCACTCTAAAATGAAGCTTTTGGGAGGTTTTTGAAATTTCCATGTTTGAAACCCAAAACCATTTCTCATCATGCTTGACTTCATTAGATATAGTTTAGGGTTAGGTGTAGATACACGATTTGTCTGGTTTGAATATGTCTAGACCTTGTTTATCAGCTTCAATTCTTACTATATGACATAAGAAGACTACATGTGCTTTGGTTTTTGATTTTTTTGATTTTTCTGAATGTTTATGCCCATTTGAATCTTGGTCAAATCCTAGGTTTGACCAAGATTTAAACAAGTCTATAACATGAAAATGAAAAGGTAAGCCTGGATCCTTCTTAGTCATTCTAAAATGAAGCTTTTGGGGGGTTCTTGAAATCTCAATGTTTGAAACCCAAAACCATTTCTCATCATGCTTGACTTCATTAGATATAGTTTAGGGTTAGGTGTAGATACACGATTTGTCTGGTTTGAATATGTCTAGACCTTGTTTATCAACTTCAATTCTTACTATGACATATAAGAAGACTATATGTGCTTTGGTTTTTGATTTTTTGATTTTTTCTGAATGTTTATGCCCATTTGAATCTTGGTCAAATCCTAGGTTTGACCAAGATTTAAACAAGTCTATAACATGAAAATGAAAAGGTAAGCCTGGATCCTTCTTAGTCATTCCAAAATGAAGCTTTTGGGGGGTTCTTGAAATCTCAATGTTTGAAACCCAAAACCACTTCTCTTCATGGTTGACTTCATAAGACATGCAGAGTTTAGGGTTAGGGGTAGATACATGATTTGTCGGGGTTGAATATGTCTAGACATGCTTGTTTATCAACTTGAATGCTTACTATATGACATAAGAAGGCTATGTGCTTTGGTTTTTCATTTTTCCGGTTTTTTGAATTTTATGCCCATTTGAAGATTTTGGGAGGTTCTTGAAATTTTCATGTTTGAAACCAATACGACTTCTCTTCATGCTAGACTTCATAAGATCGACCGAGTTTATGGTTAGGGGCTAGATACATGATTTGTCTGGTTTGAACATGTCTAAACCTTGTTTATCAACTTGAAAGCTTACTATATGACATATATAAGAAGACTATGTGCTTTTGTTTTTCATTCTTCTATTTTTTTTTATTTTATGCCCATTTGAATCTTGGTCAAATCCTATGTTTGACCTGGATTTAAACAAGTATAAAATATGAAAACGAAAAGGTAAGCCTGGATCCTTCTTAGTCACTCTAAAATGAAGCGGCTTTTGGGATGTTCTTGAAATTTTCATGTTTGAAACCCAAAACCACTTCTCTTCATGATTGACTTCATAAGACAGAGTTTAAGGTTAGGGGATATATATGATTTTTTTCTAGTTTGAATATGTCTAGACCTTATTTATCAACTTGAATGCTTACTATATGACATAAGAATGCTATGTGCTTTGGTTTATCAATCTTTTGGTTTTTTCCTGAATTTTTATGCCCATTTGAATCTTGGTCAAATCCTAGGTTTCACAAAGATTTAAACAAGTTTAAAATCTGAAAATTAAAAGGTAAGCATGGATCCTTCTTAGTCACTCTAAAATGAAGCTTTTGGGAGGTTTTTGAAATTTCCATGTTTGAAACCCAAAACCACTTCTCTTCATGCTTGACTTCATAAGACAGAGTTTAGGGTGTTAGGGGTAGATACATGATTTGCCTGGTTTGAATATGTCTAGACCTTGTTTATCATCTTGAATGCTTACTATATATGACAGAAGAAGACTATGTGCATTGGTATTTCATTTTTTTTTGAATTTTCATGCCCATTTCAATCTTGGTGAAATCCTAGGTTTGAGCAAGATTTAAACAAATTTAACACGTGAAAACGAATAAGCATGGATCCTTCTTAGTCACTCCAAAATGTACCAATTGATAGATGTGTTAACTTTGCTTCATGGAAAAAATAATGTCATGTAAATGAGTTAACTTGGATTTCCTGCCGTTGAATCCATAGGAAACTTTGTTCTAATGCACTATAATAATCAACCGAGTTTTTACACCAACAGGTCTGTCACTTACGTGTGGTGCCCATGCGTGAGGTCCCACACTTCAGTGAGCACAAGTCAAGTGCAGTAGGTACGCAAACTCCAAGCCATCTTCTTTGTCAAGAGAAGACGCATCATATGCATTTTGGAAGGCTGTGGGTTTCCATTCTGGTTTTTTTGAATTTTATGCCCATTTGAAGATTTTGGGAGGTTCTTGAAATTTTCATGTTTGAAACCAATACGACTTCTCTTCATGCTAGACTTCATAAGATCGACCGAGTTTATGGTTAGGGGGTAGATACATGATTTGTCTGGTTTGAACATGTCTAAACCTTGTTTATCAACTTGAAAGCTTACTATATGACATACGAAGACTATGTGCTTTTGTTTTTCATTCTTCTATTTTTTTATTTTATGCCCATTTGAATCTTGGTCAAATCCTATGTTTGACCTGGATTTAAACAAGTATAAAATATGAAAACGAAAAGGTAAGCATGGATCCTTCTTAGTCACTCTAAAATGAAGCGGCTTTTGGGATGTTCTTGAAATTTTCATGTTTGAAACCCAAAACCACTTCTCTTCATGATTGACTTCATAAGACAGAGTTTAGGGTTAGGGGCAGATATATACATGATTTTCTAGTTTGAATATGTCTAGACCTTATTTATCAACTTGAATGCTTACTATATGACATAAGAATGCTATGTGCTTTGGTTTATCAATCTTTTGGTTTTTTCCTGAATTTTTATGCCCATTTGAATCTTGGTCAAATCCTAGGTTTCACAAAGATTTAAACAAGTTTAAAATCTGAAAATTAAAAGGTAAGCATGGATCCTCCTTAGTCACTCTAAAATGAAGCTTTTGGGAGGTTTTTGAAATTTCCATGTTTGAAACCCAAAACCACTTCTCTTCATGCTTAATTGACTTCATAAGACAGAGTTTAGAGTGTTAGGGGTAGATACATGATTTGTCTAGTTTGAATACGTCTAGACCTTGTTTGTCAACTTGAATTCTTACTATATGACATAAGAAGGCTATGTGCTTTGGTTTTTCATTTTTCTGATTTTTTTGAATTTTATGCCCATTTGAATCTTGGTCAAATACTAGCTAGGTTTGACCAAGATTTAAACAAGTTTAAAACATGAAAATGAAAAGGTAAGCCTCGATCCTTCTTAGTCACTCTAAAATGAAGCTTTTGGGAGGTTTTTGAAATTTGCATGTTTGAAACCCAAAACCACTTCTCTTCATGCCTTACTTCATAAGACGGAGTTTAGGGTCGTTAGGGAGTAGATACATGATTTGCCTGGTTTGAATATGTCTAGACCTTGTTTATCATCTTGAATGCTTACTATATATGACAGAAGAAGACTATGTGCATTGGTATTTCATTTTTTTTTTGAATTTTCATGCCCATTTCAATCTTGGTGAAATCCTAGGTTTGAGCAAGATTTAAACAAATTTAACACGTGAAAACGAATAAGCATGGATCCTTCTTAGTCACTCCAAAATGTACCAATTGATAGATGTGTTAACTTTGCTTCATGGAAAAATTAATGTCATGTAAATGAGTTAACTTGGATTTCCTACCGTTGAATCCATAGGAAACTTTGTTCTAATGCACTATAATAATCAACCGAGTTTTTACACCAACAGGTCTGTCACTTACGTGTGGTGCCCATGCGTGAGGTCCCACACTTCAGTGAGCACAAGTCAAGTGCAGTAGGTACGCAAACTCCAAGCCATCTTCTTTGTCAAGAGAAGACGCATCAGGATGCGTTTTGGAAGTCTGTGGGTCCTTCTGGATCCTTCGGTTGTCCCTCTCACAAAAAAAAACAAATCTCTCTCATTCTCGGCCTCGCTCGACTCGCTCGCCCCCTGCTCACGACAAACCCTGCACAAAAGTCAACATCATCACCCGAAAAAGGGGAGACACCATAATGCTCTCCCTTCTTCTCTCCTTCCGAGTGATCCCTCTTCCTCCGAGTTTCACTCGACGGGCAAACACACATGTGCTGCATAGTAATAATAATAAAAAGGTAGAAAAATCAACCTACGAATCTATAATTAAATACGTTAAACTAGGGTTTTGCCCAGTACTACAGATCAAGTTCATAAAAAATCCAACTACGGGGTTCAAACAACCCCATTTCTAATCCAAGATTTTTTCGACCTCATCCAAATGGCCTCAAACTATAGGGTTAATTAGCATCTAGTGCAGTATGTGTGAACATGTATGCACTATGTGTGCTATAACTTGTATGTCTTTCAAATTTGAACCAAATTTGAAATATATGAAATGGGGCTTTTGGCTTAAACGTTTGAAACCCAAAACGACTTCTCTTCATGCTAGGCATCATAAGACCGAGTTTAGGGTTAGGGGGTAGATACAGGATTTGTCTGTTTTGAATATGTCTATACCTTGTTTATCTACTTGAATATGCTTACTATAGATATATATGACGTAAGAAGACTATGTGCTTTGGTTTTTATTTTTTTTATTTTTCCAGAATTTTTATGCCCATTTGAATCTTGGTCAAATCCTAGGCTTGACCAATATTTAAACAAGCTTAAAACATGAAAATGAAAAGGTAAGCTTGGATCCTTCTTTGTCACTCTAAGATGAAGTTTTTGGGAGGTTTTCAAAATTTCCATGTCTGAAACCCAAAAACACTTCTCTTCATGCTTGACTTCATAAGACAAAGCTAGTTTAGGGCTTTAGGGGGTAGATACATGATTTGTCTAGTTTGAATATGTCTAGACCTTGTTTATCAACTTCAATTCTTACTATATGACATAAGAAGACTATATGTGCTAGCTTTGGTTTTTGATTTTTTGATTTTTTTGAATGTTTATGCCCATTTGAATCTTGGTCAAATCCTAGGTTTGACCAAGATTTAAACAAGTCTATAACATGAAAATGAAAAGGTAAGCCTGGATCCTTCCTAGCTAGTCATTCTAAAATGAAGCTTTTGGGGGGTTCTTGAAATCTCAATGTTTGAAACCCAAAAACCACTTCTCTTCATGGTTGACTTCATAAGACATGCAGAGTTTAGGGTTAGGGGTAGATACATGATTTGTCGGGTTTGAATATGTCTAGACATGCTTGTTTATCAACTTGAATGCTTACTATATGACATAAGAAGGCTATATATGTGCTTTGGTTTTTCATTTTTCTGGTTTTTTGAATGTTATATGCCCATTTGAAGATTTTGGGTGGTTCTTGAAATTTTCATGTTTGAAACCAATACGACTTCTCTTCATGCTAGACTTCATAAGATCGACCGAGTTTATGGTTAGGGGCTAGATACATGATTTGTCTGGTTTGAACATGTCTAAACCTTGTTTATCAACTTGAAAGCTTACTATATGACATAAGAAGACTATGTGCTTTTGTTTTTCATTCTTCTATTTTTTTATTTTATGCCCATTTGAATCTTGGTCAAATCCTATGTTTGACCTGGATTTAAACAAGTATATAATATGAAAACGAAAAGGTAAGCCTGGATCCTTCTTAGTCACTCTAAAATGAAGCGACTTTTGGGATGTTCTTGAAATTTTCATGTTTGAAACCCAAACCACTTCTCTTCATGATTGACTTCATATATAAGACAGAGTTTAAGGTTAGGGACAGATATATACATGATTTTCTAGTTTGAATATGTCTAGACCTTGTTAATCAACTTGAATGCTTACTGTATGACATAAGAATGCTATGTGCTTTGGTTTATCAATCTTTTGGTTTTTTCCTGAATTTTTATGCCCATTTGAATATTGGTCAAATCCTAGGTTTCACAAAGATTTAAACAAGTTTAAAATCTGAAAATTAAAAGGTAAGCATGGATCCTTCTTAGTCACTCTAAAATGAAGCTTTTGGGAGGTTTTTGAAATTTCCATGTTTGAAACCCAAAACCACTTCTCTTCATGCTTAATTGACTTCATAAGACAGAGTTTAGAGTGTTAGGGGTAGATACATGATTTGTCTAGTTTGAATATGTCTAGACCTTGTTTATCAACTTGAATTCTTACTATATGACATAAGAAGGCTATGTGCTTTGGTTTTTCATTTTTCTGGTTTTTTTGAATTTTATGCCCATTTGAAGATTTTGGGTGGTTCTTGAAATTTTCATGTTTTAAACCAATACGACTTCTCTTCATGCTAGACTTCATAAGATCGACCGAGTTTATGGTTAGGGGCTAGATACATGATTTGTCTGGTTTGAACATGTCTAAACCTTGTTTATCAACTTGAAAGCTTACTATATGACATACGAAGACTATGTGCTTTTGTTTTTCATTCTTCTATTTTTTTATTTTATGCCCATTTGAATCTTGGTCAAATCCTATGTTTGACCTGGATTTAAACAAGTATATAATATGAAAACGAAAAGGTAAGCCTGGATCCTTCTTAGTCACTCTAAAATGAAGCGACTTTTGGGATGTTCTTGAAATTTTCATGTTTGAAACCCAAACCACTTCTCTTCATGATTGACTTCATATATAAGACAGAGTTTAAGGTTAGGGACAGATATATACATGATTTTCTAGTTTGAATATGTCTAGACCTTGTTAATCAACTTGAATGCTTACTGTATGACATAAGAATGCTATGTGCTTTGGTTTATCAATCTTTTGGTTTTTTCCTGAATTTTTATGCCCATTTGAATCTTGGTCAAATCCTAGGTTTCACAAAGATTTAAACAAGTTTAAAATCTGAAAATTAAAAGGTAAGCATGGATCCTTCTTAGTCACTCTAAAATGAAGCTTTTGGGAGGTTTTTGAAATTTCCATGTTTGAAACCCAAAACCACTTCTCTTCATGCTTAATTGACTTCATAAGACAGAGTTTAGAGTGTTAGGGGTAGATACATGATTTGTCTAGTTTGAATACGTCTAGACCTTGTTTATCAACTTGAATTCTTACTATATGACATAAGAAGGCTATGTGCTTTGGTTTTTCATTTTTCTGATTTTTTTTGAATTTTATGCATGCCCATTTGAATCTTGGTCAAATACTAGCTAGGTTTGACCAAGATTTAAACAAGTTTAAAACATGAAAATGAAAAGGTAAGCCTCGATCCTTCTTAGTCACTCTAAAATGAAGCTTTTGGGGGGTTTTTGAAATTTGCATGTTTGAAACCCAAAACCACTTCTCTTCATGCCTTACTTCATAAGACGGAGTTTAGGGTCGTTAGGGAGTAGATACATGATTTGCCTGGTTTGAATATGTCTAGACCTTGTTTATCATCTTGAATGCTTACTATATGACAGAAGAAGACTATGTGCATTGGTATTTCATTTTTTTTTGAATTTTCATGCCCATTTCAATCTTGGTGAAATCCTAGGTTTGAGCAAGATTTAAACAAATTTAACACGTGAAAACGAATAAGCATGGATCCTTCTTAGTCACTCCAAAATGTACCAATTGATAGATGTGTTAACTTTGCTTCATGGAAAAAATAATGTCATGTAAATGAGTTAACTTGGATTTCCTGCCGTTGAATCCATAGGAAACTTTGTTCTAATGCACTATAATAATCAACCGAGTTTTTACACCAACATTGCCAACAGGTCTGTCACTTACGTGTGGCGCCCATGCGTGAGGTCCCACACTTCAGTGAGCACAAGTCAAGTGCAGTAGGTACGCAAACTCCAAGCCATCTTCTTTGTCAAGAGAAGACGCATCAGATGCGTTTTGGAAATCTGTGGGTCCTTCTGGATCCTTCGGTTGTCCCTCTCACAAAAAAACAAATCTCTCTCATTCTCGGCCTCGCTCGACTCTCGCTCGCTCGCTCGCACCTCCTGCTCACTGACAAACCCTGCACAAAAGTCAACATCATCACCCGAAAAAGGGGAGACACCATAATGCTCTCCCTTCTTCTCTCCTTCCGAGTGATCCCTCTTCCTCCGAGTTTCACTCGACGGGCAAACACACATGTGCTGCATAGTAATAATAATAAAAAGGTAGAAAAATCAACCTACGAATCTATAATTAAATACGTTAAACTAGGGTTTTGCCCAGTACTACAGATCAAGTTCATAAAAAATCCAACTACGGGGTTCGAACAACCCCATTTCTAATCCAAGATTTTTTCGACCTCATCCAAATGGCCTCAAACTATAGGGTTAATTAGCATCTAGTGCAGAATGTGTGAACATGTATGCACTATGTGTGCTATAACTTGTATGTCTTTCAAATTTGAACCAAATTTGAAATATATGAAATGGGGCTTTTGGCTTAAACGTTTGAAACCCAAAACGACTTCTCTTCATGCTAGGCATCATAAGACCGAGTTTAGGGTTAGGGGGTAGATACATGATTTGTCTGTTTTGAATATGTCTATACCTTGTTTATCTACTTGAATATGCTTACTATAGATATATATGACGTAAGAAGACTATGTGCTTTGGTTTTTATTTTTTTATTTTTCCAGAATTTTTATGCCCATTTGAATCTTGGTCAAATCCTAGGCTTGACCAATATTTAAACAAGCTTAAAACATGAAAATGAAAAGGTAAGCTTGGATCCTTCTTTGTCACTCTAAGATGAAGTTTTTGGGAGGTTTTCAAAATTTCCATGTCTGAAACCCAAAAACACTTCTCTTCATGCTTGACTTCATAAGACAAAGCTAGTTTAGGGCTTTAGGGGGTAGATACATGATTTGTCTAGTTTGAATATGTCTAGACCTTGTTTATCAACTTCAATTCTTACTATATGACATAAGAAGACTATATGTGCTAGCTTTGGTTTTTGATTTTTTGATTTTTTTGAATGTTTATGCCCATTTGAATCTTGGTCAAATCCTAGGTTTGACCAAGATTTAAACAAGTCTATAACATGAAAATGAAAAGGTAAGCCTGGATCCTTCCTAGCTAGTCATTCTAAAATGAAGCTTTTGGGGGGTTCTTGAAATCTCAATGTTTGAAACCCAAAACCACTTCTCTTCATGGTTGACTTCATAAGACATGCAGAGTTTAGGGTTAGGGGGTAGATACATGATTTGTCGGGTTTGAATATGTCTAGACATGCTTGTTTATCAACTTGAATGCTTACTATATGACATAAGAAGGCTATATATGTGCTTTGGTTTTTCATTTTTCTAGTTTTTTGAATGTTATATGCCCATTTGAAGATTTTGGGTGGTTCTTGAAATTTTCATGTTTGAAACCAATACGACTTCTCTTCATGCTAGACTTCATAAGATCGACCGAGTTTATGGTTAGGGGCTAGATACATGATTTGTCTGGTTTGAACATGTCTAAACCTTGTTTACCAACTTGCAAGGCTTACTATATGACATAAGAAGACTATGTGCTTTTGTTTTTCATTCTTCTATTTTTTTATTTTATGCCCATTTGAATCTTGGTCAAATCCTATGTTTGACCTGGATTTAAACAAGTATAAAATATGAAAACGAAAAGGTAAGCCTGGATCCTTCTTAGTCACTCTAAAATGAAGCGACTTTTGGGATGTTCTTGAAATTTTCATGTTTGAAACCCAAAACCACTTCTCTTCATGATTGCTTCATATATAAGACAGAGTTTAGGGTTAGGGGCAGATATATACATGATTTTCTAGTTTGAATATGTCTAGACCTTATTTATCAACTTGAATGCTTACTATATGACATAAGAATGCTATGTGCTTTGGTTTATCAATCTTTTGGTTTTTTCCTGAATTTTTATGCCCATTTGAATATTGGTCAAATCCTAGGTTTCACAAAGATTTAAACAAGTTTAAAATCTGAAAATTAAAAGGTAAGCATGGATCCTTCTTAGTCACTCTAAAATGAAGCTTTTGGGAGGTTTTTGAAATTTCCATGTTTGAAACCCAAAACCACTTCTCTTCATGCTTAATTGACTTCATAAGACAGAGTTTAGAGTGTTAGGGGTAGATACATGATTTGTCTAGTTTGAATATGTCTAGACCTTGTTTATCAACTTGAATTCTTACTATATGACATAAGAAGGCTATGTGCTTTGGTTTTTCATTTTTCTGGTTTTTTTGAATTTTATGCCCATTTGAAGATTTTGGGTGGTTCTTGAAATTTTCATGTTTTAAACCAATACGACTTCTCTTCATGCTAGACTTCATAAGATCGACCGAGTTTATGGTTAGGGGCTAGATACATGATTTGTCTGGTTTGAACATGTCTAAACCTTGTTTATCAACTTGAAAGCTTACTATATGACATACGAAGACTATGTGCTTTTGTTTTTCATTCTTCTATTTTTTTATTTTATGCCCATTTGAATCTTGGTCAAATCCTATGTTTGACCTGGATTTAAACAAGTATATAATATGAAAACGAAAAGGTAAGCCTGGATCCTTCTTAGTCACTCTAAAATGAAGCGACTTTTGGGATGTTCTTGAAATTTTCATGTTTGAAACCCAAACCACTTCTCTTCATGATTGACTTCATATATAAGACAGAGTTTAAGGTTAGGGACAGATATATACATGATTTTCTAGTTTGAATATGTCTAGACCTTGTTAATCAACTTGAATGCTTACTGTATGACATAAGAATGCTATGTGCTTTGGTTTATCAATCTTTTGGTTTTTTCCTGAATTTTTATGCCCATTTGAATATTGGTCAAATCCTAGGTTTCACAAAGATTTAAACAAGTTTAAAATCTGAAAATTAAAAGGTAAGCATGGATCCTTCTTAGTCACTCTAAAATGAAGCTTTTGGGAGGTTTTTGAAATTTCCATGTTTGAAACCCAAAACCACTTCTCTTCATGCTTAATTGACTTCATAAGACAGAGTTTAGAGTGTTAGGGGTAGATACATGATTTGTCTAGTTTGAATATGTCTAGACCTTGTTTATCAACTTGAATTCTTACTATATGACATAAGAAGGCTATGTGCTTTGGTTTTTCATTTTTCTGGTTTTTTTGAATTTTATGCCCATTTGAAGATTTTGGGTGGTTCTTGAAATTTTCATGTTTTAAACCAATACGACTTCTCTTCATGCTAGACTTCATAAGATCGACCGAGTTTATGGTTAGGGGCTAGATACATGATTTGTCTGGTTTGAACATGTCTAAACCTTGTTTATCAACTTGAAAGCTTACTATATGACATACGAAGACTATGTGCTTTTGTTTTTCATTCTTCTATTTTTTTATTTTATGCCCATTTGAATCTTGGTCAAATCCTATGTTTGACCTGGATTTAAACAAGTATATAATATGAAAACGAAAAGGTAAGCCTGGATCCTTCTTAGTCACTCTAAAATGAAGCGACTTTTGGGATGTTCTTGAAATTTTCATGTTTGAAACCCAAACCACTTCTCTTCATGATTGACTTCATATATAAGACAGAGTTTAAGGTTAGGGACAGATATATACATGATTTTCTAGTTTGAATATGTCTAGACCTTGTTAATCAACTTGAATGCTTACTGTATGACATAAGAATGCTATGTGCTTTGGTTTATCAATCTTTTGGTTTTTTCCTGAATTTTTATGCCCATTTGAATCTTGGTCAAATCCTAGGTTTCACAAAGATTTAAACAAGTTTAAAATCTGAAAATTAAAAGGTAAGCATGGATCCTTCTTAGTCACTCTAAAATGAAGCTTTTGGGAGGTTTTTGAAATTTCCATGTTTGAAACCCAAAACCACTTCTCTTCATGCTTAATTGACTTCATAAGACAGAGTTTAGAGTGTTAGGGGTAGATACATGATTTGTCTAGTTTGAATACGTCTAGACCTTGTTTATCAACTTGAATTCTTACTATATGACATAAGAAGGCTATGTGCTTTGGTTTTTCATTTTTCTGATTTTTTTTGAATTTTATGCATGCCCATTTGAATCTTGGTCAAATACTAGCTAGGTTTGACCAAGATTTAAACAAGTTTAAAACATGAAAATGAAAAGGTAAGCCTCGATCCTTCTTAGTCACTCTAAAATGAAGCTTTTGGGGGGTTTTTGAAATTTGCATGTTTGAAACCCAAAACCACTTCTCTTCATGCCTTACTTCATAAGACGGAGTTTAGGGTCGTTAGGGAGTAGATACATGATTTGCCTGGTTTGAATATGTCTAGACCTTGTTTATCATCTTGAATGCTTACTATATATGACAGAAGAAGACTATGTGCATTGGTATTTCATTTTTTTTTGAATTTTCATGCCCATTTCAATCTTGGTGAAATCCTAGGTTTGAGCAAGATTTAAACAAATTTAACACGTGAAAACGAATAAGCATGGATCCTTCTTAGTCACTCCAAAATGTACCAATTGATAGATGTGTGACTTTGCTTCATGGAAAAAATAATGTCATGTAAATGAGTTAACTTGGATTTCCTGCCGTTGAATCCATAGGAAACTTTGTTCTAATGCACTATAATAATCAACCGAGTTTTTACACCAACATTGCCAACAGGTCTGTCACTTACGTGTGGTGCCCATGCGTGAGGTCCCACACTTCAGTGAGCACAAGTCAAGTGCAGTAGGTACGCAAACTCCAAGCCATCTTCTTTGTCAAGAGAAGACGCATCAGGATGCGTTTTGGAAATCTGTGGGTCCTTCTGGATCCTTCGGTTGTCCCTCTCACAAAAAAAACAAATCTCTCTCATTCTCGGCCTCGCTCGACTCGCTCGCTCGCTCGCTCGCACCTCCTGCTCACTGACAAACCCTGCACAAAAGTCAACATCATCACCCGAAAAAGGGGAGACACCATAATGCTCTCCCTTCTTCTCTCCTTCCGAGTGATCCCTCTTCCTCCGAGTTTCACTCGACGGGCAAACACACATGTGCTGCATAGTAATAATAATAAAAAGGTAGAAAAATCAACCTACGAATCTATAATTAAATACGTTAAACTAGGGTTTTGCCCAGTACTACAGATCAAGTTCATAAAAAATCCAACTACGGGGTTCGAACAACCCCATTTCTAATCCAAGATTTTTTCGACCTCATCCAAATGGCCTCAAACTATAGGGTTAATTAGCATCTAGTGCAGAATGTGTGAACATGTATGCACTATGTGTGCTATAACTTGTATGTCTTTCAAATTTGAACCAAATTTGAAATATATGAAATGGGGCTTTTGGCTTAAACGTTTGAAACCCAAAACGACTTCTCTTCATGCTAGGCATCATAAGACCGAGTTTAGGGTTAGGGGGTAGATACAGGATTTGTCTGTTTTGAATATGTCTATACCTTGTTTATCTACTTGAATATGCTTACTATAGATATATATGACGTAAGAAGACTATGTGCTTTGGTTTTTATTTTTTTATTTTTCCAGAATTTTTATGCCCATTTGAATCTTGGTCAAATCCTAGGCTTGACCAATATTTAAACAAGCTTAAAACATGAAAATGAAAAGGTAAGCTTGGATCCTTCTTTGTCACTCTAAGATGAAGTTTTTGGGAGGTTTTCAAAATTTCCATGTCTGAAACCCAAAAACACTTCTCTTCATGCTTGACTTCATAAGACAAAGCTAGTTTAGGGCTTTAGGGGGTAGATACATGATTTGTCTAGTTTGAATATGTCTAGACCTTGTTTATCAACTTCAATTCTTACTATATGACATAAGAAGACTATATGTGCTAGCTTTGGTTTTTGATTTTTTGATTTTTTTGAATGTTTATGCCCATTTGAATCTTGGTCAAATCCTAGGTTTGACCAAGATTTAAACAAGTCTATAACATGAAAATGAAAAGGTAAGCCTGGATCCTTCCTAGCTAGTCATTCTAAAATGAAGCTTTTGGGGGGTTCTTGAAATCTCAATGTTTGAAACCCAAAACCACTTCTCTTCATGGTTGACTTCATAAGACATGCAGAGTTTAGGGTTAGGGGTAGATACATGATTTGTCGGGTTTGAATATGTCTAGACATGCTTGTTTATCAACTTGAATGCTTACTATATGACATAAGAAGGCTATATATGTGCTTTGGTTTTTCATTTTTCTAGTTTTTTGAATGTTATATGCCCATTTGAAGATTTTGGGTGGTTCTTGAAATTTTCATGTTTGAAACCAATACGACTTCTCTTCATGCTAGACTTCATAAGATCGACCGAGTTTATGGTTAGGGGCTAGATACATGATTTGTCTGGTTTGAACATGTCTAAACCTTGTTTACCAACTTGCAAGGCTTACTATATGACATAAGAAGACTATGTGCTTTTGTTTTTCATTCTTCTATTTTTTTTATTTTATGCCCATTTGAATCTTGGTCAAATCCTATGTTTGACCTGGATTTAAACAAGTATAAAATATGAAAACGAAAAGGTAAGCCTGGATCCTTCTTAGTCACTCTAAAATGAAGCGACTTTTGGGATGTTTTTGAAATTTTCATGTTTGAAACCCAAAACCACTTCTCTTCATGATTGCTTCATATATAAGACAGAGTTTAGGGTTAGGGGCAGATATATACATGATTTTCTAGTTTGAATATGTCTAGACCTTATTTATCAACTTGAATGCTTACTATATGACATAAGAATGCTATGTGCTTTGGTTTATCATTCTTTTGGTTTTTTCCTGAATTTTTATGCCCATTTGAATCTTGGTCAAATCCTAGGTTTCACAAAGATTTAAACAAGTTTAAAATCTGAAAATTAAAAGGTAAGCATGGATCCTTCTTAGTCACTCTAAAATGAAGCTTTTGGGAGGTTTTTGAAATTTCCATGTTTGAAACCCAAAACCACTTCTCTTCATGCTTAATTGACTTCATAAGACAGAGTTTAGAGTGTTAGGGGTAGATACATGATTTGTCTAGTTTGAATATGTCTAGACCTTGTTTATCAACTTGAATTCTTACTATATGACATAAGAAGGCTATGTGCTTTGGTTTTCCATTTTTCTGGTTTTTTTGAATTTTATGCCCATTTGAAGATTTTGGGAGGTTCTTGAAATTTTCATGTTTGAAACCAATACGACTTCTCTTCATGCTAGACTTCATAAGATCGACCGAGTTTATGGTTAGGGGGTAGATACATGATTTGTCTGGTTTGAACATGTCTAAACCTTGTTTATCAACTTGAAAGCTTACTATATGACATACGAAGACTATGTGCTTTTATTTTTCATTCTTCTATTTTTTTTATTTTATGCCCATTTGAATCTTGGTCAAATCCTATGTTTGACCTGGATTTAAACAAGTATAAAATATGAAAACGAAAAGGTAAGCATGGATCCTTCTTAGTCACTCTAAAATGAAGCGGCTTTTGGGATGTTCTTGAAATTTTCATGTTTGAAACCCAAAACCACTTCTCTTCATGATTGACTTCATAAGACAGAGTTTAGGGTTAGGGGCAGATATATACATGATTTTCTAGTTTGAATATGTCTAGACCTTATTTATCAACTTGAATGCTTACTATATGACATAAGAATGCTATGTGCTTTGGTTTATCAATCTTTTGGTTTTTTCCTGAATTTTTATGCCCATTTGAATCTTGGTCAAATCCTAGGTTTCACAAAGATTTAAACAAGTTTAAAATCTGAAAATTAAAAGGTAAGCATGGATCCTTCTTAGTCACTCTAAAATGAAGCTTTTGGGAGGTTTTTGAAATTTCCATGTTTGAAACCCAAAACCACTTCTCTTCATGCTTGACTTCATAAGACAGAGTTTAGAGTGTTAGGGGTAGATACATGATTTGCCTGGTTTGAATATGTCTAGACCTTGTTTATCATCTTGAATGCTTACTATATATGACAGAAGAAGACTATGTGCATTGGTATTTCATTTTTTTTTGAATTTTCATGCCCATTTCAATCTTGGTGAAATCCTAGGTTTGAGCAAGATTTAAACAAATTTAACACGTGAAAACGAATAAGCATGGATCCTTCTTAGTCACTCCAAAATGTACCAATTGATAGATGTGTTAACTTTGCTTCATGGAAAAAATAATGTCATGTAAATGAGTTAACTTGGATTTCCTACCGTTGAATCCATAGGAAACTTTGTTCTAATGCACTATAATAATCAACCGAGTTTTTACACCAACATTGCCAACAGGTCTGTCACTTACGTGTGGCGCCCATGCGTGAGGTCCCACACTTCAGTGAGCACAAGTCAAGTGCAGTAGGTACGCAAACTCCAAGCCATCTTCTTTGTCAAGAGAAGACGCATCAGGATGCGTTTTGGAAATCTGTGGGTCCTTCTGGATCCTTCGGTTGTCCCTCTCACAAAAAAAACAAATCTCTCTCATTCTCGGCCTCGCTCGACTCGCTCGCTCGCTCGCACCTCCTGCTCACTGACAAACCCTGCACAAAAGTCAACATCATCACCCGAAAAAGGGGAGACACCATAATGCTCTCCCTTCTTCTCTCCTTCCGAGTGATCCCTCTTCCTCCGAGTTTCACTCGACGGGCAAACACACATGTGCTGCATAGTAATAATAATAAAAAGGTAGAAAAATCAACCTACGAATCTATAATTAAATACGTTAAACTAGGGTTTTGCCCAGTACTACAGATCAAGTTCATAAAAAATCCAACTACGGGGTTCGAACAACCCCATTTCTAATCCAAGATTTTTTTCGACCTCATCCAAATGGCCTCAAACTATAGGGTTAATTAGCATCTACTCCCTCCGTCCACAAATAAGTGTACATTTGAGTTTTTAGATAAGTCAAACTTTATTAACTTTGACTAACTTTTTAGGGAAACGTAACAACATTTATGACACTAAACTACCATCACTAGATTCATCTCAAAATACAGTCTCATAATATAGTAATTTGATGTCACACATGTTGCTACTTTTTGGTAAAAAAATGGTCAAAATTGTTAAAGTTTGACTTATCCAAAAACCCAAATGTACACTTATTTGTGGACGGAGGGAGTAGTGCAGTATGTGTGAACATGTATGCACTATGTGTGCTATAACTTGTATGTCTTTCAAATTTGAACCAAATTTGAAATATATGAAATGGGGCTTTTGGCTTAAACGTTTGAAACCCAAAACGACTTCTCTTCATGCTAGGCATCATAAGACCGAGTTTAGGGTTAGGGGGTAGATACAGGATTTGTCTGTTTTGAATATGTCTATACCTTGTTTATCTACTTGAATATGCTTACTATAGATATATATGACGTAAGAAGACTATGTGCTTTGGTTTTTTTTTTATTTTTCCAGAATTTTTATGCCCATTTGAATCTTGGTCAAATCCTAGGCTTGACCAATATTTAAACAAGCTTAAAACATGAAAATGAAAAGGTAAGCTTGGATCCTTCTTTGTCACTCTAAGATGAAGTTTTTGGGAGGTTTTCAAAATTTCCATGTCTGAAACCCAAAAACACTTCTCTTCATGCTTGACTTCATAATTAAGACAAAGTTAATTAATCGTTAGGGGGTAGATACACGTTTTTTCTATTATGAATATGTCTAGACCAGCCATGTTCATCAAGTTGAATGCTTACTATATATGACATAAGAAGGCTATGTGCTTTGGTTTTTCATTTTTTTTTTGCCCATTTGAGTCGTGGTGAAATCATAGGTTTGACCAAGATCTAAGGCAGTTTAAAACATGAAAATGAAAAGGTAAACCTCGATCCTTCTTAGTCACTCCAAAATGAAGCTTTGGGGGGGTTCTTGAAATTTCCATGTTTAATTTGAAACCCAAAACCATTTCTCTTCATGCTTGACTTCATAAGACAAAGCTAGTTTAGGGCTTTAGGGGGTAGATACATGATTTGTCTAGTTTGAATATGTCTATACCTTGTTTATCAACTTCAATTCTTACTATATGACATAAGAAGACTATATGTGCTTTGGTTTTTGATTTTTTGATTTTTTTGAATGTTTATGCCCATTTGAATCTTGGTCAAATCCTAGGTTTGACCAAGATTTAAACAAGTCTATAGCATGAAAATGAAAAGGTAAGCCTGGATCCTTCCTAGCTAGTCATTCTAAAATGAAGCTTTTGGGGGGTTCTTGAAATCTCAATGTTTGAAACCCAAAACCACTTCTCTCTCATGCATGGTTGACTTCATAAGACATGCAGAGTTTAGGGTTAGGGGGTAGATACATGATTTGTCGGGTTTGAATATGTCTAGACATGCTTGTTTATCAACTTGAATGCTTACTATATGACATAAGAAGGCTATATATGTGCTTTGGTTTTTCATTTTTCTGGTTTTTTGAATGTTATATGCCCATTTGAAGATTTTGGGTGGTTCTTGAAATTTTCATGTTTGAAACCAATACGACTTCTCTTCATGCTAGACTTCATAAGATCGACCGAGTTTATGGTTAGGGGCTAGATACATGATTTGTCTGGTTTGAACATGTCTAAACCTTGTTTATCAACTTGCAAGCTTACTATATGACATAAGAAGACTATGTGCTTTTGTTTTTCATTCTTCTATTTTTTTTATTTTATGCCCATTTGAATCTTGGTTAAATCCTATGTTTGACCTGGATTTAAACAAGTATAAAATATGAAAACGAAAAGGTAAGCCTGGATCCTTCTTAGTCACTCTAAAATGAAGCGACTTTTGGGATGTTCTTGAAATTTTCATGTTTGAAACCCAAAACCACTTCTCTTCATGATTGCTTCATAAGACAGAGTTTAAGGTTAGGAATAGATATATACATGATTTTCTAGTTTGAATATGTCTAGACCTTGTTAATCAACTTGAATGCTTACTCTATGACATAAGAATGCTATGTGCTTTGGTTTATCATTCTTTTGGTTTTTTCCTGAATTTTTATGCCCATTTGAATCTTGGTCAAATCCTAGGTTTCACAAAGATTTAAACAAGTTTAAAATCTGAAAATTAAAAGGTAAGCATGGATCCTTCTTAGTCACTCTAAAATGAAGCTTTTGGGAGGTTTTTGAAATTTCCATGTTTGAAACCCAAAAACCACTTCTCTTCATGCTTGACTTCATAAGACAGAGTTTAGAGTGTTAGGGGTAGATACATGATTTGTCTAGTTTGAATATGTCTAGACCTTGTTTATCAACTTGAATTCTTACTATATGACATAAGAAGGCTATGTGCTTTGGTTTTTCATTTTTCTGGTTTTTTTGAATTTTATGCCCATTTGAAGATTTTGGGTGGTTCTTGAAATTTTCATGTTTTAAACCAATACGACTTCTCTTCATGCTAGACTTCATAAGATCGACCGAGTTTATGGTTAGGGGCTAGATACATGATTTGTCTGGTTTGAACATGTCTAAACCTTGTTTATCAACTTGAAAGCTTACTATATGACATACGAAGACTATGTGCTTTTGTTTTTCATTCTTCTATTTTTTTATTTTATGCCCATTTGAATCTTGGTCAAATCCTATGTTTGACCTGGATTTAAACAAGTATATAATATGAAAACGAAAAGGTAAGCCTGGATCCTTCTTAGTCACTCTAAAATGAAGCGACTTTTGGGATGTTCTTGAAATTTTCATGTTTGAAACCCAAACCACTTCTCTTCATGATTGACTTCATATATAAGACAGAGTTTAAGGTTAGGGACAGATATATACATGATTTTCTAGTTTGAATATGTCTAGACCTTGTTAATCAACTTGAATGCTTACTGTATGACATAAGAATGCTATGTGCTTTGGTTTATCATTCTTTTGGCTTTTTCCTGAATTTTTATGCCCATTTGAATCTTGGTCAAATCCTAGGTTTCACAAAGATTTAAACAAGTTTAAAATCTAAAAATTAAAAGGTAAGCATGGATCCTTCTTAGTCACTCTAAAATGAAGCTTTTGGGAGGTTTTTGAAATTTCCATGTTTGAAACCCAAAACCACTTCTCTTCATGCTTAATTGACTTCATAAGACAGAGTTTAGAGTGTTAGGGGTAGATACATGATTTTTCTAGTTTGAATATGTCTAGACCTTGTTTATCAACTTGAATTCTTACTATATGACATAAGAAGGCTATGTGCTTTGGTTTTTCATTTTTCTGTTTTTTTTTGAATTTTATGCCCATTTGAATCTTGGTCAAATACTAGCTAGGTTTAAAACATGAAATTTAGCCCCCAAAAATTGTACATATATGGATTCACTTTGAGATAATTCATGAAACTTTGGAAATGGCCATCTCGTGTCATGTTTCCCCACAAATGAGAATTGGATTAATTGGTGGCAGACAAGTAAACACACATTTATGTGCGACAACCCAAAATGCACATATTTTGCAAAGTTTTCATGCGTGCATGAAAAGTTGCAAATATATACATAAAATGGGCCATGATTCAAAAGTTTGACATGGTTCTTGTGTAGTAGTAGTACCAAAGCTCACACGTGGGAAGAAATTAAGATGGTCGAATTCCAACATATATGTTGCCACACTTTTTTGAAGGGCTCTTTTCTAAAACATTGGTATGGCATGTCTGCTATTTTCCCTAGCTATATAGAAAAATGATGAACAATCCATGATTTCCGATTGCCGTTTTTGAACCACCTTTGGCTTGATTTCAAATTTAGGTCAAAATCATGGGGGGGGGGTAGGGGACAAGATCGTGTTTCTTTGGCTTGATTTGCAAGTTTTTTGGGGTCCCACAAATTTAGGGTAGCATCACAAGGTTTTTTTTCTAAATTTTTCGACACTTAGAATTCAAATATTATGAAGTGGTATCATGGTATCATGTAAGGGATGGTATCACTAGATATTTTCCCCCTATCCGGGAAGTGATGTTGACTGGCACGCAAGGTTTTTCAGTGCTGCAAACCTGCAGTGCGGCGATTTTGACAGAAATAACCCTTTTGGCAAAGAAAATTACGGACTGACCCTCTGAGCAATCTATTTCACTGGACTAACCTTTTTGTGTGGCTTTCTGTGTTTTTCTTCGCCAAAAGGATTACTTTTGTCAAAATCGCCCCCCTGCAGTGCAGGCTACGCGCCCGTCTAATATTCTTTTTTTTTCAATGACAAAAGGGGGGAGAGAGAGAGAGTCTTGACGACGTGTCTTCACTTGACAAAGAAGATTGTTGGAAGTTTGCCTACCTACCGCATATGATTTGTGCTCACTAAAGTGTGGGACCTGCACGCATATGGGACCCTGCAGCCCTCTGAGGGCAGTCCGTGTGAGACGCAAAATAGGGTTTTTAGTTTAGTAAGGCAAAAAAATTAAGCCTTGGAGGGCCGAGGCGGGGCGGCCGTCCGCCATTTTATACCTTTTACGCCCCCCACACCTCGTTTCATTTGTCATGTCTACCAAGGAAGAGCTCGGAGGAGAAGATGCAGTCCTAGCTTCTCGACCCCCTGGCGCCCCACGCATAAATACTACTACCAGAAGTACACTGTCTCTAACAATCCTGCCTGCGAAGGGAGATCTCGGAGGAGACGATGCGGGCTCAGCGTCCCCGCCGTTGATTAGCCAGGACACAAGGGTTACTACGCCTCTTTTAATTACCTTCGTTTTGCTGGTAATACTCGGACTTATATCTGTTATCTTCCGCAGGAGAGGGTCGATATCGCCGGAGAAGATGATGTGAGGCAGATGATCAAGCTCGCAGGAGAAGATGATGTAAAGGAGATGGTCAAGCTCGGAGCAGAAGATGATGTAAAGGAGATAGTCAATGTCGGAGAAGATGATGTAAAGGAGTTAGTCAATCTCGGAGAAGATGTGGTGGCATTGGACCAACCGCGGTCTTTGGGCGAGATCCCGGAGATTCACTTACCTCGTTTGCACTGGTAATGATATGCCTGATCTGTAACATTTTGAACATTTTTCGTCGGCTTACACAGGAGCTATCTCGGCTTAGGGTCAACAAGGCCCCGGGAGCGGAACTTCCGCATCTCGGCGCGGAGAACTCCGAGTTACGCCAGAAGCGCCCTGGGGAATCGCACGCGCAGGCGCAGCACATCCGTTCGCAGGATCTCTCATCCTTCGACGTCAGGTTCCAGCGAGAGGTCGTAGAAGAAGATAAGTTGCCAGCTTCCCCGCCGTTCAAGAGGATGAAGGAGCTGAAGACGGAGGTTAATATTACTAGCTGACTTTGGGTTGCTGGTTTTTGGGTACTTCGAGTCACTGACATGTAGACACCACTTAAGTCTGTCCTACATGTTAGTGACCATATTCGTTAATCAGCCAATTTGTGCCCTTCGTTTGCCGGTAACGCTCGATATGTTTGTTGTTACCTTTGGCAGGATCACTCCCCTTGCTTATCTTGTCGGAGGATGAAGTTGGATCTTGCCAGCATGCGGGAGGAGAACAGAGAGTTAGGGATCAAGATATTTCGGTACAGGCAGGCGGTGTCTTTCCTAGAAGTGGATGAGATCACGGCCTGTGCTCGTAGGAGTTGTGACGAGGCCATTCATCTGGGAGAACGGATCAAAGCTCAGCTTGTCTCTTTGATGGAAGTCGCAGAACGCGTGATTTTCAATGCTAGAGAGGCGCGGGAACGACTTCTGGTGGCTGAAGATCTCGCATAGCAGTTTAATCATGTGCGCTTATTAGCTGCCTACTACTTTTGTAATTATTCACAATTATATATGTATCAATGGCTTGCCTTTTGTGTGATGGAGGAAATTGCACATACCACCACTTCTTGGTGCAGTTTTTGCACATAACACAATTTGAGATTCTTTTTACACAAATAACCAGATTTTGACGTAAACTTTTGCACAAAAAACAACCTTACTCCATGTTTTCTTTTGTCTTCTAAAGACAAGTAGGTGCTTCGAAAAATACCTCCGTTCCAATGCTTAAAGCTTTGTATATTTTTCTTGAAAAGTCAAACCAAGTAAAGTTCGACCAAACTCTTAGAAGAATCTATCAGCACATATAATATTTTGTAGACACCATATGAAAATATAATTTATTTTCTATCTAATAATATTGATTTTGTATCTTGCATATTAATGCTTTTGGTAAAAACTTAGTCAAACTTAACATAGTTTGACTTTCTAAAAATCAATATAATCCTTAAGCTTTGGGAAGTGGTTCTAGACGTGGTCTAGACGTGTTTCTACATATTGCCTTCGCATTTGCTAAACGCATGGAGTTTCTTACGAAGTACAAAGTTTATTTTTCGAAATATTTTCGACTTTGTATTATTTTTATTCATTTTCCCCCTGGTTGTCATGTTTTCTGTCCGGCTTCCCCAGCCCATCCATCCGTAACCCACATGCGCGCGTGACACGAGTAGTGGGAGACATGGTGCCCAAAGGGATAGCTTTTATTAATGGTGGCGACGGTTCCCTAGGCCAATGCTGGCGATACGTCTCATCGTCGCTAGCTGTGCCTTCCCCATGCGGCCGTATTAATGCACACCACTGCTCCTTTGCGCCTCCGCGGCTGATCAAGTAAGTTTGATCATAAAAGATGATCACATAAGCTCGACGATTACCTATAACCTAAAAATTATCTTAATTTGTAAACGAAGACATAAAATAACTAGTTGTTTGATTAGGAAAGACAAAGGAAATTTCTATTGAGATTGAGTTCATTTCATAGTTGTTATAGACACATAGCAATATTACCGAGAGATAGGATTGTAGAGAAAGCAATCCATAGGTATTTTGGAGGGTTCTCAATCCTTTGAATCAAGCAAGCTCTATAGGAAAAATCCCTATGTGTAAAAATCCTACTCCGTACAAGATACCTTTAGAAATCCTTTGAACCAAACAAACTCGGATTCATATTAGTTGACTATAATATAGATATATCTAGACACATTTTAGTTCTAGATTCATCCATATCATTTGACAAGTAATATGAATCGGAGTGATTATATTAAATGGAGTACTAGTATATATTGTTCGAAAAAATTAAGTTATACTGTAATAAAGAAACCATTTCTGTGGTCAAACTGATTTGACGGGACAGTAACTGCACCAGGACGTAGTGGCGTGCTATCCTAGCCGAAGTTTTACTCGGCGCCTCGATGCAGCTGCTGAAGAATAAAAAAAGTCATATCCACTCCTACTCTTCATGTCCATCGTTTCCATCCTTGGCTCTCCACTTCCATCATCGTTCTCCACTCGCCAACCGCTGCTAGAAGTTTTTTCATCCTCTAGATCTCCCATTTGCATAGCTTTCTCTCCTCACCCCTCCGCAGAACCGCAGCACTCCTCCTTCCCGCTCGACTCTCCTACAAAACTCCAATCACACATACTTGCATCCGCCCTTTTAAATCCATCTCGTCTCCATGGCGGCATCGAACGACGACCAGCTGGATGGCGACTGGGGGAAGCTCCCCGCCGAGCTGTTCAATCTCATTGCCCAGAGTCTGGACGTTACAGTCGACGTCCGGCTGGCCGCATGCTCCAAAACGCTGTGCCGCCATGTCGCCGACAACATGAATCTACACCATTGGGATGGACCCTGCTTGCTGATGCCCGATTCTGCCCATTGGCACTATGATGATAGTAGTGCGCACCACACGGTGTACCACGTTGTGCCCCTCGACCATCCTCGGCGCACAGCCATCCTGCCGTTCATGGACAATAGATTCTGGGTTGGCATGAATGGCGACTGGATCGCCGGCGTGGACAGTGGTGGGAACTGGTTCCTCGCGAACATCTACACGCACCAAGAAATCTCCCTACCATCGTCGGAAACTTGCAACATTTTTCGGGAGGAATGGATTGGCTTCCCCGACTTGCCTCCTGAAAGGTACATGACGTATGGGCGTGCCATGTTTTTGTTGAAGATTGTAATTTGCGAAGTGCCCACAAAAGCTGGACATTACTCAGATTACAAGCTCATCGCTCTATTCAATTCTGGACTCGCTTACCTGGCTAATGGTAGCCAGGAGTGGAGGTTATTCTCTCTTGCTAGTTGGGGTGTAGATTACAGTGATGCCATCGAGCACAACGGCTTTATTGTTGCGGTGGATGGGTGGACCGGCACCACATATTGCTGGGATCAATCACAGGCTGGTAATTCTTCAATCCATATGATATACTTCGCAATAAATTTTAATATCAAGCCCATTCATGATATATTGTAACTGAAATAACTAATTGCTCACTAAGACTTTTTTTCACCTTTCAAATGACTGTGCACCATTAAATTATCCTAACCTGACTGAACCATTGCTACAAACGAATTACAGTAGTATATGCTGTGCACTAATCTGTCAACCCAAACCAGATTATTGCAGTATATGAATGCATTCCTGAATTAGTTACTGCATGCTCTTGTCAGAATATGAATAAGGAGCTTAGCCCTGGCCTCTTCATCAATTGATGCATGCAAACTTTCAATTTATTTCAATATTCGATGTACTCAAAGCATTACAATCATGGATCAGATAAGGTTGAGACATGTATCTACCATCAATGAATATGAGTGTAATTAACATACATCTCAAATGGGAACAATTTTATTTCTTCGAGATTTTATACAAGTATAATGACTGCATCCTCCATTTGATCCTACAAATGTGAAGTTGCAGCTACTGGTATTATTGTCTTCCCGAGCCATTCAAACACTATTTTTTGTTGTCTCCGTTTACAATGCAGATGCACACCTTGCCCCGCCATTCGTGATCCCATCACCGATGAAGGAACCATCTGGCAGATGGTTTTTAGCTCGATCAGCCGATGGCAAGCGCTTGATGATCATCCATGAAGATCGGTATATACGTAGCAATGATCACCTTGAGCCTGCAGAAGTTCTGCATCATGGTAATGGCCTTATCCTGCGGGAGTGTCCTGCCCCTGTCATACATGTTTTTGAGAAAGATCTATCCCTGATTGGACCCAATTGGAGTCGAGTTGACAGCCTTGGCACACACTCTCTGTTCATTGGACTGAATTATCCATTGAACCTGAAGATAAATGATGGCAATGCTCCTGATGGAACATTGACTCCATTCATGAGGTCAAATTGTGTGTACATCGCGTACTATGCATTTCGGGAACCAGCATTTAGTTGTATTTGTCGTTGTAACCTGCAGCAAGGGGAAAATGAGCTCATGGGAGTTATCACCCTTCCAGAAGATGGTTGGGGATTTCCCCGACAGGCGACAATGTGGTTTAAGCCTAGTCTGAAAAATATCCGCATGTTGATGCAACCCTAAACTGAGCCATGAATCTTTCTGGAGCAAATAATCTTTTTTGTACGATATGTTTGAACAATTTAGTAACCTGTTCTGTATCTTAAGATGCTCTTCCTTTTTTCTGAATCTTATATACCTGGACCCATTTCAGTGTGTCTGTTTACTCATTTTAGTGCGTATGTAAACCCACATTGAAGTAATCTAATCTTATAATTTAAAACGGATGGTGATGAACTCTGTATTTCCATCCTTCGTAAACCGTGCATGTCTGTTTATTTTTAGTTTCATTTCAGCAACTGTTATTAGTATATGCACACCTTTTTTTAATGTTGAGAGGAGTATAAGGGCATTACAATGCTATATACCCCTTAGTTTGTTTTCCCCTCCCTCTAGTTTGAAACCCGTCGCAGACGCTCAGACGGGAGGGTTGCCGTCTGGTCAGAGGCCTTCACCGTTACCGGTGACGGCTAGGGAGCCGCGTTGGTGTTGAATTGACCGTTTCTTTCGAACTATGTTGACTGTTGACTCGAGGAGCTCACCCAAAGCTTTCCACTCCGCCCGATACTGGAGGAGCTCACACACCGCCCCTCCGCCGCCACGCCGTCCTGCCCTCCTACCTTATGGCGTCGTCCGCCGCCGAGCCGCCCCCGCCCCCACCACCACCCCCGGGAGGCGGAGAGGGATCCGCCTCCACCAGATCTAGATCTACCCCTGTCGCGGTAGAGTTTGTATATCCGTCTGATGTACCGACTCTTCCCGTCAGCCGCGGAGAAGATTGGGAATCGGAGGGATCTAACGCATGGATTCCATCTGGGTAAGCATCGTCTGCCTATGTGAATTAACAGTAGGCAGTTTTTGAGCGCCAATCGTTGTTGCTCAACTAACTGCGTTGCTTTTCGAATAGGATTGATCCAGCGCTGGCTTTTCGGCTGGTGGTTAGGCTGGATTCTAGCTTTACGCGTGATTCTAAACGCCTAATGAATGGGTTTTACTTCCCTGCGGTGGTTGCAACCACCATCTCGTTGAGGGATTTGAAAGCTAACATCTTCGATAAGTACTCCTGGAGCTCTCTCGATGCAGTTCATTTCGAATATTTCAACAGCACGGAGCGAAGATTGGTTCCACTAATTTCCGACGATGATCTGGGAATTCTTTTTGCTTTGAATGCTTCTTGCCATTTCGGTAAAATTCGTGTCCACGTGGACAGGGGCCAGGCATCATCTGGTGTTGGGGCATCATCAGGTGGTCGGGCATCATCAGGTGGTCGGGCATCATGTCTCTCTACTGCTGCTGCCTCTGCTAATAGTGTGCGCCGCGGCGATCCTTGTAGGTCCACAGCAGCACCATCTGTCCCCAGTGCGAGTGGTAGCCAGATCGTTCCTGTGGTCAATGTGGAGGACGATGCAGAGATTGGGGATCAGTCTCCTGAAGATGATGAGGATGAGTTAATGTTTCCTGAATTGGTAGATCGATGCAGTAAGCAGGCAATGGAGGATCAATACATGGAAGATATTGCTTTTGGTGCCAGATTTGATGAGACTGATGATGAAGAGAAGAATGAGAACGATGACAGCCTCGTTTTAGCCGATTACGAAGGTGAAGACTTGCCAACAATTGAGTGGAACAGGGAGGATCCTCAGCTTGCAAAAGGCACCGTGTTTCAAACGATGATGGACTGCCGTAATGCAATTACTACATATCACATTCTCACTAAGAATAATTATGAGGTTATTAAAAGTGAGCCAGGTAGGTTCACAATTAAATGCCCATACCCAAGGTGTAGGTTTAGGCTGCATGCATCCACAATGCGCAGAAGCAGCTTGGTTCAGGTACTACGCCAACCAGTTGTGTATTTAGATCACGGTGTAAAATTTGTTATCTATTACTGACATCCCTTATCATTATGTTTCAGATAAAGGTTAATAAGGAGATCCATAGGTGTCCACCTCTAGGGGGAGAGCCAGACCTGAAAACAAAGCTAGCGAAGACTAGGTGGTTGGCAGATATAATCCTAGATTGGCTGAGAGAAACTCCTTCACTTGGTCCAACGGCACTCCAGAAAAAGGTGGCTGAGAAGTATAAAGGGATGAAAGTACCTTACATGAGGATGTTCTATGCAAAGGAAATGGCTCTTGACAAGATCAATGGTCCATGGAATGAAAGCTTTCAGTTGCTTTACACTTTCAAAGCTGAAGTGGAGATGGCTAGTCCAGGCAGTGTTGTAGCAATAGACAAGCATACAGTTCCCTACAAATTGAAAAGCGGGAAGGTAATGCACAAGGAATGTTTTAGAAGGGCTTTTGTTTGTTTCAAAGCTTGCTGGAAAGGCTTTTTGGACGGTTGCAGGCCTTATTTGGCCGTGGATGCATCAGCTCTTCATGGTAGGTTTAAAGGACAGCTAGTTGCTGCTACTGCAGTTGATGGACATAATTGGATGTTCCCTGTTGCTTATGGAGTTTTGGAGGTTGAGTCAGAGGAAAGTTGGACTTGGTTTCTGCAGAACTTGCGCGACCTTATAGGTCATCCACCAGGACTTGTTATCCACACAGACGCTTGCAAAGGTTTGGAGAGTGCGGTAGAAGCAGTATTCCCTGGAGTGGAGCATAGGGAATGTATGCGACACTTGGTACAGAATTTTACAAAGAAATTCAAGGGTAAAGTTTTTACTGACAACCTATGGCCAGCTTCATACACATGCAGCTCTAGGAAGCATAAGTTTCATTTGGATGTGTTGTATAAACAAAAACCTGGGGTGAAGGAGTACTTGGATGAACATCATGGTAGGGTGTGGTCAAGAAGCCAATTCAATGAAATTTGCAAGGTAGACTATGTAACAAGTAACCTTGCGGAGAGTTTCAACTCAAAGGTCAAGTCATTGAAAGGGCTTATGTTGTGGCAAATATTTGATAAGATTAGGCAGATGATCATGATAAAGATCGATCTGCGTCAAAGAATTGCATCCACAAATTATGTTGGCCATCTCATGCTCCCATCTTTGATTAAGTCTTTGCATGAGAGGGCAAAACAATTGAGGATGCAATGCGTCAGAAAAGGAATGGAGGCTGAGGTAACCTACACTGACAGTAAAAACAGGCAGTGGAGGTATCCAGTGAGTTTGGTTGATAGGACATGCCATTGTAGGGGATGGCAGATCCGTGGGATACCCTGCATACACGCATTGTTTTTCATGAGTGTTATAGGGGGTGAAGATGGTGAAGTTGATCAGTATGTGTCAGAGTATTTCTCTGTTGCAAAATTTAGGGCTGCATATGCTATGAATGTTCCTACCTTGTTGGGAAAAGACCAATGGATGAAAGTCGATCCAGGCTTCAAACTGTACTCTCCAGTATTGACTAGACCGGCAGGTAGGCCGAGGAAGAATAGGATCAGAGCTAGTGCAGAGGGTGGTGCACCGATTCGAAAACGTAAGTGCAAACGTTGTGGAATCCCTGGACACATTGCTAGGCTTTGTAAAAATGGAGTTGATCCGGCTTTTGGAATGGAAGATCAGGCGGGAGCAGAAAATGCAGAGGAGAATGAAGCAGCAATTCAACTTGAGATTGAAGCAGCAGTTCAACATGAGGAGATTGAAGCAGCAAATGCAGAGGAGATTGAAGCAGCAGTTCAACATGAGGAGATTGAAGCAGCAAATGCAGAGGAGATTGAAGCAGCAGTTCAACATGAGGAGATTGAACCGATGGATCGAGAGCAGAGGGAACAGATGGATGTAGAATGGCTTCAACCGATGAGTCCAGAGGAGAGTCAACAGTATTATCGACATTGCCTCGATAGTTGTAAGGCCATGTGTGATGCACACTTCGAAGAGCTCATGGCAGAAGAAAAAGCAGAAGCTTCGCAGAAGAAGAAGAACAAGAAAGAGGGCAAAAGGAAGGTAGACACCGGTAATATCCCTGGTAGGGTTACCCGGAGTAAGGTGGTGGCCCCGGCGAGTCACACCAGGAGCAAGAAAAAGATTTTATTCTGAACAACTAATTTGAATTTGTATGAACAATTTGTATTGGGGTTCCCTTTGTATTGGGGATCCCTTTGTGTTGAACAATTTGTATTGGGGTTCCCTTTGTATTGGGGTTCCCTTTGTATTGGGGATCCCTTTGTGTTGAACAATTTGTATTGGGGTTCCCTTTGTATTGGGGTTCCCTTTGTATTGGGGATCCCTTTGTGTTGAACAATTTGTATTGGGGTTCCCTTTGTATTGGGGTTCCCTTTGTATTGGGGATCCCTTTGTGTTGAACAATTTGTATTGGGGATGCCTTTGTGTTGAACAATTTGAATTTGTATGAACAATTTGTATGCCACATTTAAGCCACATTTATCATTTTAGGGTTTTAGGGTTTTAGGGTTTTAGGGTTTTAACATTTTAGGGTTCAATTCAAAATAATTCAAAACATGGTGGAACCTTCCCATTGAGCCTTGTTATGTTACCTACAACCTAGAGAAATAATAATGGAAAAGGAAATATAGAGATATGAAGTTTTTATGCCAAAAGCTTCAAAACCACTTCCTAGTCCATGAGCTACTAGATATGAAGATGCAGGGCTTTCTGCTCAATACACCTCCCAAATACCCACTATGCTTACAAACTTTGTCCAAATGAGTCCAAATTCGTCACACTTGTGTATCTTTGAGTTGCAAACAATATCTAGTCGGCCAAAATGTAATATATTGTTCAAATAACACAATTTTACAATTTTTATGCCAAAAGCTTCAATTTCCCTTAGTCCGTTTATTATTTGGGTGCCCCTGTTTTACTTAGTGTTACTCAGTTTTCCCCTCCGGGCCCACTTGTCTTACTCAGTCATACTCAGTTTTGCCCTTCCGATAAACATTTCCTCACTTTTCCCCCTCTCAGTTCTACTCAGTTTTCCTAACTTGTACTCACTGGCTGATCTCTGATTGGTCGAGATGTATGTCACACGGATCTTGGTTGGATGAAAGCTCAACGAACGCTTGCACCGTTCGATCATTGGTTGTACTCACGGCCTGTATCTATGGACCACGATGGACGCATACGGAGACAAGAGCAGAGCACATACCTACCAACCCTCCTCTCTCTAACCGTGCGTGCGGCGGCGCATCTAACCGTGCTTGCGGTGGCGTGCGGCGGCGCGGATCTAACCGTGCTTGTGGCGTGCGGCGGCGGGATCTAACCGTGCGTGCGGCGGCGCGGATCTAACCGTGCGTGCGGCGGCGCGGCTCTAACCGTGCGTGCGGCGGCGTGCGGCGGCGCGGATCTAACCGTGCGTGCGGCGGCGTGCGGCGGCGCGGATCTAACCGTGCGTGCGGCGGCGTGCGGCGGCGCGGATCTAACCGTGCGTGCGGCGGCGTGCATCTAACCGTGCGTGCGCCGTGGATCTAAGAGTGCCGGTGAGGATCTAACCGTCAGAAATAGTTGAAATGTCTCTCTCTGTCTCACTTTCGATTCTATTCTCAGATCTGTTGAATGATGAAGAACACCAAGACGGCGGCCGTGCCGACAGTGGTCATCGATGCCACGAACATTGAAGCCATCGCCTACAACATCGCTTCGACGGCGGATGCGAATCGATGCCAGATGAAGCCATCGTCCAACGTCAAAGCCGCCCGCCCTCCGCAGATCCGTCGCTGCCTTTGGTCATTTTGAAGCCATCGTCTACAACCGCGCTGCAAAGCCGCCGATCCAGCCCTCCGCAGATCCGTCGCTGATGAAGTACACCAAGACAGCGGCGGTTCCGACACTGGTCATCGATGCCACGAACATTGAAGCCATCGCCGATAACATCGCTTCAACGTTTGATGGCGCAAATTAGGATAAATTATTATAAATTTGTATTTTTCAATTTCCAATTGGGATAAAATTGTTTGAACTACTACCTCCGTCTCAAAAAAAGCTTCTTCACGTTCTTGATGTGTCCATGTACATCCGTATGTATGATTTGAATTCTATCCCAACTTGATTGGGAAGATATTGATATGTATTTGATCCGGAGGCTGGTACATGCATTCACTTTTGGGATCCCTTCACTTTTATAAAATGTTCATGCATGCTAAAATTATCGTGCGCATTACTTAGCACAAGTAGGAAATTGTACACCGAAATACAGTGCTTAGAGCCACAACAAAATACAGTGGTTAGAGCCATCTACTGAATAACAATTCTATACTAAATCGTCTACCAGAACCACATAACTGCTAGGACAGGGATGACACCTAATAAAACTGCACAGATGAATCTACTTTTCTCCTCTCCCATCACTTTAAGTTCATGTTCTAGATTTTCTACCACTTGATCAAATACGGCAAGATCTGTCTCAACTCTCAACTTCTCCTTGCGAATAAGCTCTGAATTCTTCTTTTCTTCCTCCACAATACGCTTCAGCTCGAATATCATCAGGTTTTTACGGGCCAATTCATCACCTAAATTGGCCACCTTCTCCTCCAAATCCATCCTCTGGCTACACCACTGGGTTGATTCATCTTGGTATGCAATGTACCATGGATCATCGGCTTGCCTGGCTAACTGTAACAATAATGGAAAAAAGAACAACTGAAATCACCCCAACAAGCCATGGCGGAACTTCAAATTCAACGGTAGTACAGAGAGCTGAAGCTATATACCTGCACTTCCGACGAGGTAGGAGAAGTAGAACGTGGCCACGACATGATCGAATCCCCACCCTCGCCGGTGTACCCGCTACGACGAGACATTGAGCACTATTTCGTACCTGCAAACTCCAATAAATTACGGGAACCGAATCGATTAGGGGGCGGGGGAGGCAGAAGCGGAGGTCTTACCAAGCTATGCCAATTGGTGCGCGGAACAAATCCCGGTCGTCGTGGGCGGCGGATCTGCTTGCGGCGGACTTTCCTGCGGTGGGTACAATGCGTGCGGACGAAACAAGTGCTGGAGCCGTGGTTGACGTGCAGCGCCGCAGTTCGTCCGACGCCGCCGGGGGACAGAGCCGGCGGCGCGACGAGGCGCCGGCGATGGCTGCTCCGTCCGACGGTGGGGAACGAGCTGCCAGCGCTTCTCCGGTCTAGCTTAAGAATAATTAATTAGCGAACTTGTTGCTTCTCTCTATGATATTCTCTAAAGACATATATCAGAGCGGCAATATATGATTTTTTCTCTCTAAATAAATAGACGACCCCACTGGTCATTGGCTGCGGCAGCCCCACAGAGCGGCAATATATGTCTTTTCCTGAAAAATAGACGACCCCACTGGTCATTGGCTGCGGAGGCCCCACAGAGCGGCAATATATGAGTTTCTCTAAATAAATAGACGACCCCACTGGTCATTGGCTGCGGCAGCCCCACAGAGCGGCAATATATGTCTTTTCCTGAAAAATAGACGACCCCACTGGTCATTGGCTGCGGAGGCCCCACAGAGCGGCAATATATGAGTTTCTCTTAATAAATAGACGACCCCACTGGTCAATTGCTGCGGCAGCCCCACAGAGCGGCAATATATGTCTTTTACTGAAAAATATACGACCCCACTGGTCATTGGCTGCGGAGGCCCCACAGAGCGGCAATATATGAGTTTCCCTAAATAAATAGACGACCCCACTGGTCATTGGCTGCGGCAGCCCCACAGAGCGGCAATATATGTCTTTTGAAAAATATACGACCCCACTGGTCATTGGCTGCGGCAGCCCTATAGAGCGGCCCCATTTGTCATTGGCAGCACCGCATATAAAATCATGAAAAATAAAACGGCCCACACGTCAGCGATAAATGGATGGCTGCTCCGACGTGTCTCCTGACCCTACCCGTCAGCACGAGACGGTCAGGGAGGAGCTGCCCCTGTGCGGCCCCACCCGGTCAGACTAACGGTCAAGGCCTCTGACCTGACGGCTACCGGCCGTTCCAGCACTTGTGCGTGTTTCAAACTAGAGGAGGGGAAAACTGAGGAAAAACTAAGGGACTGGGGAAATTTCAGCAACTATTATTAGTATATGCACACCTTTTTTTAATGTTGAGAGGAGTATAAGGGCATTACAATGCTATATACTATATGGCGCTAATAGAGAACAAATGAATGTCAAAAGATTGTAAAATCCTCCAGGTACTCTCCTTGCAGCGCTAATTGCTGATGACAGACTGACTTCCTGTTGGTTCCGGTGCTTTAGCTAGGACAGGTGAAAAGAGTTTCACGCCCCTGCTTTCTTTTGCGTCGACGCTAGGACTACCGCTGGGATTAGCCTCTCCAACCGCCAAACGACGAGGAAATAATTCCTAGCGCCCTTGCAGTAGCGCCTGTGTTGGACATGCCCTAATGTTTTCCAGCTAAAAGATGCAATCTTTTAAGCACTTGGGTACGGTATTTCCCCACCAGCCTGGATGCAGGCCGCCAAACGCGTCTTAACCAAGGTTTAAAATAGCGTGCTAAATGAATTAGCGGCAGCCACCTTCAAACGATATGGACGCTATATCGTGGTAATAGTGTGGTATATTTTAAATAGCATTTTCAAAATAATACTAAATATAGCCTAAAAATAAATAATTTTACTAGAACGAATAGATATATATAGTCCAAAAGTGACTGAATCATACATACATAACCACATATAGAAATAGATCTCAAGTATATTAGAAGGCTAACATCAACATTTCACAAGGCAACAACATAGTATAAATTATTTATTAAAAAATATTAGCATTAGCGATATTATTTTCTGATTTAGAAGTGGAACCAACAGATTAGTTCATCACCACGAAAAAGTGAAAGCAACTTGCCTGAAAAAAATAGCGCGCTAACGCTATGAAGTTTTAGGGCGATATAGCATGCTGTTTCGCAAATAGCGCCACAGCGAGCAAAATTACTAAGCGTGGACCCTCTAGATATGCTATAGCGTGCTATTAGCTTCATTGAGGCCCTGGTTTGACAAAGCAGCCTGAGTACGTATCTAAAAAAAATATCAGCCTGAGGACGCATGCTTGTAAAAAAGAGAGAGCAGACTACAATTACTTCAGTCCCGAACCCTCTCTCTCCCACCCATACTCCCACCCACTTCACCTCTTTTACACTAATGACTGCCATGAACGGCTCGCCTCCTCCTTCCACCGGCAGCTGCTTCGCCGACACAGATGAACATCACCGATATTTCCTGAACTCAGCCGATTTGATCCACCGCATCCTCCAGCAGCTTGATGGACGTCCAGTCTCTTCTATCCAGATCGTGACTAGAGAAGGATCTACGAGTACATCCGTTTCTTACCCTTTGGCAGCGTCGGTTCCATCTCTCGCGGTACTTTCTTCTCCGCTGGAAGCACCATCTGGCTCGGCACTGATTTCCCTGGCGGCGGCACCAGCTTCTCCGGCTGCGCCGACCCCAACCCCCGCGGCACGGTCTTCTCCGGTGGCGGCACCACCAAAAGATGCTGTAAGTTGTCCTGAACTCACTAGGATGCAGGTGTAAGTAGTCAATGATAGTTGGGATCTTAAACAAGTTCTTTTTTCTTTAAAATTTAATGACGGGAAACCGTAGTATTCTTCTGCAAATTTTTTTTAATGACGGGAAACAGTAGATGTTAAGTACTAGTTCTGGCAAAAAAAGATGTTTAGTAATATTATCCATCACAGAGCAGGGTTTCGCAGTCTGAACATACAAATATATGCTCCATGTTACCTGTTTCAGAAAGTCTGAAAGCTTGCTCAGTACCTGTAAAATCAAATTGTCTTGCTGCTGCTAGATTTTGTGCAAACTAATTAAAGAGATAGCTAGATGCATTTTCTCCATGTATGCTACGTTCTGATTTATATGCTGTTGATTGATATATACCGTGCTTAACTAGATGCAGAAGCAAACTCGCTCCAACGTCAATGAGCAACTACGTCTTAGGACTGTCGATTGTACATGTCCTCTGCACCGCCCCGAGTTCAGAATTCAAAGAAATTCACTAGCCAAAAAGCCAAAGGTGACGGGCAGGCGTGATGCAGCAATTCAACGTTGTATATTAAAAGGGCGAGGGAAAGGCCGCCCTAAACGGGTTGGTCACTCGGCGGACCCTCCTCAGCCCTCGCGCTTCTATGTGCAACTGGACGGCAACGATGACATGTATATGTTGGTCATCCCCAGAGAATTCAAGCAATGTCTGAAAGGGATTCTTCCCAGGCCTATCAAGCTCAAGACCAGCGTAGGCTGCGCCTGGTATGTGCACATCGATGAGTACCAGGGTGAACTGGTCTTGAAGGATGGTTGGTTCGGGTTTGCAGAGGCGCATGAACTGCAGCTTGATGACCTTCTCGTCTTCGAGGTGAAAGACACTTCCTTGATGAATGTGTTGATCTACGACAGTAACACCTCCACCCAGAGGATAATATTTTGTGCTGATCACCCTTAGTTGCATGCATGATCTGCAGTGTTTTTAGGAAGAGGGGATCAGAATAACCTCAATATTTTATTGAATTAACTAGATGCTGCTTTTGGACCTGGGTTACTCCCCTGCTGATGTTCAAGCTGAACTTGGTTTTTGTATTAAGCTGAACTGGGGATCAGATACACTGTGATGAGACTTTGTTAATTAGCTAATATAGTATATGTTAGACTTGTTTTATTTTATTTTAATTTACTGTGATATGCTGCGGTAGTTTCAATGTGCGGTCTGATGATTTGTATTATATGTAGGTACACGGAGCTCAATATTTTGAAATATTCATAGATTTGTAAGTGTAAATGTGATATATCCCAGATGTAGTCAATGCTATCTTGTACGAACTTGTAAAATCTCAGGGAAAAATACATTTTATTTTAGAAAGTGTAAAAGTGACCAATTTTTTGATCTGATTGTAGCAAACACAAGTGCAGATGGTCAAACCCCCAAAACTTCTCATATTCATTGTTACATGGTCGAGATATAAAGGTATTTCACGCACTGGTTTAATACTCAACTGCTTACATCCATGTTTGTTTGCAGTTTTTTTTGGACACCTCTTAATGCTCCCTCCGATCCATATTTTTTTTAGATACACAGTACAAACACAGACGCTCTCATATAGATGTATCTAGACACATATTAGTTGTAGAGACATCCATTTTATCATCATGTAATGAGGATCAGATGGAGTATCGTTTTCATTTTACCAAAAGAAATGGATATATTACTGTATAGTACAACGTAGCCTGAAGCCCTGAGCTCTGAATGCAATTTCTGTGTGCACACTGAACGGATCATAACCCACACGACATGTCTCACTGGTCTGTAGGTCCGGACCCCACCAGATACTGATAAAGCCCAGTGACCCGCCGGGTGAAGTTTTGTGTGTGGATTCCTGCGTACCTGGCTTCGTTCCTCCTAGACACGCGCATTTTTTTTGACCGGGGGACACGCGCATTTATTCCCTTGCTGATTGCTGATGTATCATTCTCAGTTTCTCACAGCCCCCTCATGTTCAGAACTTCAGATCTCCCCAGATCCCTCGCCGTCCATCTCCCCTGAGTCCTCTCTCTACACCACCGGCGTCCACCACCGCTCGGACTACGCGGCTTGGACTCCGTCCTCTACGGATGCGGCGACGTCGCATCTAAAAACTCCACTAAGGCGGCGCGGCATCCCCGATTCTCTCGGTCCATGGCTGCAATGGCGGTATGTTTCCCCCGAATCACTAGCGTTGCCGGTCACATCTTTATTATATCTAAGCTGTATTGCCGGTTGCTTAGCATTGTTTGATATACAGTACTTCTCTCAGCCAGTGTATATATTAATCCTCTGGTAAAGACTCGGGTTACACATGCACCCATGCTAGCTATGTTGGGACTGGATCTAATGTGTGCAGTAATAATCGTTCAAATATGCTATTGGTCAATCCACGGCCGATGATCACATATGAGGACACCGAGCATGCATGTCTGGCTTGTGGACTCTTTAGGCCGACGCTGATTTTTTTTTGTTTGCTTGGTCAATCTGTACTGGCGGATGATGAACTGCAGATGCATTATTCTGATGCTAGACATAGCCAGCAAGCATGCATGGCTCATGCTAGCTTGATTTCTATTCTCATAGCTACTATTTATATCGATTTGGCTTCTGCGATACAATGATACACTATGCTGAATAATTTGATGATACAAGGTTGTACATATCAGCCTAGCTAGATTCAGAAGCTTATTGTTCAGACTGTGTGTTTGATAAGAACAATGATCCGCTGAGTTTGCTAGGTGCCTTTGATTATGCATTTGCTTGGAATTACGGTCAGAAGCTAGAGGCATTATCTAATTGAGGCCTCTTTTTTGCAGTGTTCAAACAAGAAGCTCAAGCTTGGAGAGAGCTTATCATGGAAGGAGACATCTGTAGAGCCAGCCCCAGTGTGCAAGGTGTTTGGGCGCATCGATGAGGAGAATACCCCTGACAGCTTCTGCAAGGTACTATGTACATCGGAGTTAGAGGTGATTTCCATCCCCAGTCGTGTTCTACCCTGGTTTTACGGTGGGTGTCCAGAGTCCATCAACCTGAAGATGTCCACTGCATGCACCTGGATTGTGGACCTGAAGCAACAAGATGGCAATGTTTTAATGGACAAAGGATGGCCAGAGTTTGTCAAAGCACATGACTTGAAGGTAGGATACCTCCTGACCTTCAAGAAGCTTGACACCAAATCATTGCAGGTGCTCATATTTGGTTACAATTGCTGTGAGAAGGTTATATGGTGTTCAGGTTATCACCCATCGCTGGGGCAACAATATCAATCACAGCTGTATTAAGTTGTCTTACAAATGTTCTTTAGAGAGAGCTGGTCTATAATAGTATACTGCTCTCTTTAATGATGCATTGTGGTGAACATGATGGTACCATTACTGGATTGTGGTCACATGTGAGGGGGGATGTTGAAATGTATAATTGGATTGCCTAGCCCTTTCCATTAGTTCGGACTTTTGGTTGCGTTGGCTAGTGCATGAAGCTTGACAAACCTTATTTATGTGTACAGCTCTCTAGTTGTACTATTAATTATTATGTGCTTATGTTGGCTGGATTGTGATGAACATGAGATGTTTTGTTGTTTACGTAAAGAAAAAAACGTGATGTTTTTTTGAATCCTGCGCTGGATATGTTTTGCACAAACTAGTGAAGTGACCGCTGACAAAACATATTATGCGCAAATAGGCAACCCTCAGCAACGATCATGGGTTCAAGTGTCCAGGATCCAGTGCCTTGACATAAGCAAGGCACAGATGAACAGTACGGTGACTTGTAGATTTGGCCGTTGGATTGAAAATAGATAGCTAAGATCAAAGTACTGTAGCATGTAGCATATGTACTGTTCATGGTTCTAAAGCACATGCACTGTGGACGACGTACTGTAGCACATGTCCTGTACATTGGTTGGTACTGTAGCAGTTACTAGTTAATAGTCATCTGTCTAATTATTTTTTATCCAACGGTTGAAAGGGAGGGGCAAGGCATGGTACGGAGTACTATTTATGTGTGCCTCGCCTTCATCAAGGCACTCGATCTCATTCCGGGTTCAAGTATTACCCCATGTAGCACCACTTTTTTTTTGGGTTAGCCAGACAACCTTCCCAATAAAAAAAAGTACTACCTTCCCTGCATGGGCCAATTGTTTGTACTTTTGGGCTGCCGCCGGCCATGTACATGGTGATTGCTGTCAGCCTGCTTACTTCGCTGATAACATTCCAAAAACACTTAATGGGCCTCCGACTCATGCCATTGGGGCCCTTCCTAATTTAAACACGGATATCCTATGATTGGCCCTCTAGAAACCGAGATTCTACATATAAAGTTATTTTTATTTCGTATCAATTATGATTATGATTCTTTTTAAATGCGCATAGCCAGTATGCGCATCTACATGGGCTCTATATTTTGATATATTCATATAGTCGATTTCAAAATTGTCATTAATTATATAAAGTTCCAAGATTTATTCTATTAGTGTGCAAGATCTTAGAGTGTATTTGTAGTTTAAAAAAAATGACAAACCTCTTCATCAGATTGTTGTTAACAAGTGCAGTGTTGTGAACCCAAAATATATTACATACTCCCTCGTAGATCAAATTTGATCTAATTAAGTTGAACTAAAACCCGGATCAACAATTAGTATGGATTAGATGCATGGAGTACGAAAAACAAATGAATAGGCAATATTTCAGTTTTTCCTTCAGTTGAGAATGCTAGAGCAGGACCCATTTGCCAGTAGCGTCCCTCAACATTTGAAGGTAAAAACAAACAGAAGGGATCGAAAAAAAAGCATCCTACATATCTCGGCTTAAAATATATCGAGAATTCACATATTTCTTGTACATAGAGGCTGACATCGGGGACCCATTGGCCAGCAGTGGAAAAAAAATCAAAGAGAGGAAACAATTATCGTACAGAGAAGCTGACATGTGGGACGCATTTTGCAGCAGCGTCCTCAACTTTAACAAAGGCGGCAGGGGATCGAAAGAAAAAGCAAAGTTGCCAGAAATCAGCGGTCAAAAATAAATCCAAGAAACGAAATGTTTATTGTTCCTAGAGGCTGACATATGGGACCCACGAGCGAGCAGCGTCCTCAACGTTTCAAAGGCGGCAGGGGATCGAAAAAAAGGCAAGTGACCATATATCAGGTGCCAAAAATAATCCAAGGAAAGAAATTTATTGTACATAGAGGATGACATATGGGTCCCGTTTTGCAGGAGCCGTCTCACCGTTTCCAAGGCGGCACGGGATCGAAAAAAAAGAAAGGAAAGGTTTATCGTTCAGAGAGGCTGAGATGTGGGACCCATGGGCCAGCAGCGTCCTCTTAGTTTCAAAGGCGGCAGGGGATAAAAAAAAGGCAAATAGCCAGTAATTAGGGTAAAAAAAATCAAACAAAGGAAACTTTGACTGTTCATAGAGGCTGACATGTGGGACCCATGAGCCAGCAGCGTCTCAACGTTTCAGAGGCGGCATGAGATCGAAAGAAAAAGGCAAATAGCCAGAAATTATGGGTCAATAATAAATCAAACAAAGGAAAGGTTTATTGTTCATAGAGGCTGACATGTGGGACCTCTGAGCCAGCAGCGTCCTCAACGTTTTAATGGCGGCACGAGATCGAAAGATAAAATAAGCCAAAAATCATTTGGTAAACAAAATCCAAGAAAAGAAACATTTACCGTTCTGAGAGGATGACATGCGGGACCCATGAGGCAGCAGCATCCTCAACGATTCCAAGGCGGCAGGGGATCAAAAGAAAAAAAGGAAATATCCAGAAATTAATTAGGGGTTCAAAATAAATCCATCAAAAGAAACTTTTATTGTTCATAGAGGATGACATGTGGGACCGACGTGCCAACAGCATCCTCATCGTTTCAAAGGGGGCAGGAGATCAAAAGAAAAAGGCAAATAGCCAGACATTAGGGGTCAAAAATAACTCCAAAAAAGGAAACTTTTATTGTTCGTAGAGGATGACATGCGGGACCCATGATTCAGCAGCTTACTCAACGTTTCAAAGGCGGCATGAGATCGAAAGAAAAACGCAAGTGACAAAATATCAGGAGCTAAAGATAATCCAAGAAAAAAAGAAACTTTATTGTACATAGAGGATGACATGCGGGTCCCATTTAGCAGCAGCGGTCTCAACGTTTCAAATGCGGCTTGAGATCAAAAGAAAAAGAAAATAGCCAGAAATTAGGGGGTAAAAAACTCCAAGAAAGGAAAGCTTTATCGTTCATACAGGCTGACATGTCGGACCTATGAGCCTGCAGCTTACTCAGCGTTTCAAAGGCAGGCCGGCAGGGGATCAAAAGAAAAAGGAAATAGCCAAAAATCAGATGGTGAAAAAAATCCAAGAAAAGAAACTTTTATTGTACATAGAGGATGACATGCGGGTCCCATGAGCCAGCAGGTTCCTCAACGTTTCAAACGTGGCATGAGATCGAAAGAAAAAGGAAAGTGACCAAATATCAAGAGCCAAAAATAATCCAAGAAAAGAAACTTTATTGTACATAGAGGATGACATGCGGGTCCCATGAGCCAGCAGGTTCCTCAACGTTTCAAACGTGGCATGAGATCGAAAGAAAAAGGAAAGTGACCAAATATCAAGAGCCAAAAATAATCCAAGAAAAGAAACTTTATGTTACATAGAGGATGACATGTGGGTCCCATTTTGCAGCAGCGGTCTCAACGTTTCCAAGGCGGCACAGGACCAAAAGAAAAATGAAGTAGCCAGAAATCAGGGGGTGAAAAAAATCCAAGAAAAGAAAGATTTCAATTGGGCTGTATCTGGACATCTGGGCCTTCGAACTATCCTGCTGGGCCTTTTGTCTCGTACAATTTCAGCCCACTCCAAAACAGGAAAGTTCGGATTTTTCTAAAAAAAACAGGAAAGTCCTATGCTTCGCAAAAACAAAAAACAAGGACACTCAACATATAAGTTTGTTTATGTAAAAATAAAGATTTAATTTATCCGTTTGCAATAGCTCAGAGCGAAATAATCAAGATATCACATGTTTCTTGTACGGGGAGGCTGACATCGGGGACCCATGAGCCAGCAGCGTCGTCAACGTTTCAAAGGCGGCAGGGGATCGAAAATAAAATAAAAAACCAAAAGTCAGTTGGTAACAAAATCCAAGAAAAGAAAACATTTATCATTCTGAGAGGATGACATGCGGGACCCATGAGGCAGCAGCATTCTCAAACGTTTCCAAGGCGGCAGGGGATCAAAAGAAAAATAAAGGAAATAGCCAGAAATTATTTAGGGGTCAAAAATAAATCCACCAAAGGAAACTTTTATTGTTCATAGAGGATGACATGTGGGACCGACCTGCCAACAGCGTCCTCATCGTTTCAAAGGGGGCAGGGGATCAAAAGAAAAAGGCAAATAGCCAGAAATTAGGGGTCAAAAATAACTCCAATAAAGGAAACTTTTATTGTTCGTAGAGGATGACATGCGGGACCCATGAGCCAGCAGCTTACTCAACGTTTCAAAGGCGGCATGAGATCGAAAGAAAAAGGCAAGTGACCAAATATCAGGAGCCAAAAATAATCCAAGATTTATTGTACATAGAGGATGACATGTGGGTCCCATTTTGCAGCAGCGGTCTCAATGTTTGTAATGCGGCTTGAGATCAAAAGAAAAAGAAAGTAGCTAGTAATTAGGGGGTGAAAAAAATCCAAGAAAAGAAACTTGATGGACATAGAGGATGACATGCGGGTCCCTTGAACCAACAGCTTACTCAACGTTTCAAACGTGGCATGAGATCGAAAGAAAAAGGCAAGTGACCAAATATGAGGTGCCAAAAAAACTCCAAGAAAAGAAAGTTGATTGCTCATAGAGGATGACATGCGGGTCCCATTTAGCTGCAGCGGTCTCACCGTTTGAGAGGCGGCAGGGGATCGAAAGAAAAAGTCAAGTGACCAAATATGAGGTGCCAAAAATAATCCAAAAAAAGAAAGTTTTATAGTACATAGAGGATGACATGCGGGTCCCATGAGTCAGCAGCTTACCATACGTTTCCAAGGCGGCAGGGGATCAAAAGAAAAAGGAAATAGCCAAAAATCAGAGGGTGAAAAAAATAAAGAAAATAAACTTTTATAGTACATAGAGGATGACATGCGGGTCCCATGAGCCAGCAGGTTCCTCAACGTTTCAAACTTGGCATGAGATCGAAAGAAAAAGGCAAGTGACCAAATATGAGGAGCCAAAAATAATTCAAGAAAAGAAAGTTTTATAGTACATAGAGGATGACATGCGGGTCCCATTTAGCAGCAGCGGTATCAGCGTTTGAGAGGCGGCAGGGGATCAAAAGAAAAAAGAAATTGCCAAAAATCAGATGGTGAAAAAACCAAGAAAATGAACTTTTATAGTACATAGAGGATGACATGCGGGTCCCATGAGCGCAGGTTCCTCAACGTTTCAAACGTGGCATGAGATCGAAAGAAAAGGCAAGTGAAAAATATCAGGAGCCAAAAATAATTCAAGAAAAGAAAGTTTTATAGTACATAGAGGATGACATGCGGGTCCCATTTAGCAGCAGCGGTATCACTGTTTGAGAGGCAGCAGGGGATCGAAAGAAAAAGTCAAGTGACCAAATATGAGGTGCCAAAAAAATCCAAGAAAACAAAGTTTTATAGTACATAGAGGATGACATGCGGGTCCCATTTAGCAGCAGCGGTATCACCGTTTGAGAGGCAGCAGGTGATCGAAAGAAAAAGTCAAGTGACGAAATATGAGGTGCCAAAAAAATCCAAGAAAAGAAAGTTTTATAGTACATAGAGGATGACATGCGGGTCCCATTTAGCAGCAGCGGTATCACCGTTTGAGAGGCGGCAGGGGATCGAAAGAAAAAGGTAAGTGACCAAATATGAGGTGCCAAAAATAATTCAAGAAAAGAAAGTTTTATAGTACATAGAGGATGACATGCGGGTCCCATTAGCAGCAGCGGTATCACCGTTTGAGAGGCGGCAGGAAAGAAAAGGGCAAGTGACCAAATTTGAGGTGCCAAAAACTCCAAGAAAAGAAAGTTGATTGCACATAGAGGATGACATGCGGGTCCCATTTAGCAGCAGCGGTCTCAACGTTTCCAAGGCGGCAAGGGATCAAAAGAAAAAGGAAGTAGCCAGAAATCAGGGGGTCAAAAAAATCCAAGAATAGAAAGAATTTTGGTTCATAGAGGATGACATGCGGGACCCATGATCCTGCATCGTAAACGGCTCGATCGGAGAACGTTGAACGAGATGGCGCGATCTAGAAAAAAACAATGCCAGAGAGGCTGCCATCTGGGCCCTACATCCCTCGGCGGTGCGGATTTGCGTTGACTCGGCCGGCGAACCCGAGATTTCGAGATGCACCACGTCCCGGGCCACCATACGCCACGTTTTGGCCGCTTTCGTCGGGCTAGGTGGCCTCAAAAACGAGAAAAAAAAGTTTTGACATGCACCACGGAGGGACCAAAATCGTCGGCCATGGTACACCAGCAACCACGGCGCGACTTCAACTTCGTCGGCCATGGCAACTTTTCTTGTAGTGGGGAGAGGTTTGTAGAACAGCAGCAAGTTTTCCCTTAAGTGGATCACCCAAGGTTTATCGAACTCAGGGAGGAAGAGGTCAAAGATATCCCTCTCAAGCAACCCTGCAATCACGATACAAGAAGTCTCTTGTGTCCCCAACACACCTAATACACTTGTCAGATGTATAGGTGCACTAGTTCGGCGAAGAGATAGTGAAATACAAGTAGTATGGATGTATATGAGTGGTAATAGCAATCTGAATAAAATATGGCAGCGAGTAAACATGCAACAAAACAGTAAGTAAGCGGTGTTTGCAGTATTGGAAACAAGGCCTAGGGATCATACTTTCACTAGTGGACACTCTCAACATTGATCGCATAATAAATAATAACTTCTCTCATTTGTGCTACATACACTCTTTGTTGGATGACAAACACTATTCGTTGTGTAGGGCTACAAGAGCTCCCTCAAGCCGGAGTTAACAAGCGCCACAACATTCAGCATTCATATTTAAGTAACCTTAGAGCATAATAGATCTTTGCAAAATAAACCGAGTACTAACATAGCATACACACTGTCACCTTTACACTATGAAGGGGGAATAAATCACATCAATACTATCATAGCGATAATCAACTCCATAACCTACAAGAGATTATGATCATAGCCTACGACAAGAACTACACGATGCACACACTGTCACCATTACACCATGCAGGAGGAATAGACTACTTTAATAACATCACATGAGTAGCACATAGATAAATAGTGATACAAAACACATTGCAATCATAAAGGGATATAAATAAGCACTTCAATATGCTATTCATAACAGTGAATAAGTATTCTGTGAAATATAGCCTAAGAGACCCACACGGTGCACACACTGTCACCTTTACACACGTGGGACAAGGAGTCTCCGGAGATCACATAAGTAAAACCCACTTGACTAGCATAATGACATCTAGATTACAAGCATCATCATATGAATCTCAATCATGTAAGGCAGCCCATGAGATTATTGTATTGAAGTACATAGGAGAGAGATGAACCACATAGCTACCGGTACAGCCCCGAGCCTCGATGGAGAACTACTCCCTCCTCATGGGAGCAAGCAGCGATGAAGATGGCGGTGGTGTCGATGGAGAAGCCTTCCGGGGCACTTCCCCGTCCCGGTGGCGTGCCGGAACGAGACTCCTGTCCCCGCATCTTGGCTTCGCGATGGCGGCGGCTCTGGAACTTTTCTCGTACCGTGGCTTATTCGCCTCGGGTTTTAGGTCGTGGAGACTTTATAGGCGAAAGGGAGCCCGGAGGGGCCCCGGTGGGGCCAGACAACAGGCCGGCGCCCCCCTCTAGCCGCGCCGCCACCTTGTGTGGTAGGCCTGTGGCCCCCCTCTGCTGACTCTCGGGTGTTCTGGAAGCTCCCGGTGAAAATAGGGTACTGGGCGTTGATTTCGTCCGATTCCGAAAATATTTCCTTACTAGGATTTCTAACCAAAAACAGCAGAAAACAGGAACCGACTTCGGCATCTCGTCAATAGGTTAGTTCCGTAAAACGCATCAAAACGATATAAAGTGTGAACAAAACATGTAGGTATTGTCATAAAACAAGCATGGAACATCAGAAATTATAGATACGTTGGAGACGTATCAGCATCCCCAAGCTTAGTTCCTACTCGTCCTCGAGTAGGTAAACGATAACACAAATAATTTCTGAGGTGACATGCTACCATCATAATCTTGATCAACATTATTGTAAAGCATATGACATGAATGGAGTGATTCAAAGCAATGATCTATAGTTTGCTAACAAATAGATAACATATAGCAAAACTTTTCATGAATAGTACTTTCAAGACAAGCATCAAAAAGTCTTGCATAAGAGTTAACTCATAAAGCAATAAATTCAAAGTAAAGGCATCGAAGCAACACAAAGGAAGATATAAGTTTCAGCAGTTGCTTTCAACTTTCAACATGCATATCTCATGGATAATTGTCAATATAGAGTAATATGATGAATGCAAATAAGCAAGTATGTAAGAATCAATGCACGTTAACACAAGTGTTTGCTTCTAAGATGGAAGGAAATGGGTAAACTGACTCAACAATAAAGTAAAAGATAGGCCCTTCGCAGAGGGAAGCAGGGATTAAATCATGTGCTAGAGCTTTTCAAGTTTTGAAATCATATAGAGAGCATAAAAGTAAAATTTTGAGAGGTGTTTGTTGTTGTCAACGAATGGTAGTGGGCACTCTAACTACCTTATCAACCAGACTTTCAAGAGCGGCTCCCATGAAGGACGTTATCTCTACCAACAAGGTAGATCATCCCTCTTCTCTTTTGTTTACACATGTACTTTAGTTTTATTTATTAGATGACACTCCCCCAACCTTTGCTTACACAAGCCATGGCTAACCGAATCCTCGGGTGCCTTCCAACATTCACATACCATGGAGGAGTGTCTATTTGCAAATTTAAGTTGCTTACTGATAGATCAGAGCAAAACATGTGAAGAGAATTATTAATGCAAGTTAATTAATTGGGGCTGGGAACCCCATTGCCAGCTCCTTTTGCAAAATTATTGGATAAGCGGATGAGCCACTAGTCCATTGTGAAAGTCTGTCAAGTAAATGACAAGATCGAAAGATAAAACACCACATACTTCCTCATGAGCTATAAAACATTGACATAAATAAGAGATAATAACTTTGAATTGTTTAAAGGTAGCACATGAAGTATTTACTTGGAATGGCAGGAAATACCACATAGTAGGTAGATATGGTGGACACAAATGGCATGGGTTTTGGCTCAAGGTTTTGGATGCACGAGAAGTATTCCCTCTCAGTACAAGGCTTAGGCTAGCAAGGTTGTTTGAAGCAAACACAAGTATAAACCGGTACAGCAAAACTTACATAAGAACATATTGCAAGCATTATAAGACTCTACACTGTCTTCCTTGTTGCTCAAACACTTTTACTAGAAAATATCTAGACCTTAGAGAGACCAATCATGCAAACCAATTTTCAACAAGCTCTACGGTAGTTCTCCACTAATAGGTTTAAACTACATGGTGCATGAGTAAACATGATCTATGAGAGCTCAAAACAATTGCCAAGTATCAAATTATTCAAGACCATATGAAGCATTTTCTGATTCCAACCAAATAGCAACAAGTGAAGCGATCAACTTTCGCCCTTGAACATTAAAAGCATGAATGAAGAACACTAGTGTTCATATGAAAAAGCGGAGCGTGTCTCTCTCCCACACAAGGATGAACTTATTCAGAGAATGAAAATAACAAAACGAAAATAAAAGCACACAGACGCTCCAAGTAAAGTACATAAGATGTGACTGAATAAAAATATAGTTTCAATAGAAGAAACCTGATAAGTTGATGAAGAAGGGGATGCCTTGGGCATCCCCAAGCTTAGACGCTTGAGTCTTCTTGAAATATGCAGGGATGAACCACGGGGGCATCCCCAAGCTTAGGCTTTTCACTCTTCTTGATCATATATCACCCTCTTCTCTTGACCCTTGAAAACTTCTGCCACACCAAACTTCAAGCAAACTCATTAGAGGGTTAGTGCATAATAAAAATTCACATGTTCAGAGGTGACACAATCATTCTTAACACTTCTGGACATTGCACAAAACTTCTGAAAGTTAATGGAACAAAGAAACTCATTCAACATAGCAAAAGCGGCAATGCGAAATAAAAGACAGAATCTGTCAAAAACAGAACAGTCCGTAAAGACGAATCTGGAAGGGGCACTTAACTTGCTCAAACGGAAAAACTCAAAACTAATGAAAGTTGCGTACATATCTGAGGATCACACACGTAAATTTGCAGATTTTTTTGATTTTTTTACAGAGACTTCTGCTCAAATTCGTGACAGACAGCAATGCTGTTTCTGCGCAGCAATCCAAATCTAGCATCAACTTTACCATAGAGACTTTACTTGGCACAAAAACATGATAAGGAGAGGTTGCTACAGTAGTAAACAACTTCCAAGACTCAACAAAACAAAAATTGCTGTAGTAAAATAAACACATGGGTTATCTCCCAAGAAGTTCTTTCTTTATAGCCATTAAGATGGGCTCAGCAATTTCAAAGATACTCTCGCAAGAAAGAAGAGTTGAAGCAAAAGAGAGCATCAAGAAGCAAATTAAAAACACATTTAAGCCTAACCCACTTCCTATGAAAAGGAATCTTGTACACAAATAAATTCATGAAGAACAAAGTGACAAGCATAGGAAGGCAACACAAGCGCAATTTCAAGATTCTCAACATAAAGAGGGGAAACTTAATATTATTAAGATGCATATAACCATGTTTCCCTCTCTCATAATAACTTTCAGTAGCATCATGAACAAACTCAACAATATAAGTATCACATGAAACATTCTTGTCATGAGCCACATGCATAAAATTATTACTCTCCACATAAGCATAATCAATTTTATTAGTTGTAGTGGGAGCAAATTCAACAAAGTAGCTATCATTATTATTCTCATCAAGTGTAGGAGGCATAGTATAATCATAATAAAATTTACTCTCCATAGTAGGCGGCACCAAAAGACCACTATCATTGTAATCATCATAAATAGGAGGCAAAGTATCATCAAAGAAAATTTTCTCCTCAATGCTTGGGGGACTAAAAATATCATGCTCATCAAAACCAGCTTCCCCAAGCTTAGAATTTTCCATATCATTAACAACAATGGTGTTCAAAGCGTTCATACTAATATCATTGTTACCAGCATGCAAATAAGATTCCATAGGTTTTTTAATTTTCGCAGCAAACAATCCATGTCTTAACTCAGGAAATAAAATAAGAAGCTCATTGTTGCTCTCCATTATGCCTAACTAGTGTAAACAAGAAACCAAAAGATGCAATTGCAGGATCTAAAGGAAATAGCTTCGAGTACTTACAACGGCGCCGGAAAATAGCTTAGTAGCCGAGATCCGGTGTGAGTACCTTTTACCTTTCCTCCCCGGCAACGGCGCCAGAAAATAGCTTGATGTCTACGGGTGCTTCTATTCTTGTAGACAGTGTTGGGCCTCCAAGAGCAGAGGTTTGTAGAACAGCAGAAGTTTTCCCTTAAGTGGATCACCCAAGGTTTATCGAACTCAGGGAGGAAGAGGTCAAAGATATCCCTCTCAAGCAACCCTGCAATCACGATACAAGAAGTCTCTTGTGTCCCCAACACACCTAATACACTTGTCGGATGTATAGGTGCACTAGTTCGGCGAAGAGATAGTGAAATACAAGTAGTATGGATGTATATGAGTGGAAATAGCAATCTGAATAAAATATGGCAGCGAGTAAACATGCAACAGAACAGTAAGCGGTGTTTGCAGTATTGGAAACAAGGCCTAGGGATCATACTTTCACTAGTGGACACTCTCAACATTGATCGCATAATAAATAATAACTTCTCTCATTTGTGCTACATACACTCTTTGTTGGATGACAAACACTATTCGTTGTGTAGGGCTACAAGAGCTCCCTCAAGCCGGAGTTAACAAGCGCCACAACATTCAGCATTCATATTTAAGTAACCTTAGAGCATAATAGATCTTTGCAAAATAAACCGAGTACTAACATAGCATACACACTGTCACCTTTACACTATGAAGGGGGAATAAATCACATCAATACTATCATAGCGATAATCAACTCCATAACCTACAAGAGATTATGATCATAGCCTACGACAAGAACTACACGATGCACACACTGTCACCATTACACCATGCAGGAGGAATAGACTACTTTAATAACATCACATGAGTAGCACATAGATAAATAGTGATACAAAACACATTGCAATCATAAAGGGATATAAATAAGCACTTCAATATGCTATTCATAACAGTGAATAAGTATTCTGTGAAATATAGCCTAAGAGACCCACACGGTGCACACACTGTCACCTTTACACACGTGGGACAAGGAGTCTCCGGAGATCACATAAGTAAAACCCACTTGACTAGCATAATGACATCTAGATTACAAGCATCATCATATGAATCTCAATCATGTAAGGCAGCTCATGAGATTATTGTATTGAAGTACATAGGATTTGTTAGCTAGTAGCCATAGAGAAACAAATGTTAGCGGGCGACGAGGAGGGGTGCCGAGCGCGGGCGGGAGCGCCGCCGTCGGCGAACTCTCTGTCTCCGGCGGGATCTCGTTTCTTCCGCCTCGCAGAGGAAGACGATGATCCCGTGGAGGACGCTCGGGCGACGGCGGAGGAGGCGGCTTGGTCCGCCCTAGGCCTTGAGCCTGAGGTTAGCACGGGCGGTCGCCGCGTTGACCCAGAGGAGGTGGAGGCGGATTTTTGGGCTAAGATAGGCTACCCGACCAGGGAGTCCAGACTTGGTCGCGTGCGACGGCGTCGAAGGTAAGTTCACCTTTGCAGGTCGACGAACGGGCTAGGTCCTTGTCGCCTTCATCACGGATGAAGACCAAAGGAACGTCGTCAAGGGCTGCGTCTTCTTCGCCTCGTGGGTTTGAGGATTTCCGCATGCCGCGGATCAAACCATGGCGAGGTCCGCTACCTCGTCGGTGACGCCGGCGCCCGTGTTCGGGGATGTCCTCTCTGCGGCCTCACCGCGGCGGCCGGCGGGGAAGGAGCTGATGCGTCCTTCGATAGGGAGCACCTACGCCCTGCCATGTGTTGCCTTCGCGGCGATGTGGGGTGGCGTGTCGAGCTCGGAGACGGCTGCGCGATCGTCGAGGAGGATGCGTCGATCAAGCCGCGTTTCACGTCGCGTCGTATCGGACTCGATGGCGCCCGCCTTTCCTTGCCGGGCCACGGGCTGAGTTGGCGGGCTTCGATGGGCTGTCGGGAGGCGCAGAGTAGGAAACGGGGATGCATGCAATCACGTACCGTGATCGATGCCCCCTGTCCTCACATCGCGCCGCCGCCGACTTTCCCGTCGTACGCCGCTGCTGCCCTTCGTTTCGTCGCCTTCGCAACGCCGCCGTCGACTTCCGCTGCTCCCACTTCGTCCCGTCATCGCCGCTCGCTCCTCTTCGCGCCCCGCCGCTGCCGCATCGTCGCCGCCGACTTCGTGCTCATCATCGCCATGCTCCGTCCGGACGCCGCCGCCCGCGTACTGGCAGCGGCGATCGTTCGCCGAGGTGGTCGCCGGTTCCCCCTCGGCCGTGGAGATGGCCGGGCTGCGAGGCCTCCGGCGCTCCGGGGCGACGGTGACTTTGGCTGCGCTCGCATCTACGCCCGCGTCCTCGGCAGCTGGGGCGGTTCCCTCTGGGGCAGCGTCGGCCGTCGCTCCGAGTCCCTACATGGGACCCCCTGGCTTCCAGGGATGGCCGGCGGGTGTCCCCATGCCGCAACCCGCCCCCGCGCCGAGACAGCCTGCCCCGTACATGGGTTCTTCCGCGGGATATCGTCCGCCTTTTCGTCGGTGCCTCAGCCGCCGGTGCAATTTACGCCGCCGCAGCACTCAAGACTTTCAAGGTCCGTACGCATTTCTGGTCCGTATCGATTCTGTTCCTAACCAGCAGACATGCTTCAGCCTCCCATGCGAGCCATCTGCCAGCCACGCCGCAGCCTGGTCGTGAAGAAGAGGCGGAAGAAGAAGCCTGCCGTGGCTCAGGGCAGCCGGCGCCCGGCTGACTGCAGCCGCCACCCTTGGTGCAGTCTCGTACCACCCCTTGGACAGTTGGTGTCGCTCCGATGGTGACCTCGACCCTGTGCAGCCTATGGTTACCGCTCCCGAGGTCGTTGCACCAAAGGCGAAGCGAAGAAGGCGGGAAAATGTTGGAAGTGTGATGTTAATACTCATGCTACTAAAGCTTGTAAGGCTATTCATTATTGTCTGATTTGTGATTCAGGGGCACATCCCACTATTTGGTGTCCAGTTCTGAAGTTGCCTAGACCCACGAGCTTCTTTGTTGGTTGCGGTAATGATGCCACACTTGATCTTCAGATTCCATCAAAGTATAAGCCACAGCTTGATCTCTTCCGGAGCACCCACAGCTTTAGTGCAGGTGTCGGGGAAGGAGTTGTATCTGCAGCTGATGTTCGTAGTCCGATGGCCCGCATGTGTCCAGGGAACCCAGAGGGAGATGGGAGGCGGTGCCCCATGGGGCTAATGCTTTTCTTATTGGTATTCCTACACCGATGACTTGTCTCGGATTGATGGTATGCAGATGAGTGTACCCAAGGTTAATGCTCGTGTTCTAGTTTCTTCTGGGTGCATCAGATGTTCAGCCTCTTCGTTATGCAGCCGGTTTGGGTGCACGCTGGAGTACCAGATTTTGTTCGACATTTTTTAGGTATCTCGGGCGGGTTCTCTTATTGGCACCACTCTTGATGTTGATTTGTTCTCTTCGGAGTCGGGGATTATTCGTGTTCTTGTGGCTATGCGTGACCCTTCGGTTCCGGAGAAGAATAATGGCTGCCTGGAGGTGGTTGCTCTTTTACATCTTAGTGGTTATCGTTTTCGGTTCACTCATGAGGCTGGGGTACCAGCCGACCCCCTGTTTCGACCTTTTCTGGAAGGAGGGAGGGGATGATGATGGTTCACATGGTTCAGAGGAGGACAGGCCCGATGAGGCACCTGCCGAGGCGGCACCGAGGCTGCTCGTATGGATGTTGATGGACATCCCCCGACGCAGCCGCACGTCGGCGGTGCCCACGCAGTGGCGTTGACTCCTTTCAACCACTCGCCGAGGACGGATAGAGGGCGGCAGATTGTGGCGCGTGCAGAGTCGAGGCGCCACACTTGGTCGCTCACCCCCGTAGCTCCACGGAGCCCTCACCCTCCGTAGTTCGGATTTTTGCGTGTGGTCGTACTCGTCCGTCTCCGTTCCACCGAGGGGCAATGCCCACCGACTCCGTCTCCTTCTTCGACTCGACGGGTTCTGTGGTGTCGCCGACTTCGATGGTGCAGCGGGCCGCGCGTCCTCGCTGCATGCACAGCCGACTCCGCTCACCCGCTGGCCGTGCCGCAGCCAGCCACGGCGCCGCGCTGCAGCCGGTTGGTGGCTCCACGCGGCGCGCGCCAGGGGCGGCCTTGAGAGGCTGGCCACGCTGCCGCACCAGTGTGACGCAGCCGGCCTCGGCCGCCATTGCCGGGCCGGGACCCCGCGCCACCGGCAGCAGGCCACCTCGACGCCGTCGCGGGACAAAGGTCTCGAGGGCGTGATACGTCTCAACGTATCGATAATTTCTTATGTTCCATGCTACTTTATTGATGATACCTACATGTTTTATGCACATTATATGTCATATTTATGCATTTTCGAACTAACCTATTAACAAGATGCCAAAGAGCCAGTTGCTGTTTTCTGCTTTTGGTTTCAGAAATCCTAGTAAAGAAATATTCTCGGAATTGGACGAACTTTCGCCAGGGTCCTATTTTTGCACGAAGCTTCAAGACCGAAGAGATAACGGGGGGCCACGAGGCAGCCAGAGGGTGGCCGGCGCGGCCCAAGCCCCGGCCGCGCCGACCTACCTCCCGGGCCCCCGTGTGGCCCCCGTTGACCCTCCGCTACTTAAAGCTTCCGTCGCAACCCCCAGCATGAGAGCCACGATACGGAAAACCTTGAGACGCGCCGCCGCGAATCCCATCTCGGGGATTCAGGAGATCTCCGGCACCCTGCCGGAGAGGGGATTCATCTCCCGGAGGACTCTACACCGCCATGGTCGCCTCCGGAGTGATGAGTGAGTAGTCCACCCCTGGACCATGGGTCCATAGCAGTAGCTAGATGGTCGTCTTCTCCTTGTTGTGCTTCATTGTTGGATCTTGTGAGCTGCCTAACATGATCAAGATCATCTATATGTAATTCTATATGTTGTGTTTGTCGGGATCCGATGGATAGAGAGTACTATGATTATGGTGATTATCAATCTATTGTTCATGTGTTGTTTATGATCTTGCATGCTCTCCGTTATTAGTAGAGGCTCTGGCCAAGTTTTTGCTCTTAACTCCAAGAGGGAGTATTTATGCTCGATAGTGGGTTCATGCCTCCATTGAATCTGGGACAGTGACAGAAAGTTCTAAGGTTGTGGATGTGCTGTTGCCACTAGGGATAAAACATTGATGCTATGTCTAAGGATGTAGTTGTTGATTACATTACGCACCATACTTAATGCAATTGTCTGTTGCTTTGCAACTTAATACGGAGGGGGTTCGGATGATAACCTGAAGGTGGACTTTTAGGCATAGATGCAGTTGGATGGCGGTCTATGTACTTTGTCGTAATGCCCAATTAAATCTCACTATATTTATCATATCATGTATATGCATTGTTATGCCTTTCTCTATTTGTCAATTGCCCGACTGTAATTTGTTCACCCAACATGCTTTATCTTATGGGAGAGACACCTCTAGTGAACTGTGGACCCCGGTCCTATTCTTTACATAGCATACAATCTACTTGTTTTACTGTTTTCTTTGCAAACATCTTCCACTCGATACGTTTAATCCTTTGTTACAGCAAGCCGGTGAGATTGACAACCTCACTGTTTCGTTGGGGCAAAGTACTTTGGTTGTGTTGTGCAGGTTCCGCGTTGGCGCCGGAATTGGTGTTGCGCCGCATCACATTTCGCGACCATCAACCTTCAACGTGCTTCTTGGCTCCTCCTGGTTCGATTAAACCTTGGTTTCTTTCTGAGGGAAAACTTGCTACCGTGCGCATCATACCTTCCTCTTGGGGTTCCCAACGAACGTGTGAGTTACACGCCATCAAGCTCTTTTTCTGCCGCCGGGGAAGAAAAGCTACACCACATAGAATTGCCTCCCACGGCAACAGCTTTCTCGGCGCGTTGCGGGGAGATCAAGACACGCTGCAAGGGGAGTCTCCACTTCTCAATCTCTTTACTTTGTTTTTGTCTTGCTTTATTTTATTTACTACTTTGTTTGCTGCACTAAATCAAAATAAAAATAAAAAATTAGTTGCTAGTTTTACTTTATTTACTGTTTTGCTCTCCATATCAAAAACACAAAAAAAATTAGTTACTTGCATTTACTCTATCTAGTTTGTTTAATTTTACTGCTACTAAAATGAGTAATCCTGAAGTTGAAGTTCGTTCTTTTAAGCAACAAGGAGGAGAAAGTTTTAAAGATGCTTGGTATAGAATTAGTAATGCTCATCAAAGGTGCATTAAGAAACACTCCACCACTATCCTTCTTAGGAACTTTTATGTTGGTTTATCTAGTTGGAATAGATATGTTCTTGATACTCTTTCGGGAGGTAATTTCCTAGGTACTCCCGCTTTAGAAGCTAGTTGCATCATTGAGAGTCTAGTTGGAATACCACCTGTTAATGAAGTTAAAACTGAAATCTCTCTTGAAGATGTTATGAAAAAATTGGAAACCATAGAGAAAAATTTTCCAAGTATTGAAACTAAATTAGAAATGTTATTGGATAAAACTGATGAACTTGATAAATCCCTAGGAGGAATTGATGAAAGAATTAGTGTCCTAGGAACTTGTGTTATCCATGATAATCAAACCAATAGGATTGTTGAACTTGAAAAAGCTATGGGAACCTTGGGTTCAACCTTTTCTTCTCTCAAGTATAATGAGAAAGCCTATGTGGGTAAAGAGCAAAAATTCATGTATGCCTCTAAAGTGCCTAAACAAAAGAATTACTATAGGCCTAAAATTGCTAAAACCCCTAGCACCACCATAGAAAATTTAGATAATGGAGCACCTAAAGCACCCTCTGCAACAAGTTGTGTTTGCATGAAAAATAATAATGTTGATGCTTCTACTCTCGATGTTACTTGATTTGTACTTTCTGCGCCTAGCTGAAAGGCGTTAAAGAAAAGCGCTTATGGGAGACAACCCATGTTTTTACCTACAGCAATTTTTTGTTTTGTTGAGTCTTGGAAGTTGTTTACTACTGTAGCAACCTCTCCTTATCATGTTTTTATGCCAAGTAAAGTTTTTATGTCAAAGTTGATGTTATATTTGGGATTGCTGCGCAGAAACAGCATTGCTGTCTGTCACGAATCTGGGCACAATTCTCTGTAGAAAATTCGAAAAATCTGCCAATTTACGAGCGTGATCCTCAGATATGTACGCAACTTTCATTAGTTTTGAGTTTTTCCATTTGAGCAAGTCTGGTGCCATTTCTAAATTCGTCTTTACGGACTGTTCTGTTTTTGACAGATTCTGCCTTTTATTTCGCATTGCCTCTTTTGCTATGTTGGATTTATTTCTTTGATCCACTAATGTCCAGTAGCATTATGCAATGTCCAGAAGTGAAAATAATGATTGTGTCACCTCTGAATGAGTGAATTATTAATTGTGCACTAACCCTCTAATGAGTTTGCTTGAAGTTTGGTGTGAAGGAAGTTTTCAAGGGTCAAGAGAGGAGTATGATATACTATGATCAAGAGGAGTGAAAGCTCTAAGCTTGGGGATGCCCCCGTGGTTCACCCCTGCATATTTTAAGAAGACTCAAGCGTCTAAGCTTGGGGATGCCCAAGGCATCCCCTTCTTCATCAACAACATCATCAGGTTCCTCCCCTGAAACTATATTTTTATTCAATCACATCTTGTGTTCTTTACTTGGAGCGTCGTTTTGTTTTTGTTTTTGTTTTTGTTTGAATAAGATGGATCCTATCATTCACTTTGTGGGAGAGAGACACGCTCCGCTGTTGCATATGGACACATGTGTCCTTAGGCTTTACTCATAATGTTCAAGGCGAAGTTTCTTCTTCGTTAAATTGTTATATGGTTGGAATTGGAAAATGCTACATGTAGTAATTCTAAACTGTCTTGGATAATGTGATACTTGGCAATTGTTGTGCTCATGTTTAAGCTCTTGCATCATATGCTTTGCACCCATTAATGAAGAAATACATAGAGCTTGCTAAAATTTGATTTGCATATTTGGTTTCTCTAAGGTCTAGATAATATCTAGTATTGAGTTTTGAACAACAAGGAAGACGGTGTAGAGTCTTATAATGTTTACAATATGTCTTTTATGTGAGTTTTGCTGCACTTGTTCATCCTTGAGTTTGCTTCAAATAACCTTGCTAGCCTAAACCTTGTATCGAGAGGGAATACTTCTCATGCATCCAAAATCCTTGAGCCAACTACTATGCCATTTGTGTCCACCATACCTACCTACTACATGGTATTTCTCCGCCATTCCAAAGTAAATTGCTTGAGTGCTACCTTTAAAATTTCATCATTCACCTTTGCAATATATAGCTCATGGGACAAAATAGCCTTAAAAACTATCGTAGTATTGAATATGTACTTATGCACTTTATATTTTATTAAGTTGCTTGTTGTGCGATAACCATGCTTCTGGGGAACGCCATCAACTATTGTTGAATATCATGTGAGTTGCTATGCATGTCCGTCTTGTCTGAAGGTCTATCATTTTAGTGGTTGGAGCATGCAAAATTGTTAGAGAAGAACATTGGGCCGCTAACTAAAGCCATGAACCATGGTGGAAGTTTCAGTTTTGGACATATATCCTCAATCTCATATGAGAATAATCATTGCTACATGCTTATGCATTTAAGAGGAGTCCATTATCTGTTGTCCATGTTGTCCCGGTATGGATGTCTAAGTTGAGAATAATCAAAAGCGAGAAATCCAAATGCGAGCATTCTCCTTAGACCTTTGTACAGCGGCATGGAGGTACCCTTTGTGACACTTGGTTGAAACATGGCATGCGAAGATCCGGTAGTCCAAGTTAAACGAGGTGCGGGCACTATTAGTATACTATGCATGAGGCTTGCAACTTGTAAGATATAATTTTCATAACTCATATGCTTTATTACTACCGTTGACAAAATTGTTTCATGTTTTCAAAAAAAAGCTCTAGCACAAATACAGCAATCGATGCTTTCCTCTTTGAAGGACCATTCTTTTACTTTTATTGTTGAGTCAGTTTACCTATCTCCCTCCACCTTAAGAAGCAAACACTTGTGTGAACTGTGCATTGATTCCTACATACTTGCATATTGCACTTGTTATATTACTTTATGTTGACAATATCCATGAGATATACATGTTATAAGTTGAAAGCAACCGCTGAAACTTAATCTTCCTATGTGTTGCTTCAACACCTTTACTTTGATTTATTGCTTTATGAGTTAACTCTTATGCAAGACTTATTGATGCTTGTCTTGAAGTACTATTCATGAAAAGTCTTTGTCATATGATTCACTTGTTTACTCATGTCATCACCTTTGCTTTGATCGCTGCATTCATTACATATGTTTACAAATAGTATGATCAAGATTATGATGGCATGTCACTTCAGAAATTATCTTTGTTATCGTTTTACCTTCGGGACGAGCAGAACTAAGCTTGGGGATGAATGTCTCCAACGTATCGATAATTTCTTATGTTCCATGCTACTTTATTGATGATACCTACATGTTTTATGCACATTATATGTCATATTTATGCATTTTTGAACTAACCTATTAACAAGATGCCAAAGAGCCAGTTCCTTTTCTGCTGTTTTTGGTTTCAGAAATCCTAGTAAAGAAATATTCTCGGAATTGGACGAAACTTCGCCCAGGGTCCTATTTTTGCACGAAGCTTCCGAAGACCGAAGAGATAACGAGTGGGGCCACGAGGCAGCCAGGAGGGTGGCCGGCCCAAGCCCTGGCCGCGCCGACCTACCTCTGGGGCCCTCGTGTGGCCCCCGCGTTGACCCTCCGCCTACTTAAAGCTTCCGTTAAACCCCCGACGAGAGCCACGATACGGAAAACCTTCGTAACATCCAGGTATCAACCATACCTGAAATGCTACCGCGTCACAACCGAATCTATTAGTTCAGGGATTATTTGATATTTTGACAGAGTTTCTCTTGTATATACCGACATTCACAACTTGCAGATACTAATAATAGGATAGATGGTGACATTTCAACTTGAATAAATAACAACCACTTCCATGAAATTTCAGTATATGAGGGGACACCAAATATAACGGTTTAACAAAGTAACCAGAATTAAGAGACTAATATAGTATGACTAGAAGGTATAAAACTATAGATGTCTACTACATATTATCTAAACATGTGTGGTGTGCTCAACGTATAAATGTGCTACGCCCGGGGCCCCATGCATGTGGCCTACTTAGTACCTGAAAACCAAATAAAAAGCAAGGATGAGTATGGAAATACTCAGCAAGTACAATATGGAACCATAAGAACATTAAACGATGAACACCATTGGAACTTCACACTGAAACACTGAATATATAGGAAAACTGAACTATGTGTTTTGGCAGTGCCGGCTCGGAGTTTACCGCGTGTTGGCTCGGACTTACCAACCTGCCGCAGCGTTGGCTCGGAATTTACCAACGTGCAATGTCTGAAGTATAGAAGAGAAATATTGTTTCGGGGAGATTCCAAATAAGAACAAGGCACTCCAAAAGCACAACAAACGACAAAAACCAATTATAAAGAGGCGAGGTTCGTCATGCACTTGCCTCAACACGATGGTTAACCCGAAGAATCCTCAACCCGAAAGCTCACAAACCTGTACGTAAACCTTCTATTAGAAACTATTCTAAATTTTACTATGGAAGCTGTGTACTTGAAAATCTTCAATACGTAAAATCATGTTTTAGGTTAAATTGCATAAAGCTGCTATGGTAAAACTATATCCGTATAAATTGTCTCTCTATTCTTTCTTTTCTGTTGGAATTTCAGTTACAATATAAACTGCACAAGGTACAGGTTACAAAATTCCTCCAAATGCATATAGTAGATTCCTTACGATTGCCCCACAAGCCCCAATTAGGCAGCTAGACCATCTTCCTTAATAGTTTCAGTCAGGCACTCAACGGACCTTGTTGTATTCAATTTGTTCAGAACTTGGACCGGACAGAAAAATATACTTAATAGTACTAGCACTAGCAGCAACTGAATTTATGTAGAGATCAAAGTTTGTGCTACAGATCGATTCAAAGAGTAGAACCATATTCAATTTGCTGGCTGATTAGAGCAGAGTATGAATCATTTACTTCAGACTAAAAAGGAACATGGCAAAACTCTTACGAGACTCCATCTCCACGGGACTACGACTACAGCTACTAGCGGCCAAGACCAACAACGGGGCAGCATCTAGGTACCTGTCGGCACAAGCTCGATGCAGCAGACGACCATGCGTTGCCTTCAGCTGCTAGACGGATGCTGGGGAAGAACGGCCGGCGGCAGCGTTCCTCGATGAGTCGCCAACTGCAGGTGGCGGCGGCAGAACCCTAGGCAGTGACGATTGGTTTTGGGGGCTGGGCGAGCTTTTGTGCGTGGGCAACGACAGGGCTCTGGTGGGCTTTTATTCCTAATTTTTTTGTTCCTTTATCCTTAACTTAACCGAACCTAAGTTGGCTTTCTACCTTTTTTCTATTCCCAAATTTATCTAGCGGCAAGAATGAAAGTGGCTCCTTTAAGATCATCCGAACTTCAATAAAATATGTAGGTAAGTTTTTTTTTTTATCAAATCGACAAGACAAACACAACCACACACTCTGATTTTGCAAACGACCAACAATTCAAAAAAAGTTAATTTTCGGTCAACAATCTCATGGGTTAAGTCAAATCTACTATGTAAAATTCCGGGATATTACAGTCTCCACCGCTTAGCAGAATTCGCCCTCGAATTCTTAACTCTTCCTAGTTGGATAACTTATGGCTGAAGTCAGTCCTTTTTATCAAGTATCCCTTATCCAGTCCGCTATGTTGAAAGGATGACCTTTACTTCTTATAAAACATCAAGTACAACTTCACACTCTCTTTCAATGTCCCAAAGAAACTATGAAGAAAAACCTCATGTCGAAAAGAAATATTTTATTCTGGTTCGCCGCCCAAACCTCGTTGTTTACATGACCACTTCTCAACCTTCCTCAACCACATTTTCTGAATCGAGATTTGATCATCAGTCATGGATAACCATGCTAACTACGGATAACTCTCATGGAGGGCCAATATGAAATGTCTTGTATGGTATACGGAAAACATTAGGTTGGTTTATGCTCACCGTATATCCTACACTTGGCAGCAGTTGCCCTTCTAAAGGTAAAAAATGTCATACCATTATATGGTCCAAGCTGAACATCGTCGGCTCTCAACTACCTAAGGGTATAGGTCACACATTGATTAACCATCTCAACGTACCAAAAGAGAATAATAAGAGTAGTCGGTATGGGGGCCAGTCCATCCCGCACCCAAACTATTAACTTTGTACATCAATTGGCGAATCACGCAACCTAACGCTCGGTCATCCTCACATGTAGGTTGATTCCCACTCATCTGCGAAGACTACAAAAGCTACTCTAGCGATCCTTAAATAACTCTATGGGTTGTGTAAATCTATGAAACATCTTTGATGAACAACACGGAACAGAGAGCCGCCCTGTGGGAAAGAGTGACTCAAAGAAGAAATCATAACTTAGAGAGGATAAGAAAAAATACACTCTTCTCACATAGGGTAGAAAAGGTGTTTAGAGAAGACGATAGAGAATATTTGAATTACACTATTGAAATGACTGCTTCAACATTAAACACAAACAAATTGGAAGATGGTCTTTGCATCACAGAAGTGGATGAGGTGGACTAGAACTCTAGAAGGAATAGGTGAAGTGAGATAGCAAAGCTATGCAAAATTTGAGGCTACAGACATGGATAGAGAAAAGAGCTTCTCATACTGATTTGGTCTCATATTAGTCTTGATAGTAATAATTTATCATATCCACTACTACACTATTTGGATTATCCAATCCAGTTTCATCATTGGGACAAACCTACATTGGCTACACCTGGTCAAGATCAGAAACCGTTTCCCCAAACTCCTTTGGCATAAAATTCACACATAACCACCGACGAACTCACCTTCAACCTCCAGTTGTAAAATAGAACCAATAGCACGCATATTATCTGGATCTCCAAATGGTCATGCTTCGATACCAAAATCATTGCCACTATCTAAATCCAAAAATTCATATCATTTCATCTTGGCTCTAACACCTTCAAGGGATTCCGTAAATAACCAAACTTTTCCTTTCCACTGCTTACTTCAGCAACCACGAAATAAACTTCGGGCTAGCTACTGACTACTAAAATGGAGGGGACAGTCAAACAAATACCTAAAGCAAGGCACTGCAAGCCTCCCACGGCAACGGCCTGCTCACAAGCACCACTCCAAATCCATGAGAAAAATCAGAATTAACACATATAAAAAACGTATATGCAATGCATGACCCAAAACCCACCTATTGTGCACTTGTGTGTCAAAATTTTAATTGTTAAACCAAGTTATGTATTTAGTTGTTTTGGAAGGGCAAGTTTTACTTGTTTAACCATCCTAACAAGTTATAAATCATGGCATAATAATTTACTAATAACCTACTCCAGAGATCTAAAACCTAGGCTCTGATACCAACTGTAACATCCCAGGTATCAACCATACCTGAAATGCTACCGCGTCACAACCGAATCTATTAGTTCAGGGATTATTTGATATTTTGACAGAGTTTCTCTTGTATATACCGACATTCACAACTTGCAGATACTAATAATAGGATAGATGGTGACATTTCAACTTGAATAAATAACAACCACTTCCATGAAATTTCAGTATATGAGGGGACACCAAATATAACGGTTTAACAAAGTAACCAGAATTAAGAGACTAATATAGTATGACTAGAAGGTATAAAACTATAGATGTCTACTACATATTATCTAAACATGTGTGGTGTGCTCAACGTATAAATGTGCTACGCCCGGGGCCCCATGCATGTGGCCTACTTAGTACCTGAAAACCAAATAAAAAGCAAGGATGAGTATGGAAATACTCAGCAAGTACAATATGGAACCATAAGAACATTAAACGATGAACACCATTGGAACTTCACACTGAAACACTGAATATATAGGAAAACTGAACTATGTGTTTTGGCAGTGCCGGCTCGGAGTTTACCGGCGTGTTGGCTCGGACTTACCAACCTGCCGCAGCGTTGGCTCGGAATTTACCAACGTGCAATGTCTGAAGTATAGAAGAGAAATATTGTTTCGGGGAGATTCCAAATAAGAACAAGGCACTCCAAAAGCACAACAAACGACAAAAACCAATTATAAAGAGGCGAGGTTCGTCATGCACTTGCCTCAACACGATGGTTAACCCGAAGAATCCTCAACCCGAAAGCTCACAAACCTGTACGTAAACCTTCTATTAGAAACTATTCTAAATTTTACTATGGAAGCTGTGTACTTGAAAATCTTCAATACGTAAAATCATGTTTTAGGTTAAATTGCATAAAGCTGCTATGGTAAAACTATATCCGTATAAATTGTCTCTCTATTCTTTCTTCTCTGTTGGAATTTCAGTTACAATATAAACTGCACAAGGTACAGGTTACAAAATTCCTCCAAATGCATATAGTAGATTCCTTACGATTGCCCCACAAGCCCCAATTAGGCAGCTAGACCATCTTCCTTAATAGTTTCAGTCAGGCACTCAACGGACCTTGTTGTATTCAATTTGTTCAGAACTTGGACCGGACAGAAAAATATACTTAATAGTACTAGCACTAGCAGCAACTGAATTTATGTAGAGATCAAAGTTTGTGCTACAGATCGATTCAAAGAGTAGAACCATATTCAATTTGCTGGCTGATTAGAGCAGAGTATGAATCATTTACTTCAGACTAAAAAGGAACATGGCAAAACTCTTACGAGACTCCATCTCCACGGGACTACGACTACAGCTACTAGCGGCCAAGACCAACAACGGGGCAGCATCTAGGTACCTGTCGGCACAAGCTCGATGCAGCAGACGACCATGCGTTGCCTTCAGCTGCTAGACGGATGCTGGGGAAGAACGGCCGGCGGCAGCGTTCCTCGATGAGTCGCCAACTGCAGGTGGCGGCGGCAGAACCCTAGGCAGTGACGATTGGTTTTGGGGGCTGGGCGAGCTTTTGTGCGTGGGCAACGACAGGGCTCTGGTGGGCTTTTATTCCTAATTTTTTTTGTTCCTTTATCCTTAATAGGGATGTAAATGGTACGGATAATTTCCGCTCCGAATCCGCATCCATATCCGTTTTTGAGGATATGGTATGCATTTTTAGAAATCCGCCGGATATGGATACGGATGCGGATAGTGATCAAGCGGATATCCGGCGGATATGGTAGAGGATATGGTATTGATACTATCCGACGGATACGGATTATCCGCCATTTTTTGCGGATTATCCGAGGTCTACAAAGAGGATAATCCGAGAAAATTAGCCCAACCCTAAATATTTAGACAATATAGTTAGTTCATCGGCCAAAATATGTATGCTATTAGTACACAAATTGCTTTGTTGTACGAAATAGAGTGTACATTTTGCTATATTCTATAATTACAAGCATATTTTACATAGAAAGCATACTTCTATTTTTTATGTGTATATTTTCTTAATAATCCGTTTCCGATCCGAGTTCGGTCCGAATCCGCTCCATATCCGTAATCCGATATAATCCGCATCCGAATCCGCATCCGACCATTATCCGCTCCGATCCGAATCCGTTACAAAAATATGGTAAAGGATATGGTAAGAGCAATATCCGATCCGATCCGATCCGTTTACATCCCTAATCCTTAACTTAACCGAACCTAAGTTGGCTTTCTACCTTTTTTCTATTCCCAAATTTATCTAGCGGCAAGAATGAAAGTGGCTCCTTTAAGATCATCCGAACTTCAATAAAATATGTAGGTAAGTTTTTTTTTATCAAATCGACAAGACAAACACAACCACACACTCTGATTTTGCAAACGACCAACAATTCAAAAAAAAGTTAATTTTCGGTCAACAATCTCATGGGTTAAGTCAAATCTACTATGTAAAATTCCGGGAAATTACACTTACAGAGACGCCGCCGCCGCGAATCCCATCTCGGGGATTCTGGAGATCGCCTCCGGCACCCTGCCGGAGAGGGATTCATCTCCCGGAGGACTCTACACCGCCATGGTCGCCTCCGGAGTGATGAGTGAGTAGTCCACCCCTGGACCATGGGTCCATAGCAGTAGCTAGATGGTCGTCTTCTCCTTGTTGTGCTTCATTGTTGGATCTTGTGAGCTGCCTAACATGATCAAGATCATCTATATGTAATTCTATATGTTGTGTTTGTCGGGATCCGATGGATAGAGAGTACTATGATTATGGTGATTATCAATCTATTGTTCATGTGTTGTTTATGATCTTGCATGCTCTCCGTTATTAGTAGAGGCTCTGGCCAAGTTTTTGCTCTTAACTCCAAGAGGGGGTATTTATGCTCGATAGTGGGTTCATGCCTCCATTGAATCTGGGGAGTGACAGAAAGTTCTAAGGTTGTGGATGTGCTGTTGCCACTAGGGATAAAACATTGATGCTATGTCTAAGGATGTAGTTGTTGATTACATTACGCACCATACTTAATGCAATTGTCTGTTGCTTTGCAACTTAATACTGGAGGGGTTCGGATGATAACCTGAAGGTGGACTTTTTAGGCATAGATGCAGTTGGATGGCGGTCTATGTACTTTGTCGTAATGCCCAATTAAATCTCACTATATTTATCATATCATGTATATGCATTGTTATGCCTTTCTCTATTTGTCAATTGCCCGACTGTAATTTGTTCACCCAACATGCTTTATCTTATGGGAGAGACACCTCTAGTGAACTGTGGACCCCGGTCCTATTCTTTACATAGCATACAATCTACTTGTTTTACTGTTTTCTTTGCAAACATCTTCCACTCGATACGTTTAATCCTTTGTTACAGCAAGCCGGTGAGATTGACAACCTCACTGTTTCGTTGGAAAGTTTGGTTGTGTTGTGCAGGTTCGCGTTGGCGCCGGAATCCCTGGTGTTGCGCCGCATCAAATTTCGCGACCATCAACCTTCAACGTGCTTCTTGGCTCCCACTGGTTCGATTAAACCTGGTTTCTTTCTGAGGAAAACTTGCCATGCGCATCATACCTTCCTCTTAGGGTTCCCAACGAACGTGTGAGTTACACGCCATCGAGCGCCAGGGGACCTGCTGGAGGTGATGCCCGAGCCTGCTTCGCCACTGCCACGTCCGAGTGACGCAGTGGTGGAGGAGATGCGGGTTTGCGAGCACCGGACTCCGAGGACTCCGCCCCCTACGACGAGCATGTCTTCCGAGCTTGTGGCTCCACCGGCTTCTTCGTCGCCACCGTCTGCGTCGCCATCTACCGCCTCGCCGCAGGCCAAGGCGGGAGAGATACAGGGGGCTTCTTCACCCGCTACCCCTGTATCGGCTCCTACTTCACCAGATGGTTCTCCGCCGCGCTCGCCCACTCCATCGCCAGCCTCCTTGCAGCAACCTTCACCCACGGTCCCTCCTCCAGTCATTCAGCCGACGGTGAGGAGAAGTGGGAGGTTTGCTCTATCGGAGGATGGGGCGGGGGCGACGGATGAGGATGTCATGCAGAGAGCCATGCGACGCAAGGCGGAGATGAACCTTGACACGGCAGGTATTAAACAACCGCCTAAGTCTTTTGTTTCTTTTTCAGATACTCGTATTTCTTCTAATTTGAGTAGCCTAGGGGTTTCCTTGGGTTATAGGCCTGATGAGATTTCTGTTTCGACAAACGGAGCTTGACCGTCTAACGGTTGCTCCGAATGTCTCCACTGGGCCTGAAACGACAATTATAGACGATGATGATGATGATGACATCCTAGATGGTCAAATTCTCTCGGCTATAATTGGCAACATTTCAGAAGTTGATTTAGAACACGCGGAGCTTAGTTCTGATTTACAAGCGTCCGAACGTGGTTCTCGATCATCGGCTGGAAAGAAATCTCGCAGGTATGGTAAGAATTCTAAATCTAAAATAGTTTCTCGATGAATGGCATGTTCCGGAATAGCAGAGGTCTTCGTGACTTGGCTAAGCATTCCCACATTGCTGATGGTTGTAGAGATTATGATTTAGATTTTCTTGCTATTTCGGAGACGGGTAGGCGGAATTTCTCTCAAAGTTTTCTCGACCGTTTGTCGGGCGGGATTAACTTTCAGTGGTTTTCTCGCCCGCCCCGTGGTAGGTCTGGGGGCATTTTACTCGGCGTCCGTGTAGACACCATGACCGTTTTAGCTAGTTCTGATGGAGAGTATCACATTAAACTCGACATTCAGAATAAAGCAGACGGTTTCATATGGAGTCTGGTCGCTGTGTATGGTGCCGCCCAGGAAGTTTTAAGGCTGACTTTTTACGTGAGTTGGTAAACCTTACAAAGGATAATCCTTATCCGATTTTAATCGGAGGTGATTTTAATTTGTTGAGGTTCCCTCATGAGAAAAGTAAAGGCCGCTTTGATGGTCATTGGCCTTTCTTGTTCAACGTTGTCATCGATAGCCTGGATTTAAGAGAGGTGTTTATGACTGGTCGGCAGTTTACTTGGGAAAACAGCTTGCCGGAGCCCACATACGAGAAACTAGATCGCGTGTTGATGGATACCGAATGGGAAAGTAAATACCCTATGGTGTCACTCCGTGCACTAGAACGTATTGAAAAACTGTCTGACCACGCTCCCATCCTTCTAACCACTGGGAATCCCAGACCCGTTTGTAAACGGCCGTTCAAATTTGAACTTGGCTGGATATATCGAGAGGGATTTCATGATATGGTTAAAAGGGTTTGGGAAAGACCGGTCGGGGGAAGTACACCTATCTTGAGATGGAATAATAAAATGCGGTCTATGCGCAAACATCTCTCTGGTTGGGCTGCCCATACGGCTGGTATTCTTAAAAAAGAAAAGACTCGCTTATCAAATGTGATTGATGAGCTTGAGGCTGTTGCGGAGATTAGACCACTGTCTACACATGAGATTGAACTTAAAAATCAATCCAATGAACAGATGGCCGGTCTTCTCCGCGAAGAGGAACTCAAATGGTATCAACGATCCAAGGCTCAATTCATCTTGGAAGGAGACTCAAATACGAGGTATTTCCATGGCTTAGCCAATGGGAGACATCGAAAAAAACGTATTCACTCTCTTATTCAAGATGAAGGGTTGATTGAAGGCCATGAGCAACTCAAGTCTTACATTACTAACTATTATAAGGGTCTGTTTGGTCCTCCGGAGGAAAGTAATTTTACTCTTAACGAGGACCTAACGATGATATACCCCAAGTTTCTTTGGAAGAAAACGGCTTGCTAACCGCACCTTATACTGAGGAAGAGGTTAAGAAGGCAGTTTTCCAAATGGAATGCAACAAAGCACCGGGTCCAGATGGTTTTCCAGCAGAGTTTTATCAAACCTTCTGGGATACTATTAAATCGGACCTTCTAGATTTGTTCAGTGATTTACACATTGGACAACTAGAATTATTTCGTCTAAATTTTGGTGAAGTTATCTTGTTACCGAAAATTAATGAAGCGGAAAGGATCCAACAATATAGACCCATTTGCCTATTAAATGTAAGTTTCAAGATTTTCACTAAAGTGGCCACCATTAGACTTAATACGGTTGCGGATCATGTGGTTTTACCATCGCAAACAGCCTTTATGCAAGGACGGAATATCCTTGATGGAGTGGCGGTTTTGCATGAGACGGTACATGAGATGCATTCTAAGAAATTAAATGGGGTTATTTTAAAGCTTGATTTTGAGAAGGCGTATGATAAAGTTAAATGGTCTTTCCTTCAACAGACACTCAGGATGAAAGGCTTTTCGCCTGAGTGGCGAGCTCTAATTAATGATTTTGTGTATGGTGGTAGTGTGGCTATACGGGTCAATGATGACACCGGACACTACTTCCAAACGCGAAAAGGGTTACGCCAAGGGGATCCGTTATCTCCGATGTTGTTTAACATCGTAGCGGATATGTTGGCGATACTCATAGAGCGGGCCAAGTCTGATGGTCAAATTGAAGGGGTGATTCCACATCTAGTTGATGGTGGCTTATCTATCCTTCAATACGCCGATGACACAATTCTTTTTATGGATCATGATCTTGAAAAAGCTCGAAATCTGAAATTAATTTTAGCAGCTTTTGAGCAATTATCGGGATTGAAAATTAACTTCCATAAAAGTGAATTGTTCTGCTTCGGTGATGCCCAAGACGATGTAGCTCTGTATACAGAGTTATTTGGTTGCGGGCAAGGCCAATTTCCGATTCGCTATTTGGGTATTCCGATTCACTATCGGAGACTTACAATTGCGGAATGGAAATTAGTGGAAGAAAGATTACAAAAACGCCTCGGTAGTTGGAAAGGTAAATTGTTGTCCCTGGGTGGAAGATTGGTACTCATTAATTCAGTACTAACTAATATGGTACTGTATATGTTATCATTCTTCATCTTACCCAAAGGAATTCTGCACAAACTCGATTATTATCGATCCAGATTCTTTTGGCAAGGGGACAACGAGAAAAAGAAATATCGACTGGTTAAATGGAGTATAGTTTGTAGTCCCAAAGATCAAGGAGGGCTTGGAGTTCATGACCTGGAGGTCAAGAATTCAGCTCTACTGGGTAAATGGCTTTTTAAGCTACTTACCGAGGATGGGATTTGGCAAACTATACTTCGGAGAAAGTACATCGGCTCGAAGACATTATCTCAAGTGGTTTGGAAACCTGGGGATTCACACTTCTGGGCTGGTCTTATGGCGACAAAAAATGTCTTTTTTCGACATGGGACTTTCTCCATTAAGAATGGTGCACAGATACGGTTCTGGGAAGATGCTTGGCTCGACAATGCACCCCTATGTGAACAGTATCCCGCTTTGTATAGAATTGCGCGTCGCCAAGGTGATACCATTGCAACTGTAATGGCTACCTCACCCCCGAATGTGACGTTCAGACGGGTTTTACTAGGACAAAGGCTCGTGGCATGGAACAACCTAATTCTGCGGCTTGGAGATATTCAATTATCGCCAGAGCCAGATGAATTTCGATGGAACCTCCACGTAGATGGTTCCTTTTCTGTAAAATCTTTATACAATGCGATGCTGCTCTCTGATTTACCAATAATAAAAAAATTTGGAAGATGAAGATACCATTAAAAATTAAATTTTTTGGATGGTATCTTCGTCGAGGGGTTATTCTCACCAAAGACAATCTTGTTAAGCGGAATTGGCACGGAAGTACACGATGTGTCTTTTGTCATCACGACGAAACTATCAATCATTTATTCTTCCAGTGCCAGTTTGCGAGATCTATATGGTCAGTCATCCAAGTAGCGTCTACCTTGTATCCCCCGACTAGTGTCGCTAATGTCTTTGGCAATTGGCTTCATGGTATCAACTCAAGGTTTAAAATGCTTCTTAGGATGGGGGCGCTAGCAGTTATCTGGGCGCTTTGGCTATGTAGAAATGACAAGATCTTTAATGACAAAAATTGCTCTTTGTTGCAGGTCATCTACAGATGTACAGGTATTCTCCGTTCGTGGTTACCTCTTCAGCGAGTGGAGAACCGAGACCTGTTTACGGAGGTCTGTACACGGTTGGAGGCTACGGCGAGGGATACTTTTTCCCTACATGGGTGGCAGCATAGTCTACGGATAGATGCTCCACCTACACTTTAGGCGTTATATGATTCATCGTTCCGATATGTATTTCGCCTTTTTATTTTTATTTTATGCAACTTTGGTCACTTGAGACAACAAAACGGCTGTGTGCATCCTGGTTATGCAGAGGCTGGATGTAATTGCTTCTTGAAGTAATAAAGCATCCTTTATCGAAAAAAAAGATGAACCACATAGCTACCGGTACAGCCCCGAGCCTCGATGGAGAACTACCCTCCTCATGGGAGACAGCAGCGGTGATGAAGATGGTGGTGGTGTGCCGATGGAGAAGCCTTCCGGGGCACTTCCCCGTCCCGGCGGTGTGCCGGAACAGAGACTCATGTCCCCAGATCTTGGCTTCGCGATGGCGGCGGCTCGGAACTTTTCGTACCGTGGCTTATTCGTCTCGGGGTTTTAGGTCGGGGAGACTTTATAGGCGAAAGGGGAGCCTCGAGGGCCCTGGTGGGGCCAGACAACAGGCCGGCGCCCCCTCTCGCCGCGCCGCCACCTTGTGTGGTGGGCCTGTGGCCCTTCGCCGACTCTCGGGTGTTGGAAGCTCCCGTGAAAATAGGACGGGCGTTGATTTCGTCCGATTCCGAGAATATTTCCTTACTAGGATTTCTGAAACCAAAACAGCAGAAAACAGAACTGGCACTTCGGCATCTCGTCAATAGGTTAGTTCCGAAAACGCATCAAAACGATATAAAGTGTGAACAAACATGTAGGTATTGTCATAAAACAAGCATGGAACATCGAAATTATAGATACGTTGGAGACGTATCAGCCCTCCTATATAAACACTTGTATCCCTTCGAGATTAATCAGACAAATATTCAGTATCATACTGTCTCGTCTCCTGAAGGGAGACGGGAGACCCCTGCGCCCAGCCGCACCCAACCCTAGCCGCCGCCTCCTTCCTCCGCGACGGCGCCCAGCCGCCGGCGCCGAGCCCTCCAGCCTCTCCGCCCTCACTTCCACCCTTACAACCGCCGCCCTAGACCTGGTAGAACCCTAGACTCTACCAGTTTTGGTGAAAGCATGAAAGGCCACAAGTGTAGCATAGACATCAGATTTGCGGTGCAGGGAGAAGCTCTAAAAATAATGAGAAAAATCACCCACAATAATGAGATAATATCGAAGACCATAATTACTGGAATTGGTGAGGTCCAAATATCACAATGCAACAACTGAAACAGGCGTACAATAGAAGTGGTGGAATTAGAAAACGGGAGTTTAACATGTTTTCCTAATTGAAAGGCGTGGCACAATGGGGGACCATCTTTATTTGATGAAATAATGCACTTGGACTGGTGAAGACGCGACATGGTGTACTGGCCGGGGTGTCCGAGACGGTGATGCCAGAGCGAGGATGAAGTGGTGGCAGCGGTGAGGGCTTCATTGGTAGAGGATGGTGTGCAAAGTGGGTAGAGCGGCCCTGGACTATTGCATCGAAGGATCACGATCTTGGAGGGAAGAGCCTTCACAGAAAAGCCAAAAGGATCAAATTCAATGGAGCATGAGTTGTCAATAGTGAATTGTCGAACATAGATTAGATTTTTGATAATATGAGGAACAATTAAAATATTGCGTAAAGAAAGAGGAATAGATGATGATGGAATAGAGGTGGATCCTACATGGGTGGAGTAGATGGATTGGCCGTTGCCGACCATTATTCGTTGAGAGGAAGGGGTAGATGGAGGAAAAATTACCATAATCGATGCCATGTGCGAGGAGGCTCCGGTGTCCATGTGCCACTCCTGATTCCCGGTAGGTGCATGTTGCTGAGGGCCGTCGGTAGCGCTGGGTCGACGTGCTGCGGCTGGTGCTGAGCCGGTGATGGAGCAGCGGAAGGGTGGCCTTGGTACTGCTGGAAGGCGCCATATGCAGTGTATGCCTGAGGCACGCCGGGGCGGCCCAGAACGCCTGGTGCACGCCACGGGCGCGACTGCCACGGTGCAGGTGGAGGCTGCTGCTGGAATTGGGCGCGGGTCGGGAGCCCGTCCACGGATTAAACATCCAGGGATCGGTGCGTCCACGCCCACGTCCGCCACGGCTACGGCCTCGGGTGTTGTTGAAGCCGCCACGGCCGCCGTTGTTGAAGACCTGCGCTTGACCGTGGTTGAAGACGTGTTCGTGAGAAGGCGCAGGAGGGCGCGGGTCGAGGTGCCTCGACCGCCCCCGTTCGAGGGAGGGCCGCCTTCTCATTAGGCATGACACTGCCGCTGGCCCATAAGGCGGTGGCCGCAGCGTTCTTGGCGTCCGTCTTCTTCTGCGCTTCCTCGAGCACGAGCGTCGATCGTGTCTGGAGAAAGCTGGGGAAGGGCACCTGAAACGGAATAAAAGAGCGAAGATGCGAAAACTGCTCGTCAAGGCCACGGAGGACGTGAGGACGAGGGTCTCGTTGGAGACAGCTTGATCAACATCGGCCAGTGCATCGGCCAGGGACTTTAGTTTGGCGCAGTAGTCGTGAACCGTCATGTCGCCTTGATGAGTGTTGCGGAACTCAGCTTCAAGGGCGAGGGCGCGACTCTTCTTGTTGTCGCGGAAGAGGTTGTCGATGGCGGCCTAGATCTGCCGTGCGATGATCCGGGCTTCATGATGATGCTGAACAACTCGGGGGAGATGGAGCCGTAGATCCAGTTGAGGACGGTGAAGTCGTCACGGCCCCATGGAGATGTCGGTGAAGTGTCGGAGGGGCCGGAGTCATCCCCGATGACATGGTTGGTGAGGCCGTAGCGGCCGAGAGCGACGAGAAAAAGTTCACGCCACTAGGCATGGTTGGAGGCTTGAAGATCAAGAGTAATTGGAACATAGGTTTTGATGGAGTGGACGAAGGTGGAGGGGGAATGGGTATTTTCGGTGGTAGGGTTTGGGGTGATGGCAGGGGAGATAAGGGCGGCGGCATCTGTGCCTTTTCCGTCGGCAAGGCGAGCGAGTTCGGCCTCGCGGCGGCGACGGCGTCCGCTTCTTCAGCTCGGCCTCGAGGGTGGCAAGCTCATCGGAGTCATGGCGTCGGCTAGGTTTAGGAGAGGAGAGAAGAGGTAGGGTTTAGACGGGAGAGGATCGACCGGTGTCTGATACCATGTAAGCTGGTATGGTTTTGGGCTGGTGAATCGCAAGCCTCCTCTCTCCATCTCATTGATATATATATAGGAGATTACAAGGGTTAGACTTGGCTTGCAAGCCAAGTTGATTACAAACCAAATCAATCTAAGATTACAATCTAAACTAACTAGGACTCTGCCTAGCATACGGTATAGAAACCCTATGTGTCTCAGCAGTCTGCTTCTTGTTATAGTTTGAGTGTTGACCACGGCGACGCCGTTCCTCTTATATAGTTAGGGGCCGGGCGGGAAACGAAAGGTGCGCTGGAACCCAGCGACCGCGCGGAAGCTGCAGGCGGTTAATCGACAGGAGGGATGAGCATTGCCGTGGCATCGATGATCGTGGAAAAAAAGGAAAAATGTGTCGGCCTAGGTTTGACTACTAATAACCTAAACGAACAAGGGCGTAGCCACATTTTTATCTACGGTCCAACCCAAATAAACCAAAACAGATACGTTTCCAAAATGGACCGGCCGCTTGCTAGAGATATGTTTGTGTTCACTGAATCCCAGCCAGGCTCGACAGCGATACGGATTGACATATTGACCGCGACGATCTGTGGTTTTGTCTTGGGCGGGACAGTGCAGAACGGCGCCAACCCAGATCGCCCACACAGTCGGCGACTGCTGATAACTGTGTGCCTGCAGTTAGCGCGTAGGTGAAGAGGACTGGAAGCATGTGCTTAGTCGTGCCTCCCTATTTTGCCTAATCCAGGATCGTAGAGTGGAACCATCCGATTCCTGCGTGACGTGTCTCGTTCTGTCACGGCAGAATCATCATCTATAGGTGCGTCTGTTAACAGTTTCTGATTCCAGTTAGCGGAGAGGTTTTTTCCAGTCCAGTGTACTCCAGCAGGAACTCGACAGTTCGTACTATGGCTGACGTTCCCCTTTTTTTTGAAGAACAGCAGGAGCTTTATATTGAATGCTAATGTTCATAGGAGTATTGAATGTGCTTCCCCATTGGCTTCTCGCCGCTCGTGACCGTAGATGTTCTCTCGAATGTGGTTTCGGCGCTGCGCAATATCGCGTAGAGTATCATGCAATGCCTCCCTCCATAGCTTTGGACAATCTGAAGCTATTTTCAATGCTTGAATATGTAGATCCTTCGCTAGTTCTAGAGCTTCTCTAGAGGCAAATGCTTCAAGTATCACGGTAGAAAAATGGCCTTTGCGGTTCGCAATGCCATTAGTCGCTGTAACCGCGACCAATTGCGCGACTAAAGGCCTCCCTTTAGTCGCGGTTGCTACGAACCGCGACTAAAGGTCCGTCCACGTGGGCGGCTAGCGTGCGCCTGAAGGACCTTTAGTCGCGGTGTCCCCAACCGGGACTAAATATTTCGTTAAAAAAATTAATTTATTTGGGTTTCTAATTTTTTTCACTCCATTTTTTTTTCAGAATTTCTATTATTTCAGTTATTTGCATAGCTTAGTCTCTATCTCTAACTACACTTATCTCTAGTCAAATTACTTACTCGTGGTCAAACTTCCCGCTCGGTCACCCATCCTCCCACTACTCCACCTCTAGCACTCTTAACTTCCGAGTTCCATTCCGACCCGCATCCAAGTGCTACGCGCACATGTATGTGATACTAGTATCATATTAATCCTATTAACATGTTGGTCGATGTCACATTTTTTTATTGTTTGAATTTCAAATAATTTTTTTCATAAACAAAAATAATGATGTAATAATAATCGTGAATAAATAAATAAACATTAACTTTTTAATTTTTATTATTTATTTTTTTAATATTTTTTTTGCCAAACCTAAAACCTAAAATTTGAAAATCTAAAAATTGGGTAAACGTAATAGTAATCTTTATGCTGGATGCAATTATTAATTTTATTTTTTTGAAAAAATTTAAAAATATAAAATCCATAATTTATAGCAAAAACTAAAATCTTCCTGCTTTCATATTTTCATTTGGAATTTTGAGAATCTAAAAATTGGCTAACCGGGTAAACTCCGGTGAATTCGGATGTAACTTTTTCCCAGGATTTTTTTGATATATTATACGTTTTTTTCCGACGTCGTATGCAAAAGTTATTGCGATTTTACCATTTTTTAAACTTTTTTTTGCAAAAAAAGTGAAAATTCGAATTTCTTAATTTCTCATAATAATAGGTTGCATAACAAACAAGAATCTGAAAACAATTTTTTTTCTGAATTTTCTATCATTTTCTTTTGTATTTTACAAACCAAAAAAAGGCGATCCACGGGGGGCAGGGTGCGGAGTAAAACTCGGAAAAACCTTTGCTCGCGGTTGGGGACACCAACCGGACTAAAGGGGTGTCCCCCACCGCGACTAAAGGTTTTCCGCCGGCCGCATCCCTCCATCGCCCTTTAGTCGCGGTTGGTGGGTACCCTTTCGTCTCGGATGGAGCATTAGTCGCGGTTGCTCAATCGCGACCCTTTTAAGGTTCGAATATTTCCGGACTAATGCGATGTCTCTTTTTTAGTGTATTTCTGGGGTAGGAGTAGCACCATCAATCCACCTTGGTCATCTCTGCATATTACACTTCTCATTGTTTTAGCGACATCACCATCAACATTAAGCTTCTCATGACGTTGCCAGCACGAGAGTAAATAATCCAGACGTTGCCGTAGGCCTCTCTGCGCTCATCAGTTTAGGCCTTTTGCTCTTCTGCAGAGAAGGCCAACTACTCTTCTAAATTGTGCGCTGTTAATCCATAGTAGCAAGGAGCAGATTATGGAAGCTTAATCTGATTGGCAAGCCCAACTGGTCTTTTGTAGCAAAGCAAGCCCAGTCCATTTATGATTGACGCAAGAGGGTCCAACTCCCGATAGATTTCGTGAAAATACGTCGTCTCAACAAATAAAAAATCGTCAAAATAAGAAATGGCTCTTGCCGTCTTGCGCGCAACGATCAGGCTTTCAGTTCGTGGCCCTGCATCCTCTAAAACAATCTAGGGTTTGATAGGAAAAGAGATCGATCTAGTCGCTGCGCCGCCGCCGCCACAGCACCTCTCGTGCTTCCTCAAGCGAATTTTCACAGAAGTTCATGCTGCGAGCTCCAGCAATCATCGCCGGGCGGTTCGACCATACAGATTGACCGCACTTTGGTCTTCTCAGAGGGTAGCGATCATCAATGTCCGCGGGGAGTATTAAGCCGAGAAGCGTCAGTAATTTGGATCCCGGCCGCTGTTACTTCCATTCCATCTTGATCTTCTGACAGCCGCAGGGAATCAGGGTGCCGAAACCAGCCGTGAGGAGAGACCAAGGGCGCGGGATTGATGATGAAACGGCAGTTCATTAATCTGGTGCAGGGCACCTGGAAGAGCGGCTCCTTCACGATGCACTGCATCAGATCGTCGAGCCTCTTCCACCCAAGGAAACACAAGGGAAGCCCGCCGGTAGAAGCCAAGCTGCCTAAACCTGTATGGACACTCAGTCTTTCCGAAGCAAAGGAGGACGGTGGGAACTTTATGTTCATTCCCTTTGGCAGCGCCAGGGAGAAGATCGTCACCGCGGACCATGATGGCATCGTCCTGGTACACGACATCAGCCAGAAGAGGCTCTCCAGCATGCCCAGCCGCAGGTTGTGGAATGTTTACTCCGTCGCCATCACCGTCGGCGACGACCTGTACCTCATCAACAGGTGCCCTTACGAGCCTAATCGGTTTCAGCCCGACCAATCCTGCTTCCAAGCCCTCATCCACGGTGAACCCCCGGCCGATGTCCCTGGTCTTCCAGGCCGGTACTGGCACTCGCTTCCGCCGCCACCCTACGTGGAGGCCTCCGGGTACGAGCGTAGCGGCGACACCAGGATAGACTCCTCCGCCGTGGTTGGGGACAGCATCTGGGTGTCCGCCAGGGGCGGAATTGCACCTACTCTTTGACACCGGCAGCCGTCAGTGGAGCAAAGTCGGCAGCTGGGAGCTCCCGTTCCGTGGCGACGCTCAGTACGTCCCTGAGCTCGGCCGTTGGCTCGGCTTCTCCCGTGGAAGAGAAAACCAGTTCCTCTGCGCTTCGGACCTCTCGGCGGCGGCAACGGATGGGGCGGCGCCCACTCTGTGCCGCGTTTGGCAAGAGGACATGGCTACATACCCGGAGAACTGGACGCTGCTGACGTCCGACCTTGTGCGTGTAGATGCCCGCAGGTTCTGCATCGCCAGGCAGTTCGAGGTCTGCGACGATGAGTACCACTTCACTGAAGAGAATTTTGCTGTGTTCACGGGCGTGGAGCTGAAGCGTAGCGACACAGCTGAGGACGGCATCCAGGTGGTCAAGCATAAATCCGTACGCTACAACTTTGATCGCAAGCTGCTCCAATTGGTATGCTAGGTGGGACCATTAGATCCGCGCTAGGGAGACCTGGGACGTTGGTGTGGATGGATGCTTGCTCTGGAATCACCATATGACTTGTACTCTGTCAGCTCCTCGGACCAAAAAACTGAATAAGTGAGCAAGTGAATCCGAGTAAGTTGATCAGCAATTCTTTGATGTTGGTGTTCTCAGTTTCATGTCTTGCAGCAACAAAAATGTAACCTGCTATTTCTGCATTTTAGCTGAATGCTACGTTAGGCACAATTTACTAGCTACAACACTAATTTCGCTACTAGCAATGCTAAGCTTGCTATTTATGTTAACGTTGTAGCGGCTCTATAAAATATATAGAAATAGCGGCAGCCCACTTGCCAATTTAGCCGAGGAGGCCACAAATCCTCAATTCTAACCTAGCTCGATCAACAACTCAACCCAGATCGATAACTACCTAGTCGCCACATCTCAGTCCCCATTCCACACGCGATGTAACTGTGGTGGCTGCTACTCACTACGTCAGGTTCCTAGATTGCCGGCACTTAAAAGTGCCGGCAAAAATATTTGGAGGCACAAAAAAGTGTTGCATTTAGTTGTGTCAAGGTAGAGCATTGTCGGCACTTTTTGCAAAGTGCCGGCAGTTTATTTTCCAGGCATATCAAAAACTGCCTCAAATTAGTATTGCTTGCACTTTTAGAAATGTCATCGAATCGTTTTGCCGGCACTTTTAGAGATGCCACGGAATCTTTTTGCTAGCACTTTTGAAGATGCCACGAAAATATTTTGCTGGCACTTTGAAAGATGCCTTCTATTACATTTGGAGGCTGTTTTCAACAATGTCTTTAATTATGTTTGCAAGCATTATTAAGAACTGCCACTGATTCTTTCTGCAGGCATTTTTCAAAACTGTCACGAATTCAAAACCAGCAATAATAATAGTACCTGCAAATATATACACTTACATATTATCTGGCATTTTAATCCAACAGGAATGCATTAAAATTGCAACCAAGCTAAATACATGGTCTGGAACCAACATTTGAAAGCGACATGGTGTCAACATGGTCTGGAACCAACATTTGCAGGTAGCATCTAAATTACAGAATCTAGTTACAAGATCTATACCTAGTGCATGGAGTCCAAGCATCTAATTTACAGGACCTGAATTGTACTGCTACCATAATGCTCCTCACAAAGAAGATGTAGGTATGCTCCCAGTCCCAGCAGTTCCAGTAGTTTATCCTGATAAAAACAGAGTAAAGCAAGTAGTCCACTTTAAATTTTCAGTACACTTCTGTTCCAATAATGCAAGTACGCATACGGTAAATTATGGACACATAGGCTGATACTTCATCCTAAATAGATCCAGAATGATGAAATATTTGCATCAGTACATCACAACGTAAGATCAAATAGATATCATGTCTTCATCTGCTTGAGAACCCACTTCTTTTCATTCTTTGAGGCAATGTCATCAAATACTTGAACTTGTAATCAACTGCAACAAGAGCATCATGGATTGCTAACTGGTCATCGTACAAAACATACGCATTCAGATGCTGGAACAATCAGTTTCGACAACACACAGTAAGAAATAAACACATCCATTAGTAACCATTTTAATAGCAGCTACCAAATATTAAATCAAATTAACTAGGCTAAGAATAATCTCATTCATCACTTGCAGTAATCACTACCAGTTTTGAGATTTCCAAGTGAGGTCTACTAGTTTTCAGATTTCCTATTGAGGTCTAAACGATGACCCAGTGATTACTTGAAGTACACTACATCATCTGAGTCTATACAAGTGTACACACGTTTTTTTTTCCTTTCGGCAGAAGTAAGGAAGCAAGAAAGTAATAACGACCATAGTAAGGTATCAACGTTTGAGAGGCGGCAGGGGATCAAAAGAAAAAGTCAAGTGACCAAATATGAGGTGCCAAAAAAATCCAAGAAAAGAAAGTTTTATAGTACATAGAGGATGACATGCGGGTCCCATTTAGCAGCAGCGGTATCACTGTTTGAGAGGCAGCAGGGGATCGAAAGAAAAAGTCAAGTGACCAAATATGAGGTGCCAAAAAAATCCAAGAAAAGAAAGTTTTATAGTACATAGAGGATGACATGCGGGTCCCATTTAGCAGCAGCGGTATCACCGTTTGAGAGGCGGCAGGGGATCGAAAGAAAAAGGTAAGTGACCAAATATGAGGTGCCAAAAATAATTCAAGAAAAGAAAGTTTTATAGTACATAGAGGATGACATGCGGGTCCCAGTTAGCAGCAGCGGTATCACCGTTTGAGAGGCGGCAGGGGATCGAAAGAAAAAGGCAAGTGACCAAATTTGAGGTGCCAAAAAAAACTCCAAGAAAAGAAAGTTGATTGCACATAGAGGATGACATGCGGGTCCCATTTAGCAGCAGCGGTCTCAACGTTTCCAAGGCGGCAAGGGATCAAAAGAAAAGGAAGTAGCCAGAAATCAGGGGGTCAAAAAATCCAAGAATAGAAAGAATTTTGGTTCATAGAGGATGACATGCGGGACCCATGATCCTGCATCGTAAACGGCTCGATCGGAGAACGTTGAACGAGATGGCGCGATCTAGAAAAAAACAATGCCAGAGAGGCTGCCATCTGGGCCCTACATCCCTCGGCGGTGCGGATTTGCGTTGACTCGGCCGGCGAACCCGAGATTTCGAGATGCACCACGTCCCGGGCCACCATACGCGACGTTTTGGCCGCTTTCTTCGGGCTAGGTGGCCTCAAAAACGAGAAAAAAAAAGTTTTGACATGCACCACGGAGGGACCAAAATCGTCGGCCATGGTACACCAGCAACCACGGCGCGACTTCAACTTCGTCGGCCATGGCAACTTTTCTTGTAGTGTCTAATCTGACAAAGCAATGTTTCTATTGATGCTTGAGTGGTGTAGATAGTTGTTTGTACAAGAATTTGTACATGAGTTGAAAGTTTTATCCGCCACTGAAAATTTCTCTACTTGTGTTCAAATTAAAATTTATAATTGATAGCTAGCTAGTAGTTCAGATTGGTAGTGATAGCAATTAGAAAGCATGAACTGGATGGTTCTATTTTTCTGGTTAGCATACTTGCTGCTATGTATGTTGCCCGTGTTTAGCCTGAACTGAAGATTTTGTCAGAATGGATTTTGAGTGTTTATCATAGAAACAGTTAAGCAGCCCCATCCTTGAATAGCCTGAACTGAAGATTTTATCTGCCCATCCTTCAATAACCTGGGTGTTTAACTGTGTGCCCATGCGTCTAGTGAAATCTGAATTCTCTTTGCTCCTACTAGAAAAAACAATATGTGAGTGTTTAACTGTGTGCCCGTGTGTATGTGTGCGCACGTGATACTTTTCTCTTCTTGGAAACCTGATGCTTCAAGTGCTCTTTGTTTTCATACCTTCACATGTGTGAGTGGAATGACTGTCTAATTTGCAACCCGCTCCCCCCGTCCCCCCGTCCCCCCGTGCGGCGGCGCTGCGCCACACCGGGGCTCCACCTGCCGCCGCCCCACTCCTCCCCACGCCTCCCCCCTTCCTCCGCCGCCGAGGCGCTGCCGGGCAAAGCTCGCGCGGTGTGGCGGCGGCGGGGCTCCTGCTGGTCGCGGCAAGGCTCGGCGACGGCGGCGCTCGCTCTCGGGCCTTGCGGTGGTGGTGCGGGCAATGGCGGCCGGAGGTGCTGCGACCGGCGGGCAGATGGCGGTGGGGTGGTTGGGCTCGATCTGGTCCCGCATGGGCCTGGGAGGGCCCCGAGCTCCGCACCATGTTCCGGCGCGGGTTGCATCGATGGTCTGCGGCTCTGCCCGCATCACTTGGGCGTCGGGGCGGCGGCCCCGACCTTGGCGGCGGCCTCCTCCTTCCGCCGGAGATGGCCAGCAAGATATGGTGGATCTTGGGATCTCATGTCTTGCTGAATAAGGCGGTCCTAGGGCCTCTCTTGCGTGAAGAGGAGGACCTACCGGAGGCCTGGACTCGTGATCTGGCCGGAGGGTTGAGTTCCGGAAGGCTCCGCCGGCGAATGTAACAGTGCTTTGCCTGGAGTTTGTGGATCGGAGGTATTCGGTCGTGCGCACCCATGCTTTTATTCCGACCGATTGGTTCTGGAGGGCGGCGCGAAGCTCTTTTCTGTGTTGACATCAAGTGACTATGGATCCATGATGAAAGTTGGAAGAAGAGAATTTCATGAAGGCCGGAGGGGAGGACTAGCTGAGGGAGGTTCAAGTCTCCATGCTGTTGAGAGACTGGCTTGGTGTTCCGGCCTACAGCACGGGATGAAAGTGGGGGCGACAACACAGGTGAAGCGCAGAGTCCTACCTTTCAGGGTGAAAACCCAAGGTCTGGCCTTAACTGGTTGTTCCTGGCAATGGCCTTGGTGGAGGCATTGTTTTGAGAGCGGGGACTATCTTCAGGGTGAAAACCTAAGATCTTTGATCGGGCGACGATGGTGTTTGAGCACTGTTTCCTTCTTGGAGGCGTCATTTTTGGAGAGTCTGTAATTCAGGTGTTGTCTTGGTGGTGGATGTATTGTTGTTAGGCCCGAGATACCGTAGCGGGGCTTTTGTTTCTTAGTTTTCTTTTCCTTTTTTTGGTTGTGTGCATCCGTAGTGCCATTAGGGTGGTGCGTTGTTGCAGAGGCTGGGTGTAATTGGTATCTTCTTGATATTAATATATTCCCTTTATCAAAAAAAAATGTGTGAGTGGAATCGTAGATAAATTGCAATTTTTGAGCCCTGATGTCCTTGTTTGAGACTGATTTCTTAGCTTAGCTCGCTGGCTATGTAGTTCTTTAATGAAGAATGTGTCCCTGCTGCTAAATGGGACCCGCATGTCATCCTCTATGTACTATAAAACTTTCTTTTCTTGGATTTTTTTTGGCACCTCATATTTGGTCACTTGACTTTTCTTTCGATCCCCTGCCTCTCAAACGTTGATACCGCTGCTGCTAAATGGGACCCGCATGTCATCCTCTATGTACTATAAAACTTTCTTTTTTTGGATTATTTTTGGCACCTCATATTTGGTCACTTGACTTTTTCTTTCGATCACCCGCGCCTCAAACCGCTGCTGCTAAATGGGACCCGCATGTCATCCTCTATGTACTATAAAACTTTCTTTTTTTGGATTATTTTTGGCACCTCATATTTAGTCACTTGACTTTTTCTTTCGATCCCCTGCCGCCTCTGATACCGCTGCTGCTAAATGGGTCCCGCATGTCATCCTCTATGTACTATAAAACTTTCTTTTCTTGGATTATTTTGGCTCATGATATTTGGTCACTTGCGTTTTTTTCTTTCGATCTCATGCCATGTTTGAAACTTTGAGGAACTGGCTCATGGGACCCGCATGTCATCCTCTATGTGCTATAAAAGTTTATTTTCTATGGTTTTTTTCACTCTCTGATTTTTGTCTATTTCCTTTTTCTTTTGATGCCCTGCCGCCTTGGAAACGTTGAGTAAGCTGCTTACTCATGGGACCCGCATGTCATCCTCTATGTACAATCAAGTTTCCTTGAATTATTTTGGCTCCTGATATTTCGTCACTTGCCTTTTTCTTTCGATCTCATGCCACGTTTGAAACGTTGAGGAACCTGCTGGCTCATGGGACCCGCATGTCATCTCTACAATAAAAGTTTCCTTTATTGAAGTTATTTTTGACCCCTAATTTCTGGCTATTTGCCTTTTTCTTTTGATCCCCGCCCCCTTTTGAAACGATGAGGACGCTGTTGGCGGTCGGTCCCATATGTCATCCTCTATGAACAATACAAGTTTCCTTTGGTGGATTTATTTTTTACCCTAATTAATTTTGGCTATTTCCTTTTTTTCTTCCCCTGCCGCCTTGGAAACGTTGAGGATGTGCTGCCTCATCGGTCCCGCGTGTCATCCTCTCAGAACGATAAATGTTTTCTTTTCTTGGATTTTTTTACCAACTGATTTTTGGTTTTTTTATTTTCGATCCGCCGCCTTTGAAACGTTGACGACCTTGGCTCATGGGTCCCGATGTCACCTCCCCGTACAAGAAACATGTGATATCTTGATTATTTTGCAGACAATAAACAGTGTATTTCGCTCTGAGCTATTGCAAACGGATAAATTAAATCTTTATTTTTACAACATATATCTTGAATCTCCTTGTTTTTTGTTTTGGCGAAGCATAGGACTTTCCTGTTTTTTTGAGAAAAATCCGAACTATCATGTTCTGAGTGGGCTGAAATTGTACGTGTCAAAAGGCCCAAAGGATAGTTCGAAGGCCCAGATGTCCAGATGCAGCCCAATTGAAATCTTTCATTTCTTGGATTTTTTCACCCCTGATTTCTGGCTACTTCATTTTTCTTTTGGTCCTGTGCCGCCTTGGAAACGTTTAGACCGCTGCTGCAAAATGGGACCCGCATGTCATCCTCTATGTATAATAAAGTTTCTTTTCTTGGATTATTTTTGGCTCTGATATTTGGTCACTTGCCTTTTTCTTTCGATCTCATGCCACGTTTGAAATCTGCTGGCTCATGGGACCCGCATGTCATCCTCTATGTACAATAAAAGTTTGATTTCTTGGATTTTTTTTCACCCTCTGATTTTTGGCTATTTCCTTTTTCTTTTGATCCCTGCCGCCTTTGAAACGTTCAGTAAGCTTGGCTCATAGGTCCCACATGTCAGCCTGTATGAACGATAAAGCTTTCCTTTCTTGGAGTTTTTTGACCCCCTAATTTCTCGCTACTTTCTTTTTCTTTTGATCTCAAGCCGCATTTGAAACGTTGGGACCGCTGCTGCAAAATGGGACCCGCATGTCATCCTCTATGTACAATAGAGTTTCTTTTCTTGGATTATTTTTGGCTCCTGATATTTGGTCACTTTCCTTTTTCTTTCGATCTCATGCCGCCTCTGAAACGTTGAGTAAGGTGCTGGGTCATGGGACCCATGCCATCCTCTATGTACAATCAACTTTCTTTTCTGGGAGTTTTTTTTCCTAATTACTTTCTCTTTTCTTTTGATCTCAAGCCGCATTTGAAACATTGACACCGCTGCTGCAAAATGGGACCCGCATGTCATCTTTTATGTACAATAAAGTTTCTTTTCTTGGATTATTTTTGGCTCTGATATTTGGTCACTTGTCTTTTTCTTTCGATCTCATGCCCCCTTTGAAACGTTGAGGAAGCTGCTAGCGCATGGGTCCCGCATGTCATACTCTATGAACAATAAAAGTTTCCTTCCTTGGAGTTATTTTTTACCGCTAATTTCTGGTTACTTCCTTTTTTCTTTTGATCCCCTGCCGCCTTGGAAACGTTGAGCTGCTGACACAAGGGGCCCGCATGTCATCCTCTATGTACAATCAACTTGCAAGATCTTGGAGCGAAAGAGCTTGTATAAGTGGGACCCATATGTCATCATCTATGTACAATAAAAGTTTCGTTTCTTGGATTATTTTTTGCTCCTGATATTTGGTCACTTTCCTTTTTCTTTCTATCTCATGCCGCCACTGAAACGTTGAGTAAGGTGCTGGCTCATGGGACTGTACAATAAAGTTTCATTTCTTAGATTTTTTTACCCACAGATTTTTGCTAACTTGCCTTTTTCTTTTCGATCATATGCCGCCTTTGAAATTGAGGTCGCAGCTGGCTCATGGGTCCCACAAGTCAGCCTCTATGAACAATAAACCTTTCCTTTGTTGTATTTTTTTTACCCCTAATTTCTGGCTATTTGCCTTTTTCTTTTGATCCCCTGCGGCCTTTGAAACGATGAGGACGCTGCTGGCAGGTCGGTCCCACATGTCATCCTCTATGAAGAATATAAGTTTCCTTTTTGGATTTATTTTTGACCCCTAATTTCTGGCTATTTGCCTTTTTCTTCTGATCCCTGCCGACTTCGAAATGATGAGGATGCAGCTGGCAGATCGGTCCCACATGTCAGCCTCTATGAACTATAAATGTTTCCTTTGTAGGATTTATTTTTTACCCCTATTTTCGGGCTACTTGCCTTTTTCTTTGAAACGTTGAGGACGGTACTGTCTCATGGGTCCCACATGGCATCCTCTCTGAACGATAAACCTTCATTTCTTGTTAACGACAGGTTTATCAGTATTATTTTCGCAGACTAATACAAGCTCTTTGGCTCCAAGATCTTGCAAGTTGATAGATTAAATCAAGGAATTATTAGGATATGTTTTAAATTTCAAATCCACTTTATGAATTTTTAAAAATACCGTTATCCATGTGGGTATGGAGCGATCAAGGATTTTCATATTGGGCATGAGCAGTTTCAAAAATTGGAACCCTATAATTCAAAATAAATAAAAACAACTTTTATGTAGAATCTCCGTGTATTTTTTTTTTTTGCCAATCATAGGATCTGTGTTTCATTAGAAAAGGGCCGAAATTGCATGAGCAGAAAGGCCCATTTGAAGTTATTGGGCTTCGACGGCCGGAGCAAGTAGACCGATAACAATTACCATGTAGATGTTCCTTGGCAACCCAAAAGTGAAATATTGGGCCCAACAGGGGAAGGTTGAACAGTACTTTTTCTATTGGGAAGGTGGTACATGGGGTTATCCTGACAAAAAAAATGGAACATGGGTTACTGAAGGTTGCCCATTTGTGCCTAATATGTTTGTCAGCAGGAGCTTTACCTTCCGCCGCCGCCGCTCCGCTTCCGCCGCCGCCGCCATGCCTCGTCGCGGGTCGAGCTACCGGTACGGCGGCGTCTCGAGCTCGGGGTACCGCAGCGTCCGCGCGCGCCCCAAATTAAGGTACTTCCTCCTCGGGACGGCACCTACGATAGGCTCGGCTGGCCTTGGGGCATTTACCCCTAGCCTCTTCCATGCTCAAGTTTTTGAAATGTTTCTGGCTCTGTTCAACACTGGATCAAATTTGTCAACATGACCATTCTTATGGAGTAGCAACGAGTTGAATCTCTCAAAACTCTTTAAGTTCTGCAATATAACGACTAATTGGTACTACCTTATACAAAATGATTACATATCCTTATTTTGGAAGCAAGCAATCACACACTTATAGTTTGCTAGTCAGCTGCACGTAACGTTAAAAATCGGCAATTATAATGAATAAACCTGTAATTTTCACTTAAAATGCATTAAGGAGCATCAAATTTGACAAATCAAACCATGTCGTACTGAAAATTGACATGTCTTTCTCATGCAGAAATGTAAAATTATCCATGCATGTGCGTTTATACAGGTTAAGTTTTGCACGTATTATTTTTTGTAACTTTTCTGACTACCTTCAAAGCTCCAATCCTTCTTCATCATCTTTGTTGTACCGCACTGATGCAAGTGAATGCGAGCTGCTCGCCAGACGCGACTTCGTGTCCGATATGTGTACTATGCCTTCTCCATCTAGTGCTAGTTACGCCTCTGTGCTAATTAATTCAGCACAAACCTCTGTCATTGCAGCTGTGACTCACCTCGACCATTGGAGCCCAATCACAAGAGCGAGCTCAGTCTCAACCAGAGAGGCATGTGTCTCATGGTTAGCTATCTACAACTTGCTGTCTTACTAAAACCGTGCCTATCATATAGAGATCACCTCGCTGGTGTAGCAATGGCTGCAAGTAGCTGCTAGCATGAGCGAAGGGGATAAGGAAGAAAAGATTAAAAAATGGGGTGGGGCCAACAAGCAGGAAAGCTATCTACTAGCTTTATGGATGTTTCTGGAATTGGGTAGAAAATAGTACTCGATGACACTGTAGCAGCGAATCCCAGAGACCAAAGGCCGTTGGATGATGTCTAATGAACGGCAGAACAAAATCGGCGAAATTAGCTTGAATTTTGATAATAAATCTTGGGCATTTTCCCTCGAACATGATTTATCAACTTTGGGTAGTCTCTGGACTAGTCTCCCTCGTCCACCAATTATTATCATAAACTACTGCGGAAAGTTGAGGGCAGTCCCTAGTCCCGAGCACTTCGCCCACTTCCCCTGGCCTCATCCCAGAGATCTCACACCAACCACCTCACCGTCGACTAGCCGCCAGTCTACAGCCCTCCGAAGAATCCCCAATGGCGGCGACGCCCCTACTAGAGCGCTCCTCACGCGAGCGCATCATCGAGTCTGGCCCACATGTCTTCCGTGCCTGCCGTGTGTCGGCAAGCACGACCGACTTCTCCGTCGGCGAGCCGCCGGCCGTGGGCGAGGGCGAGGCGTCCCCGTACACTATGACAGTGCACATCTTCTTCTCGAGGACGTACGAGCTCAGGAGGATGGCCGGCCCCCTCCCTGCCCCACTGGATGAGGACGATATCACCACTACACCCTGCGAAGAGGTGGTGCTGGATCTTGGCTTGCCTCCGAGGAAGCTGCGTAGTGGGGGAAATGTCGTGCGAACTATGCGCGAGATTCTTGCCCGTGTATGGCTGCTCAAGAACCTGAACCTCACGGAGGAGGAGTGGGACATCATCATGCCTTACGATGTTATGCACCTGATGTGGCAGCAGGCGTGTCGTCGGCTCGGTGGCCTCCACTTCGACCTCACCCTTAGGGTGGACCACCGGCTCATCGTCAACTTGCCGGCGCTGCAGGACAGTTGGGTCCTAGTTGCGCCGGAGGACGGCCACTGCAGCATATGCATGCTGGGGCTGTCGCAGCGCACAACGGTGCGTCTCCGGGGATGCAAACACCCGTTCCATAGGAAGTGCATCTTCTCCTGGTTTGTAACGAACGCCAGCTGCCCTATCTGCCGCGATAAAGTGCTGACCCATCTTATTTTCGATTTGTAGCATAGTATGAATAAAAACCCTGTATGATAGGGATGCCATGCCAACTTGAATCCTATGTCAAGAGAAATTCTATTTGATTGTGGTTATAAGATATTCTGCATTAGTTTGATCTATTATCATTCTATTTTCCTATGGGATATGACCCTATGAATCAAACAGCATGGGATTACTTCCACACAATTAAGTTTGACCAACTTTTAGTAGGACAACAAACATAAATAATTAGTCATCATGGGATTACAATCCAACAGATAATTGTCTTCAGGACTCATACATTTTCCAAATAGAAAAATCAAAACAAATCATGGTTCTTCATCTCACAGCATGATACAGAGACAAGAGTCTAATCATCATCATCATCATCATCACCTCCGTCTTCATTCTGATATTCGTGCATGGTCTCATCCTGCTCGTCCTGTCCATTCTCCTCCTGAGATTCACCAGGTAGCTTCAGTTTATCCATCTCTTTGTCGACTATGCTAACCTCAACAGTGAAATCTACTTCTCCATCATGTGCAGGGATACCTGTATCCAACGAGGTTTCATCAATGTCAGCAACTTTAGTTTGCATACAACCAGCGAAATCATCTTGCTGGGCACCAATTATTGGATCCGCATTCTCATCCAAATCATATATGTTCCTTGCCACAAACTTTTGCACATACTGCCATCCTTTTCTAGATCTGTCTTCCAAGAAAAGTACCTTGGCCGCTTGAGGTACCAAAATATAAGGATCATCCTTGTACCACTGAGCAGTAGTATCGACTGATATGAAATACCCATCATTTCTGGCACCTTTGCCCTTGTTTGGATCTTGGTTGTACCAATAACACTTAAATAGAACCACAGATCGGACAGTAACCTTATCACTATAGAACAACTGAATAACCTCTTCTATGTGACCATAATGGTCAAATGACTCTGATCTCTTTTTTCTGGTTGTCAAGTGATCTCCACTGGTTGTGATGCCACTATTTCGTGTCTTCAAATGTTGTTCACGCTCATAGGAGCTGTAATGGACACCATTGGCATTGCAAGCTGCAGCTACCAACACCCTCTTATCTGGACCACGTGATAGGACAAGGAGATCAGCACTAACAGCGCCTGGATTCTCCGCATGGAGTTTCGAGATCTACGATTACAAAATAGACAAGAGGTCATCTCATGTGAAAACACATAGACAAGTCAGAGTGCAATTGAACATCTTACATATTTCTCAAACCAGTCCTGAAACCCACTCCCACGTGCCGATAGCTTTCCATTTGTTTCCATGTACAACCTGCAAAACATAGCCAAGTCAGCTGAATATATTTCATTTTGATACAAGTTCATAGTATATGCGAGGAACTGAGTAGTTCGTGTGCATAGTACTCACTTAACATATTCATCAGCCTCTGTAGCATTATTCAGCACATACCAAGACAGCTGTTCAAATTCAGACTGCTCTAATGTTTTTTCGGTCCTCTTTCCTATTAGCTCAACACCATGTTTAAAAACAGATCCTCCAACTTCCAAAATTCTGCGACCCCGATTGAATCTGGTCTCAATATCAGGAATATATCTTGAGGCAAATGTATATGCTTCAGCAGCAATATACGCCACTGCAATGCAAGCCTCCGGTCTAGCTTTGTTCCTAACTGTATTCTTGAAAGTGCACAGTCGACGTTCTATAGGGTACATCCATCCATACTGTACCGGACCTCTTAAAAGTGCCTCATCAGGTAGATGAATAGCCAAATGCCCATCACATCCGCTGTGTATGGCCACCTCGTGGCCCCTCTCCGTCTCTTCCCGGTGTTCTGGAACATTCCGTGGAAAATAAGGCCTTGGGCTTTTGTTTCGTCCAATTCCGAGAATATTTCCTGTGTAGAATTTCTGAAACCAAAAATAGCAGAAGACAGGAACTGGCGCTTCGGCATCTTGTTAATAAGTTAGTTCCAGAAAATGCATAAAAATAATATAAAGTGTGAACAAAACATGTAGGTATTGTCATAAAACTAGCACGGAACATCAGAAATTATAGATACGTTGGAGACGTATCACCATCACAGGAAAAAACGTATTCAGTCTCTAATTCAGGATGAGGGGTTGATTGAAGGCCATGAACAACTCAAATCATATATTACCAATTACTACAAAGGCCTATTTGGAGCACTAGAGAATAATTCTTTCTCCCTGGATGAAACCCAAGTAGCCGACATTTCCCAAGTTTCCACGGCGGAGAATGACTTGTTGACGGCTCGTTACACAGAGGATGAAGTCCAAAAAGCCATTTTTCAAATGGAACACAATAAAGCTCCGGGGCCAGATGGTTTCCCCGCTGAGTTTTATCAGACTTTTTGGGACACCATAAAGGTCGACCTTCTACAGATGTTGGGCGTCTGGACAGTTAGAATTATTCCGTATTAATTTTGGGGAGGTAATCTTGTTACCAAAGGTTAACGAGGCAGAAAGGATTCCACAGTACAGACTGATACGTCTCCAACGTATCTATAATTTCTGATGTTCCATGCTTGTTTTATGACAATACCTACATGTTTTGTTCACACTTTATATCGTTTTGATGCATTTTCCGGAACTAACCTATTGACGAGATGCCGAAGTGTCAGTTCCTTTTTGGTTTCAGAAATCCTAGTAAGGAAATATTCTCGGAATCGGACGACATCAACGCCCAACATCCTATTTTTCCACGAAGCTTCCAGAACACCCGAGAGCCGCCAGAGGAGAGCCACATGCCCACCACACAAGGTGGCGGCGTGGCCCAGGGGGCCCCGTTGTCTGGCCCCACCAGGGCCCCTCCGAGGCTCCCCTTTCGCCATATAAGCTCCTGACCTAAAACCCCGATAGGAATAAGCCACGGTACGCGAAACCTTCCGAGCGCCGCCATCGCGAAGCCAAGATCCGGGGACAGGAGTCTCTGTTCGGCACGCCGCGGAGGGGAAGTGCCCCCGGAAGGCTTCTCCATCGACACCGCTGCAATCTCCACCGCCATCTTCATCACCGCTGCTGTCTCCCATGAGGAGGGAGTAGTTCTCCATCGAGGCTAAGGGCTGTATTGGTAGCTATGTGGTTAATCTCTCTCCTATGTACTTCAATACAATGATCTCATGAGCTGCCTTACATGATTGAGATTCATATGAGCTTTGTATCGCTACTAGTCTATGTGCTACTCATGTGATGTTATTAAAGTAGTCTATTCCTCCTGCATGGTGTAATGGTGACAGTGTGTGCATCGTGTGGTTCTTGTCGTAGATTATGATCATAATCTCTAGTAGGTTATGGAGTTGATTATCGCTATGATAGTATTGATGTGATCTATGCCTCCTTCATAGTGTGATGGTGACAGTGTGCATGCTATGTTAGTACTTGGTCTATTTTGCAAAGATCTATTATGCTCTAAGGTTACTTAAACATGAATATCAAATGTTGTGGCGCTTGTTAACTCCGGCTTGAGGGAGCTCTTGTAGCCCTACACAATTAGTGGTGTTCATCATCCAACAAGAGTATATGTAGCACAAAGGAAAGAGAACTTATTTATTATGTGATCAATGTTGAGAGTGTCCACTAGTGAAAGTATGATCCCTAGGCCTTGTTTCCACCACAAAGAATTGCTTTCTACGCCAAAGCTATTTTATGGCGCCGCTTGTTTACTGTTTTTGCATCTTTACTTTCTGCAATATTACCACCATCTATACCACCTGTGTTTTACTATCTCTTCGTCGAACTAGTGCACCTATACATCCGACAAGTGTATTAGGTGTGTTGGGGACACAAGAGACTTCTTGTATCATGATTGCGGGGTTGCTTGAGAGGGATATCTTTGACCTCTTCCTCCGAGTTCGATAAACCTTGGGTGATCCACTTAAGGGAAAACTTGCTGCTGTTCTACAAACCTCTGCTCTTGGAGGCCCAACACTGTCTACAAGAATAGAAGCACCCGTAGACATCAAGCTATTTTCTGGCGCCGTTGCCGGGAGGAAAGGTAAAGGTACTCACACTCCGGATCTCGGCTACTAAGCTATTTTCCGGCGCCGTTGTAAGTACTCGAAGCTATTTCCTTTAGATCCTGCAATTGCATCTTTTGGTTTCTTGTTTACACTAGTTAGGCATAATGGAAAGTAACAATGAGCTTCTTATTCTATTGCCTGAGTTAAGACATGGATTGTTTGCTGCGAAAATTAAAAAACCTATGGAATCTTATTTGCATGCTGGTAGCAATGATATTAGTATGAACGCTTTGAACACCATTGTTGTTAATTATATGGAAAATTATAAGCTTGGGGAAGCTGGTTTTGATGAGCATGATATTTTTAGTCCCCCAAGCATTGAGGAGAAAATTTTCTTTGATGATACTTTGCCTCCTATTTATGATGATTATAATGATAGTGGTCTTTTGGTGCCGCCTACTATGGAGAGTAAATTTTATTATGATTATACTATACCTCCTACACTTGATGAGAATAATAATGATAGCTACTTTGTTGAATTTGCTCCCACTACAACTAATAAAATTGATTATGCTTATGTGGAGAGTAATAATTTTATGCATGTGGCTCATGAGAATGTTTTATGTGATAGTTATATTGTTGAGTTGGTTCATGATGCTACTGAAAGTTATTATGAGAGAGGGAAACATGGTTATATGCATCTTAATAATATTAAGTTTCCCCTCTTTATGTTGAGAATCTTGAAATTGCGCTTGTGTTGTTTTTCTATGCTTGCCACTTTGTTCTTCATGAATTTATTTGTGTACAAGATTCCTTTTCATAGGAAGTGGGTTAGGCTTAAATGTGTTTTGAATTTGCTTCTTGATGCTCTCTTTTGCTTCAACTCTTAATTCTTGCGAGAGTATCATTAAAATTGCTGAGCCCATCTTGATGGCTATAAAGAAAGAACTTCTTGGGAGATAACCCATGTGTTTATTTTACTACAGCAATTTTTGTTTTGTTGAGTCTTGGAAGTTGTTTACTACTGTAGCAACCTCTCCTTATCATGTTTTTGTGCCAAGTAAAGTCTCTATGGTAAAATTGATGCTAGATTTGGATTGTTGCGCAACAAACAGCATTGTCTATCACGAATTTGAGCAGAAGTCTCTGTAAAAAAATCAAAAAAATCTGAAATTTACGTGTGTGATCCTCAGATACGTACGCAACTTTCATTAGTTTTGAGTTTTTCCATTTGAGCAAGTTAAGTGCCCCTTCCAGGTTCGTCTTTACGGACTGTTCTGTTTTTGACAGATTCTGCCTTTTATTTCGCATTGCCGCTTTTGTTAAGTTGAATGAGTTTCTTTGTTTCATTAACTTTCAAAAGTTTTGTGCAATGTCCAGAAGTGTTAAGAATGATTGTGTCACCTCTGAACATGTGAATTTTTGATTGTGCACTAACCCTCTAATGAGTTTTCTTGAAGTTTGGTGTGGCAGAAGTTTTCAAGGGTCAATAGAAGAGGGTGATATAATGTGATCGAGAAGAGTGAAAGGTCTAAGCTTGGGGATGCCCCGTGGTTCATCCCTGCATATTTTAAGAAGACTCAAGCATCTAAGCTTGGGATGCCCAAGGCATCCCCTCTTCATCGACAACTTATCAGTTTCTTCTAGTATATTTTTATTCCGTCACATCTTATGTATTTTACTTGGAGCGTCTGTGTGCTTTTATTTTTTTGTTATTTTCATTCTCTGAATAAGTTCATCCTTGTGTGGGAGAGAGACACGCTCCGCTGGTTCATACGAACATATGTGTTCTTAGCTTTTAATGTTCAAGGGCGAAAGTTGATCGCTTCACTTGTTGATATTTTGTTGGAATAAGAAAATGCTTCATATGGTCTTGAATAATTTGATACTTGGCAATTTTTTGAGCTCTCATCATGTTTAAGCTCTTGCATCATGTAGTTTAAATCTAGTAGTGGAGAACTACTGTAGAGCTTGTTGAAATTTGGTTTGCATGATTGGTCTCTCTAAGGTCTAGATATTTTCTGTTAAAAGTGTTTGAGCAACAAGGAAGACAGTGTAGAGTCTTATAATGCTTGCAATATGTTCTTATGTAAGGTTTGCTGTACCGGTTCATACTTGTGTTTGCTTCAAACAACCTTGCTAGCCAAAGCCTTGTATTGAGAGGAAATACTTCTCGTGCATCCAACACCTTGAGCCAAAACCCATGCCATTTGTGTCCACCATATCTACCTACTATGTGGTATTTCCTGCCATTTTAAGTAAATACTTCATGTGCTACCTTTAAACAATTCAAAAGCTATTACCTCTTACTTGTGTCAATGTTTTATAGCTCATGAGGAAGTATGTGGTGTTTTATCTTTCGATCTTATCATTTACTTCTGACAGACTTTCACAATGGACTAGTGGCTCATCCGCTTATCCAATAATTTTGCAAAAAGAGCTGGCAATGAGGTTCCCAGCCTCAACTAATTAACTTGCATTAATAATTCTCTTCACATGCTTTGCTCTGATCTATCAGTAAGCAACTTAAATTTGCAAATAGACACTCCTCCATGGTATGTGAATGATTGGAAGGCACCCGAGGATTCGGTTAGCCATGGCTTGTGTAAGCAAAAGGTTGGGGGAGTGTCATCTAATAAATAAAACTAAAGTACATGTGTAAACAAAAGAGAAGAGGGATGATCTACCTTGCTGGTAGAGATAACGTCCTTCATGGGAGCCGCTCTTGAAAGTCTGGTTGATAAGGTAGTTAGAGTACCTGCTACCATTCGTTGGCAACAACAAACACCTCTAAAAATTTTACTTTTATGCTCTCTATATGATTTCAAAAGTTGAAAAGCTCTAGCACATGATTTAATCCCTGCTTCCCTCTGCGAAGGGCCTATCTTTTACTTTATTGTTGAGTCAGTTTACCCATTTCCTTCCATCTTAGAAGCAAACACTTGTGTCAACCTGTGCATTGATTCTTACATACTTGCTTATTTGCATTCATCATATTACTCTATATTGACAATTATCCATGAGATATGCATGTTGAAAGTTGAAAGCAACTGCTGAAACTTATATCTTCCTTTGTGTTGCTTCGATGCCTTTACTTTGAATTTATTGCTTTATGAGTTAACTCTTATGCAAGACTTTTTTATGCTTGTCTTGAAAGTACTATTCATGAAAAGTTTTGCTATATGTTATCTATTTGTTAGCAAACTATAGATATTGCTTTGAATCACTCCATTCATGTCATATGCTTTACAATAATGTTGATCAAGATTATGATGGTAGCATGTCACTTCAGAAATTATTCTTGTTATCGTTTACCTACTCGAGGACGAGTAGGAACTAAGCTTGGGGATGCTGATACGTCTCCAACGTATCTATAATTTCGATGTTCCATGCTTGTTTTATGACAATACCTACATGTTTTGTTCACACTTTATATCGTTTTGATGCATTTTCCGAACTAACCTATTGACGAGATGCGAAGTGCCAGTTCCTGCTTTTTTGGTTTCAGAAATCCTAGTAAGGAAATATTCTCGGAATCGGACGAAATCAACGCCCGGATCCTATTTTTCCACGAAGCTTCCAGAACACCGAGAGCCGCCAGAGGAGAGCCAGGGCCCACCACACAAGGTGGCGGCGCGGCCTTGGGGCGCGCCCCCTGTTGTCTGGCCCCACCAGGGCCCCTCCGAGGCTCCCCTTTCGCCTATATAAGCTCCCTGACCTAAAACCCCGATAGGAATAAGCCATGGTACGCGAAACCTTCCAGAGCCGCCGCCATCGCGAAGCCAAGATCTGGGGGACAGGAGTCTCTGTTCCGCACGCCGCCGGACGAAGTGCCCGGAAGGCTTCTCCATCGACACCGCTGCCATCTCCACCGCCATCTTCATCACCGCTGCTGTCTCCCATGAGGAGGGAGTAGTTCTCCATCGAGGCTAAGGGCTGTATCGGTAGCTATGTGGTTAATCTCTATCCTATGTACTTCAATACAATGATCTCATGAGCTGCCTTACATGATTGAGATTCATATGAGCTTTGTATCGCTACTAGTCTATGTGCTACTCATGTGATGTTATTAAAGTAGTCTATTCCTCCTGCATGGTGTAATGGTGACAGTGTGTGCATCATGTGGTTCTTGTCGTAGATTATGATCATAATCTCTAGTAGGTTATGGAGTTGATTATCGCTATGATAGTATTGATGTGATCTATGCCTCCTTCATAGTGTGATGGTGACAGTGTGCATGCTATGTTAGTACTTGGTCTATTTTGCAAAGATCTATTATGCTCTAAGGTTACTTAAACATGAATATCGAATGTTGTGGCGCTTGTTAACTCCGGCTTGAGGGAGCTCTTGTAGCCCTACACAATTAGTGGTGTTCATCATCCAACAAGAGTATATGTAGCACAAAGGAAAGAGAACTTATTTATTATGTGATCAATGTTGAGAGTGTCCACTAGTGAAAGTATGATCCCTAGGCCTTGTTTCCACCACAAAGAATTGCTTTCTACGCCAGCAAGCTATTTTCTGGCGCCGCTTGTTTACGTTTTACGCATCTTTACTTTCTGCAATATTACCATCATCTATACCACCTGTGTTTTACTATCTCTTCGCCGAACTAGTGCACCTATACATCCGACAAGTGTATTAGGTGTGTTGGGGACACAGAGACTTCTTGTATCGTGATTGCAGGGTTGCTTGAGAGGGATATCTTTGACCTCTTCCTCCCTGAGTTTGATAAACCTTGGGTGATCCAATTAAGGGAAAACTTGCTGCTGTTCTACAAACCTCTGCTCTTGGAGGCCCAACACTGTCTACAAGAATAGAAGCACCCGTAGACATCACAGACCTATCTGCCTTCTAAACGTAAGTTTCAAGATATTCACGAAAGTGGCTACCATTAGACTAAATACGGTGGTTGACCGGTGGTACTGCCTTCACAGTCTGCATTTATGAAAGGTCGAACTATCCTTGATGGGGTAATCGTTCTACATGAGGCGGTCCATGAGATGCATACAAAAAAGATAAATGGGGTTATTTAAAAACTTGATTTCGAAAAAGCTTATGATAAAGTCAAGTGGTCTTTTCTTCAGCAAACACTCAGGATGAAAGATTTTTCACGAGAGTGGTGTGCGTTGATCAATGATTTTGTGTCTGGAGGTAGTGTTGCCATTCGTGTCAATGATGACACGGGTAGATACTTCTAAACACGAAAAGGTTTGCGCCAAGGCGATTCTCTATCACCATTGTTATTTAACATTGTGGCTGATATGCTCGCTATTTTGATCAAACGTGCCAACGCTGATGGCCAGATTGAAGGGGTTATCCCACATCTTGTTGATGGTGGTCTATCAATACTTCAATACGCCGATGACACAATTCTGTTTATGGAACATGACCTTGAAAAAGCTCGAAACCTCAAGTTAATCTTACCAGCTTTTGATCAATTGTCGGGTCTTAAGATAAATTTCCATAAAAGTGAATTGTTCTGTTTTGGTGAAGCCCAAGATTCATCTGCGTATGCGGAATTGTTTGGATGTGGGCAAGGCCAGTTTCCTATTAGTTATTTGGGGATCTCGATATATTATCGGCGATTAACAATGGCTGAATGGAAACTTGTTGAGGAAAGACTTCAGAAGAGACTTAGTAGTTGGAAAGGCAAATTGCTATCCCTTGGAGGAAGATTGGTACTCATTAACTTGGTACTTACTAATATGGTACTTTATATGATATCCTTCTTCCTGTTGCCGAAAGTTGTCTTACACAAATTCGATTATTATCGATCAAGATTCTTTTGGCAAGGGGATAGCGAAAAGAAGAAATATCGTATGGTTAAATGGAGTGTTGTTTGCTGCCCCAAAGATCATGGGGGGTTGGGTGTTCATGACCTTGAGGTCAAAAACTTAGCCTTATTGGGTAAATGGCTGTTTAAGCTTCTTACTGAAGATGGGGTATGGCAGACACTCATTAAGAGAAAGTATATTGGAGAGAAAACGATGTCCCAAGTCCTATGGAAATCTAGTGACTCGCATTTCTGGGCCGGTCTAATGGCTACGAAAAATCTTCCAATATGATACTTTCTCGATAAAGGATGGATCGCGTATACGGTTTTGGGAGGATTAATTCTTGGTTAGGAAATAGACCTCTTAGGGAACAATATCCTGCGTTATATAGTATTGTACGTCGCAAAAGTGATACCATTGCATTAGTAATGGCGACCTCACCTCCGTCTGTGACATTTAGATGGGATTTAGTGGGTTCGAGATTGGCTGCGTGGAATGCCTTACTTCTTCGTTTGGAATCCATCCACCTTTCGGAAGGCACCGATGAATTTCGTTGGAACTTACATCCTAATGGGAATTTTTTTAGTAAGTTCATTATACAATGCGATTATACATCCTGATATTCCAGTCGATAATAACAAGAAAATTTGAAAGATAAAAATACCACTTAAAACTAAGAATTTTTGTTGGTACTTACGTCGAGGGGTGATCCTAACCAAAAATAATCTTGTGAAACGTAATTGGTATGGAAGCAGACAGTGTGTGTTCTGTCAACACGATGAGACAATCAAACACTTATTCTTCCAATGCCGCTTTGCTAGGTATATATGGTCATACATCCAAGTAGCTTCAGATCTGTATCCTCCGACTAGTGTAGCCAATATCTTTGGGAATTATCTTCATGGTATCGATCACAGGTTTAGAACGCTTATTAGGGTGGGAGCGCTTGCCGTTGTATGGTCGCTTTGGCTGTGTAGAAATGACAAAAAATTTAATGATAAGAATTAATCCCTCTTGCAGGTTATCTACAGATGTACCGGTACTCTTCGTTCGTGGTCTGCTCTACAGAAAGTAGCGAATCGCGACCTGTTTGTGGATGGATATCTGTACACGGTTGGAGGCTACGGGATGGATACATTTTTCCAACATGGGTGACAGCATAATCTATGGATCGAGCCGCCTCTGGCTACCTAGGCGTCTGCACAGTTGCTCATCATTGATATGTACAACGTATTTTTTTATCCTTTTAAAACTAGTAGCACAAAATCCCGTGCGTTGCTACGGGTTAATTTTAAAATTCAACTACTTTGCGTAATCTAGTGTCGCTCGTATTTCCCACGATGGCTAGTTCCTTCAGTGTTGGAAGTGACACCCGTATCTTCTAGGGCAAGTGAGCCTAGGTCACTTTGTTAAGAAAGTGGTTGTACAAACCCAACCACCCAGATTCAAATCTCCAGAGATGCAGATTTGGTTTCTTATTATTTTAAAAATAAAATCAATGTAGAGGCTTTTCCCACATATTCCTTAAAAAAATATTGCAGGGGCACTATCGAGAAGACGGTGTGTTGATATTTCTTAAGAAAATAAAATTACCATTATATTGCTATTGATTGATTTTATTTATTAATGAATATTATTTAGGAAAAAATAATTGTACTATTGGATATGAGTTTATATTTGATGCGGTAACGGAGGCACAAGTATAATGTAGATAATTGGCTTGGTTTTTATTGGGTCGTGTCATTCTAAGATATATTTCTTTGGCGATTCTCCTCCCACCATCAAGAATGGTGGTTTTCATACAAATACGGAAGCATGCGTAGCAATGAATTTTTTTTGGCAACGGTACTACAAGAGACAAGGGCCCTGACGGTTATATAACTGAGGCACACGTCTAATTGCCGTGTTCGTGCTAGGTTGGTAATCACCAAAAATAACATTAGAAAGAGTGCATAGGTGGGTTTTTTTTTCGCTTGACACATGGTAATCCATCCGGTAGGCACACATTAATGTTGTGTCCCATTATAGGCCGGCACAACCTTGGTGCCGTGGGCGCACTTCCTCAGTTTTAAAGTAATTGCATAAAAGATGGATCTGTATCTACACAATAAACATGTGTAGATATATTTCTTTCGTTTAGGGTGAAGTAAGACCAAACTCATGAGCTTTATTTGTAGACAATTATTTTAAACCAGGAAAAGCATTTAACTTTTGGAATATCAATTTTTTCTGAGAATGTCATGAGCTTTATTAATCAGAAAACACCAAGTTACAATCAGCCTCTAGGCTGTGGACAAAAAACTGCGAACACTCCGTCAGCCATATTTGTGACACTGATGTAAAAAATGTGAAACATGAAAAATAAGGCATTATAAGTCTTGTGTAGGATGTGGCCAGGTTGGAGAGGGAGTCGTGCGTTTTTGGCTTTGCTCAGTCAGAGAGGATCACCAGGACGCGGTTTGGGCTGACGGATCGAGGATTCAGGAAGCTCCCCGGCCTGGTTGGATCGAGCTCTGGTCGTCCAACTCCCCCCACGCTTTGGGCTGACGGATCGAGCTCTAGTTCATCTCTTGGCGCCAACCAGCCGCGTCCTCTTGCCCGGCTCCCTAATGCCTCTCTTTCCCCCACCTTTCTTGTTAACCTTCCGTCACTCTGTCTCTCTTTCCCCATTCCTCAAATTCATCTGATCCAAGATCATGTCTGCCTGCAATTCTTCAATTCTAGACAACAGTTCTGCAGGTTGATATATTGGGACAGCTCGCTGATAATCCAGGAAATTTGTAAGCATATAAACTGGCAAAAGTTGGTATTAGCGAGCGAGGTGGGACTAAAATATCAATACATCATGTTGATTTCTTTATCGTACTGATCGGCGCGTGAGCCGTCTAGGCCCATGGGCCAATTTACTGGTACGACACGGTTGACGGACGCACCACACCCCGTGGAAGGGATCACCAGGACGCGAGCGACGCATCGGGGGCGACGTGCGCGGGGCGCTGGCGGCGGGTCTGTACAGTTGGTTTGTTTGGGATGAGAAAAAATATAATGAACCGGTATGCAATGGTATTATGCTGTATTATACGGTTTGGTGGGAGGGCAAAACGGTTCAAAAAAAGCATTGACGAAACTTTTTGGCAGAAACCTTAGCTCCTTTATTATTAGGTATAGATAGGAAATCTGCCCGTGCGTTGCGACGGGTGATTAAAATATTAGGAACACGATCTTTGCGGTTTATTAAAATGGGGCATTTTCATCACCTCATGTGAGTCCTAGTCTCCTGGCACAGTCGAGCATATGTCCTTCCAAAAAAAAAACTGAACTACAGGTTAATATACACATTTTTAAGGGCCTAAAAGAATTTTTTTTTCGCTAGGTCTGAATTTTCTACTTGACCAAAGCTAGAGGAACCGGTTAGGTGTTTGAAGCTTCATAAACAAATATGGCATGTTTTCGAAACATCAGCACTAAGTGATTTTATTTGCATAAAAAATCAAATATAACTTCTTTTGTTACCTCTGTAATCAATAATATGATGGCTTATCGATGTGGTCTGGTTGATCTGTGAACATGGCGACGCATCACGCCTGAACGGTGTTGATCATGGCGCAAGGGGATTTGAAAAGTGTTGTTTGCCTCTTAGAACGTTGAAATTGATCCGACTTTTAATTTTTCTACACAAAGTCTACTATTTCAGTTATGTGGGGTACCTTTAATTTTTTTACGCAAAGTCTACTATTTCAGTTATGTGGGGTCCTCTACTCAACAAATATAACCTATATTTCAGAAATGATTGAAGTTTTTTTCTATTTTAGAATCATCTTAGGCCAAATCCGTACTTTAGCGGGATTATTCGTGCTATATATTTGCAATACAGAAAATTGGCTCTCCATATATCCTTGTTGGAGAGCCTCTCCCAAAAAAGTACCTCCACTATTTCTGGGTGGACTCCAATTGCTTCCTAAATTTCACTCTCTAAATTTCAATAATAAATAATTTAATGAGTTTCCCTGACTAAAAAGAGCTTACATATAAAACGGAGGTAATACTAAATATTGTATATATCCTCTCTCTCAAAATAACACAAGAAAATCAACAAACAATTTTGCCGCAGCTCTTAAGTTTTCTTTGTGTTTATTTTTCCTTGTAGCGTAACTTCTCCAAACTGCTTATGAAAGAAACCAACTCCATATTGCCTCCCGATCAACCAAACCCAATATAAAATGATACAGCTGCCTGTGATTTACTGAGCCAAGCCTGTAATTTAGCGAGCCAAGATGCAAATGGAAAATTCTAGTCAGCTCACATTCTCACCCGAGCCTGTATTGCTGTACTGACAAAAATAAACACCGCATCCGGCCATCGTCCATCAGGTCACAGTCCCGCACCCCCTTCGCGCGTCTCCGGCCAGACCACAACAGTCTACACCGCCGCTCCGGCGGCCGGCGGCGAGGCACATTGGCAGCTGGCTGTCCTCAATCGGCCACTCCCCAATCGGCCACTGCGCCATGATGCGGGCTGGGCGAGGCCACGACCCAATCGCCAAATCGGCCACTTCGGCGGCTAGCTGCGTGCTCAAGTGGACCAGCGACACACTCTCGTTGTTCAACTCGCCGTAAAGGCAGGCCGCTTCTCGTCTGCCCATTGATGTGCTCCGTGCGTGCCGCAGCAATGCCGCAGCTCGTCTATTGGCTCACCTGCACGGCGATGCGCACATCCAGGAGTGGCCTCGACCCCTCGCATGTCCTCTTCTTCCTCTCCCTGCCCCTTCGATCTGGATTCTGGCAGCGGATTTGAGCGAGATTTTTACAAAATCAAGTGGGACATAGATCCACTTCCTAACGTTTTTTGTGGTGGATGGGCTTCCGAACCGGATTTCAGCGGCGGATTCAAGCGAGATTTGGATCAAATCCATTGGGCGGAGGCCAATTTCGTAGGGCTTGCTCCTGCCGAGGCGACGAGGAAAGGCCACGGATAGTCGGATAGGGACCGTCGGGGGGGGGGGGACTCCTGTGCGCGCCCCGCACTCCACGGCGGACAAGCACCTCTGAGTTCACCGCCATCGCCGCCCGGGGGAAGCCCACCCCGACCCGGACACAGGCGGTTCCAAGTGAGGATGGCCTCGATGGGAGGACGATGTGCTTCCGCCCCAGCGGATTGTGACCATGTTGTTTTGAACCGGTACGGTGGCATCTCTCTGTATTATGCATTTTGGTGGAAGGGCAAAACGGTCCCAAAAAAAGCGTTGACGAAACTTTTTGCCAGAAACCTTAACTCCTTTATTATTAGGTATAGACTAGGACAATGCCCGCGCGTTGCTGCGGAAGAGAAAATTATATTGACTTTAAAATATAAATCCAAAAATTGTTGTAGCAACATGGTATAATAAGCTAAATTGTTACAGTTGTTCACAAATAAGAATGTTTATAAGATTACTGCAGAAAAAGAACAAAAATGCATAGGTAAACCTGAAAATATAATTCAGATCAGTGAGATGAATCATAAACAATGTTCATTACCCTTTTGGAAGCTCTGATCATAAAGATCCAGATAGAATAGGCGCTGGCCAGGAAGAAAATATAGGCAGAGAATTACTTGTGGTAGTAGTAGTACATCGGGAGAGATCTAGAGAGAGGGGAGGAAAGAGAAATGGATGACCAAAGTGAGGGGAGAGTACACATGATGACAGATTGACAGGAAGAGATTGGCATTCACGTAATGACTTCCTGCAAAGTAAATAAAATTAACTTGATGTTACATTTGTGTGGAGATCACCAACGAAAGTTGATCCGTCTCCTACTCTATCGTTGTTGCTGTTGTTACTTGATACACAGCACCATCTGGCCAAAAGTTGATTGAGATTAGGCTCTGAAGTCTGAACCCGGACTATTATGTGATCGTTTATTCAGATAAAAGAACTGGAACGGGCTGCAGCAAATAAAGCAGATATGTAAATAAATGCTTCTCCCCTTTACCTTGCGACCAAACTGCGACCCAGCCGGCTTGGAAGAGGCGGCCTGCCGTACTGCTCTCGGCTGACATGGCTTGGGCATCCATCCACCATGGGTTAGGGTCCTCAACGGCGGACCTGAAGAGGAGGAGGATCCGGCCCGCCAGGAGGTCCGGTCGAGGAAGCCAAGACGCGTCGCGAGCGCCTCGCCGCCGCCCGCTCCATTGCCTTGTTCCGCTGCTCTTCAATCCCCCCGGCCGGAGGGGCGCTGGCGGCGGGATAGATCGAGCCTCCCGCTATCTGCCTTCTCTTCTCTGAGCTCCGATTCCTAGCATACAGGATCCTTTCTCCCTTCTCTGAGCCGCCCCTCCGAATTCCTCTCAACTTCTATCCGCGCCAGCTCTCACGCGGTCTGTCGTCTTGAGCGTAGTCAATCTTGGCGCTTCTCTCCATATGGCATTGGTTCATTAACTCATGTAATCGCTTGCTGATGATTGGAATCTCCGAGAGTATATAAGCCGGATGAACTTGCTATGAAGAATCGATGTGGGATTATTCAACAGGGAATATCAATACATCCTCGATTTTCTTAGGCCAGGAACCACCCTAATTATTTTAAAAGCCCAGATCTGACAGCCAAATAAAAGCCCAACTGCGCTCCCTCCTCTACGGCGGCCGCATCTGGCGTGCGCTGGGCAGACCTCTCCAGCCCCCGTGATTTAGCAGCGGCGATTTGTGCTACCGCTCACGCCAATCTGCATTTCGGCCGCCCCCGCGTCCATCTCCGACCAGCCTCCACCAGGCCGAGCGCCGCCTCATCCCGCCCGCCGGCCGCCGGCGTCAGGTAGAAGGTTGCTAGAACATGTATAGCATATGCCGTAAACGGCGTTAAAATTGAAAAATAATTGCTCGTTTTCAGTTTTTATCGGACAGTCGACACCGAACAGATGCTAGAAACGTGCATGCATTATCCGTAAAAAAAATTAGGGGGTCAGAAAAGCTCTCCCGTTCGACTTCTACTGTTCTACATACGCGACCTGCGCAGCCAAACCCAACGTGACCTCTATGTGCGCTGAAGTAGCTGGAGAACTAAAATTTCCCCGCCACGCCCAAGCTTTAGCGCATCCCTGTTCCGCCGCCTAAATCCGTGCCATCATTTTTGGCCGCCTCGTCCCTACCCCGCCACCGCCGAGCGAAATCTCACGGCTGACCGGGTATTCTTCCGCTGCCCACACATGTCGCCGCCGCCGAGTCCGGCAAACCACATCGTGCCGCTACTAGGTAAAATCTCGTGGGCTGACCAGGTATTCTTCCGCTGGCCACACCTGCCGCCGCCCGCCAGATGTGATGTGGAGGTCCGATTCGGAAGCGCCTTCGACCTAGGCGACCAGATCAGCCTCATCGGAGCCTGTTCTTTCTCCTCATCCGTTGTCCATTCGGGAGCCGCCCGAATCAACCGCATCGACTCCGCCGCGGTAAGATCTTGTTATGCTTGTTCTTCAAGTTCGATCTATAGTACTGTTGATTCGGTTTTGATATTGGATTGTTCTAGGTGAGTTCAATGTTGGCCAGGAGTTTATTCGTCGTCGAACAATTCAGACATCGACTATTTGCTCAAGGATGATGGCACCGAGCATATGATTCTCATCCTCGCTATGAAGGAGCTCGGGATAGAACCAAGATGAACAAGCGGTGCGGATCGATTGTCATCATGTTTGCATCCCATGAAACCGATCGCTCGGCCACGCCACCCTCGTGCAAGACTACTTTGCCGAGGTCGAGCAAGACTACATAATGGGCTACTATCTTGCCGAATGCATCTATCCGTCTTGGGAAACATTTATGAAGACCATCCAATCCCGAAACAAAGAAAGAAGCTCAAATTTTCAAGGCACAAGAAGCATGCCAAAAGGACGTTGAAAGAGCTTTTGGTGTTTTGCAAGCTTGGCTTGCCATTGTCCGTGGTCCAACTTGGTTTTAGGACAAAAAATACCTCCACAACATATGTTGTGTGATTCTTCAGAATATGTTCATGGAGGATGCATTAGATAGTGTTAAACTTGGATTTATTCCCTGACAATGTTGGTAGCCGAGTAAACCCACAAAGGAAACCCAAATCACACCCTCCCGGGTCGGCTCAAGGCTCAGCAGTCATTGACTCGGAAAAGTCGTTCAAGAGTTCTCATTATTTTTTTGCCAAATGAAACATATTTTAGAGAGAGTTAAGCTAAAACAGCGATGAGCGTATCTACTTGCCGTCGCGCACCCTACTGGCCGCCGGCATGGCCAGAGGGACCGACATCATCGGGAGGCCAGCACACACCCCAAATCGACGCTCCTGCTGCGCTAAGAGGCTCTCTAAGGCATAACAACGACGCTCAGTCCTGGGCATGAAATGATCTCCGCCCTATCATGCTCACGACAGTCCGCTCCCTCTGCTCCTCCGCCTTCCGACGCGCCTAGGCCTCCACCATGGCGCCATTGGGTTGCCGAGACCTTGGCGGCTGCGTGCTTGTCTGCCAAGGCTTGCCGCACGGCAGCCATAATCTGGCGAACGGCACCGTCGTGTTGGACGGTCTCGAACGAGGCAAGCAGAACCTGCGCTTGTCGGTGACATCCGGGATGTCGAGGTCATTGACGTCGTTGAGGTCCGCATCTACTATCTCGCCGACCACGGATTGTTGTAGCTACGCAAGCACCGCCGGTGACGCATGCGCCTACTAGCGCCACCCGAGCCCCCGCAAGCGATGTATGCGCCTTTGCTAGGTCCGTGTCTATCTAAGCTGTCAAGGATGCAGCCTGCGCCCCCATATGCGCCATTGTCGCCGCCTCCGCATGTACTATGGCGACCGGCGATGACCTCACGTGAGGCGGCCACCCACATTCCCTTTACGTAGGTCCCGTACTGCTCCTCGGTTTCCTCCTGCTCAGCATACACCACGATGAATGCCTCCCTCGTGGTGAGCTCCGCCATGTTGTCGTCCAGGCAGTTGCAGTTGTAAGCTGTATGGTTTTGGGCTGCTGAATCGCACGCCTCCTCTCTCCATATCATTGATATATATATAGGAGATTACAAGGGTTAGACTTGGCTTGCAAGCCAAGTTGATTACAAACCGAATCAATCTAAGATTACAATCTAAACTAACTAGGACTCTGCCTAGCATACGGTATAGAAACCGTATGTGTCTCCAACACGCCCCCGCAGTCCGAACTGGTGAATCAACAAGGTGAAGACTGGTCCTGAACTCATGAAATAATGCAGACGGTAGACCTTTGGTAAATATATCAGCATATTGTGATGAAGAAGGAACATGTAAAACTCTGACAGCACTGAGAGCCACCTTTTCCCGCACAAAGTGAATGTTAAGCTCAATGTGTTTGGTCCTGCGATGCTGTACTAGATTGTGAGCAAGATATACGGCGCTGACGTTGTCACAAAAAACAATGGTGGCTGTCCTGACAGGTCGACGAAGCTCATCAAGTAACTGCCGTATCCAATAGGACTCGGCCACAGCGGCAGCAATAGCTCGGTATTCTGCCTCAGCACTAGAGCGAGAGACAATGGTCTGCACGTGAAGACCATGAGATCAAATTGTCCCCAAGAAACATACAAAAACCAGAGGTGGAGCGTCTGTATCCGGGCAACCAGCCCAATAGGCATCTGAATAGGCAATGAGGGTATGAGATTTAGAGGGAGAGAGAGTAAGTGAGAGATCAAGTGTGCCTTTTAGATAACGCAAAATACGTTTGATGAGATGAAGATGAGGCTCACGAGGATCATGCATGTGAAGACATACTTGCTGAATAGCATATGCAATGTCTGACGGGTTAGTGTGGCATACGGAGAGCGCCAGCGAGGCTGCGATAAAGAGAAGGATTAGAAACAGGATCACCTGAATTGGCTGAAAGCTTGGCTTTAGTATCAACTGGAGTGGAAACAGGATGGCAATCGGTCATACCCGCCCGGTTGAGAATATCAAGGACATATTTCCGTTGGGAGAGGTGCATGTGATCGGATGTACGAGATACAGAGATGCCGAGAAAGTGATGGAGAGGACCGAGATCCTTCATGGCAAATTCTTTGGCGAATAAATTAATAAGCGAGTGGAGAGCTGAAGTAGATGACGCGGTTAGAATGATATCATCGACATATAGAAGGAGATATGCAGTGGTGGTGCCTTTGTGAAGAATAAACAGGGAAAGCATCAGATTTGGATTCAAGAAACCCGATGGACCTAGCATAGGTGGCAAAGCGTTGAAACCGGGCTCGTGGTGCTTGCTTGAGGCCATATAGGGACTTATGGAGCCGACATACATTGTCAAGATGATGGGGGTCGACGAAGCCGGAGGGTTGCTGATGTAAACAACCTCATCGAGGTAGCCATGAAGGAAGGCATTTTTTACATCAAGTTTATGAATTGGCCATGAAGAGGAAATAACAAGAGATCGAACTAGGCAAATAGTAGCTGGTTTGACAACGGGGCTAAATGTCTCATCATAGTCAATGCCAGGTTGTTGAGAAAACCCCCGAATGACCCATCGAGCTTTGTGACGAGAAAGAGAACCATCGGAGTTGTATTTGTGGCGAAAGATCCATTTGCCACTCACAATGTTGGCACCAGGAGGAGAAGGAACAAGAGTCCATGTTTTATTTAGAGTGAGGGCATCATACTCTTCCTGCATAGCATGACGCCAATTAGGATCGCGAAGAGCGGTTAGATAATTGTGGGGCATAGGAGAGGTGGCAATGGCAGAAATATTAAGTTTTGGCCGAGGTTCAGGTTTGTGCCCGTGAAAGTCCTTGTGCGGTGAATAGGAGGTGGTTGGTGCTAGTGAGGGGCTCGGAGTAGGCGAGCATGGTGGAGATGGGCTGGGTGGAGGGTGGTGTGCCGCGGTAGGAGAAGCAGGTGGGCTCGGTGGTGGGTGGTCTGCCGCGGCAGAAGTAGGCACGGCAGGCTGCCGAGATTCCGTGAGTGCCGCGTGGCTCTACGGCAGAAATTTCTGCCGCTGCGGGAGGGTGCTGGCAGAGATAGCGATGGGTACACTAGCGGAAAAGGGCTAACCGTGGCGCACCATTTTTACTTTCGTGGGCGCACGAGGCGTCGCCACAGGTGCCACGACTAGTATTAGAATTATGTGGCGCAACACAGGGTGCGCCAGAAGAATTCCGCACGTGGATTAGTGCGCCACAGAATCTTAGACTTCTGTGGCGCACCATTGAAGTGCGCCACAGAATTTGGCGCCAGATTTTGTGGCGCACTACCTTTCCATGCGCCACAGAATATTTATAAGTTTTTGTGGCGCACTGCCAGTTCATGCGCCACAGAATGTTAATTTTTGGATTTTCGAATTTTTTCCATTTCTGCAGTATATAGTGGTATTTCACAGGAAATATACAGATATATACAAGAAATACATAGCACATTCCAGAAATAACAGAATTACTCACAAATGACACACAAATGACATGATACACACAAATCTTCATCATTACATCATTTAGATCCAAATTATTACACAAGTACAAATGTGTTCATCGTCGCATACACATGCATCGTCACCGGCCACCTAGACTAAAGTAAAGTAGAGTACAACCGCGGTGGCGGTGAGTAAGAGGGGGACCAAGAACTTCAGCCGGTTCTTCTTCTTCCCCACGTGTGCCCTCCACTGTGCTACCGCCTCCTCTCTAGTCGCGTATCCCTTGTAGTTGTTCCCGCTGAACTTGTGCACCTGTTCGAGACAGTCCTGCCACTCCTCGTAGACACCTGGAACCCGACCCTTGTACACAACGTACGTCGGCATCTCTATTGACAAGGCATATTAGTATATCATATTAGTACATCATGCATATATATATGTTGATAAATATTAGAGCAAAGTATATAGTAAAGTTGAGCACGGCAACAATAAGTTTGCGACGCGCACACACAAGACGACGTCCACCGATACACATAAACCGATGAACATAGTACTTAGAGTTTAATTACGACCCACACAAAAGACGACGTCCATCGATATATATACAAACTAACCGATGAAGATAGCTAGTACTTAGAGTTTATCACACACTAAGTCAAGGCTCGCAGGGCTCCGGGAACGGCTTGTACAGATCTTTTGTAATCCACGTCCTCGTGTCACCCTGCGCTTTGAGGCGGTGTTCGATGTCCCTCTTGCATAACGCTCTACCCTGGTTCAAGGGCCCTCCCCCTGTGATGACGTCTTGAATGATGATATGTGATAACTTGACCTTGGTATCATGGAAGTCTTCTCTGAGGTCATCATCGTTGATCCGCGCCAACTTTTCGGCCCATCCTCGGAGAGCAGATGGCAGCAACAAGTTCTGGCTATCCCGGACAAACCCTTTTAGGTGATGCATGACATAGAAGGCCTCCAGAGTGCTGTTTTCCGGCTGCTTGACACAGGGGAACTCGAACACGTGCTTGAACTTGTGTTTACCATCATCCCTGAAACATTCCGCCTTTTCTTTGAAGGCGCCTCCCTTTTTGAAGTAGCCCTCGAGAGCATCATCTAGCACACCCCTTATTCTGGCGTAGTTCTTCTTTTTCGCACTCCCCGAGTCGAAATAGGTGGCAAGAGAATACTTCGGGGCGATGGAGATGAGTACGCAGTACGTGTCTCTGCGCAACACAAATTTGGAACAAGATCGATGTTGGAAATGAGCAATGGAAAAGAAATTTATTACAGGGCTAGCGGATGTGTACTTACTCGGGAAAGTAAGCCAAGAGGATGTTGTCCTTCCTCTTGTTGTCCAAGAAGCACTTCTGTAGGTACAACGAAGCCCGGACCCGCACCGCTGATAAGGCCAACTGGCTTTCACGCATGTAGTAGGGATCCGCTATCGCGACGTCCGGGGTACTCTCTCTCTTGATCTTCATCGCCAGATTGAGCGCGAATAGGCGGACCAAGTTATAGTCCAGCCTTCTCGAGTGGAATAGCTTGAAGATGTCCTCGTACGCTATAAAGAATATATCCGCGGGGGCATCAGTGACGAAGCCCACATCTCTTGGCACCCTGACCGTGAAGACCGGGTAATTTGGATCTTTGTCCTTAAGAAGGATATTCTCTAGGACCAGGATACTGTCCTGCAGAGGCAGCATATCTCCGGAAGCGAGGTGGTGCAGCTCCGGACCCAGTATTGGTTTGCCAGCTTCATGCATTCTGGTCAAGCCATCCTTGCTGGGAGGTACCATGGAGTCCCGATGACGGATCGTCGGAGGTGGCTGGCTCGCAGACTTCTCCTTGTTCTTACTAGGTCTTTTACGGGGCTTCTTCGGAGCAACGGCCCCCGCTTCAAACTGCTCGTTGACCTTCTTGAGTACTGTATTAGGGCTGTGTTTGAGGTTGGGCTGATCGTTGGCGCGGCGGCTTTGTGTGTATCACGGGGCGGAAGGTCGGTCCGCGCCCGCCATGTACATGTACAAATCATCTATGTCGGCGCCGGTGTTGAGGTAGGCATCGACGTCTACCGGCCCATCATCATCGATGTCATCTTCCTTGGGTGATGGGATGGGCGATAGCGGTGCAGCGGCCTTGCCTTTAGGCTCCGCCGGTGGCGGTTGAGGCAGAGACTCTCCCAGCAGTTTCTTGTGGCGGCTTGTTGTGGCGGTGACGACGGGAGGAGCTGCCCTCCGAGCAGGCGGCCGGACGATCGGCTGCCGGATGATCGAGGAGGCGCCGGTGGAGCGACCCCCAAGACGGATCTGGGTCTTTGGCCATACCATGGTATAGCCATGGCAGTTCTCAAGCGTCAGGTGCTCGTCGGCTCCCTCGGGTTGTATTGGGGGGTCCATGTCTTCGCACCCCGGCAACACCCGACCCAAAGTGACCTTCAGGACGTTGGCGTCCATAGCCACGGTGTGCAACGTGGTGCTCTTCGGTTGTATGATCATTCCCGTGGCAACATCCTTCAACTCGCCGCCGGGCGCGCAATGAAGGAGCACGCAAGGAGTGTCCTGAGTAATGTTGGGCATCATTAATTAGATAGCCGGGTATCAAAACGCATGAAGGAGATGGCATGGAATAACTAATTAGTTAACTACCTTGGTGATGGCGTTGAGCTGTGCTAATGTGGAGACAGGGGCGGCCGGCCTATCAATCTTCTGCGGCTCGGGTGCATTATGAAGCACCACCGCCGCCGGCTGCGCCTTGGTAGCCTCGGCAGGAGCGGGGGGCACCGGTTCATCCAACTCCATCGGCTGCCCCGCGGCGATGGTGGGCGGCGGGGTAACCAGATCCGGAGATGGCGACACGTTGAAGATCGAGTTGCTGGCCCCGGCGCTAGGCACTTGTATCGGCCCCACCTGACCGGCCGCATTCCACGCAGCTATCCCCTCGAGGACCTGAGGGGGCAGGAAATCGCGGAGCTTCTTCTCGAAAAGCTTGTCCACCTCTTCTTTGTCCATCGAGTTTGCCTGTTTTTCCTCGAGCATGGAGACCTTCTGCCTCAGCTCTTCCACCTCGGCTTTATCCTCTGATGACATCGCGCTCCTCCTTCTCTTCTTGCTGCTTTCCTCTTTGTAGTACTCGCGAAACTTCATGCTTGTACCAAAGCCGCAGACACGTCCAGCCGACGTCGGCGGCTTGGATATTGGCCTCTCCTTGTAGGATATTCAACGCCCTGTTGAAAGGCGTGTCCCACGGCTCCGTCGAGCCCTGGGACGACGATTCGTCCTCGGGGCGATCGGCCGCCGCCAACTGCTCGTTCTGCAGACAAGGATAGGGTGAACACATTTAGGGCATTGCATTCACGTCATATATGTAATATGTGCAGCAATGGACCGCGCGAGTAAATTCCCTTACCAGCTTTTCCTCAAACTTCTTCACGTCTTTATCCTCGGTAACGAATTCCATGGTAGTCCTGTCCAGAGTGTAGCGGGCCCGGACAAAGTACCTCACCTGCAAGTTGGTCATTTTCAACCATGGGTTCGGTTTCCCAGCACGTGCAAGTTCTTCGTCCTCCTTTTCCCAAATGGGAATCTTTCCTCTATAACCGCCGCTTCCAAGGTGATGTGCTCCTAAGTTGAGCTCATGCATTTGTCTACCCCACTCCGTCCATGCTTTCGCATCCTCGCTTTCCAGCTGCTCCTTGAATATCTGGAACTCTGCTTCATCGAGCATCGGCTCACCCTTCTTAATACTCTCAAAGCTTTCACCTTTGTCGATCTTGGCCTTCACCCGGCTTTTCCAGCTGCTCAGGGCGTTGCTCATCTTCGTGATGGCCAATCTATTCACCGGGTTGGATCTTTCCAAGGTATTGTATGGCGCCGGGAACGTGTACCGTCGGTGAAGCTTCCGAAGGCAGAGCTCGACCAAATGCTCATTGCCTTCACCTCGGAGATTCACCGTGTTGATCGACATGCTTTCCCGGACAATGCACCCGAGTTGCATGCCGTACCCAGCGGCAACATCCAAAGGCTCCTTTGGCTGCCCACTTTCGGAGACCAATGTGATCTCGCTGGTGGTGTTGGCGAGCACCGTCGGCTTCCGATCCTTCCGCGGCTTCTTCTTCTTCTTAGCAGCCGGGTTGCCGCTGCCGTCAGCCTCCCCGACGCCGTCACCCCCCGTGTGGTCGCCGCCGTCGGTGGTGGGTTCATACTCCTCCTCCTCCCCGGCTTCAGTCATCTGACGGTCAGCTCCGACTTCCTCCGCCGCCAAGTCCACCTCCTCCTCCTCTTGTCGCTGGGAGGGGCCGAATTCCCAGAACTCGACGTTCGCCGCTCTGGCTTCCTCTTCGAGGCTCATGGCGGCCTTAGAAGTGCCGGCCACGTTGTCGTTGGCCGACATATTTGCAATTTCTATAAAGAAGAGGATGAAATCTATTAGTACAATTGTCGGCCGGAAAATTCGGCATGACCTTTGCTAATTTTTGGACATAGGAGCCCCATTTCTCAACCGAAACGGAAGTGAATCAACGTTTCGGGAGAAATGGGCAGCTCATTTGAAGTCCCTGCAACAATTCACATAACAAAATAGTCCACAGTACCACCATCACCATCACCATCATATACACAACAACGGCGACAGGCAATAGCAGCAATGCAGACCCGCAACATTCAGCATGCAATAGCAGCAACAGCACCACAACTTTTTCTTATCAAGCCAGCATGAGAAATATATAGAAAAATCCTAGCTACATAAAACCATTTTTGCACAAGTCAACACTTCTCTGTGTAGCATATCCATTTTAGTGTACTGTAGCATATCTTATAGGATGACTAACAGTAGTAATTCTTCATGCTTAATTAAGACTGTACATTTAAAATAAGCAAAGTCTATACATTTCATGCTTAGCCTGTACATTTAAAATGAAGTGATCATAACATAAAATGAATTATATCCCTGGTAGCATACCCACACTCTACCTTGCTACTGCTACACTGTACATCAATTTATATCCCTTGTAGCATACCATCATATTATTTACAATGAATTAAAATGCAGTGATCATACAAACACAGACTTGCTATCATTCTTGGAGCATATCAAATATCAGATATCAAGTGTGTAGCTATGATCACATCCAGTTCCTTCATTTCACAGTCCATTAATTGAATGAGATTCAGTAGACCATGCAAATAAATAAAAACTGATGCAGAGATGCACATCATTTTATACACAGTAAGCCACTTATTTGAAACCATTAAGCTCATTTTATAACCGAAGCCACTACTGCTTGCTTGCTTCATCACAATAAAATGATAAACCTAGACATTACCACCTTGCTTGCTTGCTTGCTTGCAATTTAAACCAATTTAACAGTAGTCTGTGGATAAAATGATAAACCTAGACATTACCACCTTGCTTGCTTGCACTACTGCTATACACTCTGCTATACACTTACCAGTAATGAACAGCTTCAGAATTGTAGCATATCATGTATCATATGAACAGCTTGCAGCCAAGTACAAATCATCACAGTAAAAGGAGACAATTTCAGACCAGACCAATGTAGCCAATGTAGCATATCGAGACTTGAAATGCTAAGGGGACCAAACCAGACCAATAAAAGGGAGACAATTTCAGCTGAAAATACCAATCCAACAAGTGCATCATAATTTTAATTGGGCATCGATCTGTAGCAATTTATCCTTAGGTTCATCACAATAAATAAATTCCACATGGATCAATTGATAACAAGAAAGGGCCAGGGTCCCTGTATCAATTTGACAACACGTGACACTACAGTATAAACTTGTGCATGGATTCCTGCACATAGTATCTATCGAAATGTGAATGTATACATTCTTTGGTAACATGAAAGGCCTAAAATTAATGGTGCAGAAGAAGAGGGGAGGGGGTCCGGGCCGGAGAGGGGAGGGGAGAGGAGAGGGCGACGCTCACTGCGGATGAGGGGTCGTCGACGAGGATGCGGGCGGCGAGGCTCCTACGGGCGCGGGCTCCTCCTCCTCTCCTCTGGGCTGCGGCGAGGCTCCTCGCGCGGGCGGCGGGCTCCTCTGGGCGGCGGTGATGCTCCTCGATGCGGGCGCGGGCAAGCAGGAGGGCGGCGAGCGGTTGGGCGCGGGCGAGCACGCCGGCGAGCGGTTGGCGCGGGTTCGCGACACGGCGGCGAGTGGTTGTGGCTCGATCGACGGGCTGGGGTTGAATTGGAATTGGGGGTGGGGAAGGAGAAAGAGGGAAACCAGTATATGGCTAAGTGTTGGAATCGTGGCGCACCTCAGCCAACATGCGAGAATCGTGCGCATGTTGGCCAGGTTTCCACCTTAGCCATATAGTTCTCGTGTGGGTTTGGAATATGCCAAGTGTAAAATTTCTGTGGCGCACCAAAGCCAACATGCGCCACAGAATCTTGAATTCTATGGAATTCTATGCATGTTGGCTTTGGTGCGCCACAGAAATTTTACACTTAGGCATATTTCTAAATCCCTGCATCATATTAGCTAGTGTTTTATTTAATACATTCCAAGAAATGAAGGTTCAATTAAAAGTATTTCCTTTAATACATTCCAAGAAATGAAGGTTCAATTATGCAAGTTAATTAATATAGATAATTCAAAAAAGTACATATATGGATGTTTGTGTCATACACACACATATACACACATATATGGATGTTTGTGTCATACATACACACACACATATACACTTCTCGGTTCCGATCGGTGGCTAGCTAGCGTTTCTTGACAATGTTCTTGCCCTTCTTCATCGCGGTTGTTGAATACTTTAGCCCGGCCACCTTGAGATTTCTTCTCGTGTACGGGCAACCTTTAGCCGGTAGGGTGGTCTTCCTTCTTACTTTCGAATAAGTAGTAGGCTTGTCGAAGTACTTGTCAAATTCCTCTTCGATCTTCGGATCGCCGTTCTTGTCGATGTCTTGCTTGTCGGCTTCTCCTTCCATTCCGATGATGCTCCTCTTGCCCCTCCTCACGACCACACGGCTGGGCTTTGACGGGTCGGTAATGAAGAAGCATTGGTCAACTTGGCTAGCGAGCACCCACGGCTCATTTTTCGCGGAGGGGGTCTTCGATTTGGCATCGGGTATAACCATGGTGGTGAAATATAGTCCATCTTTTTCGACGCTCTTGGCCCATCTCACACGGAACATCGGCATCGTCACTCCAACGTAGTCGAGTTCCCAAATCTCCTCGATCCTTCCGTAGAATCTTTCCTTGACATCAGTCTTGTCATCGGTGTAGGATAGCATAGTTACTCCTGAGTTTTGATATTCGCTATTCTTGTCCTTTTCCTCGGTGTAGAATCTATAGCCGTTGATGTCGTACGACTGATAGGTCCTTACGTTGTGCCCGGGTCCCTGTGACAGGGAGAATATGAGTTTCTGCTCTTCAGTAGAAGGCATCGGTGTGGGACTTTCCAGTAGCCTTTTCTTGAACCACCCCGTGAAGCTGGAGTTGTGCTCTTTCGTAACGTCCCCCGTCTTACTCGAAAAACCTCTCGAGCTCCTCCTCGCTCAGAGTGAAGCAGGCAGGTTTAAGCACCACCACCTCATTCTTCTTAGCCCTTTTGTGGTGACCCTGAGTCGTTTCCGTCTGTTCATCATCATCATCACTATCGGTGGGGTACTGAAGTTCTTTCTTGAGGCCAAGCAATTTCAGGTCGGTTCTTGCTTTCGGGCCATCCTTGGTCCTCTCCGGCATGTTCATCAGAGTGCCAAGTAGGCTCTCGGTAACGTTTTTCGTGATGTGCATGACATCGAGGCTATGGGGCGTGTGGAGGACCTTCCAGTACGGCAGGTCCCAGAAAACAGACCTCGCTTTCCATACTCCCAGCAGCGGCGATTCCCGCGGTCGCTTCTTTCCCGGCGCGGGGCACTCTTCCCAATTTTCCAAAAGCTCGGATATTTCTTCGCCGCTCCTCGGTCGTGGGGCTCTTCCGAGCTCCTCTTCGCCATTGAACAGATCCTTGCGTTTTCTCCACGGGTGATCGAAGCGAAGCCACATTCGAGTCCCTTGGAACACAGTTTTACAAGACCCGGGAGCCTTCGGCAGCTGCAGATGCGGGGTCTTATCCATGCACTTGACACATGCCTTGAATCCGTGGTTCACCTGGCACGATACATATGCGTAACCAGGATAGTCCTGCACTGTCGTTAGCAATGCGGCTCTGAGAGGGAAATAATCTCTTTTGTACGCGTCCCAAGTACGGGCCGGCGTCTGCCACAGCGTGGCTAACTCCTCTTTCAACAGACCGAGATACAGATGCATGTCCACGCCCGGTTGTTTTGGCCCCTGAATAAGAATACTCATGTGTACGTACCGCTGCTTTGTGCACAGCCAGGGGGGAGGTTGTATGGCCATACAAACACGGGCCAGGTGCTATGCGTGCTACTCTGGTTTCCAAAGGGATTGAGTCCGTCGGTGCTCATGCCCAGACGAATGTTCCTCGGTTCGCTCCCGAACTCATCTGCGAACTCAATGTCCAACGCATTCCACTGGCTAGCGTCTGCAGGGTGTGTCAGGATCTTGCCCTTCTCCGGATCATCTGCGGGCTTCTCCCTTTCCGCGTGCCATTGCATGAGCTTTGCTTCCTTAGGATCTACGAAATACCGCTGCAGACGGGGAGTGATAGGAAAGTACCAGACAACTTTCAGAGGAACTTTCTTGTTCCCTCTCTTGTACCGTCCTTGGCCGCACACCGGACATGTGGTTCTGTCCTTGTACTCATTCCGAAAAAGTGCACAATCATTGATGCATGCGTGGTACTTTACGTGCGGTAGGTCGAGTGGGCAAACTACTTTCTTGGCCTCGTCGATACTTGTCGGCAATGTGTTGTCCTTGGGAAGACGAGCATGCCAGGATTTCATGTTATCGCTGAAGCTGCTGTCGGTCCATTTGTGTTCCGCCTTCATCTCCAGACACTCGAGCGTTACACTCAAGCGTGTATCCTCGGGCCGGCACCCTGGATACAATGGAGTCATCCCGTCTACCTCCATTTGCGCCAGCTTGGCTTCAGGTTTGGCGTTGCCCGTGTCCTTCAGGAGAAGCTCTTGAACATGAGGGTCCCGCAAGGCCGACGTTAGCGGCGTCTGCTTGCTCTCGGCATCTCCACCACCATCTCCTCCGGCATCATCATCTCCTTCATCGGCCTCTCCTTCCTCATGATGAACACCATGTTCGGGAGACTCTTCGTCTTCTCGCCCGATGTCGGCCTCTTCTTCATGACCAACATTTGCCGCCGGCTCCTCGTTGAAGCCGAGCATGAAACCGCGCCTGAGCAGGTGTTCCTCCAGTTGTCCAGAATCAGGGTCGATCCACTGCCGGAGTCCGCATTTTCGACACGGACATCTTATCAGGGTCATGTTGTTCCTAACCATGTCGGCCTTCGCGTTCACCTTGTATCTAACCACTTGTCCTTCCCTCATATGGACGACCATGGTTGACTGCATCATACATATATAGAGCAAAAGAGAGTTAATTAGAACCACACACACCATGCACAAACACACATGCATGCATGATCGCCGGAAAATTTCGGCATGACCTATCCTAAAAGTAGGACATATGGCTAGTGCAAGAATTTGCCGAAATGGAAATGAATCAACATTTCGGCAAACATCCATGCACCACACGCCGGCACAAACCAACAACACAAATAAGCTTCTTCGCAAGCAAACATTCAACCACAACACAAAGCTCAACACATATAAACATCATCGTCTCGCCACCGCAAACCGTCCGGGAGCGCGATAATCTTCACCTACAAAACATCCATACACACAAAACATGCATCCAATAGTACTCAACCTCTCACAAATCTACCAATCATGGTGGAGCAAGAGGATGGGGTGGTGGAGAGAAAACAATGGACCATGCAAGAGGGAAAGTGGAGGAGGAGGGAAAGAGAATTGTGGTTTTTAGTACCCCTCTACAAGTTGGAGTGGCTTCCCCTCACAAATATGCCAACAAAATAGGCTTAGAGCTATCAACAATGGAGAAAAGTATGACCAAAATGGAGTGGGAGAGAGGAGCAACACGAGCTGGTTGGAGGAGACAAGAATGGAAAGGGTGGTGGGTGGAAGAGAAGAGGGGGAAAGCTGCCTCCAAAAGGTAGATCTACTATTCACTTTCTGTGGCGCATATGCTGATATGCGCCACAGAAACATGAACTTCTGTGGTGCATATCAGCACATGCGCCACAGAACTATGGTGGCATGAGCGGGGGGTGGTCCCCGCATGATATTCTGTGGTGCATGGATCCACGTGTGCCACAGAAACTTAAGGTTCTGTGGCGCACGTGGATCCATGCACCACAGAATATCCTTCGCCCATGTGCAGTGGTGGACCCAGCGTGGGTCCCACAAACTTTCTGTGGCGCATGAGCTGGCACATGCACCACAGAAACATCCAAGTTTTTATGGCGCATTACAGTGGTGCGCCACAGAAATATTTTTGTGGCGCATGGGCCATTTGGTGCGCCACAGAGGTGGTTTCCACCTATAATGGTTTTCCTACTAGTGGTAATGGTATGGAGGGTGGGGGATAAAAAATATCAGGAGGAGTGGGTGGGGAAGATTTATTGGTTGGTGTGATGGCGTGTAACTCACACGTTCGTTGGGAACCCCAAGAGGAAGGTATGATGCGCATAGCAAGTTTTCCCTCGAGAAAGAAACCAAGGTTTAATCGAACCGTTAAGAGCCAAGAAGCACGATGAAGGTTGATGGTCGCGAAATGTGATGCGGCGCAACACCGGGGATTCCGGCGCCTGCACAACACAGCCCAAGTACTTTGTCCCAACGAAGCAGTGAGGTTGTCAATCTCACCGGCTTGCTGTAACAAAGGATTAAACGTATCGAGTGGAAAATGTTTGCAAAGAAAACAGTAAAACAAGTAGATTGTATGCTATGTAAAGAATAGGACCGGGGTCCACAGTTCACTAGAGGTGTCTCTCCCATAAGATAAAAGCATGTTGGGTGAACAAATTACAGTCGGGCAATTGACAAATAGAGAAAGGCATAACAATGCATATACATGATATGATAAATATAGTGAGATTTAATCCGGGCATTACGACAAAGTACATAGACCGCCATCCAACTGCATCTATGCCTAAAAAGTCCACCTTCAGGTTATCATCCGAACCCCATTCAGTATTAAGTTGCTAAGCAACATACAATTGCATTAAGTATGGTGCGTAATGTAATCAACAACTACATCCTTAGACATAGCATCAATGTTTTATCCCTAGTGGCAACAGCACATCACAACCTTAGAACCTACTGTCACTCCCAGTGTCAATGAAGGCATGAACCCACTATCGAGCATAAATACCCCCTCTTGGAGTTAAGAGCAAAAACTTGGCCAGAGCCTCTACTAATAACGGAGAGCATGCAAGATCATAAACAACACATAAACAATAGATTGATAATCACCATAATCATAGTACTCTCTATCCATCGGATCCCGACAAACACAACATATAGAATTACAGATAGATGATCTTGATCATGTTAGGCAGCTCACAAGATCCAATAATGAAGCACAACAAGGAGAAGACGACCATCTAGCTACTGCTATGGACCCATGGTCCAGGGGTGAACTACTCACTCATCACTCCGGAGGCGACCATGGCGGTGTAGAGTCCTCCGGGAGATGAATCCCCTCTCCGGGGTGCGGAGGCGATCTCTGAATCCCCGAGATGGGATTCGCGGCGGCGCGATGGCGTGTAACTCACACGTTCGTTGGGAACCCCAAGAGGAAGGTATGATGCGCAGTAGCAAGTTTTCCCTCAGAAAGAAACCAAGGTTTAATCGAACCAGGAGGAGCCAAGAAGCACGTTGAAGGTTGATGGTCGCAAAATGTGATGCGGCGCAACACCAGGGATTCCGCCAACGCGGAACCTGCACAACACAACCAAAGTACTTTGCCCCAACGAAACAGTGAGGTTGTCAATCTCACCGGCTTGCTGTAACAAAGGATTAAACGTATCGAGTGGAAGATGTTTGCAAAGAAAACAGTAAAACACAATTGCAGTAGATTGTATGCTAGGTAAAGAATAGGACCGGGGTCCACAGTTCACTAGAGGTGTCTCTCCCATAAGATAAAAGCATGTTGGGTGAACAAATTACAGTCGGGCAATTGACAAATAGAGAAAGGCATAACAATGCATATACATGACATGATAAATATAGTGAGATTTAATTGGGCATTACGACAAAGTACATAGACCGCCATCCAACTGCATCTATGCCTAAAAAGTCCACCTTCAGGTTATCATCCGAACCCTCCATTAAGTTGCAAAGCAACAGACAATTGCATTAAGTATGGTGCGTAATGTAATCAACAACTACATCCTTAGACATAGCATCAATGTTTTATCCCTAGTGGCAACAGCACATCCACAACCTTAGAACTTTCTGTCACTGTCCCAGATTCAATGGAGGCATGAACCCACTATCGAGCATAAATACTCCCTCTTGGAGTTAAGAGTAAAAACTTGGCCAGAGCCTCTACTAATAACGGAGAGCATGCAAGATCATAAACAACACATGAACAATAGATTGATAATCACCATAATCATAGTACTCTCTATCCATCGGATCCCGACAAACACAACATATAGAATTACATATAGATGATCTTGATCATGTTAGGCAGCTCACAAGATCCAACAATGAAGCACAACAAGGAGAAGACAACCATCTAGCTACTGCTATGGACCCATGGTCCGGGGTGGACTACTCACTCATCACTCCGGAGGCGACCATGGCGGTGTAGAGTCCTCAGGAGATGAATCCCCTCTCCGGCAGGGTGCCGGAGGCGATCTCCGAAATCCCCCGAGATGGGATTCGCGGCGGCGGCGTCTCTGTAAGGTTTTCCGTATCGTGGCTCTCGTACTGGGGGTTTCGCGACGGAAGCTTTAAGTAGGCGGAGGGTCAACGCGGGGGCCACACGAGGGGCCCAGGGGGTAGGTCGGCGCGGCCAGGGCTTGGGCCGCGCCGGCCACCCCTCTGGCTGCCTCGTGGCCCCACTTCGTTATCTCTTCGGTCTTCTGGAAGCTTCGTGCAAAAATAGGACCCTGGGCGAAAGTTTCGTCCAATTCCGAGAATTTCTTTACTAGGATTTCTGAAACCAAAAACAGCAGAAAACAGCAACTGGCTCTTCGGCATCTTGTTAATAGGTTAGTTCCAGAAAATGCATAAATATGACATATAATGTGCATAAAACATGTAGGTATCATCAATAAAGTAGCATGGAACATAAGAAATTATCGATACGTTGGAGACGTATCAGCATCCCCAAGCTTAGTTCTGCTCGTCCCGAGCAGGTAAAACGATAACAAAGATAATTTCTGAAGTGACATGCCATCATAATCTTGATCATACTATTTGTAAACATATGTAATGAATGCAGCGATCAAAGCAAAGGTGATGACATGAGTAAACAACTGAATCATAAAGCAAAGACTTTTCATGAATAGTACTTCAAGACAAGCATCAATAAGTCTTGCATAAGAGTTAACTCATAAAGCAATAAATCAAAGTAAAGGTGTTGAAGCAACACAAAGGAAGATTAAGTTTCAGCGGTTGCTTTCAACTTATAACATGTATATCTCATGGATATTGTCAACATAAAGTAATATAACAAGTGCAATATGCAAGTATGTAGGAATCAATGCACAGTTCACACAAGTGTTTGCTTCTCAAGGTGGAAGGAGATAGGTAAACTGACTCAACAATAAAAATAAAAGAATGGTCCTTCAAAGAGGAAAGCATCGATTGCTGTATTTGTGCTAGAGCTTTTATTTTGGAAACATGAAACAATTTTGTCAACGGTAGTAATAAAGCATATGAGTTATGTAAATTATATCTTACAAGTTGCAAGCCTCATGCATAGTATACTAATAGTGCCCGCACCTCGTCCTACTTAGCTTGGACTACCGGATCTTTGCATGCCATGTTTCAACCAAGTGTCACAAAGGGGTACCTCCATGCCGCCTGTACAAAGGTCTAAGGAGAAAGCTCGCATTTCGGATTTCTCGCTTTGATTATTCTCAACTTAGACATCCATACCGGGACAACATGGACAACAGATAATGGACTCCTCTTAAATGCATAAGCATGTAGCAAAGTTATTATTCTCATATGAGATTGAGGATATATGTCCAAACTGAAACTTCCACCATGGTTCATGGCTTTAGTTAGCGGCCCAATGTTCTTCTCTAACAATTTTGCATGCTCCAACCACTAAAATGATAGACCTTCAGACAAGACGGACATGCATAGCAACTCACATGATATTCAACAATAGTTGATGGCGTTCCCCAGAAGCATGGTTATCGCACAACAAGCAACTTAATAAAATATAAAGTGCATAAGTACATATTCAATACTACGATAGTTTTTAAGGCTATTTTGTCCCATGAGCTATATATTGCATAGGTGGATGATGGAATTTTAAAGGTAGCACTCAAGAAATTTACTTTGGAATGGCGGAGAAATACCATGTAGTAGGTAGGTATGGTGGACACAAATGGCATAGTAGTTGGCTCAAGGATTTTGGATGCATGAGAAGTATTCCCTCTCGATACAAGGTTTAGGCTAGCAAGGTTATTTGAAGCAAACTCAAGGATGAACAAGTGCAGCAAAACTCACATAAAAGACATATTGTAAACATTATAAGACTCTACACCGTCTTCCTTGTTGTTCAAAACTCAATACTAGATATTATCTAGACTCTAGAGAAACCAAATATGCAAATCAAATTTTAGCAAGCTCTATGTATTTCTTCATTAATGGGTGCAAAGCATATGATGCAAGAGCTTAAACATGAGCACAACAATTGCCAAGTATCACATTATCCAAGACAGTTTAGAATTACTACATGTAGCATTTTCCAATTCCAACCATATAACAATTTAACGAAGAAGAAACTTCGCCATGAACATTATGAGTAAAGCCTAAGGACACATGTGTCCATATGCAACAGCGGAGCGTGTCTCTCTCCCACAAAGTGAATGCTAGGATCCATCTTATTCAAACAAAAACAAAAACAAAAACAAACCGACGCTCCAAGTAAAGAACAAAAGATGTGATTGAATAAAAATATAGTTTCAGGGGAGGAACCTGATGATGTTGTCGATGAAGAAGGGGATGCCTTGGGCATCCCCAAGCTTAGACGCTTGAGTCTTCTTAAAATATGCAGGGGTGAACCACGGGGGCATCCCCAAGCTTAGAGCTTTCACTCCTCTTGATCATAGTATATCATACTCCTCTCTTGACCCTTGAAAACTTCCTTCACACCAAACTTCAAGCAAACTCATTAGAGGGTTAGTGCACGATTAATAATTCACTCATTCAGAGGTGACACAATCATTATTTTCACTTCTGGACATTGCATAATGCTACTGGACATTAGTGGATCAAAGAAATAAATCCAACATAGCAAAAGAGGCAATGCGAAATAAAGGCAGAATCTGTCAAAAACAGAACAGTCCGTAAAGACGAATTTATAAATGGCACCAGACTTGCTCAAATGGAAAAACTCAAAACTAATGAAAGTTGCGTACATATCTGTGGATCACGCTCGTAAATTGGCAGATTTTTTCGAATTTTCTACAGAGAATTGTGCCCAGATTCGTGACAGACAGCAATGCTGTTTCTGCGCAGCAATCCCAAATATAACATCAACTTTGACATAAAAACTTTACTTGGCACAAAAACATGATAAGGAGAGGTTGCTACAGTAGTAAACAACTTCCAAGACTCAACAAAACAAAAAATTGCTGTAGGTAAAAACATGGGTTGTCTCCCATAAGCGCTTTTCTTTAACGCCTTTCAGCTAGGCGCAGAAAGTGCAAATCAAGTAACATCGAATGAAGAAGCATCAACATTATTACCTTGAGAGCTGGGAGTTTTCTCAACAATGCATTGTATCTGGTCTATATAAGTTTTAGCGTCTCCCTTTTCATTAGTCTTAGGCTTGCTACTCTCATCGAACAAATTTTCAGGAACAAGCCAAGCATAGTTATCTTCTAGTGCATCATTCATAGCTAGGAGTTTACATGGTATTGGTGCTTTGATTTCCCCACCATCATTAATGTTATTAGTGTACATTATTCTATCCATGTCCATTTTTTCAAGGAGACCAATAAAATTGGTATGAGAACCTAGCATATTAAATTTAGCAAAAACCTTTCTAGCCTCTCTTGCTAGACCACCAAATTCTCTAAGAAGGGTTTCTAAAACAAAATCTTTCTTTTCCCCTTCTTCCATATCACCAAGTGTAAGAAACATGTGTTGGATTATAGGATTGAGATTAACAAATTTAGTTTCCAACATGCGAACTAAAGCAGCAGCAGCAATTTCATAGGTAGGTGCAAGTTCTACCAAGTGTCTATCTTCAAAATCTTCAGTGATACTAACATGATTGAAAAATTCTTCTATATTATTTCTCCCAACTATGGACCCACGTCCTACCGGTATGTCTTTTGTGGTAAAATTAAAAGGAAACATGATGCAATAGGCAAAAAGTAAACTAGGCAAACAAAGTAAAGACAAGTAGCTAATTTTTTTGTGTTTTTGATATAGAGAGCAAGCAGTAAATAAAGTAAAACTAGCAACTAATTTTTTTGTATTTTGATTTAGTGCAGCAAACAAAGTAGCAAATAAAATAAAGCAAGACAAAAACAAAGTAAAGAGATTGAGAAGTGGAGACTCCCCTTGCAGCGTGTCTTGATCTCCCCGGCAACGGCGCCAGAAAAAGAGCTTGATGGCGTGTAACTCACACGTTCGTTGGGAACCCCAAGAGGAAGGTATGATGCGCACAGTAGCAAGTTTTCCCTCAGAAAGAAACCAAGGTTTAATCGAACCAGGAGGAGCCAAGAAGCACGTTGAAGGTTGATGGTCGCAAAATGTGATGCGGCGCAACACCGGGGATTCCGGCGCCAACGTGGAATCTGCACAACACAACCAAAGTACTTTGCCCCAACGAAACAGTGAGGTTGTCAATCTCACCGGCTTGCTGTAACAAAGGATTAAACGTGTCGAGTGGAAGATGTTTGCAAAGAAAACAGTAAAACACAATTGCGGTAGATTGTATGCTAGGTAAAGAATAGGACCGGGGTCCACAGATCACTAGAGGTGTCTCTCCCATAAGATAAAAGCATGTTGGGTGAACAAATTACGGTTCGGGCAATTGACAAATAGAGAAAGGCATAACAATGCATATACATGACATGATAAATATAGTGAGATTTAATTGGGCATTACGACAAAGTACATAGACCGCCATCCAACTGCATCTATGCCTAAAAAGTCCACCTTCGAGGTTATCATCCGAACCCCTCCAGTATTAAGTTGCAAGCAACAGACAATTGCATTAAGTATGGTGCGTAATGTAATCAACAACTACATCCTTAGACATAGCATCAATGTTTTATCCCTAGTGGCAACAGCACATCCACAACCTTAGAACTTTGTGTCCCCGATTCAATGGAGGCATGAACCCACTATCGAGCATAAATACCCCCTCTTGGAGTTAAGAGTAAAAACTTGGCGAGCCTCTACTAATAACGGAGAGCATGCAAGATCATAAACAACACATGAACAATAGATTGATAATCACCATAATCATAGTACTCTCTATCCATCGGATCCCGACAAACACAACATATAGAATTACATATAGATGATCTTGATCATGTTAGGCAGCTCACAAGATCCAACAATGAAGCACAACAAGGAGAAGACAACCATCTAGCTACTGCTATGGACCCATGGTCCAGGGGTGGACTACTCACTCATCACTCCGGAGCGACCATGGCGGTGTAGAGTCCTCAGAGATGAATCCCCTCTCCGCAGGGTGGAGGCGATCTCCGAATCCCGAGATGGGATTCGCGGCGGCGTCTCTGTAAGGTTTTCCGTATCGTGGCTCTCGACTGGGTTTCGACGAAGCTTTAAGTAGGCGGAGGGTCAACGCGGGGGCCACGAGGGGCCCAGGGGGTAGGTCGGCGCGGCCAGGGCTTGGGCGCGCCGCCACTCCTGGCTGCCTCGTGGCCCCACTTCGTTATCTCTTCGGTCTTCTGGAAGCTTCGTGCAAAAATAGGACCCGGGCGAAAGTTTCGTCAATTCCGAGAATATTTCTTTACTAGGATTTCTGAAACCAAAAACAGAAAAAAACAACGGCTCTTCGGCATCTTGTTAATAGGTTAGTTCAGAAAATGCATAAATATGACATATAATGTGCATAAAACATGTAGGTATCATCAATAAAGTAGCATGGAACATAAGAAATTATCGATACGTTGGAGACGTATCGAGCGTCTCGTAAGGTTTCCGTATCGTGGCTCTCGGTACTGGGGGTTTCGCGACGGAGGCTTTAAGTAGGCGGAGGGTCAACGCGAGGGGCCACACGAGGGCCCAGGGGGCTAGGTCGGCGCGGCCGGGCCTGGGCCGCGCCGCCTACCCTCGCCGCCTCGTGGCCCCCTTATTATCTCTTCGGTCTTGGAAGCTTCGTGCAAAAATAGGACCCTGGGCGAAAGTTTCGTCCAATTAGAGAATATTTCTTTACTAGGATTTCTGAAACCAAAAACAGCAGGCAACCGGCTCTTCGGCATCTTGTTAATAGGTTAGTTCCAGAAAATGCATAAATATGACATATAATGTGCATAAAACATGTAGGTATTATCAATAAAGTAGCATGGAACATAAGAAATTATCGATACGTTGGAGACGTATCAGCATCCCCAAGCTTAGTTCTGCTCGTCCCGAGCAGGTAAAACGATAACAAAGATAATTTCTGAAGTGACATGCCATCATAATCTTGATCATACTATTTGTAAACATATGTAATGAATGCAGCGATCAAAACAAAGGTAATGACATGAGTAAACAACTGAATCATAAAGCAAAGACTTTTCATGAATAGTACTTCAAGACAAGCATCAATAAGTCTTGCATAAGAGTTAACTCATAAAGCAATAAATCAAAGTAAAGGTGTTGAAGCAACACATAGGAAGATTAAGTTTCAGCGGTTGCTTTCAACTTATAACATGTATATCTCATGGATATTGTCAACATAAAGTAATATAACAAGTGCAATATGCAAGTATGTAGGAATCAATGCACAGTTCACACAAGTGTTTGCTTCTTAGGTGGAAGGAGATAGGTAAACTGACTCAACAATAAAAGTAAAAGAAAGGTCCTTCAAAGAGGAAAGCATCGATTGCTGTATTTGTGCTAGAGCTTTTATTTTGAAAACATGAAACAATTTTGTCAACGGTAGTAATAAAGCATATGAGTTATGTAAATTATATCTTACAAGTTGCAAGCCTCATGCATAGTATACTAATAGTGCCCGCACCTCGTCCTACTTAGCTTGGACTACCGGATCTTCGCATGCCATGTTTCAACCAAGTGTCACAAAGGGGTACCTCCATGCCGCTGTACAAAGGTCTAAGGAGAAAGCTCGCATTTTGGATTTCTCGCTTTTGATTATTCTCAACTTAGACATCCATACCGGGACAACATGGACAACAGATAATGGACTCCTCTTAAATGCATAAGCATGTAGCAACAATTATTATTCTCATATGAGATTGAGGATATATGTCCAAAACTGAAACTTCAACCATGATTCATGGCTTTAGTTAGCGGCCCAATGTTCTTCTCTAACAATTTTGCATGCTCCAACCACTAAAATGATAGATCCTTCAGACAAGACGGACATGCATAGCAACTCACATGATATTCAACAATAGTTGATGGCGTTCCCCAGAAGCATGGTTATCGCACAACAAGCAACTTAATAAAATATAAAGTGCATAAGTACATATTCAATACTACGATAGTTTTTAAGGCTATTTTGTCCCATGAGCTATATATTGCAAAGGTAAATGATGGAATTTTAAAGGTAGCACTCAAGCAATTTACTTTGGAATGGCGGAGAAATACCATGTAGTAGGTAGGTATGGTGGACACAAATGGCATAGTAGTTGGCTCAAGGATTTTGGATGCATGAGAAGTATTCCCTCTCGATACAAGGTTTAGGCTAGCAAGGTTATTTGAAGCAAACTCAAGGATGAACAAGTGCAGCAAAACTCACATAAAAGACATATTGTAAACATTATAAGACTCTACACCGTCTTCCTTGTTGTTCAAAACTCAATACTAGATATTATCTAGACCTTAGAGAGACCAAATATGCAAATCAAATTTTAGCAAGCTCTATGTATTTCTTCATTAATGGGTGCAAAGTATATGATGCAAGAGCTTAAACATGAGCACAACAATTGTCAAGTATCACATTATCCAAGACATTTTAGAATTACTACATGTAGCATTTTCCAATTCCAACCATATAACAATTTAACGAAGAAGAAACTTCGCCTTGAACATTATGAGTAAAGCCTAAGGACACATGTGTCCATATGCAACAGCGGAGCGTGTCTCTCTCCACAAAGTGAATGCTAGGATCCATCTTATTCAAACAAAAACAAAAACAAAAACAAACCGACCCTCCAAGTAAAGAACACAAGATGTGACTGAAAAATATAGTTTCAGGGGAGGAACCTGATGATGTTGTCGATGAAGAAGGGATGCCTTGGGCATCCCCAAGCTTAGACGCTTGAGTCTTCTTAAAATATGCAGGGGTGAACCACGGGGCATCCCCAAGCTTAGAGCTTTCACTCCTCTTGATCATAGTATATCATACTCCTCTCTTGACCCTTGAAAACTTCCTTCACACCAAACTTCAAGCAAACTCATTAGAGGGTTAGTGCACAATTAATAATTCACACATTCAGAGGTGACACAATCATTCTTTTCACTTCTGGACATTGCATAAAGCTACTGGACATTAATGGATCAAAGAAATTCATCCAACATAGCAAAAGAGGCAATGCGAAATAAAAGGCAGAATCTGTCAAAAACAGAACAGTCCGTAAAGACGAATTTAAAGATGGCACCAGACTTGCTCAAATGGAAAAACTCAAAACTAATGAAAGTTGCGTACATATCTGAGGATCACGCTCGTAAATTGGCAGATTTTTTCGAATTTTCTACAGAGAACTGTGCCCAGATTCGTGACAGACAGCAATGCTGTTTCTGCGCAGCAATCCCAAATATAACATCAACTTTGACATAGAAACTTTACTTGGCACAAAAACATGATAAGGAGAGGTTGCTACAGTAGTAAACAACTTCCAAGACTCAACAAAACAAAAAATTGCTGTAGGTAAAAACATGGGTTGTCTCCCATAAGCGCTTTTCTTTAACGCCTTTCAGCTAGGCGCAGAAAGTGCAAATCAAGTATTATCAAGAGATGAAGCATCAACATCATTACCAGGGGTGTTGGGAGTTTTCTCAACCAAGCATAGTATATTTGATATATAAGTTTTAGCGTCTCCCTTTTCATTAGTCTTAGGCTTGCTACTCTCATCGAACAAATTTTCAGGAACAAGCCAAGCATAGTTATTTTCTAGTGCATCATTCATAGCTAGGAGTTTACATGGTATTGGTGCTTTGATCTCCCCACCATCATTAATATTATTAGTGTACCTTATTCTATCCATGTCCATTTTTTCAAGGAGACCAATAAAATTGGTATGAGAACCTAGCATATTAAATTTAGCAAAAACCTTTCTAGCCTCTCTTGCTAGACCACCAAATTCTCTAAGAAGGGTTTCTAAAACAAAATCTTTCTTTTCCCCTTCTTCCATATCACCAAGTGTAAGAAACATGTGTTGGATTATAGGATTGAGATTAACAAATTTAGTTTCCAACATGCTAACTAAAGCAGCAGCAGCAATTTCATAGGTAGGAGCAAGTTCTACCAAGTGTCTATCTTCAAAATCTTCAGTAATACTAACATGATTGAAAAATTCTTCTATATTATTTCTCCCAACTATGGACCCACGTCCTACCGGTATGTCTTTTGTGGTGAAATTAAAAGGAAACATGATGCAATAAGCAAAAAGTAAACAAGGCGAATAAAGTAAAGACAAGTAACTAATTTTTTTGTGTTTTCGATATAGAGAGCAAGACAATAAATAAAGTAAAACTAGCAACTAATTTTTTGTGTTTTGATTTAGTGCAGCAAACAAAGTAGTAAATAAAATAAAGCAAGACAAAAACAAAGTAAAGAGATTGAGAAGTGGAGACTCCCCTTGCAGCGTGTCTTGATCTCCCCGGCAACGGCGCCAGAAAAAGAGCTTGATGGCGTGTAACTCACACGTTCGTTGGGAACCCCAAGAGGAAGGTATGATGCGCACAGTAGCAAGTTTTCCCTCAGAAAGAAACCAAGGTTTAATCGAACCAGTAGGAGCCAAGAAGCACGTTGAAGGTTGATGGTCGCGAAATGTGATGCGGCGCAACACCAGGGATTCCGGCGCCAACGCGGAAACTTTGTCCCAACGAAGCAGTGAGGTTGTCAATCTCACCGGCTTGTTGTAACAAAGGATTAAACGTATCGAGTGGAAAATGTTTGCAAAAAAAACAGTAAAACAAGTAGATTGTATGCTATGTAAAGAATAGGACCGGGGTCCACAGTTCACTAGAGGTGTCTCTCCCATAAGATAAAAGCATGTTGGGTGAACAAATTACAGTCGGGCAATTGACAAATAGAGAAAGGCATAACAATGCATATACATGATATGATAAATATAGTGAGATTTAATCCGGGCATTACGACAAAGTACATAGACCGCCATCCAACGCATCTATGCCTAAAAAGTCCACCTTCAGTTATCATCCGAACCCCATTCAGTATTAAGTTGCTAAGCAACAGACAATTGCATTAAGTATGGTGCGTAATGTAATCAACAACTACATCCTTAGACATAGCATCAATGTTTTATCCCTAGTGGCAACAGCACATCACAACCTTAGAACCTTCTGTCACGATCCCAGGTGTCAATGAAGGCATGAACCCACTATCGAGCATAAATACCCCTCTTGGAGTTAAGAGCAAAAACTTGGCCAGAGCCTCTACTAATAACGGAGAGCATGCAAGATCATAAACAACACATAAACAATAGATTGATAATCACCATAATCATAGTACTCTCTATCCATCGGATCCCGACAAACACAACATATAGAATTAGATAGATGATCTTGATCATGTTAGGCAGCTCACAAGATCCAACAATGAAGCACAACAAGGAGAAGACGACCATCTAGCTACTGCTATGGACCCATGGTCCAGGGGTGAACTACTCACTCATCACTCCGGAGGCGACCATGGCGGTGTAGAGTCCTCCGGGAGATGAATCCCCTCTCCGGCAGGGTGCGGAGGCGATCTCTGAATCCCGAGATGGGATTAGCGGCGGCGGCGTCTCGAGGAGGTTTCCGTATCGTGGCTCTCGGTGGGGGTTTCGCGACGGAGGCTTTAAGTAGGCGGAGGGTCAACGCGAGGGGCCACACGAGGGCCCGGGGCTAGGTCGGCGCGACCAGGGGCTGGGCCGCGCCGCTACCCTCCGCCGCCTCGTGGCCCCACTTCGTTATCTCTTCGGTCTTGGAAGCTTCGTGCAAAAATAGGACCCAGGCGAAAGTTTCGTCCAATTCCGAGAATATTTCTTTACTAGGATTTCTGAAACCAAAAACAGCAGAAAAAGCAACTGGCTCTTCGGCATCTTGTTAATAGGTTAGTTCCAAAATGCATAAATATGACATATAATGTGCATAAAACATGTAGGTATTATCAATAAAGTATCATGGAACATAAGAAATTATCGATACGTTGGAGACGTATCATGGTGCGTAGGAAAAGTTGTCTCGTCGAAAATGACATGTCTAGATATGATGATGCGATGGGTGGTGAGATCAAGGCAGCGATAGCCTCTATGGCGTGGAGGATATCCAAGAAAAATACATTTTGCGAGCGAGGAGCAAGTTTGTGAGCGGTGGATGATATGTTAGGGTAGCATAGGCAGCCAAAGACTCAAAGGTCATTGTAGGAAGGTTGAATGCCGAATAGTTTTGTGTAAGGTGTAGAAAAGTTTATAGCGGATGTAGGACGAATATTAATGAGATAGGTGGCAGTGTAGAGCTTTTCGGGATGGATGGTGGTAGATATGCTTGGGATAGAAGGGTGTGAATAACATCATTAGTAGTTCGAATAGCTCTTTCGGCTTTGCCATTTTGTTGGGAGGTATGTGGGCAGGAAAAATGAAGAAGGACGCCATGGGCAGCACAAAGTTATCTAGGCGTGTGTTTAAAAATTCTCCACCGTTATCACATTGGATGGCTAGAATAGGCAGATTAAAGTGTGTTTTTGTTATGGTCGGTTTGACCTATACACAGGAAGCCCACTAGTGGCTAGTTATGGGCTTAGCCCAAGTAAATTAGGGGCTTAGCCCAAGTAAATTAGGGTTTAGAGGAGGCCGTCCTCCTATATAAACACTTGTATCCCTTCGAGATTAATCAGACAAATATTCAGTATCATACTGTCTCGTCTCCTGAAGGGAGACGGGAGACCCCTGCGCCCAGCCGCACCCAACCCTAGCCGCCGCCTCCTTCCTCCGCGACGGCGCCCAGCCGCCGGCGCCGAGCCCTCCAGCCTCTCCGCCCTCACTTCCACCCTTACAACCTCCGCCCTAGACCCGGTAGAACCCTAGACTCTACCACTTTGGTATCAGATTGCCTAGGTCTCATGGGCTCCAACAGCCCCCCCGTCGACCCCATCGCCGCCACGTCCGCCGCCGCCACCAACACCACCACCGCCACCGCCGCCGCCATGAGCACCCACGCGCTCCAGGGAGCCGCCGCCGCCAATGGAGACCAGGCCGCCGCCGCCCCCACGGGCCTCGACCTCCTGCCCGCTACTTTGGCGGACCTCGCCGACAGTCTCCGCGCCATCCGTTTCGAGCTCGCGGAGATCAAGGCCGGCCAGCACCCGCCGCCCCCACCGCCGCCGTTCCGCCGCCGCCCGCCTCCGCCGCCAGCAACGGTCGCCCCGCGTGGTGGCCGCCATCGCCCTCGCCAATTCCCACATGGATCGACGCGTCGCCCGTCTACACTCAGACTGCGGCGCGGACGACGGTTCAGCAGCCCGCCCACCCCTTTGGCGGTCCTGGCGGGTTTGCGGCCCCCTTCGCCGCGAGCACGTCCTTCAACCCGGGCCGCCAGGAGGGCGCCCCCGAGGTCCCGCCTCTGGCACAGCAGCCGCCCCGCTTCACCAAGCTGGAGTTCGCCACCTACGACGGCGCCACCGATCCCCTGAACTGGCTGAACCAGTGTGAGCAGTTTTTTCGGGGGCAGCGGACGCTCAGCGCCGACCGCACGTGGATCGCCTCCTATCACCTACGGGGCGCCGCGCAGACTTGGTACTACGCCCTCGAGCAGGACGAGGGCGGGATGCCGTCCTGGGAGCGCTTCCGCGACCTGTGCCTCCAGCGGTTTGGGCCGACCCTACGCGGAAGCCGCCTCGCCGAGCTGGGACGCCTCGCCTTCACCACCACGGTCCAGGACTTCGCCGACCGCTTTCAGGCGCTCGCGTGCCATGCCCCGGGCGTCTCGGCGCGGCAGCGCGCCGATCTCTTCGTCGGCGGCCTCCCCGACTACATCCGCGTCGACGTCGAGATGCGCGAGCCTGCGGACCTGCAGACGGCCATGTACTACGCACGGGCCTACGAGCAGCGCGCCATCGCCATGCAGCAGGTCTACGCGCAACGTGGCAGCGCTCGTTCCACGCTCCGACCCGCCCCGACGCCCACCGCCCCGCCGCGCCCCGCGCCGGCCGCTGCGCCCGCGGGCCCTCCTGCGCCGACTCGCCCCTTCAAGCGGCTGACGGCTGCGGAGCAGCTCGAGCGGCGCCGCCAGGGGCTGTGCTTCAACTGCGACGAGAAGTACGCGCCGGGCCACACGTGCGCCCGCCTCTTCTACCTGGAGACCGTCGACGACGCCGACGTGGAGGCCCTCACCGCCGAGCTCGCGGCCGCCACCATCACTGAGGCCGGTGTCACGACCTACGCGCCGGTCGACGCGTCCGCCTTCGTCGTCTCTCTTCATGCTATGGCGGGCATCAAGACGGCCAAGACGATGCTGCTTCCGGTGACGATCAATGGGGAGCGTCTCACTGCGCTGGTGGACACGGGCTCGACGCACAACTTCCTGTCCAACACCGCCATGCGCCGCCTCGCTCTCCAGCCGGCGGGATCGGAGAAGTACAGCGTCACCGTCGCCAACGGGGACCGTCTTACGTGCCAGGGCGTGGCGCGACAGGTTCCCGTGCTCGTAGGCGACGAGCCGTTCTCCATCGACTGCGTCGGCATCGACTTGGGCTGCTACGACTTCATCCTCGGCCTCGACTTCCTGAGCACCTTAGGCCCCATCCTGTGGGACCTCGACGTGCTGTCCCTCATCTTCTGGCGCGAGGGCGGCCGCCGTGTTCACTGGACGGGCTTGGGCAGCACTGGCGCATCCCCGCAGCTACACCTGATGGCCGCCGCGCTTGACGAGGCGCATCCGCTCCTGGCCGACTTACTTCAGCAGCACGGCGACCTCTTCGATGAGCCGCAGGGCCTCCCTCCCTCGCGGCCCTGTGACCACCGCATACACCTGCTGCCGAACACGGCGCCCGTCGCTGTGCGGCCGTACCGGTACCCCCAGCTGCAGAAGGACGAGCTCGAGCGCCAGGTGGCGGTCATGCTAGCACAGGGCATCATTCGGATTTCGACGTCGCCGTTCTGCGCCCCCGTGCTCCTTGTGCGCAAGGCCGACGGCACGTGGCGCTTCTGCATCGACTTCCGCGCCCTCAACACCGTCACGTCCAAGGACAAGTTCCCCATCCCCGTCGTGGATGAGCTCCTGGACGAGCTGCATGGCGCGCGCTTCTTCACCAAGCTCGACTTGCGCTCGGGCTATCATCAGGTGCGCATGCACCCGGACGACATCGCCAAGACGGCGTTCCGCACTCACCATGGCCACTACGAGTTTTTGGTGATGCCGTTCGGCCTCTCCAACGCGCCGGCGACCTTCCAGGCCCTGATGAACGACGTGCTCAGCCCCTACTTACGCCGCTTTGTGCTTGTTTTCTTTGATGATATTTTGATCTACAGCGCATCCTGGGCGGAGCACTTGCAGCACGTGGCCATCATCTTCAACGAGCTTCGAGCGCATCGTCTTCATCTCAAGCGCTCGAAGTGCTCGTTTGGCACGACCTCCGTCGCATACTTGGGCCACGTCATCTCCGCCGACGGTGTCGCGATGGACGCGGACAAGGTCGCCGCCGTCGCCGCCTGGCCGACGCCCCAGTCGCCGCGAGCTCTTCGCGGATTTTTGGGCCTCGCGGGATACTACCGGCGGTACATCCAGGACTTCGGCCTCATCGCCGCGCCTCTCACGCGCCTGCTTCGCCGCGACGCCTTCTCCTGGGACGAGGAGGCGGCCACGGCCTTCGCCGCCCTGCAGCGGGCACTCACGACGGGCCCCGTTCTTCAGATGCCGGACTTCGACGAGCCGTTTGTGGTGGACTGCGACGCCTCCGGCATCGGCTTCGGCGCCGTCCTTCACCAGGGCGAGGGGCCACTCGCTTTCTTCAGCCGCCCCTTCGCCGCGCGCCACCACAAGCTCGCCGCATATGAGCGCGAGCTGATCGGGCTGGTCCAGGCGGTGCGCCACTGGCGGGCGTATCTTTGGGGCCGGACGTTCCGTGTGCGCACGGACCACTACAGCCTGAAGTTCTTGCTGGATCAGCGCCTCTCCACAGTGCCGCAGCATCAGTGGATCAGCAAGCTCTTCGGCTTCGACTTCACCGTCGAGTACCGCCCCGGCCGCCTCAACACAGTCGCCGACGCCCTGTCCCGCCGCGACATCGACGACGCCGTGGACGCGCCCACGGTCGGTGCGGCCCTCTGCATCCACTCCGGGCCATCTTTCGCCTTCATCGACGAGGTTCGCCGCGCTACTGCCGAGGCCGCGGATGCGCAGCAGCTGCGCCAGCGCCTGGCCGACGGCGAGCTGGCCGCGCCATGGCGCCTGGACGAGGGACTACTCCTCCATGGGCGCCGCATCTTCGTGCCGGATCATGGAGACCTGCGCCACCAGGCCTTGTCCTTGGCGCATTCTGCAGGTCACGAGGGCGTCCAGAAGACCCTGCACCGTCTCCGCGCTGATTTTTACATTCCAGGGGATGGCGTCCTGGTGCGAGACTGGGTGCGGGCGTGTGTCACATGCCAGCGGAACAAGACGGAGACGCTCCGTCCGGCGGGCTTACTGCAACCGCTGGACGTGCCGTCCCAGGTGTGGGCGGACATCTCCATGGACTTCATCGAGGGGCTGCCGAAGGTTGGCGGCAAGTCCGTCATCCTCACGGTGGTCGACCGTTTCTCCAAGTACGCGCACTTCATCGCCCTCGGCCATCCCTATACGGCGGCGTCCGTGGCACGCGCCTTCTTCGACGGCATCGTTCGCCTCCACGGGTTTCCGTCCTCCATCGTCAGTGATCGTGATCCTGTGTTCACGGGTCACGTCTGGAGGGACCTCTTTGGGTTGGCGGGCGTGAAGCTCCGCATGAGCACGGCGTTTCATCCTCAGACGGACGGCCAGTCCGAGGTCGTCAACAAGATCATCGCCATGTACCTGCGCTGCATCACCGGGGATCGTCCACGAGCTTGGGTGGACTGGCTGGCGTGGGCCGAGTACTGCTACAACACGTCCTACCACTCCGCGCTGCACACTACTCCCTTTGAGGTGGTCTACGGGAGGCCACCACCGACGATGCTTCCCTATGCGTCTGGCACGGCCCGTACTGAGACGGCGGATGACCTGCTGCGTACCCGCGACGAGATACTGGCTGAGGCGCGCCAGCGACTTCTTCAGGCTCAGCAGCTGGCTAGGAGGTACTATGATGCACATCATCGCGAGGCGGAGTTTGCGGTGGGCGACTGGGTCTGGCTCCGCCTTCTTCACCGGACGACCCAGTCCTTGGACCCGCGCTCCCGGCGCAAGTTGGGCCCTCGTTACGCCGGTCCTTTCCGTGTGCTGGAGCGCATCGGCAAGCTCGCCTACCGCCTTGAGTTGCCTGCGGGTTCGCGCCTCCACGACGTCTTCAACGTCGGTCTCCTGAAGGCCTACCGGGGCGACCCTCCTTCTGCACCACCAGCTCTTCCACCTACTTCGGATGGGCGTCTCGAGCCTGCCCCGGCGAGTGTGGCTCGCGTGTTGAAGGCCCAGCAGCGCCGTGGTGTTTGGCACGTCTTGGTGCATTGGACAGGCCTGCCCGAGGACGAGGCGACTTGGGAGAAGCTTGAAGATCTCCGCCAGCAGTTTCCAGAAGTTCAGCTCGAGGACGAGCTGTTTGAGAAGGCGGGGAGAGATGTTATGGTCGGTTTGACCTATACACGCAGGAAGCCCACTAGTGGCTAGTTATGGGCTTAGCCCAAGTAAATTAGGGGCTTAGCCCAAGTAAATTAGGGTTTAGAGGAGGCCGTTGATGTCTACGGGTGCTTCTATTCTTGTAGACAGTGTTGGGCCTCCAAGAGCACACTACAAGAAAAGTTCTGATAGACAACGTCTCAAAATCGTCCTAAGGGGTATTTTTCGTCGCCTATGGGCCTAACCCGACGATATGGGTTCTGTTGTGGAAACTGCGTCAGGCAAAGTCCAACGACGTTTTTTCGGTCCGTCGCGCTTGGGCGCCCTTCCGCCACGGAAAATCGGACCGTTGCGCAAGTGTTTCCGGGAGCCCGTTGACTGCGACGTCATGCAAACGACACGTGGCACGCCGTTAACGCGATTAACGGCGTTAACCGCTGAAACCCCGTGGTAGATGGTAGGCCCACACGAGGCCTGCCACGTCTTAAGCGGGCGGGCCGATGACATAGTTTGACCGGTCAACTATATAGCTGGGCTGGTCCATTAGTTACGTGGGCCGGGCCTAACCTCTAATGTTGACTGGTCAAAACTTAAATGGGCCGGCCCATTTAACATGTGGGGTCCACCTTACAACTGGGCGGCCCAAGAAGCAAGTGGGCCGGGCCAAAAACATGGGTCCCACTTTCCTATTAAAAGGCCGGCCCATTTAGTGTGTAGGGTCCACCGTATAGCAAGTGGGCCGGCCCAACAAGCTAGTGGACCGGGCCAAAAACACAGGTGGGTCCCACTTTCCAGTTAAAGGGTCGGCCCATTTAGTATGTGGGGTCCACCATATAGCAAGTGGGCGCCCAACAAGATAGTGGGGGGCCAAAACACAGTGGGTCCCACCTTCCTGTTAAAGGGCCGCCCATTTAGTATGTGGGGTCCACCATATAGCAAGTGGGTGGCCCACCAAGCTAGTGGGTCGGGCCAAAACACAGTGGGTCCCACATTTGTTAATAGGTGGCCCATTTTGTTTGTGGGGTCCACCATATAGAAAGTAGGCCGGCCCAACAAGATAGTGGGGGCCAAAACACAAAGTGGGTCCCACCTTCCTATTAAAGGGCCGCCCGTTTACCATGTGGGACCACCATATAGCAAATGGGTGGCCCAACAACATAGTGGGCCGGCCCAAAAACACATGGGCCCCACTTTCTGTTGAAGGGCCGGCCCAATTAGTATGTGGGGTCCACCATGTAGCAGTGGCGGCCCACAAGATAGTGGGCGGGCCAAAAATACAGTGGGTCCCACTTTCCTCTTAAAGGGCCCATTTAGTATGTGGGTCCACCACAAAAGCAAATGGGCTGGCCCAACTATTTAGTGGGCCGGCCCAGTAGTATGTGGGGTCCACCTTTTTGCAAGTGGGCCAACCCAATTAGAGTGTGGGGTCCACGGTAAATCAAATGGGCTGGCCCAAGAAGTAAGTGGGCCAGCCCGTTTAGTTGCTGTTTATATGCCGGCATAATATGCGCTTTAGGATTTTGCGGGCAGGCACATATGTGATTTTGCTTAATTGGGCCGTTTAAGGGATGGGAATTCGTGATTTAGATACTGAGAATATTTACGCAGCATTGATTTCTGTCGAATAGCCTCACTTACCACAAGCACCAAAGAAAAAATGCGCGAAAGAACTATAAAAACTAACTAAATATTACATCAGCTGCAAGGCATTGAAAAAAATATTACAGAACCCAGAGAAATTGAATGGTAATTAAACCTAGCAATACAATGAAGCGATCCGGCAATCTTTTAAGTTGTCCATGCAGCACCTATATCTGAAACAAAGACATTACAAGTTAAGACAACAACAATGGAAAGGCAAAGACACTACAATATTGTTTGCCAAAGAATTTGGAACTCATCATTTCGTTGTTATAACAAGATCATTGTAATGCGCACAATAAGCAAACAAAGAGTGCATGCCGCATACCAACAGCCAATATAACAGAGCATGTTAGAATGAAACAGCAGACTTACTACTGTCGAGTCCCATGCAAACCAACATGTTCAGGGAGTACAAAATTGGCATGAACAACATAGTAGCAGGCTATAAATTTTGTAACGACGACTGAGCAAGATACATAATATAGTGGGATCACCTGTGAACTTGTATAAGAGGGAATGCAAACCAATATGTTCAGCATTCCATATGTGAGCGTCATGCCAAGTCAGAGAAACAAGTCGATAATGCAGCTTTTGAAGAACAAGATGGCACACAAAATTATTATCTAGTAATATGACAAGTTTATTTGTACTACAGGCTTAGATAGCAGAGTGATAGCATGCCAAACTAAGTCCTTACTTTGTTAGCTTACAATGAACTAGATACAAAACAATGGCATCACCTGTAGTACAGGGAATGCAAGCCAACATGTTCATGGAGTAAAAAATTGGCACAAACAACATAGTAGCAGGCCATAATTTTTGAAACAACATCTGAGCAAGATAAAGTTATGATGGCTAGATCTACAGAGCAGGGAATGTAAACCAAATATAGAAGTTACGATGCCAAAAGCTATAGAGCAGGGAATGCGAACCAACATGTGCAATTACTTAAAATTGGCCATGAACTAAATAATAGCAGGATGTTACTATAATAGCTAGGAATAATACAGATAGGAGTTATAATGGCATCACTGATAAACTTGTAGATAAGGGAAAAAAATCAATTTGTTTCGGGATATAAAGTTGTAATGAGCAACACATAGAGGATAGTTAATGCTACGGCTTAGGATGGACCAGAAACGGAATATAGTGGGATCTGAACTTGTAGAAAAGGGAATGCACACCAATATGTTCACAATTCTATATGTGAGCGCCATGCCAATTAAGAGAAACAAGTTAATATTGCAGCTTTTGAAGAATCAGATGGCAGACAAAATTATGATGGAAGTTGCTGCTGTGACGAGTTCAAATAAATTTGTACTGCAGGATGGCAGAGCGATAGCATGCAGGAACTAATAGCAGGCAGTTAATTTGTACTGCAGGATGGCAGAGCGATAGCATGCAGGAACTAATAGCAGGCAGTTAGCTTACGACGAAGTAGATAGAAATAACAATGGCATCACCGTAGTACAGGGAATGCAAACCAACATGTTCAGGGAGAACAAGATTGGCATGAACAACGAATGAGCAAGATAGAAGTTATGATGGCTACATCTACAGAGCAGGGAATGCAAACCAAAATGTTCAATCGCTTGAAGTTAGCAATGAACTAGAAAATGGCAAGGTGTTACGGTCATAACTAGGAATGAACTAAAAGAGCTTCAGACAAACAGGCATCTGAACCCAGAACATGGCGCTAAAACAAGGGACTTACATTAGGAGAAGCACTCTGTGGGAATCACAGCAGATCTTCCTGGGGTTGATAGATCCGGTGATGAAGTACACTACATGTGCTCCTTGGGGTTGGAGAGACGGCCATTAAACTTCATGGTTACTCATCTAATCTGCAAAGACGTAACGGCGCGTCGTTAGCACAAACAGGTTCCCCCAAGATTAAACAAGAACTTGCAGGCAAGCAATAGAAAAGCGACAGTAGAAGAGTTTAGATCATGGACGGCGCCGGTGAAGCAGATTCGGTTCATGCACATCGGTGTCGGTGAGCAAGATCCGATGCGGTGGACGATGCCGCAGCTGAAGCGACTGCGGTAGGCTGCTGGATGAGCATATGGTTTCGAGGTTCGGCGGGGATGATCCGGTCCGGTTGATGATGGCGTCGATGAAGCGGCTCCGGCAGGCAGCCGGATGACGAGGATCGCGAGGGCTCGGGTAGGCCAGGGAAGTCCGGCGGGGATGTTCCGGTGCGGTGGTCGTGGAGGTGGTAGAGAGAGGGACTTGGGAAGTTCCGGTGGGTGGTCTGAGGGAAATGAATTTTTTTGGGAGGGTTTCCGGGGCTAGGGAGGTGGTGATCCAAAAAATGACGGGCAGACCCCCCCACCAACCGACTTTCTGTCATCTCCACAAGGGTAGAATGGGAATTTGAAAGCGTGTGAATTTTTTGTATTTTGTGGGCGGGAAGTTTTGCCGCTATGAGATTTTGAATTTGGCTAAGGTCCAAGTATAATGATAAAAAATTGTGAGACCGTACTAGTACCTCTGTTCAAGGCCGAGTGCAAAATCAAATCATCATCACCTTGAATATCGGTTACTATCATCGTGTTCTATCTTCTTATCCCATTCAAAAACACGCCTGAAATATTTCTAGATTGGCGGGAGATTTTGCCGCCCGACTGAGATTTGATTTTGAATATGGCTATGGTCAAGTAATATAATATAATACTAATATAAAGACGGTACACCTGGTTAAGTACTAATTGCTCTGCTTCGGCAGTTAAGGCCAGCAGCCACATCAAGCCATCATCATTACAAACAAAATCAGTCAAATCTAGAAGCTAGTATAGGATAAATTCACAGCAGCATAATAAATCCAGAAAACTAATATAATACTACATAAACTGCATACAAGAGCCAAAAGCAGCCAATAACAATGTTAATGTTCACGACAAACTAATCTGAAAATAATACAAGACACAATGTATGGCCAACATGAAGATTAGGATACCCCAGGATGAACGAATATGTTCTTCATTCAGCATATATTTCTTCGTCACTCCATTGAAGGAAATTTTCATTGAACTCCTTCCGTCTGCAGTGTGCAGCCAATACATCCTCCAAACGGTATGGCCTTTGTTCATTTCTCATACCGTAGTTTCCTAATCTATTCACATGTATTGGCCACTCATCCCAGGCCTTTATATCATCAAAGTACTCTCTGATATAACCAAAATCTGTGTAGTAGATGCAGCCAGGTCGAAGTGTCGGGTGCACTCTGGTGTCGACGGAGATACACCGGATATAATGGACGAAGAAGGCACGACTGCCAATGTTATTGACGGCATGGAGAGAGCGGCTCTCAGTGTCCACACGGTACACCAATGGTTGACCTTCCTCCAAATGCTTGTTGTCCAACAACACAAGCAGCAGAGCACCATCCGACTCCACAAGGTAGAACTTGTTATTTCCAAGTTCTGGAAATGAAAATAGTGTATCCATTTTGACAGTGCTCGCACGCTGCTCCAACTGGACATTGTTGGTGCACACTAATTTTCCGAACTCAAAATTGTTCACAGCTATTGCATACAATTCACCATTGAACGGGGTAATGCAACGCAGACAATGGTGCTCGATCGAAAATCTTCCTTCTCCCCAATCTTCATCTATACCCTTAGTTGGAGTGCTCTCATCGACCCAAGCAATTTCCGCCGGGTAATCTTTGGAAACGAAGACCATAGTCGGGGACTTCATCACAGCGACTGACTTCAGAATAACGTTTGGCATATGCGCCTCAAACATAGTATTCAATGTCTTTGTGAGTGGGTTCAGAAGCCGTATCTTGTGCGGCTGGTTCTTCTGGGCAAGCACGATGACGCCACGGCAAAAGCCGACAAAGTAGTATCTAAAATATATTGATGAAGATAACATTCAGCACTAAGATGTTTACGATTGAAAATAAAAATAGATTAACTCTATAGATATGGAGGAATTTGAACCTTGCATGAACTTCCGTTAGATCGATGGTGACGTAGCGGGATGTGCGGAGGTGGAGGAAGGTGAAATCAGCAGCGCGTGGAAGGCCGTGGTCTAGCATGATCCATTCGTGCAGGTGCACGTCGGGCTCAGGTAAACCTGAGCGCCAATTTCTACAGACTTGCCTCATAGCAGAGTAGGTGTCAGCGTACTGCTCGTTCGCCAGTAAGCATTCGCCGATCTTGTGAAGTGGTCCATCAGCCGAGAGAGAGGCCCAGTTCACGGAGGCGACGGCCGCCGGCGCATTCTTCTTGTCCATCGCCGGCAGGGAGCGCGCGTGGGCGGTTGGTGTTTTTTCCTTCGATTTGGAGAAGTTGATGGGACGTGAGAGGCGTGGTTGCGTGCGTGAGTGAGAATGAGACTGTGTGCAGAGGGAGGGAGAGAGGGGGCTCTGGCAACGTGACGGTTGGTCTCGGCAGTTTCTCAAAAAAGCTAGACGTTTGGTCTCAACACGCGCACCGCCTAACCGCTGTGCACCGCGACACGCGTCCGTGGTACTGCACGTCTGCACCGTTACGTGTACTCAGTTAGCCTTACACTGGAAAAATATCTGCACTCAGTTTTCCCCTCGAGTACTAATACTGGCTAGTGCATTACCTCATAAAAAAAATACTGGCTAGTGCAATATACTCAGTTTTACCCTCAAGTGGCTGATCAACAGAGAGTCAACAAATGGGATTAAGCTATCTAATTGAGTAATTTCATGCGCAAAAAAAAATCATAGTGCCTCCTACTCATGGAGTCTTGTTAAGAAGAGGAGGTCTAATACGTGGAAAACAGAATAGCACACCACAGGTCCGAAATGATGGAAAGGGCTAGGCAATCCACTTATTATAGAACTCAACAAAAACCACATGGAACTATATTAAACTTATGCAGTAGCCAACGCAACCAAAAGTCAGAAGTGCAGGCTGAATCCCAAAGGCACAACACAAAAAGGAAACTTGCAACCTTATATAAAAGGGGCTATGCAACCCACTTATATACACATTAACAGCCATCCTCGTGTGTGACAAGAGAAATTCAACACTGGATTCGGAGGTAGGCACATGAAGCTTTACAAGGGCCAATGGGGCACCAACAATTTAAGGATGAATTGAACCACACCGTCAACAATTCAAACTCGAGACCTTGGCTCTAATACCATTTAAGTTCGAACGGATTGAAAAGGCTAGGCAACCAATTTCTAAAACATCCACAGGAACAACTACCAAGTTGATCCCAGCCGTAGATAAATGCATCCACCAACAAAATAGGAACAGTGCCTCAGTCTCAGTAAACATTTCACAATACCAAGGTACTCACATGTCAATGTCAGTGTTTTCATCTCCAATTATCTATGGCATTTTATTAGTCTTTTGAGAGATTATAACAAACTTGATTGGCCTCCTGCAGTAGGGCATCACATGCTTCTGATCTCGATCTCAACATGTCAACTTGGTTTCTTAACACATCTGCTGCAGCTCGTTCTATTTGGATTTGTTCCTCCAGAACTTGTGCAGAGAAAGACTTGGACTTGGACTTGGACTTGGACTGCAAAAACCCAGCATTTCGCAGGAAAGTGTTTTTGGTGATATCTTTATTTTTAAGTACCATGGTAAATGTCTCCATACATTCTTCTAGAGTTTTTTCCATACCATCTTTCCCGGGTTTTGCCATCTCCAATTTCATATTTGCCTGAAAAGTTTTGAGTCGTGTAAAAATAAAAGTTATTACAGAGAAACATGCAGACGGTAGATTTAATGTGTATGAACTACTTCTAATCCTACAAGTTGGTATGCCTGATTACACATCAAATGCATTTTCACAAAAACGCCTACAAGATCATATTGACATATTGCTCCTACAAATTGGCAAGTGTGTAGTTAAAAAATTTAAATCATAAAGAAGACTTACAATAACACTTTCTGCAAGTTCTCCTATCACATTATGTTTGTTCTTCTGGCATGCCTCGAACTGCTCTGCCAGAGTCATCTCTTTGTCTGGTTGCATGTTGTTTGCATGATCTACTTTCTGCATTTTTGTACAATCATATGGAGATCAAATAACGTGGTTGAAATGGAGGATGGAAATATAACATGCACACGGAGTTCTACACAATTTACGAGTAACATATGTAGCAGTACAGACCAGCGGGGCATTACTTTTTGCCAGAGATGCCCAACCAAGTGACGAGATCCTGTACGGCTTGGTAAACGTTGTTTCAAGCGGTTAGCCTGGTTCCTTTTAGACAACGTCTGCAAAAGGAGACTAGTGAGACACTGGCGCAAAATAAGTATTCGGAATTTAATCTGGTTTCACGGTCCTCATAAGCCATACCACATTCTTTGGATCAGACCAATGCTTGACAAGATCTCCCCACTGCTCGTCAGTCATACAGGGTGCAGGAGACTTTGTTCGAACATTGGCAGTAATCTGGCCAGTGAAGTATGTCGCCTTAAGCTTATAGCGGTGCTGGCGCAACAATTCTTTGAATATGGAAGCGATGACAAACTTTACATCCTCATTATCCTCATCGAATTCAAACCTTAACTGCTCACAACGGTGGAATGATTGGTGAGTTATATAGCATAGAAACAACAGTAAGCTACAAGAAATGGGACAGATCAATGTGGAATAATTTATCATTACCAGGAGAAGCATGACTTACGTGTAAATTATGCACTAAACTCTCGAACTGTGAAGGGGTGTCAACGTGCTGCTTCCACAATGGGAAGGTAGGAAGTTCATTCCTGATAAAATGGCCAACCTGTGATACAAGATATGAAGATTCATGCGGATGAAGTGGCCTTCTGCCACCTACAATAGATGTGATGCGAAATCTTGAACCCATTCCGGAAATCTTAGCTGCAAGTTTTTTTCCTACCGTTGGCCCCCTCGTTTTTATTGATCGTGGCGAACCTACCAAGTTAAGCATTACATCAAGCTATCATGGTATATAGATACATAAGGGAGCATTAAACTACAAGTCTTGAAAAAAGTATTACCTTTTTTGGCGTGGGTCTCATCATCGGGAGAGGAGTTGTCTTTCGCAGGACTAAGGGTCGGAGGGAGATCATCACCAGTTTGCTGGTGTTGTGGCAGCACTGTTTGGACATTTGAGGCTGTATCATCTGGGACTAGCATCATGTGTCCTTGGCCATTATTACCTACCACCACTCCTGATGGTGCCAATTCTTGGCTAGAATTTGCTGTGGAAACTGGTTCTGTTGGCAATTGTTGCTGAGAATCAGTATTGGCAACTGGTGGTTGTGGAATGTGTGGGCTGGTACATGCTGGGGCTACTTCTGTCTGATTCGATGGTTTGTGGTTTTTACGAGACCTTTTACTGTTATCATTCTTGGCCTGTTCGCCACCTCGTGTCAGTCTCTTGTTAGACCTTGTAATAGGAGGAGCAGCACGAGCATCAGGCTTAACTCTTTTTTTATTACGCACTGTCACCCATCCTCCGGTATCAGCCTGAGGTTCCTGTTGAGTGTTCTTCCTCCTATTCGTTCTTGAAAAGTTCTTTCCCGAATCTGCAGATGCCTGTCACACATAAATGATATTTCAATGTACAATATTATATGATGATGATATGCAGATGGAATGGAAAAACAGTCAGGCAACATATGCCAAAACATATATGAGGCGTTAACTAAGCAGGAAAAATTGTAGTAATGAGATTGAACATGGCATGGGTAACATATTTGGTAGGACTGGGATACAACAAATGGAAGTTGGGACAAATAATTCGATGACAGGACAGAGAAAACTCACCTTGTTGTGTTGCAGACGATAGTCGACCAGGGCATCTTCCTGAGTCAGCTCGCCATCACAATCAGCAGGATCAAATTCTGAATCAGAGGAATGTTCCGTATCCTTTGTGAGGGAGGTGGGTGGCGTTTTTGCACTAGACCTTGTAGAAGGATGTAGTGTTAGGCCCAACGAGGCTGCAACTCGGCTATTATGCAGAATAGTTTGCCTCCGTTGCTCTTCGTACTCATTCTCGAGTGGAAGACCTAACATGCATTGGCGAGAAATGCAGATGAGATTTATCATGGAACTGTGCATATAAGAACAAATTAATAGTAGCAGTGAGACTGCTCAAAAGGTGTAATGACAAACAAACTATGGCTCAAAAATAATTGATGTTCATATTGTCAAGCTTCATGCACTAGCCAACGCAACCGGAAGTCCGGACTGATGGAAAGGGCAAACAAATTATGGCTCAAAAATAATTTATGTTGGGCAACAAAGGGCAGCAGCAACAATTTTTAGGATAAGTATGATGTCAAGCTTCATGCAGTAGCCAACGCAACCAAAAGTCCGAACTGATGGAAAGGGCTAAGCAATCCACATATAGACTCAAACACATATAAGTGTCATTTTCATGCCAATGGTTAACCATATGGAATGGCGTGTGCTTAATATAATTGCCTAGGGTCTTCCAAATTCCAACAGATCGATCTATTGGATGAACTTGCTAGAGCATGCAATTCGAAATGGTATCAGACCTACAAGGTCCTGAGTTCAAATCCTAGCAAGTAGCAACGCAGTATTCAAAATAAATATTTGCAGCCTTCCTAAAAAAATATCTAATGATACATGCCTAAGGCTCGGTCTATTGAATGAGTGGTTTTATCACTTAGCACCACAAGTTGGGGATTTTTAATCACAAAACACCAACATTTGGGGAAATTATTTCACATAACACATTATTTGTCATTAGTCGGCTTGACAAGAGCATGACCCTACAGCGTGACACCAATTTACAGTACGTGAGCATGTTTGCTACAAACAAATGAATTTTGGTGTGAAATTTTGTAGACACTCTGTGGAAATGAGAATATGAGTCACACTTGTTACATATGCTACACACAAATGAATTACCATATGACAAATATCCACAAGAAATTATAACCACACAAGAACATGAGATTTGGGTAATATATTCTGTACCAGCATAAGGTTTTGATAATGTTTACCAATACAACTACCCTGGACATAAGATTTTATTTTGAACTGTCTGGACTTAAGATTTAACAACTAGTGTTGACAAACAGCTTTGTATTTGCGTTTAACAGCAAATACCACAAAATAAAGTCTAATTGTCTTTCTCCTGCGGTCACTCTTAAACTGACGGTGGCCGGAGGTCACTAATGGGCTATCAAACAGAGATCATGTATTCTGCGAAACAATTACCCCAAATGTTAGTGTTTTGTGATACAAATTTCTAGGGTTGTGGTTCTGTGATAAAAAAAATCCTGAACTTCTGGTGTTAAGTGATAAAACCTCATTGGATGAACTGGCTAGAGCATGCAATTCCACATGGCGCACACAGAGTTGCAAATAGAAAAAAATACAGGCAGTTTAATACTATCAATAAATTGCTCTCCTAGCTTGACTGCTATCATAACCTTTGTAATACGTACTACCACCATCCCGAAGTTTTTATCAAAAATCATTAACATGCAAAATACAAATTTAATATCATTAAATAGATAACGAATATATTTTCGTACGGTATCTACAAAATATTATATTTCTTGATAGATTGTTCTGAAAGTTTGGTCAAACTTTACTTGGTTTGACTTTTATAAATAAGCCTTCAGGTTTGGGGTGGAGGTAGTAATGTAGTATACTTCAAACCCCAAAAAAGTACCGCACAGAAGTGATATTTGGAAAAGAAATGCGTAACGAAAGCGGACATAAGCTCTGCCTCTCCATCAGCAGATGTAAGGTTACGATCAGCAGAGTTCCGAGATAAAAAAAAATACAGGCAGTTTAATACTATCAACAAATTGCTCTGCTAGCTTGACTGCTATCATAACCTTTGTAAAATGCATACTTCAAACCCCCAAAACATATCACACAGAAGTGATTCTCGGAAAAGAAATGCATAACGAAAGCGGACATAACCTCGATCTTCCTCTCGATCAGCAGATGTAAGGTTAAGATCTCATATAGCTACGCGGCAAACAACTATCTACACTGATCTAATATCAGCAAGAATGCATTGCAAGAAAGCAACGAAAACTAGTGTAAGAAATCAAATGCATATAACAAAAGCGGACATGTAAAGTATTCATCAACCTTCGTCTGAGGCCCGGGCGGATTTACTCTTTGGTTGGGGGTGGTCGACTTTGGGGCCGCGTTTTTTGCCCATCTCGATCTCCGGTGAGGTGGACTACAGAGTCGGGGAAGCAGATCCGGAGGAGATATGGCGCGGTGAACGTCGGCGTCGAGGAAGCTAATCCGGCTTGCTAGGCAGCAAGGGAGCCGGTAAAACGTGGTCGGTCACTACGGTGGCCGGTGAGAAGGCAGTGATGGTGAGGAGGGGCGGTGGGGCACGGCCGTCGTCGTGGGAGTGTGCCTGGTAGAAGCATGAGAAAGATGTGGTGTTCGAATTGTGCTCTACAGGGAAATATCCTCTGTGGACCGATGTTTATAGGCCGACGGGCAAACCGCAGGTTTTGGGGTAGCTTGAAAATGGGACGCGCCAACAATTTCGGCGCGTGTTTTGCGGCAGAGATGAAAGTCACCCATAAGAAACTTTCCTCATGGATGCTTGTTGCTTGGTCGTGTGGACAACATATATAGTGGGAGATGCCCATAGCTAGCTAGGCCATTCATATCAAACTCGAGTGATTATCACTAAGTTTACAATGAATATATTTCATGACACTTGATATTGGCCGGATAGTAGAAAATATATTTCATGACTATCGATCCCATATTAGTTAATTTATATTATTTCAATTGCTAAAATATTTTCATATTCTTTTAGAGTTCTAAAAAACACACTACACAATGACAATGGATATCACTACCTTCTAGGTCCCGGTCATCAGATTTAGAGTAAAGTAGCTTAGCGACAGATTTAGACCTTTGTGCAACAAATACATGAGTTGGTGATATGTGCAAAAGAACAGGTTAAGTGAGTGTTTTGTGCAACAATGACAACAATAAGTGGAGTTTCGATCGTGCAAAGGATAAAAGGTGGAAGAGGGATCACACGGAAGGAGAAATTAAGAGAAAGGGAGAGCAGTGCCTCACGGGGCCGCTGTTATTTATGGTGAAAAGAAATGCTTCACTTTTTTCGGTGAGTGATGTTGACTGGCACACAGGGTTTCAGTTATGTAGACCTGCAGTGCAGGCTACGCGCCCGTCTAATATTCATTTTTTTCAGCGACAAAAGGGAGAGAGAGAGAGAGAGAGAGTCTTGACGACGCGTCTTTACTTGACAAAGAAGATTGCTGGGAGTTTGCCTACCTACCGCACGTGACTTGTGCTCACTGATGTGTGGGACCTACACGCATGGGACCACACGTAAGTGACCGACCTACTTTATTCTAGGGGTGCCCCTCAAGCTAATACATAATCTGCAACATGAAACTATATTCGCTTATAAAATCTGAACTTTGAAATCCAATTTAATTTAAGTCTATTATTGGTCATATCAACTATCAAGTCTAAAATTACATTCTGAAACTTGTTCAACGCTTTCTCATGAATTATTATGGTAGTTTTTTAAAATCAAATGCTAATTGATTTGAGATAATAAAAAACATATATTATTGCACAACAATGGGATATTAAAATATCTATTTGTAAATAAAAATAAGAAGTCAATGTTGTGGTAAGTTAGGAGGTTCAAAGGGTAAACCAAATATAACGTTTTGTTCAATCTCATAGTTCATATTACCAAGTTTGATTATCCCTGGACAACATTGTTTGTTATAGTGTTCCCTAATTGGGCATGGTGGTGCATCTTGCCATTTCTAACAATGTTGATGACTAGACTTTTCAAGTTTTCGGTATAAAAAATCGTTTTTCATTTTCTAGATGATAAAATATGTTTTTTTGTGCATGGGGTAGAAAAGATATGGGTCAAAATGGCGCATCTACATTTTTTAAATAAATTACGCCATATTTTAATGACAAATCCCAAATTTACGGTTTTTAGTGCTTTCTAGCTAGTTTCGCACATTTAAATGACTTTATGCTGATTTATTGAAAGTAATTCAAATTTGAATTGTAGATATGTTATAACTTGGTCCTACAAGTCCCCATAAATAATTTTTATATACATATTACTTACTATATATAGAAACCAGCGATAGTACTGAAATATTCAACCCCTTTGCAGGATAATCATGTAAAACATTTTGACCTGGTTTTGAAATAAATAAATGAAACTGAAGAAAACCTGAAAAATGAAACCCTTCTACATGGAGTGTGCTTGTATGTGTTAGTTGACAGGGAAAATAAGAAACATGTGATAGGGTAGTGAAAAACAAAATGTCTTCACAAAGCGGACTATCGTGTATGAAGATTCATGGTTTGCAAGCCAAATGATATAGTTATGGCCATATTTGTGGCACAGTTTGTTACAATGTGCCCAAATTGGGCATGGTGGTGCATCTTGCCATTCCCAACAATGTTAATGACTAGACTTTTCAACTTTTCGGTATAAATTTTTTTTTTCATTTTCTAGATGACAAAATATGTTTATTTTGTGAATGGTGTACATATAAGATACGGGTCAAACTGGCAACTCTACATTTTTTAGATAAATTACGCCATATTTTAGTGCCAATTCCCAACTTTTACGGTTTTAGTACTTTCAAGATAGTTTCGCACATTTAAACGACTTTATGCTGATTTACTGAAAGTAATTCCAATGTGAAATGTGGGGGTGTTATAACTTCGTCAAAGAAATCCCCCAAAAACATAGTTTAGGGTTGGGGGTAGATACGGAGTACATGATTTGTATGTTTTGAATATGTCTAGACCTTGTTTATCAACCTGAATGCTTAATTACTATATATATGACGTAAGAAGGCTATGTGCTTTGGGTTTTCATTTTTTTTGATTTTTTCTGAATTTTTATGCTCATTTGAATCTTGGTCAAATCCTAGGTTTGACTAGGATTTAAACAAACTTAAAACATGAAAATGAAAAGGTAAGCCTGGATCCTTCCTAGTCACTCTAAAATTAAGCTTTTGGGAAGTTTTAGAAATTTCCATGTTTGAAACCCGAAACCACTTCTCTTGATACGTCTCCAACGTATCGATAATTTCTTATGTTCCATGCTACTTTATTGATGATACCTACATGTTTTATGCACATTATATGTCGTATTTATGCGTTTTCTGGAACTAACCTATTAACAAGATGCCGAAGTGCCAGTTCCTGTTTTGTTTTTGGTTTCAGAAATCCTAGTAACGAAATATTCTCGAATTGGACGAAATCAACGCCTGTGTTCCTATTTTTCCACGAAGCTTCCAACACCGGGAAGGACCAGAGGGGGCCACAGGCCCACCAGGAGGTGGCGGCGCGGCCTAGGGTTGGCCCGCGCCGCCTTACCCCCTCGCCGCCTCTTCGACCTTCCCGCCTCTTCGCCTATATAGAGGTCCCTGACCTAAAAACCCTTACGGAAGAAGCCACGATACGAGAAAAGTTCCAGCGCCGTCATCGCGAAGCCAAGATCTGGGGACAGTCTCTGTTCCGGCACCCTGGGAGCGGGGAAGTGCCCGGAAGGCTTCTCCATCGACACCGCTGCCATCTCCACCGCCATCTTCATCACCGCCTGCTCCCATGAGGAGGGAGTAGTTCTCCATCGAGGCTCGGGGCTGTACCGGTAGCTATGTGGTTCATCTCTCTCCTATGTAGTTCAATACAATAATCTCATGAGCTGCCTTACATGATTGAGATTCATATGATGATGCTTGTAATCTAGATGTCATTATGCTAGTCAAGTGGGTTTTACTTATGTGATCTCCGGAGACTCCTTGTCCCACGTGTGTAAAGGTGACAGTGTGTGCACCGTGTGGGTCTCTTAGGCTATATTTCACGAAGTACTTATTCACTTTTGAAGAGCGTAGTGAAGTGCTTATTTATATCTCTTTATGATTGCAATGTGCATCGTATCACAATTTATCTATGTGCTACTCTAGTGATGTGTTATTAAAGTAGTTTTATTCCTCCTGCATGTGTGCAAAGGTGACAGTGTGCACCGTGTTAGTACTTGGTTTATGCTATGATCATGATCTCTTGTAGATTGCGAAGTTAACTATTGCTATGATAATATTGATGTGATCTATTCCTCCTACATATGCATGAAGGTGACAGTGTGCATGCTATGCTAGTACTTGGTTTAGTCTTTTGATCTATCTTACACTAAAGGTTACTTAAACATGAGCATTATTGTGGAGCTTGTTAACTCCGGCATTGAGGGTTCGTGTAATCCTACGCAATGTGTTCATCATCCAACAAAAGTGTAGAGTATGCATTTATCTATTCTGTTATGTGATCAATGTTGAGAGTGTCCACTAGTGAAAGTGTAATCCCTAGGCCTTGTTCCCAAATACTGCTGAGTTACTACTGCTTGTTCTGTTTTACTGTGTTACTACTGCTGCAATACTACCACCATCAACTACACACCAGCAAGCTATTTTCTGGCACCGTTGCTACTGCTCATATATATTCATACCACCTGTATTTCACTATCTCTTCGCCGAACTAGTGCACCTATTTGGTGTGTTGGGGACACAAGAGACTTCTTGCTTTGTGGTTGCAGGGTTGCATGAGAGGGATATCTTTGACCTCTTCCTCCCGAGTTCGATAAACCTTGGGTGATCCACTTAAGGGAAACTTGCTGCTGTTCTACAAACCTCTGCACTTGGAGGCCCAACACTGTCTACAGGAAAGGAGGGGGAACGTAGACATCAAGCACTTTTCTGGCGCCGGGGAGGAAAGGTAAAAGGTACTCACACTCCGGATCTCGGCTACTAAGCTATTTTCCGGCCATTGTAAGTACTCGAAGCTATTTCCTTTAGACTCTGCAATTGCGACATTTGGTTTCTTGTTTACACTAGTTAGGCATAATGGAAAACAACAAAAATATGAGAGATCTTTATGAACTTTATCTTGAATTAGGACATGATGTGTTTGAAGAGAGAATTAAAAAACCCATGGAACTTTATATGCATGATAATGGGAATGTTATTAGTATGAATGCTTTGAACACCATTGTTGCTAATGCTATGGAAAATTCTAAGCTTGGGGAAGCTGGCTTTGATGAGCATGATATTTTTAGTCCCCCAAGCATTGAGGAGAAAATTTACTTTGATGATACTTTGCCTCCTATTTATGATGATTATAATGATAGTAGTCTTTTGTTACCACCTGTTATGGAGGATAAATTTGATTATGATTACAATATACCTCCTATATTTGATAGCTACTTTGTTGAATTTGCTCCCACTACAATTAATAAGAATGACTATGCTTATGTTGGGAGTAGTAATTATTTTATGCATGAGACTCATGATAAGAATGTTTTATGTGATAGTTATATTGTTGAGTTTGCTCATGATGCTACTGAAAGTTATTATGAGAGAGGAAAATATGGTTGTAGAAATTTTCATGTTACTAAAACACCTCTCTATGTGCTGAAATTTTTGAAGCTACACTTGTTTTATCTTCCTATGCTTGTTACTTTGCTCTTCATGAACTTGTTTATTTACAAGATTCTTATGCATAGGAAGCATGTTAGACTTAAATGTGTTTTGAATTTGCCTCTTGATGCTCTCTTTTGCTTCAACTTCTATTTCTTGCGAGTGCATCATTAAAACTGCTGAGCCCATCTTAATGGCTATAAAGAAAAGAACTTCTTGGGAGATAACCCATGTGTTATTTTGCTACAGTACTTTGTTTTATATTTGTGTTTTGGAAGTTGTTTACTACTGTAGCAACCTCTCCTTATCTTAGTTTTGTGTTTTGTTGTGCCAAGTAAAGTTTCTATGTCAAAGTTGATGTTATATTTGGGATTGCTGCGCAGAAACAGCATTGCTGTCTGTCACGAATCTGGGCACAGTTCTCTGTAGAAAATTCGAAAAAATCTGCCAATTTACGAGCGTGATCCTCAGATATGTACGCAACTTTCATTAGTTTTGAGTTTTTCCATTTGAGCAAGTCTGGTGCCATCTTAAAATTCGTCTTTACGGACTGTTCTGTTTTTGACAGATTCTGCCTTTTATTTCGCATTGCCGCTTTTGTTAAGTTGAATGAGTTTCTTTGTTCCATTAACTTTCAGAAGTTTTGTGCAATGTCCAGAAGTGTTAAGAATGATTGTGTCACCTCTGAACATGTGAATTTTTGATTATGCACTAACCCTCTAACGAGTTTGCTTGAAGTTTGGTGTGAAGGAAGTTTTCAAGGGTCAATAGAAGAGGGTGATATAATGTGATCGAGAAGAGTGAAAGGTCTAAGCTTGGGGATGCCCCGGTGGTTCATCCCTGCATATTTCAAGAAGACTCAAGCATCTAAGCTTGGGGATGCCCAAGGCATCCCCTTCTTCATCGACAACTTATCAGGTTTCTTCTAGTGAAACTATATTTTTATTCGGTCACATCTTATGTACTTTACTTGGAGCGTCTGTGTGCTTTTATTTTTGTTTTTGTTTTGTTATCTTAGTTCTCTGAATAAGTTCATCCTTGTGTGGGAGAGAGACACGCTCCGCTGGTTCGTATGAACACATGTGTTCTTAGCTCATAATATTCATGGCGAAGTTTCCTCTTCGTTATATTGTTATATGGTTGGAATTGGAAAATGCTACATGTAGTAATTGGTAAAATGTCTTGGATAATGTGATACTTGGCAATTGTTGTGCTCATGTTTAAGCTCTTGCATCATATGCTTTGCACCCATTAATGAAGAAATACATAGAGCTTGCTAAAATTTGGTTTGCATATTTGGTTTCTCTAGAGTCTAGATAATATCTAGTATTGAGTTTTGAACAACAAGGAAGACGGTGTAGAGTCTTATAATGTTTACAATATGTCTCTTATGTGAGTTTTGCTGTACCGGTTCATCCTTGAGTTTGCTTCAAATAACCTTGCTAGCCTAAACCTTGTATCGAGAGGGAATACTTCTCATGCATCCAAAATCCTTGAGCCAACTACTATGCCATTTGTGTCCACCATACCTACCTACTACATGGTATTTCTCCGCCATTCCAAAGTAAATTGCTTGAGTGCTACCTTTAAACAATTCAAAAGTTATTACCTCTTATTTGTGTCAATGTTTTATAGCTCATGAGGAAGTATGTGGTGTTTATCTTTCAATCTTGTTGGGCAACTTTCACCAATGGACTAGTGGCTTCATCCGCTTATCCAATAATTTTGCAAAAAGAGCTGGCAATGGGATTCCCAGTCCCAAATTAATTAACAAAAATAGACACTCCTCCATGGTATGTGATTGTTGGACGGCACCCGAAGGATTCGGTTAGCCATGGCTTGAGAAAGCAAAGGTTGGGAGGAGTGTCATCATAATAAAACTAAAATAAAAAGGCACTCCTTCATGGTATGAGATTGTTGGCAGGCACCCGAGGATTCGGTTAGCCATGGTTTGTGAAAGAAAGGTTGGAAGGAGTGCCACCCAAAAATAAAATAAAATGGGAGCCGCTCTTTGAAGGTTTGTCTGGCAAGGGGGTTAGAGTGCCCACTACCATTCGTTGACAACAACAAACACCTCTCAAAACTTTACTTTTATGCTCTCTTGATGTTTTCAAAATAAAAGCTCTAGCACAAATATAGCAATCGATGCTTTCCTCTTTGAAGGACCTTTCTTTTACTTTTATGTTGAGTCAGTTTACCTATCTCTCTCCATCCCAAGAAGCAAACACTTGTGTGAACTGTGCATTGATTCCTACATACTTGCATATTGCACTTGTTATATTACTTTATGTTGACAATATCCATGAGATATACATGTTATAAGTTGAAAGCAACCGCTGAAACTTAATCTTCCATTATGTTGCTTCAATGTCTATACTTTAAATTATTGCTTTATGAGTTAACTCTTATGCAAGACTTATTGATGCTTGTCTTGAAGTACTATTCATGAAAAGTCTTTGCTTTATGATTCACTTGTTTACTCATGTCATTACCTTTGTTTTGATCGCTGCATTCATTACATATGTTTACAATATGATCAAGGTTATGATGGCATGTCACTTAAGAAATTATCTTTGTTATCGTTTTACCTGCTCGGGACGAGCAGAACTAAGCTTGGGGATGCTGATACGTCTCCAACGTATCGATAATTTCTTATGTTCCATGCTACTTTATTGATGATACCTACATGTTTTATGCACATTATATGTCGTATTTATGCGTTTTGGAACTAACCTATTAACAAGATGCCGAAGTGCCAGTTCTGTTTTCTGCTGTTTTTGGTTTCAGAAATCCTAGTAACGAAATATTCTCGGAATTGGACGAAATCAACGCCCAGGTTCCTATTTTTCCACGAAGCTTCCAACACCGGAAGGACCGAGGGGGCCACACCCACCAGGAGGGTGGCCGCGGCCTAGGGTTGGCCCGCGCCGCCGCCCCCTCGCCTCTTCGACCTTCCGACGCCGCCTCTTCGCCTATATAAAGGTCCCTGACCTAAAACCCTTACGGAAGAAGCCACGATACGAGAAAAGTTCCGAGCCGCCGTCATCGCGGCCAAGATGGGGGACAGAGTCTCTTCCGCACCTGGGCGGGGAAGTGCCCCGGAAGGCTTCTCCATCGACACCGCTGCCATCTCCACCGCCATCTTCATCACCGCTGCTCCCATGAGGAGGGAGTAGTTCTCCATCGAGGCTCGGGGCTGTACCGGTAGCTATGTGGTTCATCTCTCTCCTATGTAGTTCAATACAATAATCTCATGAGCTGCCTTACATGATTGAGATTCATATGATGATGCTTGTAATCTAGATGTCATTATGCTAGTCAAGTGGGTTTTACTTATGTGATCTCCGGAGACTCCTTGTCCCACGTGTGTAAAGGTGACAGTGTGTGCACCGTGTGGGTCTCTTAGGCTATATTTCACGAAGTACTTATTCACTGTTGAAGAGCGTAGTGAAGTGCTTATTTATATCTCTTTATGATTGCAATGTGCATCGTATCACAATTTATCTATGTGCTACTCTAGTGATGTGTTATTAAAGTAGTTTTATTCCTCCTGCATGTGTGCAAAGGTGACAGTGCGTGCACCGTGTTAGTACTTGGTTTATGCTATGATCATGATCTCTTGTAGATTGCGAAGTTAACTATTGCTATGATAATATTGATGTGATCTATTCCTCCTACATATGCATGAAGGTGACAGTGTGCATGCTATGCTAGTACTTGGTTTAGTCTTTTGATCTATCTTACACTAAAGGTTACTTAAACATGAGCATTATTGTGGAGCTTGTTAACTCCGGCATTGAGGGTTCGTGTAATCCTACGCAATGTGTTCATCATCCAACAAAAGTGTAGAGTATGCATTTATCTATTCTGTTATGTGATCAATGTTGAGAGTGTCCACTAGTGAAAGTGTAATCCCTAGGCCTTGTTCCCAAATACTGCTGAGTTACTACTGCTTGTTTACTGTTTTACTGTGTTACTACTGCTGCAATACTACCACCATCAACTACACACCAGCAAGCTATTTTCTGGCACCGTTGCTACTGCTCATATATATTCATACCACCTGTATTTCACTATCTCTTCGCCGAACTAGTGCACCTATTTGGTGTGTTGGGGACACAAGAGACTTCTTGCTTTGTGGTTGCAGGGTTGCATGAGAGGGATATCTTTGACCTCTTCCTCCCCGAGTTCGATAAACCTTGGGTGATCCACTTAAGGGAAAACTTGCTGCTGTTCTACAAACCTCTGCACTTGGAGGCCCAACACTGTCTACAGGAAAGGAGGGGGAACGTAGACATCACTCTTCATGCTTGACTTCATAAGACAAAGTTAAGGGTTAGGGGTAGATACATGCCTTTTCTGTTTTGAATATGTCTAGACCTTGTTCATCAACTTGAATGCTTACTATATATATATATATATATATGACATAAGAAGGCTATATATATATGTGCTTTGGTTTTTGGTTTTTGTTTTTTCTGAATGTTTATATATGCCCATTTGAATCTTGGTCAAATCCTAGGTTTGACCAAGATTTAAACAAGTTTAAAACATGAAAGTGAAAAGGTAAGCATGGATCCTTCTTAGTCATTCTAAAATGAAGCTTTTGGGGGGTTCTTGAAATCTCAATGTTTGAAACCCAAAACCACTTCTCTTCATGGTTGACTTCATAAGACAGATGAGTTTAGGGTTATGGGGTAGATACATGATTTGTCGGGTTTGAATATGTCTAGACATGCTTGTTTATCAACTTGAATGCTTACTATATGACCTAAGAAGACTATGCATGTGCATTGGTTTTTCATTTTTTGTTCTTTCTGAATGTTTATGCCCATTTGAATCTTGGCCAAATCCTAGGGTTTGACCAAGATTTAAACAAGTTTAAAACATTAAAATGAAAAGGTAATCATGGATCCTTCTTAGTCACTCTAAGATGAAGTTTTTGGGAGGTTTTCGAAATTTCCATGCATGTTTGAAACCCAAAACCACTTCTCTTCATGTTTGACTTCATAAGACAGAGTTTAGGGTTAGGGCTAGGGGTAGATACATGATTTTCTAGTTTGAATATGTCTAGACCATGTTTATCAACTTGAATCTTTGGCCAAATCCTAGGTTTGACCAAGATTTAAACAAGTTTAAAACATGAAAATGAAAAGGTAAGCCTGGATCCTTCTTAGTCACTCTAAAATGAAGCTTTTGGGAGGTTTTTGAAATCTCAATGTTTGAAACCCAAAACCATTTCTCATCATGCTTGACTTCATTAGATATAGTTTAGGGTTAGGTGTAGATACACGATTTGTCTGGTTTGAATATGTCTAGACCTTGTTTATCAACTTCAATTCTTACTATATGACATAAGAAGACTATATGTGCTTTGGTTTTTGATTTTTTAATTTTTTCTGAATGTTTATGCCCATTTGAATCTTGGTCAAATCCTAGGTTTGACCAAGATTTAAACAAGTCTATAACATGAAAATGAAAAGGTAAGCCTGGATCCTTCTTAGTCATTCTAAAATGAAGCTTTTGGGGGGTTCTTGAAATCTCAATGTTTGAAACCCAAAACCATTTCTCATCATGCTTGACTTCATTAGATATAGTTTAGGGTTAGGTGTAGATACACGATTTGTCTGGTTTGAATATGTCTAGACCTTGTTTATCAACTTCAATTCTTACTATATGACATAAGAAGACTATATGTGCTTTGGTTTTTGATTTTTTGTTTTTTTCTGAATGTTTATGCCCATTTGAATCAAGATCAAATCCTAGTTTTGACCAGGATTTAAATAATTTTAAAACATGAAAATGAAAAGGTAAGCCTGGATCCTTCTTAGTCACTCTAAAATGAAGCTTTTGGGAGGTTTTTGAAATTTCCATGTTTGAAACCCAAAACCATTTCTCATCATGCTTGACTTCATTAGATATAGTTTAGGGTTAGGTGTAGATACACGATTTGTCTGGTTTGAATATGTCTAGACCTTGTTTATCACTTCAATTCTTACTATATGACATAAGAAGACTACATGTGCTTTGGTTTTTGATTTTTTGATTTTTCTGAATGTTTATGCCCATTTGAATCTTGGTCAAATCCTAGGTTTGACCAAGATTTAAACAAGTCTATAACATGAAAATGAAAAGGTAAGCCTGGATCCTTCTTAGTCATTCTAAAATGAAGCTTTTGGGGGTTCTTGAAATCTCAATGTTTGAAACCCAAAACCATTTCTCATCATGCTTGACTTCATTAGATATAGTTTAGGGTTAGGTGTAGATACACGATTTGTCTGGTTTGAATATGTCTAGACCTTGTTTATCAACTTCAATTCTTACTATGTGACATAAGAAGACTATATGTGCTTTGGTTTTTGATTTTTTGATTTTTTCTGAATGTTTATGCCCATTTGAATCTTGGTCAAATCCTAGGTTTGACCAAGATTTAAACAAGTCTATAACATGAAAATGAAAAGGTAAGCCTGGATCCTTCTTAGTCATTCCAAAATGAAGCTTTTGGGGGGTTCTTGAAATCTCAATGTTTGAAACCCAAAACCACTTCTCTTCATGGTTGACTTCATAAGACATGCAGAGTTTAGGGTTAGGGGTAGATACATGATTTGTCGGGGTTGAATATGTCTAGACATGCTTGTTTATCAACTTGAATGCTTACTATATGACATAAGAAGGCTATGTGCTTTGGTTTTTCATTTTTCCGGTTTTTTGAATTTTATGCCCATTTGAAGATTTTGGGAGGTTCTTGAAATTTTCATGTTTGAAACCAATACGACTTCTCTTCATGCTAGACTTCATAAGATCGACCGAGTTTATGGTTAGGGGTAGATACATGATTTGTCTGGTTTGAACATGTCTAAACCTTGTTTATCAACTTGAAAGCTTACTATATGACATATATAAGAAGACTATGTGCTTTTGTTTTTCATTCTTCTATTTTTTTATTTTATGCCCATTTGAATCTTGGTCAAATCCTATGTTTGACCTGGATTTAAACAAGTATAAAATATGAAAACGAAAAGGTAAGCCTGGATCCTTCTTAGTCACTCTAAAATGAAGCGGCTTTTGGGATGTTCTTGAAATTTTCATGTTTGAAACCCAAAACCACTTCTCTTCATGATTGACTTCATAAGACAGAGTTTAAGGTTAGGGGCAGATATATACATGATTTTCTAGTTTGAATATGTCTAGACCTTATTTATCAACTTGAATGCTTACTATATGACATAAGAATGCTATGTGCTTTGGTTTATCAATCTTTTGGTTTTTTCCTGAATTTTATGCCCATTTGAATCTTGGTCAAATCCTAGGTTTCACAAAGATTTAAACAAGTTTAAAATCTGAAAATTAAAAGGTAAGCATGGATCCTTCTTAGTCACTCTAAAATGAAGCTTTTGGGAGGTTTTTGAAATTTCCATGTTTGAAACCCAAAAACCACTTCTCTTCATGCTTGACTTCATAAGACAGAGTTTAGAGTGTTAGGGGTAGATACATGATTTGCCTGGTTTGAATATGTCTAGACCTTGTTTATCATCTTGAATGCTTACTATATATGACAGAAGAAGACTATGTGCATTGGTATTTCATTTTTTTTTTGAATTTTCATGCCCATTTCAATCTTGGTGAAATCCTAGGTTTGAGCAAGATTTAAACAAATTTAACACGTGAAAACGAATAAGCATGGATCCTTCTTAGTCACTCCAAAATGTACCAATTGATAGATGTGTTAACTTTGCTTCATGGAAAAAATAATGTCATGTAAATGAGTTAACTTGGATTTCCTACCGTTGAATCCATAGGAAACTTTGTTCTAATGCACTATAATAATCAACCGAGTTTTTACACCAACAGGTCTGTCACTTACGTGTGGTGCCCATGCGTGAGGTCCCACACTTCAGTGAGCACAAGTCAAGTGCAGTAGGTACGCAAACTCCAAGCCATCTTCTTTGTCAAGAGAAGACGCATCAACTTGAATTCTTACTATATGACATAAGAAGGCTATGTGCTTTGGTTTTCCATTTTTCTGGTTTTTTTGAATTTTATGCCCATTTGAAGATTTTGGGAGGTTCTTGAAATTTTCATGTTTGAAACCAATACGACTTCTCTTCATGCTAGACTTCATAAGATCGACCGAGTTTATGGTTAGGGGGTAGATACATGATTTGTCTGGTTTGAACATGTCTAAACCTTGTTTATCAACTTGAAAGCTTACTATATGACATACGAAGACTATGTGCTTTTATTTTTCATTCTTCTATTTTTTTATTTTATGCCCATTTGAATCTTGGTCAAATCCTATGTTTGACCTGGATTTAAACAAGTATAAAATATGAAAACGAAAAGGTAAGCATGGATCCTTCTTAGTCACTCTAAAATGAAGCGGCTTTTGGGATGTTCTTGAAATTTTCATGTTTGAAACCCAAAACCACTTCTCTTCATGATTGACTTCATAAGACAGAGTTTAGGGTTAGGGGCAGATATATACATGATTTTCTAGTTTGAATATGTCTAGACCTTATTTATCAACTTGAATGCTTACTATATGACATAAGAATGCTATGTGCTTTGGTTTATCAATCTTTTGGTTTTTTCCTGAATTTTTATGCCCATTTGAATCTTGGTCAAATCCTAGGTTTCACAAAGATTTAAACAAGTTTAAAATCTGAAAATTAAAAGGTAAGCATGGATCCTTCTTAGTCACTCTAAAATGAAGCTTTTGGGAGGTTTTTGAAATTTCCATGTTTGAAACCCAAAACCACTTCTCTTCATGCTTAATTGACTTCATAAGACAGAGTTTAGAGTGTTAGGGGTAGATACATGATTTGTCTAGTTTGAATACGTCTAGACCTTGTTTGTCAACTTGAATTCTTACTATATGACATAAGAAGGCTATGTGCTTTGGTTTTTCATTTTTCTGATTTTTTTTGAATTTTATGCCCATTTGAATCTTGGTCAAATACTAGCTAGGTTTGACCAAGATTTAAACAAGTTTAAAACATGAAAATGAAAAGGTAAGCCTCGATCCTTCTTAGTCACTCTAAAATGAAGCTTTTGGGAGGTTTTTGAAATTTGCATGTTTGAAACCCAAAACCACTTCTCTTCATGCCTTACTTCATAAGACGGAGTTTAGGGTCGTTAGGGAGTAGATACATGATTTGCCTGGTTTGAATATGTCTAGACCTTGTTTATCATCTTGAATGCTTACTATATATGACAGAAGAAGACTATGTGCATTGGTATTTCATTTTTTTTTGAATTTTCATGCCCATTTCAATCTTGGTGAAATCCTAGGTTTGAGCAAGATTTAAACAAATTTAACACGTGAAAACGAATAAGCATGGATCCTTCTTAGTCACTCCAAAATGTACCAATTGATAGATGTGTTAACTTTGCTTCATGGAAAAATTAATGTCATGTAAATGAGTTAACTTGGATTTCCTACCGTTGAATCCATAGGAAACTTTGTTCTAATGCACTATAATAATCAACCGAGTTTTTACACCAACAGGTCTGTCACTTACGTGTGGTGCCCATGCGTGAGGTCCCACACTTCAGTGAGCACAAGTCAAGTGCAGTAGGTACGCAAACTCCAAGCCATCTTCTTTGTCAAGAGAAGACGCATCAGGATGCGTTTTGGAAGTCTGTGGGTCCTTCTGGATCCTTCGGTTGTCCCTCTCACAAAAAAAAACAAATCTCTCTCATTCTCGGCCTCGCTCGACTCGCTCGCTCGCTCGCTCGCACCTCCTGCTCACTGACAAACCCTGCACAAAAGTCAACATCATCACCCGAAAAAGGGGAGACACCATAATGCTCTCCCTTCTTCTCTCCTTCCGAGTGATCCCTCTTCCTCCGAGTTTCACTCGACGGGCAAACACACATGTGCTGCATAGTAATAATAATAAAAAGGTAGAAAAATCAACCTACGAATCTATAATTAAATACGTTAAACTAGGGTTTTGCCCAGTACTACAGATCAAGTTCATAAAAAATCCAACTACGGGGTTCAAACAACCCCATTTCTAATCCAAGATTTTTTCGACCTCATCCAAATGGCCTCAAACTATAGGGTTAATTAGCATCTAGTGCAGTATGTGTGAACATGTATGCACTATGTGTGCTATAACTTGTATGTCTTTCAAATTTGAACCAAATTTGAAATATATGAAATGGGGCTTTTGGCTTAAACGTTTGAAACCCAAAACGACTTCTCTTCATGCTAGGCATCATAAGACCGAGTTTAGGGTTAGGGGGTAGATACAGGATTTGTCTGTTTTGAATATGTCTATACCTTGTTTATCTACTTGAATATGCTTACTATAGATATATATGACGTAAGAAGACTATGTGCTTTGGTTTTTATTTTTTTTATTTTTCCAGAATTTTTATGCCCATTTGAATCTTGGTCAAATCCTAGGCTTGACCAATATTTAAACAAGCTTAAAACATGAAAATGAAAAGGTAAGCTTGGATCCTTCTTTGTCACTCTAAGATGAAGTTTTTGGGAGGTTTTCAAAATTTCCATGTCTGAAACCCAAAAACACTTCTCTTCATGCTTGACTTCATAAGACAAAGCTAGTTTAGGGCTTTAGGGGGTAGATACATGATTTGTCTAGTTTGAATATGTCTAGACCTTGTTTATCAACTTCAATTCTTACTATATGACATAAGAAGACTATATGTGCTAGCTTTGGTTTTTGATTTTTTGATTTTTTTGAATGTTTATGCCCATTTGAATCTTGGTCAAATCCTAGGTTTGACCAAGATTTAAACAAGTCTATAACATGAAAATGAAAAGGTAAGCCTGGATCCTTCCTAGCTAGTCATTCTAAAATGAAGCTTTTGGGGGGTTCTTGAAATCTCAATGTTTGAAACCCAAAAACACTTCTCTTCATGGTTGACTTCATAAGACATGCAGAGTTTAGGGTTAGGGGTAGATACATGATTTGTCGGGTTTGAATATGTCTAGACATGCTTGTTTATCAACTTGAATGCTTACTATATGACATAAGAAGGCTATATATGTGCTTTGGTTTTTCATTTTTCTAGTTTTTTGAATGTTATATGCCCATTTGAAGATTTTGGGTGGTTCTTGAAATTTTCATGTTTGAAACCAATACGACTTCTCTTCATGCTAGACTTCATAAGATCGACCGAGTTTATGGTTAGGGGCTAGATACATGATTTGTCTGGTTTGAACATGTCTAAACCTTGTTTATCAACTTGAAAGCTTACTATATGACATAAGAAGACTATGTGCTTTTGTTTTTCATTCTTCTATTTTTTTATTTTATGCCCATTTGAATCTTGGTCAAATCCTATGTTTGACCTGGATTTAAACAAGTATATAATATGAAAACGAAAAGGTAAGCCTGGATCCTTCTTAGTCACTCTAAAATGAAGCGACTTTTGGGATGTTCTTGAAATTTTCATGTTTGAAACCCAAACCACTTCTCTTCATGATTGACTTCATATATAAGACAGAGTTTAAGGTTAGGGACAGATATATACATGATTTTCTAGTTTGAATATGTCTAGACCTTGTTAATCAACTTGAATGCTTACTGTATGACATAAGAATGCTATGTGCTTTGGTTTATCAATCTTTTGGTTTTTTCCTGAATTTTTATGCCCATTTGAATATTGGTCAAATCCTAGGTTTCACAAAGATTTAAACAAGTTTAAAATCTGAAAATTAAAAGGTAAGCATGGATCCTTCTTAGTCACTCTAAAATGAAGCTTTTGGGAGGTTTTTGAAATTTCCATGTTTGAAACCCAAAACCACTTCTCTTCATGCTTAATTGACTTCATAAGACAGAGTTTAGAGTGTTAGGGGTAGATACATGATTTGTCTAGTTTGAATATGTCTAGACCTTGTTTATCAACTTGAATTCTTACTATATGACATAAGAAGGCTATGTGCTTTGGTTTTTCATTTTTCTGGTTTTTTTGAATTTTATGCCCATTTGAAGATTTTGGGTGGTTCTTGAAATTTTCATGTTTTAAACCAATACGACTTCTCTTCATGCTAGACTTCATAAGATCGACCGAGTTTATGGTTAGGGGCTAGATACATGATTTGTCTGGTTTGAACATGTCTAAACCTTGTTTATCAACTTGAAAGCTTACTATATGACATACGAAGACTATGTGCTTTTGTTTTTCATTCTTCTATTTTTTTATTTTATGCCCATTTGAATCTTGGTCAAATCCTATGTTTGACCTGGATTTAAACAAGTATATAATATGAAAACGAAAAGGTAAGCCTGGATCCTTCTTAGTCACTCTAAAATGAAGCGACTTTTGGGATGTTCTTGAAATTTTCATGTTTGAAACCCAAACCACTTCTCTTCATGATTGACTTCATATATAAGACAGAGTTTAAGGTTAGGGACAGATATATACATGATTTTCTAGTTTGAATATGTCTAGACCTTGTTAATCAACTTGAATGCTTACTGTATGACATAAGAATGCTATGTGCTTTGGTTTATCAATCTTTTGGTTTTTTCCTGAATTTTTATGCCCATTTGAATCTTGGTCAAATCCTAGGTTTCACAAAGATTTAAACAAGTTTAAAATCTGAAAATTAAAAGGTAAGCATGGATCCTTCTTAGTCACTCTAAAATGAAGCTTTTGGGAGGTTTTTGAAATTTCCATGTTTGAAACCCAAAACCACTTCTCTTCATGCTTAATTGACTTCATAAGACAGAGTTTAGAGTGTTAGGGGTAGATACATGATTTGTCTAGTTTGAATACGTCTAGACCTTGTTTATCAACTTGAATTCTTACTATATGACATAAGAAGGCTATGTGCTTTGGTTTTTCATTTTTCTGATTTTTTTTGAATTTTATGCATGCCCATTTGAATCTTGGTCAAATACTAGCTAGGTTTGACCAAGATTTAAACAAGTTTAAAACATGAAAATGAAAAGGTAAGCCTCGATCCTTCTTAGTCACTCTAAAATGAAGCTTTTGGGGGGTTTTTGAAATTTGCATGTTTGAAACCCAAAACCACTTCTCTTCATGCCTTACTTCATAAGACGGAGTTTAGGGTCGTTAGGGAGTAGATACATGATTTGCCTGGTTTGAATATGTCTAGACCTTGTTTATCATCTTGAATGCTTACTATATGACAGAAGAAGACTATGTGCATTGGTATTTCATTTTTTTTTGAATTTTCATGCCCATTTCAATCTTGGTGAAATCCTAGGTTTGAGCAAGATTTAAACAAATTTAACACGTGAAAACGAATAAGCATGGATCCTTCTTAGTCACTCCAAAATGTACCAATTGATAGATGTGTTAACTTTGCTTCATGGAAAAAATAATGTCATGTAAATGAGTTAACTTGGATTTCCTGCCGTTGAATCCATAGGAAACTTTGTTCTAATGCACTATAATAATCAACCGAGTTTTTACACCAACATTGCCAACAGGTCTGTCACTTACGTGTGGCGCCCATGCGTGAGGTCCCACACTTCAGTGAGCACAAGTCAAGTGCAGTAGGTACGCAAACTCCAAGCCATCTTCTTTGTCAAGAGAAGACGCATCAGGATGCGTTTTGGAAATCTGTGGGTCCTTCTGGATCCTTCGGTTGTCCCTCTCACAAAAAAAAACAAATCTCTCTCATTCTCGGCCTCGCTCGACTCGCTCGCTCGCTCGCTCGCTCGCACCTCCTGCTCACTGACAAACCCTGCACAAAAGTCAACATCATCACCCGAAAAAGGGGAGACACCATAATGCTCTCCCTTCTTCTCTCCTTCCGAGTGATCCCTCTTCCTCCGAGTTTCACTCGACGGGCAAACACACATGTGCTGCATAGTAATAATAATAAAAAGGTAGAAAAATCAACCTACGAATCTATAATTAAATACGTTAAACTAGGGTTTTGCCCAGTACTACAGATCAAGTTCATAAAAAATCCAACTACGGGGTTCGAACAACCCCATTTCTAATCCAAGATTTTTTTCGACCTCATCCAAATGGCCTCAAACTATAGGGTTAATTAGCATCTAGTGCAGAATGTGTGAACATGTATGCACTATGTGTGCTATAACTTGTATGTCTTTCAAATTTGAACCAAATTTGAAATATATGAAATGGGGCTTTTGGCTTAAACGTTTGAAACCCAAAACGACTTCTCTTCATGCTAGGCATCATAAGACCGAGTTTAGGGTTAGGGGGTAGATACATGATTTGTCTGTTTTGAATATGTCTATACCTTGTTTATCTACTTGAATATGCTTACTATAGATATATATGACGTAAGAAGACTATGTGCTTTGGTTTTTATTTTTTTATTTTTCCAGAATTTTTATGCCCATTTGAATCTTGGTCAAATCCTAGGCTTGACCAATATTTAAACAAGCTTAAAACATGAAAATGAAAAGGTAAGCTTGGATCCTTCTTTGTCACTCTAAGATGAAGTTTTTGGGAGGTTTTCAAAATTTCCATGTCTGAAACCCAAAAACACTTCTCTTCATGCTTGACTTCATAAGACAAAGCTAGTTTAGGGCTTTAGGGGGTAGATACATGATTTGTCTAGTTTGAATATGTCTAGACCTTGTTTATCAACTTCAATTCTTACTATATGACATAAGAAGACTATATGTGCTAGCTTTGGTTTTTGATTTTTTGATTTTTTTGAATGTTTATGCCCATTTGAATCTTGGTCAAATCCTAGGTTTGACCAAGATTTAAACAAGTCTATAACATGAAAATGAAAAGGTAAGCCTGGATCCTTCCTAGCTAGTCATTCTAAAATGAAGCTTTTGGGGGGTTCTTGAAATCTCAATGTTTGAAACCCAAAACCACTTCTCTTCATGGTTGACTTCATAAGACATGCAGAGTTTAGGGTTAGGGGGTAGATACATGATTTGTCGGGTTTGAATATGTCTAGACATGCTTGTTTATCAACTTGAATGCTTACTATATGACATAAGAAGGCTATATATGTGCTTTGGTTTTTCATTTTTCTAGTTTTTTGAATGTTATATGCCCATTTGAAGATTTTGGGTGGTTCTTGAAATTTTCATGTTTGAAACCAATACGACTTCTCTTCATGCTAGACTTCATAAGATCGACCGAGTTTATGGTTAGGGGCTAGATACATGATTTGTCTGGTTTGAACATGTCTAAACCTTGTTTACCAACTTGCAAGGCTTACTATATGACATAAGAAGACTATGTGCTTTTGTTTTTCATTCTTCTATTTTTTTATTTTATGCCCATTTGAATCTTGGTCAAATCCTATGTTTGACCTGGATTTAAACAAGTATAAAATATGAAAACGAAAAGGTAAGCCTGGATCCTTCTTAGTCACTCTAAAATGAAGCGACTTTTGGGATGTTCTTGAAATTTTCATGTTTGAAACCCAAAACCACTTCTCTTCATGATTGCTTCATATATAAGACAGAGTTTAGGGTTAGGGGCAGATATATACATGATTTTCTAGTTTGAATATGTCTAGACCTTATTTATCAACTTGAATGCTTACTATATGACATAAGAATGCTATGTGCTTTGGTTTATCAATCTTTTGGTTTTTTCCTGAATTTTTATGCCCATTTGAATATTGGTCAAATCCTAGGTTTCACAAAGATTTAAACAAGTTTAAAATCTGAAAATTAAAAGGTAAGCATGGATCCTTCTTAGTCACTCTAAAATGAAGCTTTTGGGAGGTTTTTGAAATTTCCATGTTTGAAACCCAAAACCACTTCTCTTCATGCTTAATTGACTTCATAAGACAGAGTTTAGAGTGTTAGGGGTAGATACATGATTTGTCTAGTTTGAATATGTCTAGACCTTGTTTATCAACTTGAATTCTTACTATATGACATAAGAAGGCTATGTGCTTTGGTTTTTCATTTTTCTGGTTTTTTTGAATTTTATGCCCATTTGAAGATTTTGGGTGGTTCTTGAAATTTTCATGTTTTAAACCAATACGACTTCTCTTCATGCTAGACTTCATAAGATCGACCGAGTTTATGGTTAGGGGCTAGATACATGATTTGTCTGGTTTGAACATGTCTAAACCTTGTTTATCAACTTGAAAGCTTACTATATGACATACGAAGACTATGTGCTTTTGTTTTTCATTCTTCTATTTTTTTATTTTATGCCCATTTGAATCTTGGTCAAATCCTATGTTTGACCTGGATTTAAACAAGTATATAATATGAAAACGAAAAGGTAAGCCTGGATCCTTCTTAGTCACTCTAAAATGAAGCGACTTTTGGGATGTTCTTGAAATTTTCATGTTTGAAACCCAAACCACTTCTCTTCATGATTGACTTCATATATAAGACAGAGTTTAAGGTTAGGGACAGATATATACATGATTTTCTAGTTTGAATATGTCTAGACCTTGTTAATCAACTTGAATGCTTACTGTATGACATAAGAATGCTATGTGCTTTGGTTTATCAATCTTTTGGTTTTTTCCTGAATTTTTATGCCCATTTGAATATTGGTCAAATCCTAGGTTTCACAAAGATTTAAACAAGTTTAAAATCTGAAAATTAAAAGGTAAGCATGGATCCTTCTTAGTCACTCTAAAATGAAGCTTTTGGGAGGTTTTTGAAATTTCCATGTTTGAAACCCAAAACCACTTCTCTTCATGCTTAATTGACTTCATAAGACAGAGTTTAGAGTGTTAGGGGTAGATACATGATTTGTCTAGTTTGAATATGTCTAGACCTTGTTTATCAACTTGAATTCTTACTATATGACATAAGAAGGCTATGTGCTTTGGTTTTTCATTTTTCTGGTTTTTTTGAATTTTATGCCCATTTGAAGATTTTGGGTGGTTCTTGAAATTTTCATGTTTTAAACCAATACGACTTCTCTTCATGCTAGACTTCATAAGATCGACCGAGTTTATGGTTAGGGGCTAGATACATGATTTGTCTGGTTTGAACATGTCTAAACCTTGTTTATCAACTTGAAAGCTTACTATATGACATACGAAGACTATGTGCTTTTGTTTTTCATTCTTCTATTTTTTTATTTTATGCCCATTTGAATCTTGGTCAAATCCTATGTTTGACCTGGATTTAAACAAGTATATAATATGAAAACGAAAAGGTAAGCCTGGATCCTTCTTAGTCACTCTAAAATGAAGCGACTTTTGGGATGTTCTTGAAATTTTCATGTTTGAAACCCAAACCACTTCTCTTCATGATTGACTTCATATATAAGACAGAGTTTAAGGTTAGGGACAGATATATACATGATTTTCTAGTTTGAATATGTCTAGACCTTGTTAATCAACTTGAATGCTTACTGTATGACATAAGAATGCTATGTGCTTTGGTTTATCAATCTTTTGGTTTTTTCCTGAATTTTTATGCCCATTTGAATCTTGGTCAAATCCTAGGTTTCACAAAGATTTAAACAAGTTTAAAATCTGAAAATTAAAAGGTAAGCATGGATCCTTCTTAGTCACTCTAAAATGAAGCTTTTGGGAGGTTTTTGAAATTTCCATGTTTGAAACCCAAAACCACTTCTCTTCATGCTTAATTGACTTCATAAGACAGAGTTTAGAGTGTTAGGGGTAGATACATGATTTGTCTAGTTTGAATACGTCTAGACCTTGTTTATCAACTTGAATTCTTACTATATGACATAAGAAGGCTATGTGCTTTGGTTTTTCATTTTTCTGATTTTTTTTGAATTTTATGCATGCCCATTTGAATCTTGGTCAAATACTAGCTAGGTTTGACCAAGATTTAAACAAGTTTAAAACATGAAAATGAAAAGGTAAGCCTCGATCCTTCTTAGTCACTCTAAAATGAAGCTTTTGGGGGGTTTTTGAAATTTGCATGTTTGAAACCCAAAACCACTTCTCTTCATGCCTTACTTCATAAGACGGAGTTTAGGGTCGTTAGGGAGTAGATACATGATTTGCCTGGTTTGAATATGTCTAGACCTTGTTTATCATCTTGAATGCTTACTATATATGACAGAAGAAGACTATGTGCATTGGTATTTCATTTTTTTTTGAATTTTCATGCCCATTTCAATCTTGGTGAAATCCTAGGTTTGAGCAAGATTTAAACAAATTTAACACGTGAAAACGAATAAGCATGGATCCTTCTTAGTCACTCCAAAATGTACCAATTGATAGATGTGTTAACTTTGCTTCATGGAAAAAATAATGTCATGTAAATGAGTTAACTTGGATTTCCTGCCGTTGAATCCATAGGAAACTTTGTTCTAATGCACTATAATAATCAACCGAGTTTTTACACCAACATTGCCAACAGGTCTGTCACTTACGTGTGGCGCCCATGCGTGAGGTCCCACACTTCAGTGAGCACAAGTCAAGTGCAGTAGGTACGCAAACTCCAAGCCATCTTCTTTGTCAAGAGAAGACGCATCAGGATGCGTTTTGGAAATCTGTGGGTCCTTCTGGATCCTTCGGTTGTCCCTCTCACAAAAAAAACAAATCTCTCTCATTCTCGGCCTCGCTCGACTCGCTCGCTCGCTCGCTCGCTCGCACCTCCTGCTCACTGACAAACCCTGCACAAAAGTCAACATCATCACCCGAAAAAGGGGAGACACCATAATGCTCTCCCTTCTTCTCTCCTTCCGAGTGATCCCTCTTCCTCCGAGTTTCACTCGACGGGCAAACACACATGTGCTGCATAGTAATAATAATAAAAAGGTAGAAAAATCAACCTACGAATCTATAATTAAATACGTTAAACTAGGGTTTTGCCCAGTACTACAGATCAAGTTCATAAAAAATCCAACTACGGGGTTCGAACAACCCCATTTCTAATCCAAGATTTTTTTCGACCTCATCCAAATGGCCTCAAACTATAGGGTTAATTAGCATCTAGTGCAGAATGTGTGAACATGTATGCACTATGTGTGCTATAACTTGTATGTCTTTCAAATTTGAACCAAATTTGAAATATATGAAATGGGGCTTTTGGCTTAAACGTTTGAAACCCAAAACGACTTCTCTTCATGCTAGGCATCATAAGACCGAGTTTAGGGTTAGGGGGTAGATACAGGATTTGTCTGTTTTGAATATGTCTATACCTTGTTTATCTACTTGAATATGCTTACTATAGATATATATGACGTAAGAAGACTATGTGCTTTGGTTTTTATTTTTTTATTTTTCCAGAATTTTTATGCCCATTTGAATCTTGGTCAAATCCTAGGCTTGACCAATATTTAAACAAGCTTAAAACATGAAAATGAAAAGGTAAGCTTGGATCCTTCTTTGTCACTCTAAGATGAAGTTTTTGGGAGGTTTTCAAAATTTCCATGTCTGAAACCCAAAAACACTTCTCTTCATGCTTGACTTCATAAGACAAAGCTAGTTTAGGGCTTTAGGGGGTAGATACATGATTTGTCTAGTTTGAATATGTCTAGACCTTGTTTATCAACTTCAATTCTTACTATATGACATAAGAAGACTATATGTGCTAGCTTTGGTTTTTGATTTTTTGATTTTTTTGAATGTTTATGCCCATTTGAATCTTGGTCAAATCCTAGGTTTGACCAAGATTTAAACAAGTCTATAACATGAAAATGAAAAGGTAAGCCTGGATCCTTCCTAGCTAGTCATTCTAAAATGAAGCTTTTGGGGGGGTTCTTGAAATCTCAATGTTTGAAACCCAAAAACCACTTCTCTTCATGGTTGACTTCATAAGACATGCAGAGTTTAGGGTTAGGGGGTAGATACATGATTTGTCGGGTTTGAATATGTCTAGACATGCTTGTTTATCAACTTGAATGCTTACTATATGACATAAGAAGGCTATATATGTGCTTTGGTTTTTCATTTTTCTAGTTTTTTGAATGTTATATGCCCATTTGAAGATTTTGGGTGGTTCTTGAAATTTTCATGTTTGAAACCAATACGACTTCTCTTCATGCTAGACTTCATAAGATCGACCGAGTTTATGGTTAGGGGCTAGATACATGATTTGTCTGGTTTGAACATGTCTAAACCTTGTTTACCAACTTGCAAGGCTTACTATATGACATAAGAAGACTATGTGCTTTTGTTTTTCATTCTTCTATTTTTTTTTTTATGCCCATTTGAATCTTGGTCAAATCCTATGTTTGACCTGGATTTAAACAAGTATAAAATATGAAAACGAAAAGGTAAGCCTGGATCCTTCTTAGTCACTCTAAAATGAAGCGACTTTTGGGATGTTCTTGAAATTTTCATGTTTGAAACCCAAAACCACTTCTCTTCATGATTGCTTCATATATAAGACAGAGTTTAGGGTTAGGGGCAGATATATACATGATTTTCTAGTTTGAATATGTCTAGACCTTATTTATCAACTTGAATGCTTACTATATGACATAAGAATGCTATGTGCTTTGGTTTATCATTCTTTTGGTTTTTTCCTGAATTTTTATGCCCATTTGAATCTTGGTCAAATCCTAGGTTTCACAAAGATTTAAACAAGTTTAAAATCTGAAAATTAAAAGGTAAGCATGGATCCTTCTTAGTCACTCTAAAATGAAGCTTTTGGGAGGTTTTTGAAATTTCCATGTTTGAAACCCAAAACCACTTCTCTTCATGCTTAATTGACTTCATAAGACAGAGTTTAGAGTGTTAGGGGTAGATACATGATTTGTCTAGTTTGAATATGTCTAGACCTTGTTTATCAACTTGAATTCTTACTATATGACATAAGAAGGCTATGTGCTTTGGTTTTCCATTTTTCTGGTTTTTTTGAATTTTATGCCCATTTGAAGATTTTGGGAGGTTCTTGAAATTTTCATGTTTGAAACCAATACGACTTCTCTTCATGCTAGACTTCATAAGATCGACCGAGTTTATGGTTAGGGGGTAGATACATGATTTGTCTGGTTTGAACATGTCTAAACCTTGTTTATCAACTTGAAAGCTTACTATATGACATACGAAGACTATGTGCTTTTATTTTTCATTCTTCTATTTTTTTATTTTATGCCCATTTGAATCTTGGTCAAATCCTATGTTTGACCTGGATTTAAACAAGTATAAAATATGAAAACGAAAAGGTAAGCATGGATCCTTCTTAGTCACTCTAAAATGAAGCGGCTTTTGGGATGTTCTTGAAATTTTCATGTTTGAAACCCAAAACCACTTCTCTTCATGATTGACTTCATAAGACAGAGTTTAGGGTTAGGGGCAGATATATACATGATTTTCTAGTTTGAATATGTCTAGACCTTATTTATCAACTTGAATGCTTACTATATGACATAAGAATGCTATGTGCTTTGGTTTATCAATCTTTTGGTTTTTTCCTGAATTTTTATGCCCATTTGAATCTTGGTCAAATCCTAGGTTTCACAAAGATTTAAACAAGTTTAAAATCTGAAAATTAAAAGGTAAGCATGGATCCTTCTTAGTCACTCTAAAATGAAGCTTTTGGGAGGTTTTTGAAATTTCCATGTTTGAAACCCAAAACCACTTCTCTTCATGCTTGACTTCATAAGACAGAGTTTAGGGTGTTAGGGAGTAGATACATGATTTGCCTGGTTTGAATATGTCTAGACCTTGTTTATCATCTTGAATGCTTACTATATATGACAGAAGAAGACTATGTGCATTGGTATTTCATTTTTTTTTGAATTTTCATGCCCATTTCAATCTTGGTGAAATCCTAGGTTTGAGCAAGATTTAAACAAATTTAACACGTGAAAACGAATAAGCATGGATCCTTCTTAGTCACTCCAAAATGTACCAATTGATAGATGTGTTAACTTTGCTTCATGGAAAAAATAATGTCATGTAAATGAGTTAACTTGGATTTCCTGCCGTTGAATCCATAGGAAACTTTGTTCTAATGCACTATAATAATCAACCGAGTTTTTACACCAACATTGCCAACAGGTCTGTCACTTACGTGTGGCGCCCATGCGTGAGGTCCCACACTTCAGTGAGCACAAGTCAAGTGCAGTAGGTACGCAAACTCCAAGCCATCTTCTTTGTCAAGAGAAGACGCATCAGGATGCGTTTTGGAAATCTGTGGGTCCTTCTGGATCCTTCGGTTGTCCCTCTCACAAAAAAAAACAAATCTCTCTCATTCTCGGCCTCGCTCGACTCGCTCGCTCGCTCGCTCGCTCGCACCTCCTGCTCACTGACAAACCCTGCACAAAAGTCAACATCATCACCCGAAAAAGGGGAGACACCATAATGCTCTCCCTTCTTCTCTCCTTCCGAGTGATCCCTCTTCCTCCGAGTTTCACTCGACGGGCAAACACACATGTGCTGCATAGTAATAATAATAAAAAGGTAGAAAAATCAACCTACGAATCTATAATTAAATACGTTAAACTAGGGTTTTGCCCAGTACTACAGATCAAGTTCATAAAAAATCCAACTACGGGGTTCGAACAACCCCATTTCTAATCCAAGATTTTTTTCGACCTCATCCAAATGGCCTCAAACTATAGGGTTAATTAGCATCTACTCCCTCCGTCCACAAATAAGTGTACATTTGAGTTTTTAGATAAGTCAAACTTTATTAACTTTGACTAACTTTTTAGGGAAACGTAACAACATTTATGACACTAAACTACCATCACTAGATTCATCTCAAAATACAGTCTCATAATATAGTAATTTGATGTCACACATGTTGCTACTTTTTGGTAAAAAAATGGTCAAAATTGTTAAAGTTTGACTTATCCAAAAACCCAAATGTACACTTATTTGTGGACGGAGGGAGTAGTGCAGTATGTGTGAACATGTATGCACTATGTGTGCTATAACTTGTATGTCTTTCAAATTTGAACCAAATTTGAAATATATGAAATGGGGCTTTTGGCTTAAACGTTTGAAACCCAAAACGACTTCTCTTCATGCTAGGCATCATAAGACCGAGTTTAGGGTTAGGGGGTAGATACAGGATTTGTCTGTTTTGAATATGTCTATACCTTGTTTATCTACTTGAATATGCTTACTATAGATATATATGACGTAAGAAGACTATGTGCTTTGGTTTTTATTTTTTTATTTTTCCAGAATTTTTATGCCCATTTGAATCTTGGTCAAATCCTAGGCTTGACCAATATTTAAACAAGCTTAAAACATGAAAATGAAAAGGTAAGCTTGGATCCTTCTTTGTCACTCTAAGATGAAGTTTTTGGGAGGTTTTCAAAATTTCCATGTCTGAAACCCAAAAACACTTCTCTTCATGCTTGACTTCATAATTAAGACAAAGTTAATTAATCGTTAGGGGGTAGATACACGTTTTTTCTATTATGAATATGTCTAGACCAGCCATGTTCATCAAGTTGAATGCTTACTATATATGACATAAGAAGGCTATGTGCTTTGGTTTTTCATTTTTTTTGCCCATTTGAGTCGTGGTGAAATCATAGGTTTGACCAAGATCTAAGGCAGTTTAAAACATGAAAATGAAAAGGTAAACCTCGATCCTTCTTAGTCACTCCAAAATGAAGCTTTGGGGGGGGGTTCTTGAAATTTCCATGTTTAATTTGAAACCCAAAACCATTTCTCTTCATGCTTGACTTCATAAGACAAAGCTAGTTTAGGGCTTTAGGGGGTAGATACATGATTTGTCTAGTTTGAATATGTCTATACCTTGTTTATCAACTTCAATTCTTACTATATGACATAAGAAGACTATATGTGCTTTGGTTTTTGATTTTTTGATTTTTTTGAATGTTTATGCCCATTTGAATCTTGGTCAAATCCTAGGTTTGACCAAGATTTAAACAAGTCTATAGCATGAAAATGAAAAGGTAAGCCTGGATCCTTCCTAGCTAGTCATTCTAAAATGAAGCTTTTGGGGGGTTCTTGAAATCTCAATGTTTGAAACCCAAAAACCACTTCTCTCTTCATGCATGGTTGACTTCATAAGACATGCAGAGTTTAGGGTTAGGGGGTAGATACATGATTTGTCGGGTTTGAATATGTCTAGACATGCTTGTTTATCAACTTGAATGCTTACTATATGACATAAGAAGGCTATATATGTGCTTTGGTTTTTCATTTTTCTGGTTTTTTGAATGTTATATGCCCATTTGAAGATTTTGGGTGGTTCTTGAAATTTTCATGTTTGAAACCAATACGACTTCTCTTCATGCTAGACTTCATAAGATCGACCGAGTTTATGGTTAGGGGCTAGATACATGATTTGTCTGGTTTGAACATGTCTAAACCTTGTTTATCAACTTGCAAGCTTACTATATGACATAAGAAGACTATGTGCTTTTGTTTTTCATTCTTCTATTTTTTTTATTTTATGCCCATTTGAATCTTGGTTAAATCCTATGTTTGACCTGGATTTAAACAAGTATAAAATATGAAAACGAAAAGGTAAGCCTGGATCCTTCTTAGTCACTCTAAAATGAAGCGACTTTTGGGATGTTCTTGAAATTTTCATGTTTGAAACCCAAAACCACTTCTCTTCATGATTGCTTCATAAGACAGAGTTTAAGGTTAGGAATAGATATATACATGATTTTCTAGTTTGAATATGTCTAGACCTTGTTAATCAACTTGAATGCTTACTCTATGACATAAGAATGCTATGTGCTTTGGTTTATCATTCTTTTGGTTTTTTCCTGAATTTTTATGCCCATTTGAATCTTGGTCAAATCCTAGGTTTCACAAAGATTTAAACAAGTTTAAAATCTGAAAATTAAAAGGTAAGCATGGATCCTTCTTAGTCACTCTAAAATGAAGCTTTTGGGAGGTTTTTGAAATTTCCATGTTTGAAACCCAAAAACCACTTCTCTTCATGCTTGACTTCATAAGACAGAGTTTAGAGTGTTAGGGGTAGATACATGATTTGTCTAGTTTGAATATGTCTAGACCTTGTTTATCAACTTGAATTCTTACTATATGACATAAGAAGGCTATGTGCTTTGGTTTTTCATTTTTCTGGTTTTTTTGAATTTTATGCCCATTTGAAGATTTTGGGTGGTTCTTGAAATTTTCATGTTTTAAACCAATACGACTTCTCTTCATGCTAGACTTCATAAGATCGACCGAGTTTATGGTTAGGGGCTAGATACATGATTTGTCTGGTTTGAACATGTCTAAACCTTGTTTATCAACTTGAAAGCTTACTATATGACATACGAAGACTATGTGCTTTTGTTTTTCATTCTTCTATTTTTTTATTTTATGCCCATTTGAATCTTGGTCAAATCCTATGTTTGACCTGGATTTAAACAAGTATATAATATGAAAACGAAAAGGTAAGCCTGGATCCTTCTTAGTCACTCTAAAATGAAGCGACTTTTGGGATGTTCTTGAAATTTTCATGTTTGAAACCCAAACCACTTCTCTTCATGATTGACTTCATATATAAGACAGAGTTTAAGGTTAGGGACAGATATATACATGATTTTCTAGTTTGAATATGTCTAGACCTTGTTAATCAACTTGAATGCTTACTGTATGACATAAGAATGCTATGTGCTTTGGTTTATCATTCTTTTGGCTTTTTCCTGAATTTTTATGCCCATTTGAATCTTGGTCAAATCCTAGGTTTCACAAAGATTTAAACAAGTTTAAAATCTAAAAATTAAAAGGTAAGCATGGATCCTTCTTAGTCACTCTAAAATGAAGCTTTTGGGAGGTTTTTGAAATTTCCATGTTTGAAACCCAAAACCACTTCTCTTCATGCTTAATTGACTTCATAAGACAGAGTTTAGAGTGTTAGGGGTAGATACATGATTTTTCTAGTTTGAATATGTCTAGACCTTGTTTATCAACTTGAATTCTTACTATATGACATAAGAAGGCTATGTGCTTTGGTTTTTCATTTTTCTGTTTTTTTTTGAATTTTATGCCCATTTGAATCTTGGTCAAATACTAGCTAGGTTTAAAACATGAAATTTAGCCCCCAAAAATTGTACATATATGGATTCACTTTGAGATAATTCATGAAACTTTGGAAATGGCCATCTCGTGTCATGTTTCCCCACAAATGAGAATTGGATTAATTGGTGGCAGACAAGTAAACACACATTTATGTGCGACAACCCAAAATGCACATATTTTGCAAAGTTTTCATGCGTGCATGAAAAGTTGCAAATATATACATAAAATGGGCCATGATTCAAAAGTTTGACATGGTTCTTGTGTAGTAGTAGTACCAAAGCTCACACGTGGGAAGAAATTAAGATGGTCGAATTCCAACATATATGTTGCCACACTTTTTTGAAGGGCTCTTTTCTAAAACATTGGTATGGCATGTCTGCTATTTTCCCTAGCTATATAGAAAAATGATGAACAATCCATGATTTCCGATTGCCGTTTTTGAACCACCTTTGGCTTGATTTCAAATTTAGGTCAAAATCATGGGGGGGGGGTAGGGGACAAGATCGTGTTTCTTTGGCTTGATTTGCAAGTTTTTTGGGGTCCCACAAATTTAGGGTAGCATCACAAGGTTTTTTTTCTAAATTTTTCGACACTTAGAATTCAAATATTATGAAGTGGTATCATGGTATCATGTAAGGGATGGTATCACTAGATATTTTCCCCCTATCCGGGAAGTGATGTTGACTGGCACGCAAGGTTTTTCAGTGCTGCAAACCTGCAGTGCGGCGATTTTGACAGAAATAACCCTTTTGGCAAAGAAAATTACGGACTGACCCTCTGAGCAATCTATTTCACTGGACTAACCTTTTTGTGTGGCTTTCTGTGTTTTTCTTCGCCAAAAGGATTACTTTTGTCAAAATCGCCCCCCTGCAGTGCAGGCTACGCGCCCGTCTAATATTCTTTTTTTTTCAATGACAAAAGGGGGGAGAGAGAGAGAGAGTCTTGACGACGTGTCTTCACTTGACAAAGAAGATTGTTGGAAGTTTGCCTACCTACCGCATATGATTTGTGCTCACTAAAGTGTGGGACCTGCACGCATATGGGACCCTGCAGCCCTCTGAGGGCAGTCCGTGTGAGACGCAAAATAGGGTTTTTAGTTTAGTAAGGCAAAAAAATTAAGCCTTGGAGGGCCGAGGCGGGGCGGCCGTCCGCCATTTTATACCTTTTACGCCCCCCACACCTCGTTTCATTTGTCATGTCTACCAAGGAAGAGCTCGGAGGAGAAGATGCAGTCCTAGCTTCTCGACCCCCTGGCGCCCCACGCATAAATACTACTACCAGAAGTACACTGTCTCTAACAATCCTGCCTGCGAAGGGAGATCTCGGAGGAGACGATGCGGGCTCAGCGTCCCCGCCGTTGATTAGCCAGGACACAAGGGTTACTACGCCTCTTTTAATTACCTTCGTTTTGCTGGTAATACTCGGACTTATATCTGTTATCTTCCGCAGGAGAGGGTCGATATCGCCGGAGAAGATGATGTGAGGCAGATGATCAAGCTCGCAGGAGAAGATGATGTAAAGGAGATGGTCAAGCTCGGAGCAGAAGATGATGTAAAGGAGATAGTCAATGTCGGAGAAGATGATGTAAAGGAGTTAGTCAATCTCGGAGAAGATGTGGTGGCATTGGACCAACCGCGGTCTTTGGGCGAGATCCCGGAGATTCACTTACCTCGTTTGCACTGGTAATGATATGCCTGATCTGTAACATTTTGAACATTTTTCGTCGGCTTACACAGGAGCTATCTCGGCTTAGGGTCAACAAGGCCCCGGGAGCGGAACTTCCGCATCTCGGCGCGGAGAACTCCGAGTTACGCCAGAAGCGCCCTGGGGAATCGCACGCGCAGGCGCAGCACATCCGTTCGCAGGATCTCTCATCCTTCGACGTCAGGTTCCAGCGAGAGGTCGTAGAAGAAGATAAGTTGCCAGCTTCCCCGCCGTTCAAGAGGATGAAGGAGCTGAAGACGGAGGTTAATATTACTAGCTGACTTTGGGTTGCTGGTTTTTGGGTACTTCGAGTCACTGACATGTAGACACCACTTAAGTCTGTCCTACATGTTAGTGACCATATTCGTTAATCAGCCAATTTGTGCCCTTCGTTTGCCGGTAACGCTCGATATGTTTGTTGTTACCTTTGGCAGGATCACTCCCCTTGCTTATCTTGTCGGAGGATGAAGTTGGATCTTGCCAGCATGCGGGAGGAGAACAGAGAGTTAGGGATCAAGATATTTCGGTACAGGCAGGCGGTGTCTTTCCTAGAAGTGGATGAGATCACGGCCTGTGCTCGTAGGAGTTGTGACGAGGCCATTCATCTGGGAGAACGGATCAAAGCTCAGCTTGTCTCTTTGATGGAAGTCGCAGAACGCGTGATTTTCAATGCTAGAGAGGCGCGGGAACGACTTCTGGTGGCTGAAGATCTCGCATAGCAGTTTAATCATGTGCGCTTATTAGCTGCCTACTACTTTTGTAATTATTCACAATTATATATGTATCAATGGCTTGCCTTTTGTGTGATGGAGGAAATTGCACATACCACCACTTCTTGGTGCAGTTTTTGCACATAACACAATTTGAGATTCTTTTTACACAAATAACCAGATTTTGACGTAAACTTTTGCACAAAAAACAACCTTACTCCATGTTTTCTTTTGTCTTCTAAAGACAAGTAGGTGCTTCGAAAAATACCTCCGTTCCAATGCTTAAAGCTTTGTATATTTTTCTTGAAAAGTCAAACCAAGTAAAGTTCGACCAAACTCTTAGAAGAATCTATCAGCACATATAATATTTTGTAGACACCATATGAAAATATAATTTATTTTCTATCTAATAATATTGATTTTGTATCTTGCATATTAATGCTTTTGGTAAAAACTTAGTCAAACTTAACATAGTTTGACTTTCTAAAAATCAATATAATCCTTAAGCTTTGGGAAGTGGTTCTAGACGTGGTCTAGACGTGTTTCTACATATTGCCTTCGCATTTGCTAAACGCATGGAGTTTCTTACGAAGTACAAAGTTTATTTTTCGAAATATTTTCGACTTTGTATTATTTTTATTCATTTTCCCCCTGGTTGTCATGTTTTCTGTCCGGCTTCCCCAGCCCATCCATCCGTAACCCACATGCGCGCGTGACACGAGTAGTGGGAGACATGGTGCCCAAAGGGATAGCTTTTATTAATGGTGGCGACGGTTCCCTAGGCCAATGCTGGCGATACGTCTCATCGTCGCTAGCTGTGCCTTCCCCATGCGGCCGTATTAATGCACACCACTGCTCCTTTGCGCCTCCGCGGCTGATCAAGTAAGTTTGATCATAAAAGATGATCACATAAGCTCGACGATTACCTATAACCTAAAAATTATCTTAATTTGTAAACGAAGACATAAAATAACTAGTTGTTTGATTAGGAAAGACAAAGGAAATTTCTATTGAGATTGAGTTCATTTCATAGTTGTTATAGACACATAGCAATATTACCGAGAGATAGGATTGTAGAGAAAGCAATCCATAGGTATTTTGGAGGGTTCTCAATCCTTTGAATCAAGCAAGCTCTATAGGAAAAATCCCTATGTGTAAAAATCCTACTCCGTACAAGATACCTTTAGAAATCCTTTGAACCAAACAAACTCGGATTCATATTAGTTGACTATAATATAGATATATCTAGACACATTTTAGTTCTAGATTCATCCATATCATTTGACAAGTAATATGAATCGGAGTGATTATATTAAATGGAGTACTAGTATATATTGTTCGAAAAAATTAAGTTATACTGTAATAAAGAAACCATTTCTGTGGTCAAACTGATTTGACGGGACAGTAACTGCACCAGGACGTAGTGGCGTGCTATCCTAGCCGAAGTTTTACTCGGCGCCTCGATGCAGCTGCTGAAGAATAAAAAAAGTCATATCCACTCCTACTCTTCATGTCCATCGTTTCCATCCTTGGCTCTCCACTTCCATCATCGTTCTCCACTCGCCAACCGCTGCTAGAAGTTTTTTCATCCTCTAGATCTCCCATTTGCATAGCTTTCTCTCCTCACCCCTCCGCAGAACCGCAGCACTCCTCCTTCCCGCTCGACTCTCCTACAAAACTCCAATCACACATACTTGCATCCGCCCTTTTAAATCCATCTCGTCTCCATGGCGGCATCGAACGACGACCAGCTGGATGGCGACTGGGGGAAGCTCCCCGCCGAGCTGTTCAATCTCATTGCCCAGAGTCTGGACGTTACAGTCGACGTCCGGCTGGCCGCATGCTCCAAAACGCTGTGCCGCCATGTCGCCGACAACATGAATCTACACCATTGGGATGGACCCTGCTTGCTGATGCCCGATTCTGCCCATTGGCACTATGATGATAGTAGTGCGCACCACACGGTGTACCACGTTGTGCCCCTCGACCATCCTCGGCGCACAGCCATCCTGCCGTTCATGGACAATAGATTCTGGGTTGGCATGAATGGCGACTGGATCGCCGGCGTGGACAGTGGTGGGAACTGGTTCCTCGCGAACATCTACACGCACCAAGAAATCTCCCTACCATCGTCGGAAACTTGCAACATTTTTCGGGAGGAATGGATTGGCTTCCCCGACTTGCCTCCTGAAAGGTACATGACGTATGGGCGTGCCATGTTTTTGTTGAAGATTGTAATTTGCGAAGTGCCCACAAAAGCTGGACATTACTCAGATTACAAGCTCATCGCTCTATTCAATTCTGGACTCGCTTACCTGGCTAATGGTAGCCAGGAGTGGAGGTTATTCTCTCTTGCTAGTTGGGGTGTAGATTACAGTGATGCCATCGAGCACAACGGCTTTATTGTTGCGGTGGATGGGTGGACCGGCACCACATATTGCTGGGATCAATCACAGGCTGGTAATTCTTCAATCCATATGATATACTTCGCAATAAATTTTAATATCAAGCCCATTCATGATATATTGTAACTGAAATAACTAATTGCTCACTAAGACTTTTTTTCACCTTTCAAATGACTGTGCACCATTAAATTATCCTAACCTGACTGAACCATTGCTACAAACGAATTACAGTAGTATATGCTGTGCACTAATCTGTCAACCCAAACCAGATTATTGCAGTATATGAATGCATTCCTGAATTAGTTACTGCATGCTCTTGTCAGAATATGAATAAGGAGCTTAGCCCTGGCCTCTTCATCAATTGATGCATGCAAACTTTCAATTTATTTCAATATTCGATGTACTCAAAGCATTACAATCATGGATCAGATAAGGTTGAGACATGTATCTACCATCAATGAATATGAGTGTAATTAACATACATCTCAAATGGGAACAATTTTATTTCTTCGAGATTTTATACAAGTATAATGACTGCATCCTCCATTTGATCCTACAAATGTGAAGTTGCAGCTACTGGTATTATTGTCTTCCCGAGCCATTCAAACACTATTTTTTGTTGTCTCCGTTTACAATGCAGATGCACACCTTGCCCCGCCATTCGTGATCCCATCACCGATGAAGGAACCATCTGGCAGATGGTTTTTAGCTCGATCAGCCGATGGCAAGCGCTTGATGATCATCCATGAAGATCGGTATATACGTAGCAATGATCACCTTGAGCCTGCAGAAGTTCTGCATCATGGTAATGGCCTTATCCTGCGGGAGTGTCCTGCCCCTGTCATACATGTTTTTGAGAAAGATCTATCCCTGATTGGACCCAATTGGAGTCGAGTTGACAGCCTTGGCACACACTCTCTGTTCATTGGACTGAATTATCCATTGAACCTGAAGATAAATGATGGCAATGCTCCTGATGGAACATTGACTCCATTCATGAGGTCAAATTGTGTGTACATCGCGTACTATGCATTTCGGGAACCAGCATTTAGTTGTATTTGTCGTTGTAACCTGCAGCAAGGGGAAAATGAGCTCATGGGAGTTATCACCCTTCCAGAAGATGGTTGGGGATTTCCCCGACAGGCGACAATGTGGTTTAAGCCTAGTCTGAAAAATATCCGCATGTTGATGCAACCCTAAACTGAGCCATGAATCTTTCTGGAGCAAATAATCTTTTTTGTACGATATGTTTGAACAATTTAGTAACCTGTTCTGTATCTTAAGATGCTCTTCCTTTTTTCTGAATCTTATATACCTGGACCCATTTCAGTGTGTCTGTTTACTCATTTTAGTGCGTATGTAAACCCACATTGAAGTAATCTAATCTTATAATTTAAAACGGATGGTGATGAACTCTGTATTTCCATCCTTCGTAAACCGTGCATGTCTGTTTATTTTTAGTTTCATTTCAGCAACTGTTATTAGTATATGCACACCTTTTTTTTTAATGTTGAGAGGAGTGGGTTCGTTAGTTGTACTCAGTTTTCCCCAGCCCCTTAGTTTTTCCTCAGTTTTCCCCTCCCTCTAGTTTGAAACCCGTCGCAGACGCTCAGACGGGAGGGTTGCCGTCTGGTCAGTGGCCTTCACCGTTACCGGTGACGGCTAGGGAGCCGCGTTGGTGTTGAATTGACCGTTTCTTTCGAACTATGTTGACTGTTGACTCGAGGAGCTCACCCAAAGCTTTCCACTCCGCCCGATACTGGAGGAGCTCACACACCGCCCCTCCGCCGCCACGCCGTCCTGCCCTCCTACCTTATGGCGTCGTCCGCCGCCGAGCCGCCCCCGCCCCCACCACCACCCCCGGGAGGCGGAGAGGGATCCGCCTCCACCAGATCTAGATCTACCCCTGTCGCGGTAGAGTTTGTATATCCGTCTGATGTACCGACTCTTCCCGTCAGCCGCGGAGAAGATTGGGAATCGGAGGGATCTAACGCATGGATTCCATCTGGGTAAGCATCGTCTGCCTATGTGAATTAACAGTAGGCAGTTTTTGAGCGCCAATCGTTGTTGCTCAACTAACTGCGTTGCTTTTCGAATAGGATTGATCCAGCGCTGGCTTTTCGGCTGGTGGTTAGGCTGGATTCTAGCTTTACGCGTGATTCTAAACGCCTAATGAATGGGTTTTACTTCCCTGCGGTGGTTGCAACCACCATCTCGTTGAGGGATTTGAAAGCTAACATCTTCGATAAGTACTCCTGGAGCTCTCTCGATGCAGTTCATTTCGAATATTTCAACAGCACGGAGCGAAGATTGGTTCCACTAATTTCCGACGATGATCTGGGAATTCTTTTTGCTTTGAATGCTTCTTGCCATTTCGGTAAAATTCGTGTCCACGTGGACAGGGGCCAGGCATCATCTGGTGTTGGGGCATCATCAGGTGGTCGGGCATCATCAGGTGGTCGGGCATCATGTCTCTCTACTGCTGCTGCCTCTGCTAATAGTGTGCGCCGCGGCGATCCTTGTAGGTCCACAGCAGCACCATCTGTCCCCAGTGCGAGTGGTAGCCAGATCGTTCCTGTGGTCAATGTGGAGGACGATGCAGAGATTGGGGATCAGTCTCCTGAAGATGATGAGGATGAGTTAATGTTTCCTGAATTGGTAGATCGATGCAGTAAGCAGGCAATGGAGGATCAATACATGGAAGATATTGCTTTTGGTGCCAGATTTGATGAGACTGATGATGAAGAGAAGAATGAGAACGATGACAGCCTCGTTTTAGCCGATTACGAAGGTGAAGACTTGCCAACAATTGAGTGGAACAGGGAGGATCCTCAGCTTGCAAAAGGCACCGTGTTTCAAACGATGATGGACTGCCGTAATGCAATTACTACATATCACATTCTCACTAAGAATAATTATGAGGTTATTAAAAGTGAGCCAGGTAGGTTCACAATTAAATGCCCATACCCAAGGTGTAGGTTTAGGCTGCATGCATCCACAATGCGCAGAAGCAGCTTGGTTCAGGTACTACGCCAACCAGTTGTGTATTTAGATCACGGTGTAAAATTTGTTATCTATTACTGACATCCCTTATCATTATGTTTCAGATAAAGGTTAATAAGGAGATCCATAGGTGTCCACCTCTAGGGGGAGAGCCAGACCTGAAAACAAAGCTAGCGAAGACTAGGTGGTTGGCAGATATAATCCTAGATTGGCTGAGAGAAACTCCTTCACTTGGTCCAACGGCACTCCAGAAAAAGGTGGCTGAGAAGTATAAAGGGATGAAAGTACCTTACATGAGGATGTTCTATGCAAAGGAAATGGCTCTTGACAAGATCAATGGTCCATGGAATGAAAGCTTTCAGTTGCTTTACACTTTCAAAGCTGAAGTGGAGATGGCTAGTCCAGGCAGTGTTGTAGCAATAGACAAGCATACAGTTCCCTACAAATTGAAAAGCGGGAAGGTAATGCACAAGGAATGTTTTAGAAGGGCTTTTGTTTGTTTCAAAGCTTGCTGGAAAGGCTTTTTGGACGGTTGCAGGCCTTATTTGGCCGTGGATGCATCAGCTCTTCATGGTAGGTTTAAAGGACAGCTAGTTGCTGCTACTGCAGTTGATGGACATAATTGGATGTTCCCTGTTGCTTATGGAGTTTTGGAGGTTGAGTCAGAGGAAAGTTGGACTTGGTTTCTGCAGAACTTGCGCGACCTTATAGGTCATCCACCAGGACTTGTTATCCACACAGACGCTTGCAAAGGTTTGGAGAGTGCGGTAGAAGCAGTATTCCCTGGAGTGGAGCATAGGGAATGTATGCGACACTTGGTACAGAATTTTACAAAGAAATTCAAGGGTAAAGTTTTTACTGACAACCTATGGCCAGCTTCATACACATGCAGCTCTAGGAAGCATAAGTTTCATTTGGATGTGTTGTATAAACAAAAACCTGGGGTGAAGGAGTACTTGGATGAACATCATGGTAGGGTGTGGTCAAGAAGCCAATTCAATGAAATTTGCAAGGTAGACTATGTAACAAGTAACCTTGCGGAGAGTTTCAACTCAAAGGTCAAGTCATTGAAAGGGCTTATGTTGTGGCAAATATTTGATAAGATTAGGCAGATGATCATGATAAAGATCGATCTGCGTCAAAGAATTGCATCCACAAATTATGTTGGCCATCTCATGCTCCCATCTTTGATTAAGTCTTTGCATGAGAGGGCAAAACAATTGAGGATGCAATGCGTCAGAAAAGGAATGGAGGCTGAGGTAACCTACACTGACAGTAAAAACAGGCAGTGGAGGTATCCAGTGAGTTTGGTTGATAGGACATGCCATTGTAGGGGATGGCAGATCCGTGGGATACCCTGCATACACGCATTGTTTTTCATGAGTGTTATAGGGGGTGAAGATGGTGAAGTTGATCAGTATGTGTCAGAGTATTTCTCTGTTGCAAAATTTAGGGCTGCATATGCTATGAATGTTCCTACCTTGTTGGGAAAAGACCAATGGATGAAAGTCGATCCAGGCTTCAAACTGTACTCTCCAGTATTGACTAGACCGGCAGGTAGGCCGAGGAAGAATAGGATCAGAGCTAGTGCAGAGGGTGGTGCACCGATTCGAAAACGTAAGTGCAAACGTTGTGGAATCCCTGGACACATTGCTAGGCTTTGTAAAAATGGAGTTGATCCGGCTTTTGGAATGGAAGATCAGGCGGGAGCAGAAAATGCAGAGGAGAATGAAGCAGCAATTCAACTTGAGATTGAAGCAGCAGTTCAACATGAGGAGATTGAAGCAGCAAATGCAGAGGAGATTGAAGCAGCAGTTCAACATGAGGAGATTGAAGCAGCAAATGCAGAGGAGATTGAAGCAGCAGTTCAACATGAGGAGATTGAACCGATGGATCGAGAGCAGAGGGAACAGATGGATGTAGAATGGCTTCAACCGATGAGTCCAGAGGAGAGTCAACAGTATTATCGACATTGCCTCGATAGTTGTAAGGCCATGTGTGATGCACACTTCGAAGAGCTCATGGCAGAAGAAAAAGCAGAAGCTTCGCAGAAGAAGAAGAACAAGAAAGAGGGCAAAAGGAAGGTAGACACCGGTAATATCCCTGGTAGGGTTACCCGGAGTAAGGTGGTGGCCCCGGCGAGTCACACCAGGAGCAAGAGAAAGATTTTATTCTGAACAACTAATTTGAATTTGTATGAACAATTTGTATTGGGGTTCCCTTTGTATTGGGGATCCCTTTGTGTTGAACAATTTGTATTGGGGTTCCCTTTGTATTGGGGTTCCCTTTGTATTGGGGATCCCTTTGTGTTGAACAATTTGTATTGGGGTTCCCTTTGTATTGGGGTTCCCTTTGTATTGGGGATCCCTTTGTGTTGAACAATTTGTATTGGGGTTCCCTTTGTATTGGGGTTCCCTTTGTATTGGGGATCCCTTTGTGTTGAACAATTTGTATTGGGGATGCCTTTGTGTTGAACAATTTGAATTTGTATGAACAATTTGTATGCCACATTTAAGCCACATTTATCATTTTAGGGTTTTAGGGTTTTAGGGTTTTAGGGTTTTAACATTTTAGGGTTCAATTCAAAATAATTCAAAACATGGTGGAACCTTCCCATTGAGCCTTGTTATGTTACCTACAACCTAGAGAAATAATAATGGAAAAGGAAATATAGAGATATGAAGTTTTTATGCCAAAAGCTTCAAAACCACTTCCTAGTCCATGAGCTACTAGATATGAAGATGCAGGGCTTTCTGCTCAATACACCTCCCAAATACCCACTATGCTTACAAACTTTGTCCAAATGAGTCCAAATTCGTCACACTTGTGTATCTTTGAGTTGCAAACAATATCTAGTCGGCCAAAATGTAATATATTGTTCAAATAACACAATTTTACAATTTTTATGCCAAAAGCTTCAATTTCCCTTAGTCCGTTTATTATTTGGGTGCCCCTGTTTTACTTAGTGTTACTCAGTTTTCCCCTCCGGGCCCACTTGTCTTACTCAGTCATACTCAGTTTTGCCCTTCCGATAAACATTTCCTCACTTTTCCCCCTCTCAGTTCTACTCAGTTTTCCTAACTTGTACTCACTGGCTGATCTCTGATTGGTCGAGATGTATGTCACACGGATCTTGGTTGGATGAAAGCTCAACGAACGCTTGCACCGTTCGATCATTGGTTGTACTCACGGCCTGTATCTATGGACCACGATGGACGCATACGGAGACAAGAGCAGAGCACATACCTACCAACCCTCCTCTCTCTAACCGTGCGTGCGGCGGCGCGGATCTAACCGTGCTTGCGGTGGCGTGCGGCGGCGCGGATCTAACCGTGCTTGCGGTGGCGTGCGGCGGCGCGGATCTAACCGTGCGTGCGGCGGCGCGGATCTAACCGTGCGTGCGGCGGCCTGCGGCGGCGCAGATCTAACCGTGCGTGCGGCGGCGTGCGGCGGCGCGGATCTAACCGTGCGTGCGGCGGCGCGGATCTAACCGTGCGTGCGGCGGCCTGCGGCGGCGCAGATCTAACCGTGCGTGCGGCGGCGTGCGGCGGCGCGGATCTAACCGTGCGTGCGGCGGCGTGCGGCGGCGCGGATCTAACCGTGCGTGCGGCGGCGTGCATCTAACCGTGCGTGCGCCGTGGATCTAAGAGTGCCGGTGAGGATCTAACCGTCAGAAATAGTTGAAATGTCTCTCTCTGTCTCACTTTCGATTCTATTCTCAGATCTGTTGAATGATGAAGAACACCAAGACGGCGGCCGTGCCGACAGTGGTCATCGATGCCACGAACATTGAAGCCATCGCCTACAACATCGCTTCGACGGCGCAGACCCAGCCTGTTGATGTCTCACTTCCGGTGCCGAGAGTGCGAATCGATGCCAAGACGATTGAAGCCATCGTCTACAACCGCGCTGCAAAGCCGCCGATCCAGCCCTCCGCAGATCCGTCGCTGGTGAAGATTCCGACACTCGATGCTGATCGAAGTACATCCAAGATCAGCGCAGCGGCTTCCGACACTGGTCATCGATGCCACGAACATTGAAGCCATCGCCGATAACATCGCTTCAACGTTTGATGGCGCAAATTAGGATAAATTATTATAAATTTGTATTTTTCAATTTCCAATTGGGATAAAATTGTTTGAACTACTACCTCCGTCTCAAAAAAAGCTTCTTCACGTTCTTGATGTGTCCATGTACATCCGTATGTATGATTTGAATTCTATCCCAACTTGATTGGGAAGATATTGATATGTATTTGATCCGGAGGCTGGTACATGCATTCACTTTTGGGATCCCTTCACTTTTATAAAATGTTCATGCATGCTAAAATTATCGTGCGCATTACTTAGCACAAGTAGGAAATTGTACACCGAAATACAGTGCTTAGAGCCACAACAAAATACAGTGGTTAGAGCCATCTACTGAATAACAATTCTATACTAAATCGTCTACCAGAACCACATAACTGCTAGGACAGGGATGACACCTAATAAAACTGCACAGATGAATCTACTTTTCTCCTCTCCCATCACTTTAAGTTCATGTTCTAGATTTTCTACCACTTGATCAAATACGGCAAGATCTGTCTCAACTCTCAACTTCTCCTTGCGAATAAGCTCTGAATTCTTCTTTTCTTCCTCCACAATACGCTTCAGCTCGAATATCATCAGGTTTTTACGGGCCAATTCATCACCTAAATTGGCCACCTTCTCCTCCAAATCCATCCTCTGGCTACACCACTGGGTTGATTCATCTTGGTATGCAATGTACCATGGATCATCGGCTTGCCTGGCTAACTGTAACAATAATGGAAAAAAGAACAACTGAAATCACCCCAACAAGCCATGGCGGAACTTCAAATTCAACGGTAGTACAGAGAGCTGAAGCTATATACCTGCACTTCCGACGAGGTAGGAGAAGTAGAACGTGGCCACGACATGATCGAATCCCCACCCTCGCCGGTGTACCCGCTACGACGAGACATTGAGCACTATTTCGTACCTGCAAACTCCAATAAATTACGGGAACCGAATCGATTAGGGGGCGGGGGAGGCAGAAGCGGAGGTCTTACCAAGCTATGCCAATTGGTGCGCGGAACAAATCCCGGTCGTCGTGGGCGGCGGATCTGCTTGCGGCGGACTTTCCTGCGGTGGGTACAATGCGTGCGGACGAAACAAGTGCTGGAGCCGTGGTTGACGTGCAGCGCCGCAGTTCGTCCGACGCCGCCGGGGGACAGAGCCGGCGGCGCGACGAGGCGCCGGCGATGGCTGCTCCGTCCGACGGTGGGGAACGAGCTGCCAGCGCTTCTCCGGTCTAGCTTAAGAATAATTAATTAGCGAACTTGTTGCTTCTCTCTATGATATTCTCTAAAGACATATATCAGAGCGGCAATATATGATTTTTTCTCTCTAAATAAATAGACGACCCCACTGGTCATTGGCTGCGGCAGCCCCACAGAGCGGCAATATATGTCTTTTCCTGAAAAATAGACGACCCCACTGGTCATTGGCTGCGGAGGCCCCACAGAGCGGCAATATATGAGTTTCTCTAAATAAATAGACGACCCCACTGGTCATTGGCTGCGGCAGCCCCACAGAGCGGCAATATATGTCTTTTCCTGAAAAATAGACGACCCCACTGGTCATTGGCTGCGGAGGCCCCACAGAGCGGCAATATATGAGTTTCTCTTAATAAATAGACGACCCCACTGGTCAATTGCTGCGGCAGCCCCACAGAGCGGCAATATATGTCTTTTACTGAAAAATATACGACCCCACTGGTCATTGGCTGCGGAGGCCCCACAGAGCGGCAATATATGAGTTTCCCTAAATAAATAGACGACCCCACTGGTCATTGGCTGCGGCAGCCCCACAGAGCGGCAATATATGTCTTTTCCTGAAAAATATACGACCCCACTGGTCATTGGCTGCGGCAGCCCTATAGAGCGGCCCCATTTGTCATTGGCAGCACCGCATATAAAATCATGAAAAATAAAACGGCCCACACGTCAGCGATAAATGGATGGCTGCTCCGACGTGTCTCCTGACCCTACCCGTCAGCACGAGACGGTCAGGGAGGAGCTGCCCCTGTGCGGCCCCACCCGGTCAGACTAACGGTCAAGGCCTCTGACCTGACGGCTACCGGCCGTTCCAGCACTTGTGCGTGTTTCAAACTAGAGGAGGGGAAAACTGAGGAAAAACTAAGGGACTGGGGAAAACTGAGTACAACTAACGAACCAGGGGCACGAAAATAGAAATCCCTTTTTTTTAATGTTGAGAGGAGTATAAGGGCATTACAATGCTATATACTATATGGCGCTAATAGAGAACAAATGAATGTCAAAAGATTGTAAAATCCTCCAGGTACTCTCCTTGCAGCGCTAATTGCTGATGACAGACTGACTTCCTGTTGGTTCCGGTGCTTTAGCTAGGACAGGTGAAAAGAGTTTCACGCCCCTGCTTTCTTTTGCGTCGACGCTAGGACTACCGCTGGGATTAGCCTCTCCAACCGCCAAACGACGAGGAAATAATTCCTAGCGCCCTTGCAGTAGCGCCTGTGTTGGACATGCCCTAATGTTTTCCAGCTAAAAGATGCAATCTTTTAAGCACTTGGGTACGGTATTTCCCCACCAGCCTGGATGCAGGCCGCCAAACGCGTCTTAACCAAGGTTTAAAATAGCGTGCTAAATGAATTAGCGGCAGCCACCTTCAAACGATATGGACGCTATATCGTGGTAATAGTGTGGTATATTTTAAATAGCATTTTCAAAATAATACTAAATATAGCCTAAAAATAAATAATTTTACTAGAACGAATAGATATATATAGTCCAAAAGTGACTGAATCATACATACATAACCACATATAGAAATAGATCTCAAGTATATTAGAAGGCTAACATCAACATTTCACAAGGCAACAACATAGTATAAATTATTTATTAAAAAATATTAGCATTAGCGATATTATTTTCTGATTTAGAAGTGGAACCAACAGATTAGTTCATCACCACGAAAAAGTGAAAGCAACTTGCCTGAAAAAAATAGCGCGCTAACGCTATGAAGTTTTAGGGCGATATAGCATGCTGTTTCGCAAATAGCGCCACAGCGAGCAAAATTACTAAGCGTGGACCCTCTAGATATGCTATAGCGTGCTATTAGCTTCATTGAGGCCCTGGTTTGACAAAGCAGCCTGAGTACGTATCTAAAAAAAATATCAGCCTGAGGACGCATGCTTGTAAAAAAGAGAGAGCAGACTACAATTACTTCAGTCCCGAACCCTCTCTCTCCCACCCATACTCCCACCCACTTCACCTCTTTTACACTAATGACTGCCATGAACGGCTCGCCTCCTCCTTCCACCGGCAGCTGCTTCGCCGACACAGATGAACATCACCGATATTTCCTGAACTCAGCCGATTTGATCCACCGCATCCTCCAGCAGCTTGATGGACGTCCAGTCTCTTCTATCCAGATCGTGACTAGAGAAGGATCTACGAGTACATCCGTTTCTTACCCTTTGGCAGCGTCGGTTCCATCTCTCGCGGTACTTTCTTCTCCGCTGGAAGCACCATCTGGCTCGGCACTGATTTCCCTGGCGGCGGCACCAGCTTCTCCGGCTGCGCCGACCCCAACCCCCGCGGCACGGTCTTCTCCGGTGGCGGCACCACCAAAAGATGCTGTAAGTTGTCCTGAACTCACTAGGATGCAGGTGTAAGTAGTCAATGATAGTTGGGATCTTAAACAAGTTCTTTTTTCTTTAAAATTTAATGACGGGAAACCGTAGTATTCTTCTGCAAATTTTTTTTAATGACGGGAAACAGTAGATGTTAAGTACTAGTTCTGGCAAAAAAAGATGTTTAGTAATATTATCCATCACAGAGCAGGGTTTCGCAGTCTGAACATACAAATATATGCTCCATGTTACCTGTTTCAGAAAGTCTGAAAGCTTGCTCAGTACCTGTAAAATCAAATTGTCTTGCTGCTGCTAGATTTTGTGCAAACTAATTAAAGAGATAGCTAGATGCATTTTCTCCATGTATGCTACGTTCTGATTTATATGCTGTTGATTGATATATACCGTGCTTAACTAGATGCAGAAGCAAACTCGCTCCAACGTCAATGAGCAACTACGTCTTAGGACTGTCGATTGTACATGTCCTCTGCACCGCCCCGAGTTCAGAATTCAAAGAAATTCACTAGCCAAAAAGCCAAAGGTGACGGGCAGGCGTGATGCAGCAATTCAACGTTGTATATTAAAAGGGCGAGGGAAAGGCCGCCCTAAACGGGTTGGTCACTCGGCGGACCCTCCTCAGCCCTCGCGCTTCTATGTGCAACTGGACGGCAACGATGACATGTATATGTTGGTCATCCCCAGAGAATTCAAGCAATGTCTGAAAGGGATTCTTCCCAGGCCTATCAAGCTCAAGACCAGCGTAGGCTGCGCCTGGTATGTGCACATCGATGAGTACCAGGGTGAACTGGTCTTGAAGGATGGTTGGTTCGGGTTTGCAGAGGCGCATGAACTGCAGCTTGATGACCTTCTCGTCTTCGAGGTGAAAGACACTTCCTTGATGAATGTGTTGATCTACGACAGTAACACCTCCACCCAGAGGATAATATTTTGTGCTGATCACCCTTAGTTGCATGCATGATCTGCAGTGTTTTTAGGAAGAGGGGATCAGAATAACCTCAATATTTTATTGAATTAACTAGATGCTGCTTTTGGACCTGGGTTACTCCCCTGCTGATGTTCAAGCTGAACTTGGTTTTTGTATTAAGCTGAACTGGGGATCAGATACACTGTGATGAGACTTTGTTAATTAGCTAATATAGTATATGTTAGACTTGTTTTATTTTATTTTAATTTACTGTGATATGCTGCGGTAGTTTCAATGTGCGGTCTGATGATTTGTATTATATGTAGGTACACGGAGCTCAATATTTTGAAATATTCATAGATTTGTAAGTGTAAATGTGATATATCCCAGATGTAGTCAATGCTATCTTGTACGAACTTGTAAAATCTCAGGGAAAAATACATTTTATTTTAGAAAGTGTAAAAGTGACCAATTTTTTGATCTGATTGTAGCAAACACAAGTGCAGATGGTCAAACCCCAAAAACTTCTCATATTCATTGTTACATGGTCGAGATATAAAGGTATTTCACGCACTGGTTTAATACTCAACTGCTTACATCCATGTTTGTTTGCAGTTTTTTTTGGACACCTCTTAATGCTCCCTCCGATCCATATTTTTTTTAGATACACAGTACAAACACAGACGCTCTCATATAGATGTATCTAGACACATATTAGTTGTAGAGACATCCATTTTATCATCATGTAATGAGGATCAGATGGAGTATCGTTTTCATTTTACCAAAAGAAATGGATATATTACTGTATAGTACAACGTAGCCTGAAGCCCTGAGCTCTGAATGCAATTTCTGTGTGCACACTGAACGGATCATAACCCACACGACATGTCTCACTGGTCTGTAGGTCCGGACCCCACCAGATACTGATAAAGCCCAGTGACCCGCCGGGTGAAGTTTTGTGTGTGGATTCCTGCGTACCTGGCTTCGTTCCTCCTAGACACGCGCATTTTTTTTGACCGGGGGACACGCGCATTTATTCCCTTGCTGATTGCTGATGTATCATTCTCAGTTTCTCACAGCCCCCTCATGTTCAGAACTTCAGATCTCCCCAGATCCCTCGCCGTCCATCTCCCCTGAGTCCTCTCTCTACACCACCGGCGTCCACCACCGCTCGGACTACGCGGCTTGGACTCCGTCCTCTACGGATGCGGCGACGTCGCATCTAAAAACTCCACTAAGGCGGCGCGGCATCCCCGATTCTCTCGGTCCATGGCTGCAATGGCGGTATGTTTCCCCCGAATCACTAGCGTTGCCGGTCACATCTTTATTATATCTAAGCTGTATTGCCGGTTGCTTAGCATTGTTTGATATACAGTACTTCTCTCAGCCAGTGTATATATTAATCCTCTGGTAAAGACTCGGGTTACACATGCACCCATGCTAGCTATGTTGGGACTGGATCTAATGTGTGCAGTAATAATCGTTCAAATATGCTATTGGTCAATCCACGGCCGATGATCACATATGAGGACACCGAGCATGCATGTCTGGCTTGTGGACTCTTTAGGCCGACGCTGATTTTTTTTTGTTTGCTTGGTCAATCTGTACTGGCGGATGATGAACTGCAGATGCATTATTCTGATGCTAGACATAGCCAGCAAGCATGCATGGCTCATGCTAGCTTGATTTCTATTCTCATAGCTACTATTTATATCGATTTGGCTTCTGCGATACAATGATACACTATGCTGAATAATTTGATGATACAAGGTTGTACATATCAGCCTAGCTAGATTCAGAAGCTTATTGTTCAGACTGTGTGTTTGATAAGAACAATGATCCGCTGAGTTTGCTAGGTGCCTTTGATTATGCATTTGCTTGGAATTACGGTCAGAAGCTAGAGGCATTATCTAATTGAGGCCTCTTTTTTGCAGTGTTCAAACAAGAAGCTCAAGCTTGGAGAGAGCTTATCATGGAAGGAGACATCTGTAGAGCCAGCCCCAGTGTGCAAGGTGTTTGGGCGCATCGATGAGGAGAATACCCCTGACAGCTTCTGCAAGGTACTATGTACATCGGAGTTAGAGGTGATTTCCATCCCCAGTCGTGTTCTACCCTGGTTTTACGGTGGGTGTCCAGAGTCCATCAACCTGAAGATGTCCACTGCATGCACCTGGATTGTGGACCTGAAGCAACAAGATGGCAATGTTTTAATGGACAAAGGATGGCCAGAGTTTGTCAAAGCACATGACTTGAAGGTAGGATACCTCCTGACCTTCAAGAAGCTTGACACCAAATCATTGCAGGTGCTCATATTTGGTTACAATTGCTGTGAGAAGGTTATATGGTGTTCAGGTTATCACCCATCGCTGGGGCAACAATATCAATCACAGCTGTATTAAGTTGTCTTACAAATGTTCTTTAGAGAGAGCTGGTCTATAATAGTATACTGCTCTCTTTAATGATGCATTGTGGTGAACATGATGGTACCATTACTGGATTGTGGTCACATGTGAGGGGGGATGTTGAAATGTATAATTGGATTGCCTAGCCCTTTCCATTAGTTCGGACTTTTGGTTGCGTTGGCTAGTGCATGAAGCTTGACAAACCTTATTTATGTGTACAGCTCTCTAGTTGTACTATTAATTATTATGTGCTTATGTTGGCTGGATTGTGATGAACATGAGATGTTTTGTTGTTTACGTAAAGAAAAAAACGTGATGTTTTTTTGAATCCTGCGCTGGATATGTTTTGCACAAACTAGTGAAGTGACCGCTGACAAAACATATTATGCGCAAATAGGCAACCCTCAGCAACGATCATGGGTTCAAGTGTCCAGGATCCAGTGCCTTGACATAAGCAAGGCACAGATGAACAGTACGGTGACTTGTAGATTTGGCCGTTGGATTGAAAATAGATAGCTAAGATCAAAGTACTGTAGCATGTAGCATATGTACTGTTCATGGTTCTAAAGCACATGCACTGTGGACGACGTACTGTAGCACATGTCCTGTACATTGGTTGGTACTGTAGCAGTTACTAGTTAATAGTCATCTGTCTAATTATTTTTTATCCAACGGTTGAAAGGGAGGGGCAAGGCATGGTACGGAGTACTATTTATGTGTGCCTCGCCTTCATCAAGGCACTCGATCTCATTCCGGGTTCAAGTATTACCCCATGTAGCACCACTTTTTTTTTGGGTTAGCCAGACAACCTTCCCAATAAAAAAAAGTACTACCTTCCCTGCATGGGCCAATTGTTTGTACTTTTGGGCTGCCGCCGGCCATGTACATGGTGATTGCTGTCAGCCTGCTTACTTCGCTGATAACATTCCAAAAACACTTAATGGGCCTCCGACTCATGCCATTGGGGCCCTTCCTAATTTAAACACGGATATCCTATGATTGGCCCTCTAGAAACCGAGATTCTACATATAAAGTTATTTTTATTTCGTATCAATTATGATTATGATTCTTTTTAAATGCGCATAGCCAGTATGCGCATCTACATGGGCTCTATATTTTGATATATTCATATAGTCGATTTCAAAATTGTCATTAATTATATAAAGTTCCAAGATTTATTCTATTAGTGTGCAAGATCTTAGAGTGTATTTGTAGTTTAAAAAAAATGACAAACCTCTTCATCAGATTGTTGTTAACAAGTGCAGTGTTGTGAACCCAAAATATATTACATACTCCCTCGTAGATCAAATTTGATCTAATTAAGTTGAACTAAAACCCGGATCAACAATTAGTATGGATTAGATGCATGGAGTACGAAAAACAAATGAATAGGCAATATTTCAGTTTTTCCTTCAGTTGAGAATGCTAGAGCAGGACCCATTTGCCAGTAGCGTCCCTCAACATTTGAAGGTAAAAACAAACAGAAGGGATCGAAAAAAAAGCATCCTACATATCTCGGCTTAAAATATATCGAGAATTCACATATTTCTTGTACATAGAGGCTGACATCGGGGACCCATTGGCCAGCAGTGGAAAAAAAATCAAAGAGAGGAAACAATTATCGTACAGAGAAGCTGACATGTGGGACGCATTTTGCAGCAGCGTCCTCAACTTTAACAAAGGCGGCAGGGGATCGAAAGAAAAAGCAAAGTTGCCAGAAATCAGCGGTCAAAAATAAATCCAAGAAACGAAATGTTTATTGTTCCTAGAGGCTGACATATGGGACCCACGAGCGAGCAGCGTCCTCAACGTTTCAAAGGCGGCAGGGGATCGAAAAAAAGGCAAGTGACCATATATCAGGTGCCAAAAATAATCCAAGGAAAGAAATTTATTGTACATAGAGGATGACATATGGGTCCCGTTTTGCAGGAGCCGTCACACCGTTTCCCCAAGGGAAGGAATGATGCGCACAGGGCAAGTTTCCCTCAGATGAAACCAAGGTTTAATCGAACCAGTAGGAGCCAAGAAGCACGTTGAAGGTTGATGGTCGCGAAATGTGATGCGGCGCAACACCAGGGATTCCGCCAACTAGAACCTGCACAACACAACCAAAGTACTTTGCCCCAACGAAACAGTGAGGTTGTCAATCTCACCGGCTTGCTGTAACAAAGGATTAAACGTATCGAGTGGAAGATGTTTGCAAAGAAAACAGTAAAACAAGTAGATTGTATGCTATGGAAAGAATAGGACCGGGGTCCACAGTTCACTAGAGGTGTCTCTCCCATAAGATAAAAGCATGTTGGGTGAACAAATTACAGTCGGGCAATTGACAAATAGAGAAAGGCATAATAATGCATATACATGACATGATAAATATAGTGAGATTTAATTGGGCATTACGACAAAGTACATAGACCGCCATCCAACTGCATCTATGCCTAAAAAGTCCACCTTCAGGTTATCGTCCGAACCCCCTCCAGTATTAAGTTGCAAAGCAACAGACAATTGCATTAAGTATTGTGCGTAATGTAATCAATAACTACATCCTTAGACATAGCATCAATGTTTTATCCCTAGTGGCAACAGCACATCACAACCTTAGAACTTTCTGTCACTGTCCCAGGTATCAATGAAGGCATGAACCCACTATCGAGCATAATTACTCCCTCTTGGAGTTAAGAGTAAAAACTTGGCCAGAGCCTCTACTAATAACGGAGAGCATGCAAGATCATAAACAACACATGAACAATAGATTGATAATCACCATAATCATAGTACTCTCTATCCATCGGATCCCGACAAACACAACATATAGAATTACATATAGATGATCTTGATCATGTTAGGCAGCTCACAAGATCTAACAATGAAGCACAACAAGGAGAAGACGACCATCTAGCTACTGCTATGGACCCATGGTCCAGGGGTGAACTACTCACTCATCACTCCGAGGCGATCATGGCGATGAAGAGTCCTCCGGGAGATGAATCCCCTCTCCGGCAGTGCCGGAGGCGATCTCCGAATCCCCCGAGATGGGATTAGCGGCGGCGTCTCTGGGTTTTCCGTATCGTGGCTCCCGGACTGGGGGTTTCGCGACGGGAGCTTTAAGTAGGCGGAAGGTCAACGCGGGGGCCACACGAGGGGCCCAGGGGGCAGGGCGCGGCCAAGACCTAGGCCGCGCCGCCACCCCCTGGCTGCCTCGTGGCCCCACTTCGTTAGGTCTTCGGTCTTCTGGAAGCTTCGTGCAAAAATAGGACCCTGGGCGAAAGTTTCGTCCAATTCCGAGAATATTTCTTTACTAGGATTTCTGAAACCAAAAACAGCAGAAAACAGCAACTGGCTCTTCGGCATCTTGTTAATAGGTTAGTTCCGAAAATGCATAAATATGACATATAATGTGCATAAAACATGTAGGTATCATCAATAAAGTAGCATGGAACATAAGAAATTATCGATACGTTGGAGACGTATCGCATCCCCAAGCTTAGTTACGCTCGTCCCGAGCAGGTAAAACGATAACAAAGATAATTTCTGAAGTGACATGCCATCATAATCTTGATCATACTATTTGTAAACATATGTAATGAATGCAGCGATCAAAGCAAAGGTAATGACATGAGTAAACAACTGAATCATATAGCAAAGACTTTTCATGAATAGTACTTCAAGACAAGCATCAATAAGTCTTGCATAAGAGTTAACTCGTAAAGCAATAAATCAAAGTAAAGGTGTTGAAGCAACACATAAGAAGATTAAGTTTCAGCGGTTGCTTTCAACTTGTAACATGTATATCTCATGGATATTGTCAACATAAAGTAATATAACAAGTGCAATATGCAAGTATGTAGGAATCAATGCACAGTTCACACAAGTGTTTGCTTCTTAAGGTGGAAGGAGATAGGTAAACTGACTCAACAATAAAAGTAAAAGAATGGTCCTTCGCAGAGGAAAGCATCGATTGCTGTATTTGTGCTAGAGCTTTTATTTTGAAAACATGAAACAATTTTGTCAACGGTAGTAATAAAGCATATGAGTTATGAAAATTATATCTTACAAGTTGCAAGCCTCACGCATAGTATACTAATAGTGCCCGCACCTCGTCCTACTTAACTTGGACTACCGGATCTTTGCATGCCATGTTTCAACCAAGTGTCACAAAGGGGTACCTCCATGCCGCCTGTACAAAGGTCCAAGGAGAATGCTCGCATTTCGGATTTCTCGCTTTTGATTATTCTCAACTTAGACATCCATACCGGGACAACATGGACAACAGATAATGGACTCCTCTTTAATGCATAAGCATGTAGCAAAGTTATTATTCTCATATGAGATTGAGGATATATGTCCAAAACTGAAACTTCCACCATGATTCATGGCTTTAGTTAGCGGCCCAATGTTCTTCTCTAACAATTTTGCATGCTCCAACCACTAAAATGATAGACCTTCAGACAAGACGGACATGCATAGCAACTCACATGATATTCAACAATAGTTGATGGCGTTCCCCAGAAACATGGTTATCGCACAACAAGCAACTTAATAAAATATAAAGTGCATAAGTACATATTCAATACTACGATAGTTTTTAAGGCTATTTTGTCCCATGAGCTATATATTGCAAAGGTGAATGATGGAATTTTAAAGGTAGCACTCAAGCAATTTACTTTGGAATGGCGGGTAAATACCATGTAGTAGGTAGGTATGGTGGACACAAATGGCATAATGGTTGGCTCAAGGATTTTGGATGCATGAGAAGTATTCCCTCTCGATACAAGGTTTAGGCTAGCAAGGTTATTTGAAGCAAACTCAAGGATGAACAAGTGCAGCAAAACTCACATAAAAGACATATTGTAAACATTATAAGACTCTACACTGTCTTCCTTGTTGTTCAAAACTCAATACTAGATATTATCTAGACCTTAGAGAAACCAAATATGCAAATCAAATTTTAGCAAGCTCTATGTATTTCTTCATTAATGGGTGCAAAGCATATGATGCAAGAGCTTAAACATGAGCACAACAATTGCCAAGTATCACATTATCCAAGACATTTTAGAATTACTACATGTAGCATTTTCCAATTCCAACCATATAACAAATTAACGAAGAAGAAACTTCGCCTTGAACATTATGAGTAAAGCCTAAGGACACATGTGTCCATATGCAACAGCGGAGCGTGTCTCTCTCCCACAAAGTGAATGCTAGGATCCATCTTATTCAAACAAAAACAAAAACGAAAACAAACCGACGCTCCAAGTAAAGAACACCAGATGTGACTGAATAAAAATATAGTTTCAGGGGAGGAACCTGATGATGTTGTCGATGAAGAAGGGGATGCCTTGGGCATCCCCAAGCTTAGATGCTTGAGTCTTCTTAAAATATGCAGGGATGAACCACGGGGGCATCCCCAAGCTTAGAGCTTTCACTCCTCTTGATCTTAGTATATCATTCTCCTCTCTTGACCCTTGAAAACTTCCTTCACACCAAACTTCAAGCAAACTCATTAGAGGGTTAGTGCATCATTAATAATTCACACATTCAGAGGTGACACAATCATTCTTTTCACTTCTGGACATTGCATAATGCTACTGGACATTAATGGATCAAAGAAATAAATCCAACATAGCAAAAGAGGCAATGCGAAATAAAAGGCAGAATCTGTCAAAAACAGAACAGTCCGTAAAGACGAATTTATAAATGGCACCAGACTTGCTCAAATGGAAAAACTCAAAACTAATGAAAGTTGCGTACATATCTGAGGATCACGCTCGTAAATTGGCAGATTTTTTCGAATTTTCTACAGAGAATTATGCCCAGATTCGTGACAGACAGCAATGCTGTTTCTGTGCAGCGATCCCAAATATAACATCAACTTTGACATAGAAACTTTACTTGGCACAAAAACTTGATAAGGAGAGGTTGCTACAGTAGTAAACAACTTCCAAGACTCAATAAAACAAAAAATTGCTGTAGGTAAAAACATGGGTTGTCTCCCATAAGCGCTTTTCTTTAACGCCTTTCAGCTAGGCGCAGAAAGTGCAAATCAAGTAACATCGAGAGTAGAAGCATCAACATTATTATTCTTCATGCAAACACAACTTGTTGCAGGGGGTACTTTAGGTGTTCCATTATCTAGATTTTCTATGGTAGTGCTAGGGGTTTTAGCAATTTTAGGCCTATAATAATTCTTTTGTTTAGGCACCTTAGAGGCGTACATGAATTTTTGCTCTTTACCCACATAAGCTTTCTCATTATACTTGAGAGAAGAAAAGGTTGAACCCAAGGTTCCCATAGCTTTTTCAAGTTCATCAATCCTATTGGTTTGATTATCATGGACAACACAAGTTCCTAGGATACTAATTCTTTCATCAATTCCTCCTAAGGATTTATCAAGTTCATAAGTTTTGTCAAATAACATTCCCAATTTAGCTTCAATACTTGGAAAATTTTTCTCTATGGTTTCCAATTTTTTCATAACATCTTCAAGAGAGATTTCAATTTTAACTTCATTAACAGGTGGTATTCCAACTAGACTCTCAATGATGCAACTAGCTTCTAAAGCGGGAGTACCTAGGAAATTACCTCCCGAAAGAGTATCAAGAACATATCTATTCCAACTAGACAAACCAACATAAAAGTTCCTAAGAAGGATAGTGGTGGAGTGTTTCTTAATGCACCTTTGATGAGCATTACTAATTCTATACCAAGCATCTTTAAAACTTTCTCCACCTTGTTGCTTAAAAGAACGAACTTCAACCTCAGGATTACTCATTTTAGTAGCAGTAAAATAAAACAAACTAGATAGAGTAAATACAAGTAACTAATTTTTTTTGTGTTTTTGATATAGAGAGCAAGACAGTAAATAAAGTAAAACTAGCAACTAATTTTTTTGTGTTTTGATTTAGTGCAGCAAACAAAGTAGTAAATAAAATAAAGCAAGACAAAAACAAAGTAAAGAGATTGAGAAGTGGAGACTCCCCTTGCAGCGTGTCTTGATCTCCCCGGCAACGGCGCCAGAAAAAGTGCTTGATGCGCGTAGATGTACACGTCCGTTGGGAACCCCAAGAGGAAGGTATGATGCGCACAGTGGCAAGTTTTCCCTCAGTATGAAACCAAGGTTTAATCGAACCAGTAGGAGCCAAGAAGCACGTTGAAGGTTGATGGTCGCGAAATGTGATGCGGCGCAACACCAGGGATTCCGCGCCAACTAGGAACCTGCACAACACAACCAAAGTACTTTGCCCCAACGAAACAGTGAGGTTGTCAATCTCACCGGCTTGCTGTAACAAAGGATTAAACGTATCGAGTGGAAGATGTTTGCAAAGAAAACAGTAAAACAAGTAGATTGTATGCTATGGAAAGAATAGGACCGGGGTCCACAGTTCACTAGAGGTGTCTCTCCCATAAGATAAAAGCATGTTGGGTGAACAAATTACAGTCGGGCAATTGACAAATAGAGAAAGGCATAATAATGCATATACATGACATGATAAATATAGTGAGATTTAATTGGGCATTACGACAAAGTACATAGACCGCCATCCAACTGCATCTATGCCTAAAAAGTCCACCTTCAGGTTATCATCCGAACCCCCTCCAGTATTAAGTTGCAAAGCAACAGACAATTGCATTAAGTATTGTGCGTAATGTAATCAATAACTACATCCTTAGACATAGCATCAATGTTTTATCCCTAGTGGCAACAGCACATCACAACCTTAGAACTTTCTGTCACTGTCCCAGGTATCAATGAAGGCATGAACCCACTATCGAGCATAATTACTCCCTCTTGGAGTTAAGAGTAAAAACTTGGCCAGAGCCTCTACTAATAACGGAGAGCATGCAAGATCATAAACAACACATGAACAATAGATTGATAATCACCATAATCATAGTACTCTCTATCCATCGGATCCCGACAAACACAACATATAGAATTACATATAGATGATCTTGATCATGTTAGGCAGCTCACAAGATCTAACAATGAAGCACAACAAGGAGAAGACGACCATCTAGCTACTGCTATGGACCCATGGTCCAGGGGTGAACTACTCACTCATCACTCCGGAGGCGATCATGGCGATGAAGAGTCCTCAGATGAATCCCCTCTCCAGGGTGCCGGAGGCGATCTCCGAATCCCCGAGATGGGATTCGCGCGGCGGCGTCTCTGTAAGGTTTTCCGTATCGTGGCTCCCGGTACTGGGGGTTTCGCGACGAGCTTTAAGTAGGCGGAAGGTCAACGCGGGGCCACACGAGGGGCCCAGGGGCGGGCGCGCCAAGACCTAGGCCGCGCCGGCCACCCCCGGCTGCCTCGTGGCCCCACTTCGTTAGGTCTTCGGTCTTCTGAAGCTTCGTGCAAAAATAGGACCCTGGGCGAAAGTTTCGTCCAATTCCGAGAATATTTCTTTACTAGGATTTCTGAAACCAAAAACAGCAGAAAACAGCAACTGGCTCTTCGGCATCTTGTTAATAGGTTAGTTCCAAAATGCATAAATATGACATATAATGTGCATAAAACATGTAGGTATCATCAATAAAGTAGCATGGAACATAAGAAATTATCGATACGTTGGAGACGTATCAGAGCCGTCTCACCGTTTCCAAGGCGGCACGGGATCGAAAAAAAAGAAAGGAAAGGTTTATCGTTCAGAGAGGCTGAGATGTGGGACCCATGGGCCAGCAGCGTCCTCTTAGTTTCAAAGGCGGCAGGGGATAAAAAAAAGGCAAATAGCCAGTAATTAGGGTAAAAAAAATCAAACAAAGGAAACTTTGACTGTTCATAGAGGCTGACATGTGGGACCCATGAGCCAGCAGCGTCTCAACGTTTCAGAGGCGGCATGAGATCGAAAGAAAAAGGCAAATAGCCAGAAATTATGGGTCAATAATAAATCAAACAAAGGAAAGGTTTATTGTTCATAGAGGCTGACATGTGGGACCTCTGAGCCAGCAGCGTCCTCAACGTTTTAATGGCGGCACGAGATCGAAAGATAAAATAAGCCAAAAATCATTTGGTAAACAAAATCCAAGAAAAGAAACATTTACCGTTCTGAGAGGATGACATGCGGGACCCATGAGGCAGCAGCATCCTCAACGATTCCAAGGCGGCAGGGGATCAAAAGAAAAAAAGGAAATATCCAGAAATTAATTAGGGGTTCAAAATAAATCCATCAAAAGAAACTTTTATTGTTCATAGAGGATGACATGTGGGACCGACGTGCCAACAGCATCCTCATCGTTTCAAAGGGGGCAGGAGATCAAAAGAAAAAGGCAAATAGCCAGACATTAGGGGTCAAAAATAACTCCAAAAAAGGAAACTTTTATTGTTCGTAGAGGATGACATGCGGGACCCATGATTCAGCAGCTTACTCAACGTTTCAAAGGCGGCATGAGATCGAAAGAAAAACGCAAGTGACAAAATATCAGGAGCTAAAGATAATCCAAGAAAAAAAGAAACTTTATTGTACATAGAGGATGACATGCGGGTCCCATTTAGCAGCAGCGGTCTCAACGTTTCAAATGCGGCTTGAGATCAAAAGAAAAAGAAAATAGCCAGAAATTAGGGGGTAAAAAAAACTCCAAGAAAGGAAAGCTTTATCGTTCATACAGGCTGACATGTCGGACCTATGAGCCTGCAGCTTACTCAGCGTTTCAAAGGCGGGCACAGGATCAAAAGAAAAAGGAAATAGCCAAAAATCAGATGGTGAAAAAAATCCAAGAAAAGAAACTTTTATTGTACATAGAGGATGACATGCGGGTCCCATGAGCCAGCAGGTTCCTCAACGTTTCAAACGTGGCATGAGATCGAAAGAAAAAGGAAAGTGACCAAATATCAAGAGCCAAAAATAATCCAAGAAAAGAAACTTTATTGTACATAGAGGATGACATGCGGGTCCCATGAGCCAGCAGGTTCCTCAACGTTTCAAACGTGGCATGAGATCGAAAGAAAAAGGAAAGTGACCAAATATCAAGAGCCAAAAATAATCCAAGAAAAGAAACTTTATGTTACATAGAGGATGACATGTGGGTCCCATTTTGCAGCAGCGGTCTCAACGTTTCCAAGGCGGCACAGGACCAAAAGAAAAATGAAGTAGCCAGAAATCAGGGGGTGAAAAAATCCAAGAAAAGAAAGATTTCAATTGGGCTATCTGGACATCTGGGCCTTCGAACTATCCTGCTGGGCCTTTTGTCTCGTACAATTTCAGCCCACTCCAAAACAGGAAAGTTCGGATTTTTCTAAAAAAACAGGAAAGTCCTATGCTTCGCAAAAACAAAAAACAAGGACACTCAACATATAAGTTTGTTTATGTAAAAATAAAGATTTAATTTATCCGTTTGCAATAGCTCAGAGCGAAATAATCAAGATATCACATGTTTCTTGTACGGGGAGGCTGACATCGGGGACCCATGAGCCAGCAGCGTCAACGTTTCAAAGGCGGCAGGGGATCGAAAATAAAATAAAAAACCAAAAGTCAGTTGGTAACAAAATCCAAGAAAAGAAAACATTTATCATTCTGAGAGGATGACATGCGGGACCCATGAGGCAGCAGCATTCTCAAACGTTTCCAAGGCGGCAGGGGATCAAAAGAAAAATAAAGGAAATAGCCAGAAATTATTTAGGGGTAAAAATAAATCCACCAAAGGAAACTTTTATTGTTCATAGAGGATGACATGTGGGACCGACCTGCCAACAGCGTCCTCATCGTTTCAAAGGGGGCAGGGGATCAAAAGAAAAAGGCAAATAGCCAGAAATTAGGGGTCAAAAATAACTCCAATAAAGGAAACTTTTATTGTTCGTAGAGGATGACATGCGGGACCCATGAGCCAGCAGCTTACTCAACGTTTCAAAGGCGGCATGAGATCGAAAGAAAAAGGCAAGTGACCAAATATCAGGAGCCAAAAATAATCCAAGATTTATTGTACATAGAGGATGACATGTGGGTCCCATTTTGCAGCAGCGGTCTCAATGTTTGTAATGCGGCTTGAGATCAAAAGAAAAAGAAAGTAGCTAGTAATTAGGGGGTGAAAAAAATCCAAGAAAAGAAACTTGATGGACATAGAGGATGACATGCGGGTCCCTTGAACCAACAGCTTACTCAACGTTTCAAACGTGGCATGAGATCGAAAGAAAAAGGCAAGTGACCAAATATGAGGTGCCAAAAAAACTCCAAGAAAAGAAAGTTGATTGCTCATAGAGGATGACATGCGGGTCCCATTTAGCCAGCGGTCTCACCGTTTGAGAGGCGGCAGGGGATCGAAAGAAAAAGTCAAGTGACCAAATATGAGGTGCCAAAAATAATCCAAAAAAAGAAAGTTTTATAGTACATAGAGGATGACATGCGGGTCCCATGAGTCAGCAGCTTACCATACGTTTCCAAGGCGGCAGGGGATCAAAAGAAAAAGGAAATAGCCAAAAATCAGAGGGTGAAAAAAATAAAGAAAATAAACTTTTATAGTACATAGAGGATGACATGCGGGTCCCATGAGCCAGCAGGTTCCTCAACGTTTCAAACTTGGCATGAGATTGAAAGAAAAAGGCAAGTGACCAAATATGAGGAGCCAAAAATAATTCAAGAAAAGAAAGTTTTATAGTACATAGAGGATGACATGCGGGTCCCATTTAGCAGCAGCGGTATCGCGTTTGAGAGGCGGCAGGGGATCAAAAGAAAAAAGAAATTGCCAAAAATCAGATGGTGAAAAAAAACCAAGAAAATGAACTTTTATAGTACATAGAGGATGACATGCGGGTCCCATGAGCCTGCAGGTTCCTCAACGTTTCAAACGTGGCATGAGATCGAAAGAAAAAGGCAAGTGAAAAAATATCAGGAGCCAAAAATAATTCAAGAAAAGAAAGTTTTATAGTACATAGAGGATGACATGCGGGTCCCATTTAGCAGCAGCGGTATCACCGTTTGAGAGGCAGCAGGGGATCGAAAGAAAAAGTCAAGTGACCAAATATGAGGTGCCAAAAAAATCCAAGAAAACAAAGTTTTATAGTACATAGAGGATGACATGCGGGTCCCATTTAGCAGCAGCGGTATCAACGTTTGAGAGGCAGCAGTGATCGAAAGAAAAAGTCAAGTGACGAAATATGAGGTGCCAAAAAAATCCAAGAAAAGAAAGTTTTATAGTACATAGAGGATGACATGCGGGTCCCATTTAGCAGCAGCGGTATCACCTTTGAGAGGCGGCAGGGGATCGAAAGAAAAAGGTAAGTGACCAAATATGAGGTGCCAAAAATAATTCAAGAAAAGAAAGTTTTATAGTACATAGAGGATGACATGCGGGTCCCATTTAGCAGCAGCGGTATCACCGTTTGAGAGGCGGCAGGGGATCGAAAGAAAAGGGCAAGTGACCAAATTTGAGGTGCCAAAAAAAACTCCAAGAAAAGAAAGTTGATTGCACATAGAGGATGACATGCGGGTCCCATTTAGCAGCAGCGGTCTCAACGTTTCCAAGGCGGCAAGGGATCAAAAGAAAAAGGAAGTAGCCAGAAATCAGGGGGTCAAAAAAATCCAAGAATAGAAAGAATTTTGGTTCATAGAGGATGACATGCGGGACCCATGATCCTGCATCGTAAACGGCTCGATCGGAGAACGTTGAACGAGATGGCGCGATCTAGAAAAAAACAATGCCAGAGAGGCTGCCATCTGGGCCCTACATCCCTCGGCGGTGCGGATTTGCGTTGACTCGGCCGGCGAACCCGAGATTTCGAGATGCACCACGTCCCGGGCCACCATACGCCACGTTTTGGCCGCTTTCGTCGGGCTAGGTGGCCTCAAAAACGAGAAAAAAAAGTTTTGACATGCACCACGGAGGGACCAAAATCGTCGGCCATGGTACACCAGCAACCACGGCGCGACTTCAACTTCGTCGGCCATGGCAACTTTTCTTGTAGTGGCAGAGGTTTGTAGAACAGCAGCAAGTTTTCCCTTAAGTGGATCACCCAAGGTTTATCGAACTCAGGGAGGAAGAGGTCAAAGATATCCCTCTCAAGCAACCCTGCAATCACGATACAAGAAGTCTCTTGTGTCCCCAACACACCTAATACACTTGTCAGATGTATAGGTGCACTAGTTCGGCGAAGAGATAGTGAAATACAAGTAGTATGGATGTATATGAGTGGTAATAGCAATCTGAATAAAATATGGCAGCGAGTAAACATGCAACAAAACAGTAAGTAAGCGGTTGCAGTATTGGAAACAAGGCCTAGGGATCATACTTTCACTAGTGGACACTCTCAACATTGATCGCATAATAAATAATAACTTCTCTCATTTGTGCTACATACACTCTTTGTTGGATGACAAACACTATTCGTTGTGTAGGGCTACAAGAGCTCCCTCAAGCCGGAGTTAACAAGCGCCACAACATTCAGCATTCATATTTAAGTAACCTTAGAGCATAATAGATCTTTGCAAAATAAACCGAGTACTAACATAGCATACACACTGTCACCTTTACACTATGAAGGGGGAATAAATCACATCAATACTATCATAGCGATAATCAACTCCATAACCTACAAGAGATTATGATCATAGCCTACGACAAGAACTACACGATGCACACACTGTCACCATTACACCATGCAGGAGGAATAGACTACTTTAATAACATCACATGAGTAGCACATAGATAAATAGTGATACAAAACACATTGCAATCATAAAGGGATATAAATAAGCACTTCAATATGCTATTCATAACAGTGAATAAGTATTCTGTGAAATATAGCCTAAGAGACCCACACGGTGCACACACTGTCACCTTTACACACGTGGGACAAGGAGTCTCCGGAGATCACATAAGTAAAACCCACTTGACTAGCATAATGACATCTAGATTACAAGCATCATCATATGAATCTCAATCATGTAAGGCAGCTCATGAGATTATTGTATTGAAGTACATAGGAGAGAGATGAACCACATAGCTACCGGTACAGCCCCGAGCCTCGATGGAGAACTACTCCCTCCTCATGGGAGACAACAGCGGTGATGAAGATGGCGGTGGTGTCGATGGAGAAGCCTTCCGGGGCACTTCCCCGTCCCGGTGGCGTGCCGAACAGACTCCGTCCCCCAGATCTTGGCTTCGCGATGGCGGCGGCTCTGGAACTTTTCTCGTACCGTGGCTTATTCGTCTCGGGGTTTTAGGTCAGGGAGACTTTATAGGCGAAAGGGGAGCCTCGGAGGGGCCCTGGTGGGGCCAGACAACTGGCCGGCGCCCCCCTCTAGCCGCGCCGCCACCTTGTGTGGTAGGCCTGTGGCCCCCCTCTGCTGACTCTCGGGTGTTCGGAAGCTCCCGGTGAAAATAGGGTACTGGGCGTTGATTTCGTCCGATTCCGAAAATATTTCCTTACTAGGATTTCTGAAACCAAAAACAGCAGAAAACAGGAACTGACACTTCGGCATCTCGTCAATAGGTTAGTTCCGTAAAACGCATCAAAACGATATAAAGTGTGAACAAAACATGTAGGTATTGTCATAAAACAAGCATAGAACATCAGAAATTATAGATACGTTGGAGACGTATCAGCATCCCCAAGCTTAGTTCCTACTCGTCCTCGAGTAGGTAAACGATAACACAAATAATTTCTGAGGTGACATGCTACCATCATAATCTTGATCAACATTATTGTAAAGCATATGACATGAATGGAGTGATTCAAAGCAATGATCTATAGTTTGCTAACAAATAGATAACATATAGCAAAACTTTTCATGAATAGTACTTTCAAGACAAGCATCAAAAAGTCTTGCATAAGAGTTAACTCATAAAGCAATAAATTCAAAGTAAAGGCATCGAAGCAACACAAAGGAAGATATAAGTTTCAGCAGTTGCTTTCAACTTTCAACATGCATATCTCATGGATAATTGTCAATATAGAGTAATATGATGAATGCAAATAAGCAAGTATGTAAGAATCAATGCACAGTTAACACAAGTGTTTGCTTCTAAGATGGAAGGAAATGGGTAAACTGACTCAACAATAAAGTAAAAGATAGGCCCTTCGCAGAGGGAAGCAGGGATTAAATCATGTGCTAGAGCTTTTCAAGTTTTGAAATCATATAGAGAGCATAAAAGTAAAATTTTGAGAGGTGTTTGTTGTTGTCAACGAATGGTAGTGGGCACTCTAACTACCTTATCAACCAGACTTTCAAGAGCGGCTCCCATGAAGGACGTTATCTCTACCAGCAAGGTAGATCATCCCTCTTCTCTTTTGTTTACACATGTACTTTAGTTTTATTTATTAGATGACACTCCCCCCAACCTTTGCTTACACAAGCCATGGCTAACCGAATCCTCGGGTGCCTTCCAACATTCACATACCATGGAGGAGTGTCTATTTGCAAATTTAAGTTGCTTACTGATAGATCAGAGCAAAACATGTGAAGAGAATTATTAATGCAAGTTAATTAATTGGGGCTGGGAACCCCATTGCCAGCTCCTTTGCAAAATTATTGGATAAGCGGATGAGCCACTAGTCCATTGTGAAAGTCTGTCAGAAGTAAATGACAAGATCGAAAGATAAAACACCACATACTTCCTCATGAGCTATAAAACATTGACACAAATAAGAGATAATAACTTTTGAATTGTTTAAAGGTAGCACATGAAGTATTTACTTGGAATGGCAGGAAATACCACATAGTAGGTAGATATGGTGGACACAAATGGCATGGGTTTTGGCTCAAGGTTTTGGATGCACGAGAAGTATTCCCTCTCAGTACAGGCTAGCAAGGTTGTTTGAAGAAAACACAAGTATAAACCGGTACAGCAAAACTTACATAAGAACATATTGCAAGCATTATAAGACTCTACACTGTCTTCCTTGTTGCTCAAACACTTTTACTAGAAAATATCTAGACCTTAGAGAGACCAATCATGCAAACCAATTTTCAACAAGCTCTACGGTAGTTCTCCATTAATAGGTTTAAACTACATGATGCAAGAGCTTAAACATGATCTATGAGAGCTCAAAACAATTGCCAAGTATCAAATTATTCAAGACCATATGAAGCATTTTCTGATTCCAACCAAATAGCAACAAGTGAAGCGATCAACTTTCGCCCTTGAACATTAAAAGCATGAATGAAGAACACTAGTGTTCATATGAAAAAGCGGAGCGTGTCTCTCTCCCACACAAGGATGAACTTGTTCAGAGAATGAAAATAACAAAACGAAAATAAAAGCACACAGACGCTCCAAGTAAAGTACATAAGATGTGACTGAATAAAAATATAGTTTCAATAAGAAACCTGATAAGTTGATGAAGAAGGGGATGCCTTGGGCATCCCCAAGCTTAGACGCTTGAGTCTTCTTGAAATATGCAGGGATGAACCATGGGGGCATCCCCAAGCTTAGGCTTTTCACTCTTCTTGATCATATATCACCCTCTTCTCTTGACCCTTGAAAACTTCTGCCACACCAAACTTCAAGCAAACTCATTAGAGGGTTAGTGCATAATAAAAATTCACATGTTCAGAGGTGACACAATCATTCTTAACACTTCTGGACATTGCACAAAACTTCTGAAAGTTAATGTAACAAAGAAACTCATTCAACATAGCAAAAGCGGCAATGCGAAATAAAAGACAGAATCTGTCAAAAACAGAACAGTCCGTAAAGACGAATCTGGAAGGGGCACTTAACTTGCTCAAACGGAAAAACTCAAAACTAATGAAAGTTGCGTACATATATGAGGATCACACACGTAAATTTGCAGATTTTTTTGATTTTTTTACAGAGACTTCTGCTCAAATTCGTGACAGACAGCAATGCTGTTTCTGCGCAGCAATCCAAATCTAGCATCAACTTTACCATAGAGACTTTACTTGGCACAAAAACATGATAAGGAGAGGTTGCTACAGTAGTAAACAACTTCCAAGACTCAACAAAACAAAAATTGCTGTAGTAAAATAAACACATGGGTTATCTCCCAAGAAGTTCTTTCTTTATAGCCATTAAGATGGGCTCAGCAATTTCAATGATACTCTCGCAAGAAAGAAGAGTTGAAGCAAAAGAGAGCATCAAGAAGCAAATTAAAAACACATTTAAGCCTAACCCACTTCCTATGAAAAGAAATCTTGTACACAAATAAATTCATGAAGAACAAAGTGACAAGCATAGGAAGGCAACACAAGCGCAATTTCAAGATTCTCAACATAAAGAGGGGAAACTTAATATTATTAAGATGCATATAACCATGTTTCCCTCTCTCATAATAACTTTCAGTAGCATCATGAACAAACTCAACAATATAAGTATCACATGAAACATTCTTGTCATGAGCCACATGCATAAAATTATTACTCTCCACATAAGCATAATCAATTTTATTAGTTGTAGTGGGAGCAAATTCAACAAAGTAGCTATCATTATTATTCTCATCAAGTGTAGGAGGCATAGTATAATCATAATAAAATTTACTCTCCATAGTAGGCGGCACCAAAAGACCACTATCATTGTAATCATCATAAATAGGAGGCAAAGTATCATCAAAGAAAATTTTCTCCTCAATGCTTGGGGGACTAAAAATATCATGCTCATCAAAACCAGCTTCCCCAAGCTTAGAATTTTCCATATCATTAACAACAATGGTGTTCAAAGCGTTCATACTAATATCATTGTTACCAGCATGCAAATAAGATTCCATAGGTTTTTTAATTTTCGCAGCAAACAATCCATGTCTTAACTCAGGAAATAAAATAAGAAGCTCATTGTTGCTCTCCATTATGCCTAACTAGTGTAAACAAGAAACCAAAAGATGCAATTGCAGGATCTAAAGGAAATAGCTTCGAGTACTTACAACGGCGCCGGAAAATAGCTTAGTAGCCGAGATCCGGAGTGTGAGTACCTTTTACCTTTCCTCCCCGGCAACGGCGCCAGAAAATAGCTTGATGTCTACGGGTGCTTCTATTCTTGTAGACAGTGTTGGGCCTCCAAGAGCAGAGGTTTGTAGAACAGCAGCAAGTTTTCCCTTAAGTGGATCACCCAAGGTTTATCGAACTCGGGGAGGAAGAGGTCAAAGATATCCCTCTCAAGCAACCCTGCAATCACGATACAAGAAGTCTCTTGTGTCCCCAACACACCTAATACACTTGTCAGATGTATAGGTGCACTAGTTCGGCGAAGAGATAGTGAAATACAAGTAGTATGGATGTATATGAGTGGTAATAGCAATCTGAATAAAATATGGCAGCGAGTAAACATGCAACAGAACAGTAAGTAAGCGGTGTTTGCAGTATTGGAAACAAGGCCTAGGGATCATACTTTCACTAGTGGACACTCTCAACATTGATCGCATAATAAATAATAACTTCTCTCATTTGTGCTACATACACTCTTTGTTGGATGACAAACACTATTCGTTGTGTAGGGCTACAAGAGCTCCCTCAAGCCGGAGTTAACAAGCGCCACAACATTCAGCATTCATATTTAAGTAACCTTAGAGCATAATAGATCTTTGCAAAATAAACCGAGTACTAACATAGCATACACACTGTCACCTTTACACTATGAAGGGGGAATAAATCACATCAATACTATCATAGCGATAATCAACTCCATAACCTACAAGAGATTATGATCATAGCCTACGACAAGAACTACACGATGCACACACTATCACCATTACACCATGCAGGAGGAATAGACTACTTTAATAACATCACATGAGTAGCACATAGATAAATAGTGATACAAAACACATTGCAATCATAAAGGGATATAAATAAGCACTTCAATATGCTATTCATAACAGTGAATAAGTATTCTGTGAAATATAGCCTAAGAGACCCACACGGTGCACACACTGTCACCTTTACACACGTGGGACAAGGAGTCTCCGGAGATCACATAAGTAAAACCCACTTGACTAGCATAATGACATCTAGATTACAAGCATCATCATATGAATCTCAATCATGTAAGGCAGCTCATGAGATTATTGTATTGAAGTACATAGGATTTGTTAGCTAGTAGCCATAGAGAAACAAATGTTAGCGGGCGACGAGGAGGGGTGCCGAGCGCGGGCGGGAGCGCCGCCGTCGGCGAACTCTCTGTCTCCGGCGGGATCTCGTTTCTTCTGCCTGCAGGAGGAAGACGATGATCCCGTGGAGGACGCTCGGGCGACGGCGGAGGAGGCGGCTTGGTCTGCCCTAGGCCTTGAGCCTGAGGTTAGGCAGATCGGGCGGTCGCCGGCGTTGACCCAGGAGGAGGTGGAGGCGGATTTTTGGGCTAAGATAGGCTACCCGACCAGGGAGTCCAGGACTTGGTCGCGTGCGACGGCGTCGAAGGTAAGTTCACCTTTTTGCAGGTCGACGGAACGGGCTAGGTCCTTGTCGCCTTCATCACGGATGAAGACCAAAGGAACGTCGTCAAGGGCTGCGTCTTCTTCGCCTGTGGGTTTGAGGATTTCCCGCATGCCGCGGATCAAACCATGGCGAGGTCCGCTACCTCGACGTCGGGTGACGCCGGCGCCCGTGTTCGGGGATGTCCTCTCTGCGGCCTCACCGCGGCGGCCGGCGGGGAAGGAGCTGATGCGTCCTTCGATAGGGAGAGCACCTACGCCCTGCCATGTGTTGCCTTCGCGGCGATGTGGGGTGGCGGTGTCGAGCTCGGAGACGGCTGCGCGATCGTCGGAGGAGGATGCGTCGATCAAGCCGCGTTTCACGTCGCGTTTCGTATCGGACTCGATGGCGCCCGCAGCTTTCCTTGCTGGGCCGCGGGCTGAGTTGGCTGGGCTTCGATGGGCTGTCAGGGAGGCGCAGAGTAGAGGAAACGGGGGATGCATGCAATCACGTACCGTGATCGATGCCCCCTGTCCCTCACATCGCGCCGCCGCCAGACTTTCCCAGTCGTACGCCGCTGCTGCCCTTTCGTCTTCGTCGCCTTCGTTCGCAACGCCGCCGTCGACTTCCGCTGCTCCCACTTCGTCATCGTCATCGTCGCTCAGCTCCTCTTCGCGCCCCGCTGCCGCATCGTCGTCGCCGACTTCGTGCTCATCATCGCCGTGCTCCGTCTGACGTCGCCGCCGCGTACTCACGGGGGCGGCGATCGTTCGCCGAGGTGGTCGCCGGTTCCCCTCGGCTGTGGAGATGGCCGGGGCTGCGAGGCCTCCGGCGCCTCCCGGCGACGGCGACTTTGGCTGCGCTCGCATCTACGCCCGCGTCCTCGGCAGCTGGGGCGGTTCCCTCTGGGGCAGCGTCGGCCGTCGCTCCGAGTCCCTACATGGGACCCCCTGGCTTCCAGGGATGGCCGGCGGGTGTCCCCATGCCGCAACCCGCCCCTGCGCCGAGACAGCCTGCCCCGTACATGGGTTCTTCCGCGGGATATCGTCCGCCTTTTCGTCCGTCGGTGCCTCAGCCGCCGGTGCAATTTACGCCGCCTCAGCAGTACCAGCACTTTCAAGGTCCGTATCAGTACTTTCAAGGTCCGTATCAGTATTCTGTTCCTAACCAGCAGAATATGCTTCAGCCTCCCATGCAGCAGCCAGTACTCCAGCAGCCACTGCCGCAGCTGGTCGGGAAGAAGAGGCGGAAGAAGAAGCCTGTGGCTCGGGGCAGCTGGCGCCCCCGCCGGACTGCAGCCGCCACCCTTGGTGCGTCTGTACCACCCTTGGACAGTTGGTGTCGGCTCCGATGGTGACCTCGACCTGTGCAGCCTATGGTTACTGCTCCGAGGTCGTTGCACCAGTGGCGGCGAAGAAGGCGGGAAAATGTTGGAAGTGTGATGTTAATACTCATGCTACTAAAGCTTGTAAGGCTATTCATTATTGTCTGATTTGTGATTCAGGGCACATCCCACTATTTGGTGTCCAGTTCTGAAGTTGCCTAGACCCACGAGCTTCTTTGTTGGTTGCGGTAATGATGCCACACTTGATCTTCAGATCCATCTTGTATAAGCCACAGCTGATCTCTTCTGGAGCACCCACAGCCTTTAGGTGTCGGGGAAGGAGTTGTATCTGCAGCTGATGTTCAGAGTCTGATGGCCCGCATGTGTCCAGGGAACCCAGAGTGGAGATGGGAGGCGGTGCCCCATGGGGCTAATGCTTTTCTTATTGGTATTCCTACAGCTGATGACTTGTCTCGGATTGATGGTATGCAGATGAGTGTACCCAAGGTTAATGCTCAGGTTCTAGTTTCTTCTTGGGTGCATCAGGATGTTCAGCCTCTTTTCGTTATGCAGCCGGTTTGGGTGCACGTCAGTGGAGTACCGGATTTTGTTCGACATTTTTTAGGTATCTGGGCAGTGGGTTCTCTTATTGGCACCACTCTTGATGTTGATTTGTTCTCTCTTCGGAGTCGGGGGATTATTCGTGTTCTTGTGGCTATGCGTGACCCTTCGGTTCTGGAGAAGAATAATGGCTGCCTGGAGGTGGTTGCTCTTTTACATCTTAGTGGTTATCGTTTTCGGTTCACTCATGAGGCGGTGGGGTACCAGCCAGACCCTCGGTTTCGACCTTTTTTCTGGAAGGAGGGAGGGGATGATGATGGTTCACATGGTTCAGAGGAGGACAGGCCTGATGAGGCACCTGCCGAGGCGGCACCTGAGGCTGCTCGTATGGATGTTGATGGACATCCCCCGACGCAGTCTGGCACGTCGGCGGTGCAGTCTACGCAGGTGGCGTTGACTCCTTTCAACCACTCGCCGAGGACGGATAGAGGGCGGCAGATTGTGGCGCGTGCTAGAGTCGAGGCGCCACACTTGGTCGCCTCACCCCCTGTAGCTCCACGGGAGCCCTCACCCTCCAGAGTTCGGATTTTTATGCAGGGTCGTACTCGTCCGGTCTCCGTTCCACCGAGGGGGCAACAGCCACCGACTCCGTCTCCTTCTTCGACTCGACGGGTTCAGTGGTGTCGCCGACTTCGATGGTGCAGCGGGCCGCTGCGTCCTCGCTGCATGCACAGCCGACTCCGCTCACCCGCTTGGCTGTGCCGCAGCCAGCCACGGCGCCGCTGCTGCAGCCGGTTGGTGGCTCCACGCGGCGCGCGCCGGGCGGCCTTGGAGAGGTTGGCCACCCGCACCAGCGGTGACGCAGCCGCCCTCGGCGTCGCCATTGCCCGCGCGGGGACCCCGCGCCACCGGTGCAGCAGGCCACCTCGACGTCGTCTTCGCCGGGACAGGCGGTCTCGGAGGGCGTGATACGTCTCCAACGTATCGATAATTTCTTATGTTCCATGCTACTTTATTGATGATACCTACATGTTTTATGCACATTATATGTCATATTTATGCATTTTCTGGAACTAACCTATTAACAAGATGCCAAAGAGCCAGTTGCTGTTTTCTTTGGTTTCAGAAATCCTAGTAAAGAAATATTCTCGGAATTGGACGAAACTTTCGCCCAGGGTCCTATTTTTGCACGAAGCTTCCGAAGACCGAAGAGATAACGAAGTGGGGCCACGAGGCAGCCAGAGGGTGGCCGGCGCGGCCCAAGCCCTGGCCGCGCCGACCTACCTCCTGGGCCCCTCGTGTGGCCCCCGCGTTGACCCTCCGCCTACTTAAAGCTTCCGTCGCGAAACCCCCAGTCCGAGAGCCACGATACGGAAAACCTTAGACGCCGCCGCGAATCCCATCTCGGGGATTCGGAGATCGCCTCCGCACCCTGCCGGAGAGGGGATTCATCTCCCGGAGGACTCTACACCGCCATGGTCGCCTCCGGAGTGATGAGTGAGTAGTCCACCCCTGGACCATGGGTCCATAGCAGTAGCTAGATGGTCGTCTTCTCCTTGTTGTGCTTCATTGTTGGATCTTGTGAGCTGCCTAACATGATCAAGATCATCTATATGTAATTCTATATGTTGTGTTTGTCGGGATCCGATGGATAGAGAGTACTATGATTATGGTGATTATCAATCTATTGTTCATGTGTTGTTTATGATCTTGCATGCTCTCCGTTATTAGTAGAGGCTCTGGCCAAGTTTTTGCTCTTAACTCCAAGAGGGGGTATTTATGCTCGATAGTGGGTTCATGCCTCCATTGAATCTGGGACAGTGACAGAAAGTTCTAAGGTTGTGGATGTGCTGTTGCCACTAGGGATAAAACATTGATGCTATGTCTAAGGATGTAGTTGTTGATTACATTACGCACCATACTTAATGCAATTGTCTGTTGCTTTGCAACTTAATACCGGAGGGGGTTCGGATGATAACCTGAAGGTGGACTTTTTAGGCATAGATGCAGTTGGATGGCGGTCTATGTACTTTGTCGTAATGCCCAATTAAATCTCACTATATTTATCATATCATGTATATGCATTGTTATGCCTTTCTCTATTTGTCAATTGCCCGACTGTAATTTGTTCACCCAACATGCTTTATCTTATGGGAGAGACACCTCTAGTGAACTGTGGACCCCGGTCCTATTCTTTACATAGCATACAATCTACTTGTTTTACTGTTTTCTTTGCAAACATCTTCCACTCGATACGTTTAATCCTTTGTTACAGCAAGCCGGTGAGATTGACAACCTCACTGTTTCGTTGGGGCAAAGTACTTTGGTTGTGTTGTGCAGGTTCCGCGTTGGCGCCGGAATCCCTGGTGTTGCGCCGCATCACATTTCGCGACCATCAACCTTCAACGTGCTTCTTGGCTCCTACTGGTTCGATTAAACCTTGGTTTCTTTCTGAGGGAAAACTTGCTACTGTGCGCATCATACCTTCCTCTTGGGGTTCCCAACGAACGTGTGAGTTACACGCCATCAAGCTCTTTTTCTGGCCCTTGCCGGGAACTGAAGAAAAGCTACACCACATAGAATTGCCTCCCACGGCAACAGCTCTTTTCTGGCGCCGTTGGGGAGATCAAGACACGCTGCAAGGGGAGTCTCCACTTCTCAATCTCTTTACTTTGTTTTTGTCTTGCTTTATTTTATTTACTACTTTGTTTGCTGCACTAAATCAAAATAAAAAAAAAATTAGTTGCTAGTTTTACTTTATTTACTGTTTTGCTCTCCATATCAAAAACACACAAAAAATTAGTTACTTGCATTTACTCTATCTAGTTTGTTTAATTTTACTGCTACTAAAATGAGTAATCCTGAAGTTGAAGTTCGTTCTTTTAAGCAACAAGGAGGAGAAAGTTTTAAAGATGCTTGGTATAGAATTAGTAATGCTCATCAAAGGTGCATTAAGAAACACTCCACCACTATCCTTCTTAGGAACTTTTATGTTGGTTTATCTAGTTGGAATAGATATGTTCTTGATACTCTTTCGGGAGGTAATTTCCTAGGTACTCCCGCTTTAGAAGCTAGTTGCATCATTGAGAGTCTAGTTGGAATACCACCTGTTAATGAAGTTAAAACTGAAATCTCTCTTGAAGATGTTATGAAAAAATTGGAAACCATAGAGAAAAATTTTCCAAGTATTGAAACTAAATTAGAAATGTTATTGGATAAAACTGATGAACTTGATAAATCCCTAGGAGGAATTGATGAAAGAATTAGTGTCCTAGGAACTTGTGTTATCCATGATAATCAAACCAATAGGATTGATGAACTTGAAAAAGCTATGGGAACCTTGGGTTCAACCTTTTCTTCTCTCAAGTATAATGAGAAAGCCTATGTGGGTAAAGAGCAAAAATTCATGTATGCCTCTAAAGTGCCTAAACAAAAGAATTACTATAGGCCTAAAATTGCTAAAACCCCTAGCACCACCATAGAAAATTTAGATAATGGAGCACCTAAAGCACCCTCTGCAACAAGTTGTGTTTGCATGAAAAATAATAATGTTGATGCTTCTACTCCCGATGTTACTTGATTTGTACTTTCTGCGCCTAGCTGAAAGGCGTTAAAGAAAAGCGCTTATGGGAGACAACCCATGTTTTTACCTACAGCAATTTTTTGTTTTGTTGAGTCTTGGAAGTTGTTTACTACTGTAGCAACCTCTCCTTATCATGTTTTTATGCCAAGTAAAGTTTTTATGTCAAAGTTGATGTTATATTTGGGATTGCTGCGCAGAAACAGCATTGCTGTCTGTCACGAATCTGGGCACAATTCTCTGTAGAAAATTCGAAAAAATCTGCCAATTTACGAGCGTGATCCTCAGATATGTACGCAACTTTCATTAGTTTTGAGTTTTTCCATTTGAGCAAGTCTGGTGCCATTTCTAAATTCGTCTTTACGGACTGTTCTGTTTTTGACAGATTCTGCCTTTTATTTCGCATTGCCTCTTTTGCTATGTTGGATTTATTTCTTTGATCCACTAATGTCCAGTAGCATTATGCAATGTCCAGAAGTGAAAATAATGATTGTGTCACCTCTGAATGAGTGAATTATTAATTGTGCACTAACCCTCTAATGAGTTTGCTTGAAGTTTGGTGTGAAGGAAGTTTTCAAGGGTCAAGAGAGGAGTATGATATACTATGATCAAGAGGAGTGAAAGCTCTAAGCTTGGGGATGCCCCCGTGGTTCACCCCTGCATATTTTAAGAAGACTCAAGCGTCTAAGCTTGGGGATGCCCAAGGCATCCCCTTCTTCATCAACAACATCATCAGGTTCCTCCCCTGAAACTATATTTTTATTCAATCACATCTTGTGTTCTTTACTTGGAGCGTCGTTTGTTTTTGTTTTTGTTTTTGTTTGAATAAGATGGATCCTAGCATTCACTTTGTGGGAGAGAGACACGCTCCGCTGTTGCATATGGACACATGTGTCCTTAGGCTTTACTCATAATGTTCAAGGCGAAGTTTCTTCTTCGTTAAATTGTTATATGGTTGGAATTGGAAAATGCTACATGTAGTAATTCTAAACTGTCTTGGATAATGTGATACTTGGCAATTGTTGTGCTCATGTTTAAGCTCTTGCATCATATGCTTTGCACCCATTAATGAAGAAATACATAGAGCTTGCTAAAATTTGATTTGCATATTTGGTTTCTCTAAGGTCTAGATAATATCTAGTATTGAGTTTTGAACAACAAGGAAGACGGTGTAGAGTCTTATAATGTTTACAATATGTCTTTTATGTGAGTTTTGCTGCACTTGTTCATCCTTGAGTTTGCTTCAAATAACCTTGCTAGCCTAAACCTTGTATCGAGAGGGAATACTTCTCATGCATCCAAAATCCTTGAGCCAACTACTATGCCATTTGTGTCCACCATACCTACCTACTACATGGTATTTCTCCGCCATTCCAAAGTAAATTGCTTGAGTGCTACCTTTAAAATTCCATCATTCACCTTTGCAATATATAGCTCATGGGACAAAATAGCCTTAAAAACTATCGTAGTATTGAATATGTACTTATGCACTTTATATTTTATTAAGTTGCTTGTTGTGCGATAACCATGCTTCTGGGGAACGCCATCAACTATTGTTGAATATCATGTGAGTTGCTATGCATGTCCGTCTTGTCTGAAGGTCTATCATTTTAGTGGTTGGAGCATGCAAAATTGTTAGAGAAGAACATTGGGCCGCTAACTAAAGCCATGAACCATGGTGGAAGTTTCAGTTTTGGACATATATCCTCAATCTCATATGAGAATAATAATCATTGCTACATGCTTATGCATTTAAGAGGAGTCCATTATCTGTTGTCCATGTTGTCCCGGTATGGATGTCTAAGTTGAGAATAATCAAAAGCGAGAAATCCGAAATGCGAGCATTCTCCTTAGACCTTTGTACAGGCGGCATGGAGGTACCCCTTTGTGACACTTGGTTGAAACATGGCATGCGAAGATCCGGTAGTCCAAGTTAAGTAGGACGAGGTGCGGGCACTATTAGTATACTATGCGTGAGGCTTGCAACTTGTAAGATATAATTTTCATAACTCATATGCTTTATTACTACCGTTGACAAAATTGTTTCATGTTTTCAAAAAAAGCTCTAGCACAAATACAGCAATCGATGCTTTCCTCTTTGAAGGACCATTCTTTTACTTTTATTGTTGAGTCAGTTTACCTATCTCCTCCACCTTAAGAAGCAAACACTTGTGTGAACTGTGCATTGATTCCTACATACTTGCATATTGCACTTGTTATATTACTTTATGTTGACAATATCCATGAGATATACATGTTATAAGTTGAAAGCAACCGCTGAAACTTAATCTTCCTATGTGTTGCTTCAACACCTTTACTTTGATTTATTGCTTTATGAGTTAACTCTTATGCAAGACTTATTGATGCTTGTCTTGAAGTACTATTCATGAAAAGTCTTTGTCATATGATTCACTTGTTTACTCATGTCATCACCTTTGCTTTGATCGCTGCATTCATTACATATGTTTACAAATAGTATGATCAAGATTATGATGGCATGTCACTTCAGAAATTATCTTTGTTATCGTTTTACCTGCTCGGGACGAGCAGAACTAAGCTTGGGGATGCTGATACGTCTCCAACGTATCGATAATTTCTTATGTTCCATGCTACTTTATTGATGATACCTACATGTTTTATGCACATTATATGTCATATTTATGCATTTTCTGGAACTAACCTATTAACAAGATGCCAAAGAGCCAGTTGCTTTTTCTTTTTTGGTTTCAGAAATCCTAGTAAAGAAATATTCTCGGAATTGGACGAAACTTTCGCCCAGGGTCCTATTTTTGCACGAAGCTTCCAGAAGACCGAAGAGATAACGAAGTGGGCCACGAGGCAGCCAGGAGGGTGGCCGGCGCGCCCAAGCCCTGGCCGCGCCGACCTACCTCCTGGGCCCCTCGTGTGGCCCCCCGCGTTGACCCTCCGCCTACTTAAAGCTTCCGTCGCGAAACCCCCAGTACCGAGAGCCACGATACGGAAAACCTTACTGTAACATCCCAGGTATCAACCATACCTGAAATGCTACCGCGTCACAACCGAATCTATTAGTTCAGGGATTATTTGATATTTTGACAGAGTTTCTCTTGTATATACCGACATTCACAACTTGCAGATACTAATAATAGGATAGATGGTGACATTTCAACTTGAATAAATAACAACCACTTCCATGAAATTTCAGTATATGAGGGGACACCAAATATAACGGTTTAACAAAGTAACCAGAATTAAGAGACTAATATAGTATGACTAGAAGGTATAAAACTATAGATGTCTACTACATATTATCTAAACATGTGTGGTGTGCTCAACGTATAAATGTGCTACGCCCGGGGCCCCATGCATGTGGCCTACTTAGTACCTGAAAACCAAATAAAAAGCAAGGATGAGTATGGAAATACTCAGCAAGTACAATATGGAACCATAAGAACATTAAACGATGAACACCATTGGAACTTCACACTGAAACACTGAATATATAGGAAAACTGAACTATGTGTTTTGGCAGTGCCGGCTCGGAGTTTACCGGCGTGTTGGCTCGGACTTACCAACCTGCCGCAGCGTTGGCTCGGAATTTACCAACGTGCAATGTCTGAAGTATAGAAGAGAAATATTGTTTCGGGGAGATTCCAAATAAGAACAAGGCACTCCAAAAGCACAACAAACGACAAAAACCAATTATAAAGAGGCGAGGTTCGTCATGCACTTGCCTCAACACGATGGTTAACCCGAAGAATCCTCAACCCGAAAGCTCACAAACCTGTACGTAAACCTTCTATTAGAAACTATTCTAAATTTTACTATGGAAGCTGTGTACTTGAAAATCTTCAATACGTAAAATCATGTTTTAGGTTAAATTGCATAAAGCTGCTATGGTAAAACTATATCCGTATAAATTGTCTCTCTATTCTTTCTTCTCTGTTGGAATTTCAGTTACAATATAAACTGCACAAGGTACAGGTTACAAAATTCCTCCAAATGCATATAGTAGATTCCTTACGATTGCCCCACAAGCCCCAATTAGGCAGCTAGACCATCTTCCTTAATAGTTTCAGTCAGGCACTCAACGGACCTTGTTGTATTCAATTTGTTCAGAACTTGGACCGGACAGAAAAATATACTTAATAGTACTAGCACTAGCAGCAACTGAATTTATGTAGAGATCAAAGTTTGTGCTACAGATCGATTCAAAGAGTAGAACCATATTCAATTTGCTGGCTGATTAGAGCAGAGTATGAATCATTTACTTCAGACTAAAAAGGAACATGGCAAAACTCTTACGAGACTCCATCTCCACGGGACTACGACTACAGCTACTAGCGGCCAAGACCAACAACGGGGCAGCATCTAGGTACCTGTCGGCACAAGCTCGATGCAGCAGACGACCATGCGTTGCCTTCAGCTGCTAGACGGATGCTGGGGAAGAACGGCCGGCGGCAGCGTTCCTCGATGAGTCGCCAACTGCAGGTGGCGGCGGCAGAACCCTAGGCAGTGACGATTGGTTTTGGGGGCTGGGCGAGCTTTTGTGCGTGGGCAACGACAGGGCTCTGGTGGGCTTTTATTCCTAATTTTTTTGTTCCTTTATCCTTAACTTAACCGAACCTAAGTTGGCTTTCTACCTTTTTTCTATTCCCAAATTTATCTAGCGGCAAGAATGAAAGTGGCTCCTTTAAGATCATCCGAACTTCAATAAAATATGTAGGTAAGTTTTTTTTTTTATCAAATCGACAAGACAAACACAACCACACACTCTGATTTTGCAAACGACCAACAATTCAAAAAAAAGTTAATTTTCGGTCAACAATCTCATGGGTTAAGTCAAATCTACTATGTAAAATTCCGGGATATTACAGTCTCCACCGCTTAGCAGAATTCGCCCTCGAATTCTTAACTCTTCCTAGTTGGATAACTTATGGCTGAAGTCAGTCCTTTTTATCAAGTATCCCTTATCCAGTCCGCTATGTTGAAAGGATGACCTTTACTTCTTATAAAACATCAAGTACAACTTCACACTCTCTTTCAATGTCCCAAAGAAACTATGAAGAAAAACCTCATGTCGAAAAGAAATATTTTATTCTTGGTTCGCCGCCCAAACCTCGTTGTTTACATGACCACTTCTCAACCTTCCTCAACCACATTTTCTGAATCGAGATTTGATCATCAGTCATGGATAACCATGCTAACTACGGATAACTCTCATGGAGGGCCAATATGAAATGTCTTGTATGGTATACGGAAAACATTAGGTTGGTTTATGCTCACCGTATATCCTACACTTGGCAGCAGTTGCCCTTCTAAAGGTAAAAAATGTCATACCATTATATGGTCCAAGCTGAACATCGTCGGCTCTCAACTACCTAAGGGTATAGGTCACACATTGATTAACCATCTCAACGTACCAAAAGAGAATAATAAGAGTAGTCGGTATGGGGGCCAGTCCATCCCGCACCCAAACTATTAACTTTGTACATCAATTGGCGAATCACGCAACCTAACGCTCGGTCATCCTCACATGTAGGTTGATTCCCACTCATCTGCGAAGACTACAAAAGCTACTCTAGCGATCCTTAAATAACTCTATGGGTTGTGTAAATCTATGAAACATCTTTGATGAACAACACGGAACAGAGAGCCGCCCTGTGGGAAAGAGTGACTCAAAGAAGAAATCATAACTTAGAGAGGATAAGAAAAAATACACTCTTCTCACATAGGGTAGAAAAGGTGTTTAGAGAAGACGATAGAGAATATTTGAATTACACTATTGAAATGACTGCTTCAACATTAAACACAAACAAATTGGAAGATGGTCTTTGCATCACAGAAGTGGATGAGGTGGACTAGAACTCTAGAAGGAATAGGTGAAGTGAGATAGCAAAGCTATGCAAAATTTGAGGCTACAGACATGGATAGAGAAAAGAGCTTCTCATACTGATTTGGTCTCATATTAGTCTTGATAGTAATAATTTATCATATCCACTACTACACTATTTGGATTATCCAATCCAGTTTCATCATTGGGACAAACCTACATTGGCTACACCTGGTCAAGATCAGAAACCGTTTCCCCAAACTCCTTTGGCATAAAATTCACACATAACCACCGACGAACTCACCTTCAACCTCCAGTTGTAAAATAGAACCAATAGCACGGGAAATTCACTTTGGCTCATAGGAGCATATGAACCCGTTGTGTGAAAATACATTTTAAAGTGTCAAAAAATTCCAAAATAAAATTTTGCATGTACATCTAGACATTTTATGTTCGTACACAAGTTTCCAGAAAAAAATTATTTTTTATGTGTCTCCTGTAAAAAAGACAAATTCTGATGTTACAACACGACAACGTATAGTATATTTTTTTGTCTTTTTTGTACATGCCACATAAAATGTTGTTTTTTCATGAAAACTTATGTACGAACATAAAATGTTACAATGTACACCACAAATTTTATGTCAGAATTTTTTAACATTTTAAAAATTGTTTTTTAATTATTTTGTATAATAGGTGCAAATGCTCCTATGAGCCAAAACGCCTCCTCCCAATAGCACGCATATTATCTGGATCTCCAAATGGTCATGCTTCGATACCAAAATCATTGCCACTATCTAAATCCAAAAATTCATATCATTTCATCTTGGCTCTAACACCTTCAAGGGATTCCGTAAATAACCAAACTTTTCCTTTCCACTGCTTACTTCAGCAACCACGAAATAAACTTCGGGCTAGCTACTGACTACTAAAATGGAGGGGACAGTCAAACAAATACCTAAAGCAAGGCACTGCAAGCCTCCCACGGCAACGGCCTGCTCACAAGCACCACTCCAAATCCATGAGAAAAATCAGAATTAACACATATAAAAAACGTATATGCAATGCATGACCCAAAACCCACCTATTGTGCACTTGTGTGTCAAAATTTTAATTGTTAAACCAAGTTATGTATTTAGTTGTTTTGGAAGGGCAAGTTTTACTTGTTTAACCATCCTAACAAGTTATAAATCATGGCATAATAATTTACTAATAACCTACTCCAGAGATCTAAAACCTAGGCTCTGATACCAACTGTAACATCCCAGGTATCAACCATACCTGAAATGCTACCGCGTCACAACCGAATCTATTAGTTCAGGGATTATTTGATATTTTGACAGAGTTTCTCTTGTATATACCGACATTCACAACTTGCAGATACTAATAATAGGATAGATGGTGACATTTCAACTTGAATAAATAACAACCACTTCCATGAAATTTCAGTATATGAGGGGACACCAAATATAACGGTTTAACAAAGTAACCAGAATTAAGAGACTAATATAGTATGACTAGAAGGTATAAAACTATAGATGTCTACTACATATTATCTAAACATGTGTGGTGTGCTCAACGTATAAATGTGCTACGCCCGGGGCCCCATGCATGTGGCCTACTTAGTACCTGAAAACCAAATAAAAAGCAAGGATGAGTATGGAAATACTCAGCAAGTACAATATGGAACCATAAGAACATTAAACGATGAACACCATTGGAACTTCACACTGAAACACTGAATATATAGGAAAACTGAACTATGTGTTTTGGCAGTGCCGGCTCGGAGTTTACCGGCGTGTTGGCTCGGACTTACCAACCTGCCGCAGCGTTGGCTCGGAATTTACCAACGTGCAATGTCTGAAGTATAGAAGAGAAATATTGTTTCGGGGAGATTCCAAATAAGAACAAGGCACTCCAAAAGCACAACAAACGACAAAAACCAATTATAAAGAGGCGAGGTTCGTCATGCACTTGCCTCAACACGATGGTTAACCCGAAGAATCCTCAACCCGAAAGCTCACAAACCTGTACGTAAACCTTCTATTAGAAACTATTCTAAATTTTACTATGGAAGCTGTGTACTTGAAAATCTTCAATACGTAAAATCATGTTTTAGGTTAAATTGCATAAAGCTGCTATGGTAAAACTATATCCGTATAAATTGTCTCTCTATTCTTTCTTCTCTGTTGGAATTTCAGTTACAATATAAACTGCACAAGGTACAGGTTACAAAATTCCTCCAAATGCATATAGTAGATTCCTTACGATTGCCCCACAAGCCCCAATTAGGCAGCTAGACCATCTTCCTTAATAGTTTCAGTCAGGCACTCAACGGACCTTGTTGTATTCAATTTGTTCAGAACTTGGACCGGACAGAAAAATATACTTAATAGTACTAGCACTAGCAGCAACTGAATTTATGTAGAGATCAAAGTTTGTGCTACAGATCGATTCAAAGAGTAGAACCATATTCAATTTGCTGGCTGATTAGAGCAGAGTATGAATCATTTACTTCAGACTAAAAAGGAACATGGCAAAACTCTTACGAGACTCCATCTCCACGGGACTACGACTACAGCTACTAGCGGCCAAGACCAACAACGGGGCAGCATCTAGGTACCTGTCGGCACAAGCTCGATGCAGCAGACGACCATGCGTTGCCTTCAGCTGCTAGACGGATGCTGGGGAAGAACGGCCGGCGGCAGCGTTCCTCGATGAGTCGCCAACTGCAGGTGGCGGCGGCAGAACCCTAGGCAGTGACGATTGGTTTTGGGGGCTGGGCGAGCTTTTGTGCGTGGGCAACGACAGGGCTCTGGTGGGCTTTTATTCCTAATTTTTTTGTTCCTTTATCCTTAACTTAACCGAACCTAAGTTGGCTTTCTACCTTTTTTCTATTCCCAAATTTATCTAGCGGCAAGAATGAAAGTGGCTCCTTTAAGATCATCCGAACTTCAATAAAATATGTAGGTAAGTTTTTTTTTTATCAAATCGACAAGACAAACACAACCACACACTCTGATTTTGCAAACGACCAACAATTCAAAAAAAGTTAATTTTCGGTCAACAATCTCATGGGTTAAGTCAAATCTACTATGTAAAATTCCGGGAAATTACACTTACAGAGACGCCGCCGCCGCGAATCCCATCTCGGGGATTCTGGAGATCGCCTCCGGCACCCTGCCGGAGAGGGGATTCATCTCCCGGAGGACTCTACACCGCCATGGTCGCCTCCGGAGTGATGAGTGAGTAGTCCACCCCTGGACCATGGGTCCATAGCAGTAGCTAGATGGTCGTCTTCTCCTTGTTGTGCTTCATTGTTGGATCTTGTGAGCTGCCTAACATGATCAAGATCATCTATATGTAATTCTATATGTTGTGTTTGTCGGGATCCGATGGATAGAGAGTACTATGATTATGGTGATTATCAATCTATTGTTCATGTGTTGTTTATGATCTTGCATGCTCTCCGTTATTAGTAGAGGCTCTGGCCAAGTTTTTGCTCTTAACTCCAAGAGGGGTATTTATGCTCGATAGTGGGTTCATGCCTCCATTGAATCTGGGACAGTGACAGAAAGTTCTAAGGTTGTGGATGTGCTGTTGCCACTAGGGATAAAACATTGATGCTATGTCTAAGGATGTAGTTGTTGATTACATTACGCACCATACTTAATGCAATTGTCTGTTGCTTTGCAACTTAATACTGGAGGGGGTTCGGATGATAACCTGAAGGTGGACTTTTTAGGCATAGATGCAGTTGGATGGCGGTCTATGTACTTTGTCGTAATGCCCAATTAAATCTCACTATATTTATCATATCATGTATATGTGATGTCTACGTTCCCCCTCCTTTCCTGTAGACAGTGTTGGGCCTCCAAGTGCAGAGGTTTGTAGAACAGCAGCAAGTTTCCCTTAAGTGGATTACCCAAGGTTTATCGAACTCAGGGAGGAAGAGGTCAAAGATATCCCTCTCATGCAACCCTGCAACCACAAAGCAAGAAGTCTCTTGTGTCCCCAACACACCAAATAGGTGCACTAGTTCGGCGAAGAGATAGTGAAATAGGTGGTATGAATATATATGAGCAGTAGCAACGGTGCCAGAAAATAGCTTGCTGGCGTGTAGTTGATGGTGGTAGTATTGCAGCAGTAGTAACACAAAAAACAAAAACAAGCAGTAGTAACTCAGCAGTATTTAGGAACAAGGCCTAGGGATTAGACTTTCACTAGTGGACACTCTCAACATTGATCACATAACAGAATAGATAAATGCATACTCTACACTTTTGTTGGATGATGAACACATTGCGTAGGATTACACGAACCCTCAATGCCGGAGTTAACAAGCTCCACAATAATGCTCATGTTTAAGTAACCTTAAGTGTAAGATAGATCAAAACGACTAAACCAAGTACTAGCATAGCATGCACACTGTCACCTTCATGCATATGTAGGAGGAATAGATCACATCAATATTATCATAGCAATAGTTAACTTCGCAATCTACAAGAGATCATGATCATAGCATAAACCAAGTACTAACACGGTGCACGCACTGTCACCTTTACACACGTGGAGGAGGAATAAAACTACTTTAATAACACATCACTAGAGTAGCACATAGATAGTAGTGATACAAAACTCATATGAATCTCAATCATGTAAAGCAGCTCATGAGATCATTGTATTGAGGTACATAGGAGAGAGATTAACCACATAGCTACCGGTACAGCCCCGAGCCTCGATGGAGAACTACTCCCTCCTCATGGGAGCAGCGGTGATGAAGATGGCGGTGGAGATGGCAGCGGTGTCGATGGAGAAGCCTTCCGGGGCACTTCCCCTCGGGTGCCGGAACAGAGACTCCTGTCCCCGATCTTGGCTTCGCGATGACGGCGGCTGGAACTTTTCTCGTATCGTGGCTTCCTCCGTAGGGTTTTAGGTCAGGACCTTTATATAGGCGAAGAGGCGGCGTCGAAGGTCGAAGGGGCGACGAGGGTAAGGCGGCGCGGGCCAACCCTAGGCCGCGCCGGCCACCCTCCTGGTGGGCCTGTGGCCCCCTCTGGTCCTTCCCGGTGTTCTGGAAGCTTCGTGGAAAAATAGGAACCGGGCGTTGATTTCGTCCAATTCCGAGAATATTTCGTTACTAGGATTTCTGAAACCAAAAACAGCAGAAACAGAACTGGCACTTCGGCATCTTGTTAATAGGTTAGTTCCAGAAAATGCGTAAATACGACATATAATGTGCATAAAACATGTAGGTATCATCAATAAAGTAGCATGGAACATAAGAAATTATCGATACGTTGGAGACGTATCAGCATCCCCAAGCTTAGTTCTGCTCGTCCCGAGCAGGTAAAACGATAACAAAGATAATTTCTTAAGTGACATGCCATCATAACCTTGATCACACTATTGTAAGCATATGAGATGAATGCAGCGATCAAAACAATGGTAATGACATGAGTAAACAACTGAATCATAAAGCAAAGACTTTTCATGAATAGTACTTCAAGACAAGCATCAATAAGTCTTGCATAAAAGTTAACTCATAAAGCAATAATTTAAAGTATAGACATTGAAGCAACACAATGGAAGATTAAGTTTCAGCGGTTGCTTTCAACTTGTAACATGTATATCTCATGGATAATTGTCTACATAGAGTAATATAACAAGTGCAATATGCAAGTATGTAGGAATCAATGCACAGTTCACACAAGTGTTTGCTTCTTAAGGTGGAAGGAGATAGGTAAACTGACTCAACAATAAAAGTAAAAGAATGGTCCTTCAAAGAGGAAAGCATCGATTGCTGTATTTGTGCTAGAGCTTTTATTTTGAAAACATAAAGAGAGCATAAAAATAAAGTTTTGAGAGGTGTTTGTTGTTGTCAACGAATGGTAGCGGGTACTCTAACTACCTCATCAACCAGACTTCAAGAGCGGCTCCCATGAAGGACGTTATCTCTACCAGCAAGGTAGATCATCCCTCTTCTCTTTTGTTTACACATGTACTTTAGTTTAGTTTTTCTTTATTTATGGATGACACTCCTCCCAACCTTTTGCTTACACAAGCCATGGCTAACCGAATCCTCGGGTGCCTTCCAACATTCACATACCATGGAGGAGTGTCTATTTGCAAAATTAAGTTGCTTACTGATGAATCAGAGCAAAACATGTGAAGAGAATTATTAATGCAAGTTAATTAATTGAGGCTGGGAACCTCATTGCCAGCTCTTTTTGCAAAATTATTGGATAAGCGGATGAAGCCACTAGTCCATTGGTGAAAGTTGCCCAACAAGATTGAAAGATAAACACCACATACTTCATCATGAGCTATAAAACATTGACACAAATAAGAGGTAATAACTTTTGAATTTGTTTAAAGGTAGCACTCAAGCAATTTACTTTGGAATGGTGGAGAAATACCATGTAGTAGGTAGGTATGGTGGACACAAATGGCATAGTAGTTGGCTCAAGGATTTTGGATGCATGAGAAGTATTCCCTCTCGATACAAGGTTTAGGCTAGCAAGGTTATTTGAAGCAAACTCAAGGATGAACCGGTGCAGCAAAACTCACATAAGAGACATATTGTAAACATTATAAGACTCTACACCGTCTTCCTTGTTGTTCAAAACTCAATACTAGATATTATCTAGACTCTAGAGAAACCAAATATGCAAACCAAATTTTAGCAAGCTCTATGTATTTCTTCATTAATGGGTGCAAAGCATATGATGCAAGAGCTTAAACATGAGCACAACAATTGCCAAGTATCACATTACCCAAGACATTTTACCAATTACTACATGTAGCATTTTCCAATTCCAACCATATAACAATTTAACGAAGAAGAAACTTCGCCATGAATATTATGAGCTAAGAACACATGTGTTCATACGAACCAGCGGAGCGTGTCTCTCTCCCACACAAGGATGAACTTATTCAGAGAATGAAAATAACAAAACAAAAATAAAAGCACACACAGACGCTCCAAGTAAAGTACATAAGATGTGACTGAATAAAAATATAGTTTCACTAGAAGAAACCTGATAAGTTGTCGATGAAGAAGGGGATGCCTTGGGCATCCCCAAGCTTAGATGCTTGAGTCTTCTTAAAATATGCAGGGATGAACCACCGGGCATCCCCAAGCTTAGACCTTTCACTCTTCTCGATCACATTATATCACCCTCTTCTATTGACCCTTGAAAACTTCTGACACACCAAACTTCAAGCAAACTCATTAGAGGGTTAGTGCATAATCAAAATTCACATGTTCAGAGGTGACACAATCATTCTTAACACTTCTGGACATTGCACAAAACTTCTGAAAGTTAATGGAACAAAGAAACTCATTCAACTTAACAAAAGCGGCAATGCGAAATAAAAGGCAGAATCTGTCAAAAACAGAACAGTCCGTAAAGACGAATTTTAAGATGGCACCAGACTTGCTCAAATGGAAAAACTCAAAACTAATGAAAGTTGCGTACATATCTGAGGATCACGCTCGTAAATTGGCAGATTTTTTCGAATTTTCTACAGAGAACTGTGCCCAGATTCGTGACAGACAGCAATGCTGTTTCTGCGCAGCGATCCCAAATATAACATCAACTTTGACATAGAAACTTTACTTGGCACAAAAACATGATAAGGAGAGGTTGCTACAGTAGTAAACAACTTCCAAGACTCAACAAAACAAAAATTGCTGTAGTAAAATAAACACATGGGTTATCTCCCAAGAAGTTCTTTCTTTATAGCCATTAAGATGGGCTCAGCAGTTTTAATGATGCACTCGCAAGAAATAGTATTTAAAGCAAAAGAGAGCATCAAGAGGCAAATTCAAAACACATTTAAGTCTAACATGCTTCCTATGCATAAGAATCTTGTAAATAAACAAGTTCATGAAGAGCAAAGTAACAAGCATAGGAAGATAAAACAAGTGTAGCTTCAAAAATTTCAGCACATAGAGAGGTGTTTTAGTAACATGAAAATTTCTACAACCATATTTTCCTCTCTCATAATAACTTTCAGTAGCATCATGAGCAAACTCAACAATATAACTATCACATAAAGCATTCTTATCATGAGTCTCATGCATAAAATAATTACTACTCCCAACATAAGCATAATCAATTTTATTAGTTGTAGTGGGAGCAAATTCAACAAAGTAGCTATCAAATATAGGAGGTATATTGTAATCATAATCAAATTTATCCTCCATAACAGGTGGTAACAAAAGACTACTATCATTATAATCATCATAAATAGGAGGCAAAGTATCATCAAAGTAAATTTTCTCCTCAATGCTTGGGGGACTAAAAATATCATGCTCATCAAAGCCGGCTTCCCCAAGCTTAGAATTTTCCATAGCATTAGCAACAATGGTGTTCAAAGCATTCATACTAATAACATTCCCATTATCATGCATATAAAGTTCCATGGGTTTTTTAATTCTCTCTTCAAACACATCATGTCCTAATTCAAGATAAAGTTCATAAAGATCTCTCATATTTTTGTTGTTTTCCATTATGCCTAACTAGTGTAAACAAGAAACCAAATGTCGCAATTGCAGAGTCTAAAGGAAATAGCTTCGAGTACTTACAATGGCGCCGGAAAATAGCTTAGTAGCCGAGGTCCGGAGGTGAGTACCTTTTACCTTTCCTCCCGGCAACGGCGCCTAAAAGTGCTTGATGTCTACGTTCCCCCTCCTTTCCTGTAGACAGTGTTGGGCCTCCAAGTGCAGAGGTTTGTAGAACAGCAGCAAGTTTCCCTTAAGTGGATTACCCAAGGTTTATCGAACTCAGGGAGGAAGAGGTCAAAGATATCCCTCTCATGCAACCCTGCAACCACAAAGCAAGAAGTCTCTTGTGTCCCCAACACACCAAATAGGTGCACTAGTTCGGCGAAGAGATAGTGAAATACAGGTGGTATGAATATATATGAGCAGTAGCAACGGTGCCAGAAAATAGCTTGCTGGCGTGTAGTTGATGGTGGTAGTATTGCAGCAGTAGTAACACAGAAAACAGAAACAAGCGTAGTAACTCAGTATTTAGGAACAAGGCCTAGGGATTAGACTTTCACTAGTGGACACTCTCAACATTGATCACATAACAGAATAGATAAATGCATACTCTACACTTTTGTTGGATGATGAACACATTGCGTAGGATTACACGAACCCTCAATGCCGGAGTTAACAAGCTCCACAATAATGCTCATGTTTAAGTAACCTTAAGTGTAAGATAGATCAAAAACGACTAAACCAAGTACTAGCATAGCATGCACACTGTCACCTTCATGCATATGTAGGAGGAATAGATCACATCAATATTATCATAGCAATAGTTAACTTCGCAATCTACAAGAGATCATGATCATAGCATAAACCAAGTACTAACACGGTGCACGCACTGTCACCTTTACACACGTGGAGGAGGAATAAAACTACTTTAATAACACATCACTAGAGTAGCACATAGATAGTAGTGATACAAAACTCATATGAATCTCAATCATGTAAAGCAGCTCATGAGATCATTGTATTGAGGTACATAGGAGAGAGATTAACCACATAGCTACCGGTACAGTTGAGATATGCCCAAGAGGCAATAATAAAAGTGGTTATTATATATCTTTATGTTTATGATAAATGTTTATATACCATGCTATAATTGTATTAACCGAAACATTGATACATGTGTGATATGTAAACAACAAAGAGTCCCTAGTAAGCCTCTTAACTAGCTTGTTGATTAATAGATGATTAGTTTCATAATCATGAACATTGGATGTTATTAATAACAAGGTTATATCATTGTATGAATGATGTAATGGACACACCCAATTAAGCGTAGCATAAGATCACGTCATTAAGTTATTTGCTATAAGCTTTCAATACATAGTTACCTAGTCCTTATGACCATGAGATCATGTAAATCACTTATACCGGAAAGGTACTTTGATTACATCAAACGCCACTGCGTAAATGGGTGGTTATAAAGGTGGGATTAAGTATCCGGAAAGTATGAGTTGAGGCATATGGATCAACAGTGGGATTTGTCCATCCCGATGACGGATAGATATACTCTGGGCCCTCTCGGTGGAATGTCGTCTAATGTCTTGCAAGCATATGAATAAGTTCATAAGAGACCACATACCACGGTACGAGTAAAGAGTACTTGTCAGGAGACGAGGTTGAACAAGGTATAGTGTGATACCGATGATCAAACCTCGGACAAGTAAAATATCGCGTGACAAAGGGAATTGGTATCGTATGTGTATGGTTCATTCGATCACTAAAGTCATCGTTGAATATGTGGGAGCCATTATGGATCTCCAGATCCCGCTATTGGTTATTGGTCGGAGTGAGTACTCAACCATGTCCGCATAGTTCACGAACCGTAGGGTGACACACTTAAAGTTGGATGTTGAAATGGTAGTACTTGAATATGGAATGAAGTTGGAGTATTTGTTCGGAGTCCCGGATGGGATCCCGGACATCACGAGGAGTTCCGGAATGGTCCGGAGAATAAGATTCATATATAGGATGTCATTTTATGTGAATAAAATAATGCGGAAGGTTCTATGGAAGGTTCTAGAAGGTTCTAGAAAAGTCCGGAAGAAACCACCAAGGAAGGTGGAGTCCACATGGGACTCCACCTCCATGGCCGGCCAACCCTAGTGGGGGAGGAGTCCCAAGTGGACTCCCCAGGGGCCGGCCACCCCCCCCCATGGAAGGTGGAATTCCCACCTCTAGTGGGAGGGAAAGTTTCCCACCATATGGAAGGTTTTGGTTTCGGGTCTTATTCGAAGACTTGGGCACCAACACTTGGGATCCACCTATATAATGAGGGGCCAAGGGAGGGGGCCGGCCAACCCCAAGACCACAAGCTGGCCGCCCCCCTCAAGTGGCCGGCCACCCCCTCCCAAACCCTAGCTTTGCTCCTCCACTTCATATTGCCCGCATAGCTTAGCGAAGCTCCGCCGGACTTCTACACCGCCACCGACACCACGCCGTCGTGCTGTCGGATTCAAGAGGAGCTACTACTTCCGCTGCCCGCTGGAACGGGGAGGTGGACGTCGTCTTCATCAACAACCGAACGTGTGACCGAGTACGGAGGTGCTGCCCGTTCGTGGCGCCGGAACCGATCGTGATCAAGATCTTCTACGCGCTTTTGCAAGCGGCAAGTGAACGTCTACCGCAGCAACAAGAGCCTCCTCTTGTAGGCTTTGGAATCTCTTCAAGGGTGAGTCTCGACAATCCCCTCGTTGCTACCGTCTTCTAGATTGCATCTTGGCTTGGATTGCGTGTTCGCCGTAGGAAAATTTTTGTTTTCTATGCTACGTTATCCTACAGTGGTATCAGAGCCAGGTCTATGCATAGATGGTTGCACGAGTAGAACACAATGGTTTGTGGGCGTTGATGCTCTTGTTATCTTTAGTTGAGTACTTTGCATCTTTGTGGCATAGTGGGATGAAGCGGCTCGGGCTAACTTTACATGACCGCGTTCATGAGATTTGCTCCACGCTTGACATGCAACTTGTATTGCATAAGTGGCTTTGCGGGTGTCTGTCTCTCCTACTATAGTGAAGATTCAATTTACTCTTCTATTGACAACACTAGTATCACCGTTGTGGTTCATGTTCGTAGGTAGATTGGATCTTGCTCGAAAACCCTAAACCACGTAAAATATGCAAACCAAATTAGAGAACGTCTAACTTGTTTTTGCAGGGTTTGGTGATGTGATATGGCCATAATGTGATGATGAATATGTATGAGATGATCATTATTGTATTGTGGCAACCGGCAGGAGCCTTATGGTTGTCTTTAAATTTCATGTTGAGTAGTATTTCAAAGTAGTTGTAATAGTTGCTACATGGAGGACGATCATGAAGACGGCGCCATTGACCTTGGTGCTTCGCCGACGATGATGGAGATCATGCCCGTTGATGATGGAGATCATGTCCACGCTTTGGAGATCAAAGGCGCAAAGACAAAAGGGCCATATCATATCACATATGAACTGCATGTGATGTTAATCCTTTTATGCATCTTATTTTGCTTAGATCGCGACGGTAGCATTATAAGATGATCCCTCTCACTAAAATCTCAAGATAATAAAGTGTTCATCCTTAGTAGCACCGTTATCAAGTCTTATCGTTTCGAAGCATCTCGTGATGATCGGGTGTGATAGATTCGATAAGTACATATAACGGGTGCAAGACAGTTTGCACATGCGGATACTAAGGTGGCCTTGACGAGCCTAGCATGTAAAGACATGGTCTCGGAACACGTGATACCGAAAGGTAGAGCATGAATCATATGATTGATATGATGAACACTTTGAGTGTTCGCCATTGAAATTACATCTTGTCTCGTGATGATCGGGCATAGGTGTGATGGATTTGGTTCGTGTGATCACTAAGACAATGCGAGGGATATTGTTTTGAGTGGGAGTTCACCTAGATTTTTAATTATGTAGAATTAAAATTTGAACTCAATTTGTCATAAACTTAGTCTAAACTATTGCAAATATGTTGTAGATATGGCGTCCTCAATCAATTTTAACCAGTTCCTAGAGAAAGAAAAGCTTAAGAGCAACGGTAGCAACTTCACCGACTGGTTCCGTCATGTGAGGATCTTCCTCAATGGCGGAAATCTGCAATATGTGCTTGATGCACCGCTAGGTGACCCTCCTGCAGAAACTGAAACCGATGAAGTAAAGAATGTTTACATGACTCGGAAAACTCGGTACTCTCAAGTTCAGTGTGCCATCTTATGCAGTCTGGAAAAAAACGTTTTGAGCACCACGATCCTCATGAGTTGATAAAAGAGTTGAAGACTATTTTTGAGACTCATGCGGCCGTGGAATGCTATGAAGCATCGAAACACTTTTTCAGCTGTATGATGGAAGAAGGCAGCTCCATCAGTGAGCACATGCTCGTTATGACCGGGCATGCGAAGAAACTCAGTGACTTGGGAATAGTGATTCCTAACAGACTGGGGATTAATCGTGTCCTTCAATCACTGCCACCAAGTTATAAGAACTTTGTGATGAACTACAATATGCAGAACATGAACAAGGAGTTTCCTGAACTCTTTGGCATGCTAAAAGCTGCTGAGATTGAGATCAAGAAAGAGCACCAAGTGTTGATGGTCAACAAGACCACCAGCTTCAAGAAACAGGGCAAGTCTAAAGGCAAGAACAAGAAGAGTGGCAAGAAAGCTGCCACGCCTCCTGTGAAACCTAAGTCTGGCCCTAAGCCTGATGCTGAGTGCTATTACTGCAAGGAGAAGGGACACTGGAAGCGTAATTGCTCCAAGTATTTGGCGGATCTGAAGAGCGGCCTTATCAAGAAAAAGAAAGAAGGTATATCTGATATACATGTTATAGATGTTTATCTCACTAGTTCTCGTTCTAGTACCTGGGTATTTGATACTGGTTCGGTTGCTCATATTTGTAACTCGAAACAGGAACTAAAGAATAAACGACAACTGCTGAAAGATGAAGTGACGATGCGCGTTGGAAACGGATCCAAGGTCAATGTGATCGCAGTCGGGACACTTCCTCTACATCTACCTTCGGGATTAGTTTTAAGCCTAAATAATTGTTATTATGTACCCGCGTTGAGCATGAACATTATATCAGATCTTGTTTAATGCAAGACGGTTATTCATTCAAGTCTGAGAATAATGGTTGTTCTATTTTTATGAATAATATCTTTTATGGTCGAGCACCACAAAAGAATGGCTTATTTCTGTTAGATCTCGATAGTAGTAATACGCATATACATAACATTGATGCTAAGCGAATTAAATTGAATGATAATTCTACTTATATGTGGCACTGTCGTCTTGGTCATATTGGAGTGAAACGCATGAAGAAACTCCATACCGATGGATTACTTGAATCACTTGACTTTGAGTCACTTGATAGATGCGAAGCATGTCTGATGGGAAAAATGACTAAGACTCCATTCTCGGGTATGATGGAGCGAGCTACTGACTTATTGGAAATCATACACACAGATGTATGTGGACCAATGAGTGTAGCATCGCGCGGTGGTTATCGTTATGTTCTAACCTTCACAGATGATTTGAGTAGATATGGGTATATCTATTTAATGAAACATAAATCCGAAACTTTCGAGAAGTTTAAGGAATTCCAAAGTGAAGTAGAAAATCAACGTAACAAGAAGATTAAATTTCTACGATCTGATCGCGGAGGTGAATATCTGAGTTATGAGTTTAGCATGCATTTAAAGAAATGCGGAATACTTTCACAATTGACACCGCCGGGAACACCACAACGAAACGGTGTGTCCGAACGTCGTAATCGAACTCTCTTAGATATGGTTCGTTCTATGATGTCTCTTACTGATTTGCCGTTATCATTTTGGAGTTATGCATTAGAGACAGCCGCATTCACTTTAAATAGAGCACCATCAAAATCCGTTGAAACGACGCCGTATGAATTATGGTTTAATAAGAAACCTAAGCTGTCGTTCCTAAAAGTTTGGGGTTGCGAAGCCTATGTAAAAAAGTTACAACCGGACAAGCTAGAACCCAAAGCGGAGAAATGCGTCTTCATAGGATACCCTAAGGAAACTATAGGGTACACTTTCTATCACAGATCCGAAGGCAAGATATTTGTTGCTAAGAACGGAACCTTTCTTGAGAAAGAATTTCTCACTAAAGAAGTGACTAGAAGAAAAGTAGAACTCGATGAGATTGAAGAATCTCTAGTAGCGCAGTACCGGAAAATGTTCCTGTACCACCTACACCGGCAACAGAGGAAGCTAATGATAATGATCATGAAACTTCAAATGAGACAGCTACTGAACCTCGCAGATCGACAAGGGATCGTGCCACTCCAGATTGGTATGATCCTTGTCTAAATGTCATGATTGTGGATAACAATGATGAGGACCCTGCGACGTATGAAGAAGCGATGATGAGCCCAGATTCCAACAAATGGCAAGAAGCCATGAAATCCGAAATGGGATCCATGTATGATAACAAAGTATGGACTTTGGTAGAATTACCTGATAGCCGCAAGGCTGTCGAGAATAAATGGATTTTCAAAAGAAAAACAGATGCTGATGGTAATATTACTGTCTATAAAGCTCGACTTGTCGCAAAGGGTTTCCGACAAATTCAAGGTGTTGACTACGATGAGACTTTCTCACCTGTAGCGAAGCTAAAATCTGTGAGGATTTTGTTAGCAATAGCTGCATTTTTCGATTATGAGATTTGGCAGATGGATGTCAAAACGGCGTTCCTTAATGGAGACATTGAGGAAGAGTTGTATATGGTACAACCCAAAGGTTTTGTCGATCCTAAAAATGCTGACAAAGTATGCAAACTTCAGCGTTCAATCTATGGACTGAAGCAAGCATCGAGAAGTTGGAACCGACGTTTTGATAAAGTGATCAAAGACTTCGGGTTTATACAGTGTCATGGAGAGGCCTGTATTTACAAGAAAGTGAGTGGGAGCTCTGTAGCATTCCTGATATTATATGTAGATGACATATTATTGATTGGGAATGATATAGAACTATTAAGCAGTGTAAAGGGTTATTTGAATAATAGTTTTTCAATGAAAGACCTTGGTGAAGCATCATACATATTAGGCATCAAGATTTATAGAGATAGATCAAGACGTCTAATAGGGCTATCACAGAGTACATACCTGGACAAGATTCTAAAGAAGTTTAGAATGGACGAAAGTAAGAAAGGATTCTTACCTATGTTACCAGGCAAGGTCTTGAGTAAGACTCAAGGACCGGCTACGGCAGAAGAAAGAGAAAGGATGAGTCGATCCCCTATGCCTCGGCAGTAGGCTCTATCATGTATGCCATGCTATGTACAAGACCGGATATAGCACATGCTGTTAGTTTGACTAGCAGATATCAAAGTGATCCAGGAATGGAACACTGGACAGCGGTCAAGAATATCCTGAAGTACTTGAAAAGAACTAAGGATATGTTTCTTTGTTATGGAGGTGACCAAGAGCTCGTTGTAACAAGTTACACCGATGCAAGTTGGAACACTGATCCTGATGACTCTAAGTCACAATCTGGGTACGTGTTTATATTGAATGGTGCTGCAGTAAGCTGGGCAAGCTCAAAGCAGTGCACGGTGGCGAAATCCTCAACAGAATCGGAGTACATAGCGGCTTCAGAGGCTTCATCAGAAGCGGTATGGATGAAGAGGTTCATTGTAGAGCTCGGTGTGGTTCCTAGTGCATTGGACCCACTAGTCATCTACTGTGACAACATGGGTGCCATTGCCAATGCACAAGAACCAAGGTCACACAAGAGGCTGAAGCATATCAAGCTGCGTTACCACTCGATTCGCGAGTACATCGAAGATGGAGAAGTAAAGATTTGCAAAGTACACACTGATCTGAATGTAGCAGATCCGTTGACTAAAGCTCTCCCTAGGGCAAAGCATGACCAACACCAGAATGCCATGGGTGTTAGGTATATTACAATATAATCTAGATTATTGACTCTAGTGCAAGTGGGAGACTGTTGGAGATATGCCCAAGAGGCAATAATAAAAGTGGTTATTATATATCTTTATGTTTATGATAAATGTTTATATACCATGCTATAATTGTATTAACTGAAACATTGATACATGTGTGATATGTAAACAACAAAGAGTCCCTAGTAAGCCTCTTAACTAGCTTGTTGATTAATAGATGATTAGTTTCATAATCATGAACATTGGATGTTATTAATAACAAGGTTATATCATTGTATGAATGATGTAATGGACACACCCAATTAAGCGTAGCATAAGATCACGTCATTAAGTTATTTGCTATAAGCTTTCAATACATAGTTACCTAGTCCTTATGACCATGAGATCATGTAAATCACTTATACCGGAAAGGTACTTTGATTACATCAAACGCCACTGCGTAAATGGGTGGTTATAAAGGTGGGATTAAGTATCCGGAAAGTATGAGTTGAGGCATATGGATCAACAGTGGGATTTGTCCATCCCGATGACGGATAGATATACTCTGGGCCCTCTCGGTGGAATGTCGTCTAATGTCTTGCAAGCATATGAATAAGTTCATAAGAGACCACATACCACGGTACGAGTAAAGAGTACTTGTCAGGAGACGAGGTTGAACAAGGTATAGTGTGATACCGATGATCAAACCTCGGACAAGTAAAATATCGCGTGACAAAGGGAATTGGTATCGTATGTGTATGGTTCATTCGATCACTAAAGTCATCGTTGAATATGTGGGAGCCATTATGGATCTCCAGATCCCGCTATTGGTTATTGGTCGGAGTGAGTACTCAACCATGTCCGCATAGTTCACGAACCGTAGGGTGACACACTTAAAGTTGGATGTTGAAATGGTAGTACTTGAATATGGAATGAAGTTGGAGTATTTGTTCGGAGTCCCGGATGGGATCCCGGACATCACGAGGAGTTCCGGAATGGTCCGGAGAATAAGATTCATATATAGGATGTCATTTTATGTGAATAAAATAATGCGGAAGGTTCTATGGAAGGTTCTAGAAGGTTCTAGAAAAGTCCGGAAGAAACCACCAAGGAAGGTGGAGTCCACATGGGACTCCACCTCCATGGCCGGCCAACCCTAGTGGGGGAGGAGTCCCAAGTGGACTCCCCCTTAGGGGGCCGGCCACCCCCCCCATGGAAGGTGGAATTCCCACCTCTAGTGGGAGGGAAAGTTTCCCACCATATGGAAGGTTTTGGTTTCGGGTCTTATTCGAAGACTTGGGCACCAACACTTGGGATCCACCTATATAATGAGGGGCCAAGGGAGGGGGCCGGCCAACCCCAAGACCACAAGCTGGCCGCCCCAAGTGGCCGGCCACCCCCTCCCAAACCCTAGCTTTGCTCCTCCACTTCATATTGCCCGCATAGCTTAGCGAAGCTCCGCCGGACTTCTACACCGCCACCGACACCACGCCGTCGTGCTGTCGGATTCAAGAGGAGCTACTACTTCCGCTGCCCGCTGGAACGGGGAGGTGGACGTCGTCTTCATCAACAACCGAACGTGTGACCGAGTACGGAGGTGCTGCCCGTTCGTGGCGCCGGAACCGATCGTGATCAAGATCTTCTACGCGCTTTTGCAAGCGGCAAGTGAACGTCTACCGCAGCAACAAGAGCCTCCTCTTGTAGGCTTTGGAATCTCTTCAAGGGTGAGTCTCGACAATCCCCTCGTTGCTACCGTCTTCTAGATTGCATCTTGGCTTGGATTGCGTGTTCGCCGTAGGAAAATTTTTGTTTTCTATGCTACGTTATCCTACAACAGCCCCGAGCCTCGATGGAGAACTACTCCCTCCTCATGGGAGCAGCAGCGGTGATGAAGATGGCGGTGGAGATGGCAGCGGTGTCGATGGAGAAGCCTTCCGGGCACTTCCCCGCTCCGGCAGGTGTGCGAACAGAGACTCCTGTCCCCCATCTTGGCTTCGCGATGACGGCGGCTCTGGAACTTTTCTCGTATCGTGGCTTCCTCCGTAAGGGTTTTTAGGTCAGGGACCTTTATATAGGCGAAGAGGCGGCGGGTCGAAGGGCGACGAGGGGGTGGCGGCGCGGGCCAACCCTAGGCCGCGCCGGCCACCCTCTGGTGGGCCTGTGGCCCCCTTCGGTCCTTCGGAAGCTTCGTGGAAAAATAGGAACCTGGGCGTTGATTTCGTCCAATTCCGAGAATATTTCGTTACTAGGATTTCTGAAACCAAAAACAAAACAGGAACTGGCACTTCGGCATCTTGTTAATAGGTTAGTTCCAGAAAATGCGTAAATACGACATATAATGTGCATAAAACATGTAGGTATCATCAATAAAGTAGCATGGAACATAAGAAATTATCGATACGTTGGAGACGTATCAATATGCATTGTTATGCCTTTCTCTATTTGTCAATTGCCCGACTGTAATTTGTTCACCCAACATGCTTTATCTTATGGGAGAGACACCTCTAGTGAACTGTGGACCCCGGTCCTATTCTTTACATAGCATACAATCTACTTGTTTTACTGTTTTCTTTGCAAACATCTTCCACTCGATACGTTTAATCCTTTGTTACAGCAAGCCGGTGAGATTGACAACCTCACTGTTTCGTTGGGGCAAAGTACTTTGGTTGTGTTGTGCAGGTTCCACGTTGGCGCCGGAATCCCTGGTGTTGCGCCGCATCAAATTTCGCGACCATCAACCTTCAACGTGCTTCTTGGCTCCTACTGGTTCGATTAAACCTTGGTTTCTTTCTGAGGGAAAACTTGCTACTGTGCGCATCATACCTTCCTCTTGGGGTTCCCAACGAACGTGTGAGTTACACGCCATCAGGCGCCGCACAGGGGGACCGGCTGGAGGTGATGCCCGAGCCTGCTTCGCCACTGCCACGTCCGAGTGACGCAGTGGTGGAGGAGATGCGGGTTTGCGAGCACCGGACTCTCCGCCCCCTACGACGAGCATGTCTTCCGAGCTTGTGGCTCCACCGGCTTCTTCGTCGCCACCGTCTGCGTCGCCATCTACCGCCTCGCCGCAGGCCAAGGCGGGAGAGATACAGGGGGCTTCTTCACCCGCTACCCCTGTATCGGCTCCTACTTCACCAGATGGTTCTCCGCCGCGCTCGCCCACTCCATCGCCAGCCTCCTTGCAGCAACCTTCACCCACGGTCCCTCCTCCAGTCATTCAGCCGACGGTGAGGAGAAGTGGGAGGTTTGCTCTATCGGAGGATGGGGCGGGGGCGACGGATGAGGATGTCATGCAGAGAGCCATGCGACGCAAGGCGGAGATGAACCTTGACACGGCAGGTATTAAACAACCGCCTAAGTCTTTTGTTTCTTTTTCAGATACTCGTATTTCTTCTAATTTGAGTAGCCTAGGGGTTTCCTTGGGTTATAGGCCTGATGAGATTTCTGTTTCGACAAACGGAGCTTGACCGTCTAACGGTTGCTCCGAATGTCTCCACTGGGCCTGAAACGACAATTATAGACGATGATGATGATGATGACATCCTAGATGGTCAAATTCTCTCGGCTATAATTGGCAACATTTCAGAAGTTGATTTAGAACACGCGGAGCTTAGTTCTGATTTACAAGCGTCCGAACGTGGTTCTCGATCATCGGCTGGAAAGAAATCTCGCAGGTATGGTAAGAATTCTAAATCTAAAATAGTTTCTCGATGAATGGCATGTTCCGGAATAGCAGAGGTCTTCGTGACTTGGCTAAGCATTCCCACATTGCTGATGGTTGTAGAGATTATGATTTAGATTTTCTTGCTATTTCGGAGACGGGTAGGCGGAATTTCTCTCAAAGTTTTCTCGACCGTTTGTCAGGCGGGATTAACTTTCAGTGGTTTTCTCGCCCGCCCCGTGGTAGGTCTGGGGGCATTTTACTCGGCGTCCGTGTAGACACCATGACCGTTTTAGCTAGTTCTGATGGAGAGTATCACATTAAACTCGACATTCAGAATAAAGCAGACGGTTTCGTATGGAGTCTGGTCGCTGTGTATGGTGCCGCCCAGGAAGTTTTTAAGGCTGACTTTTTACGTGAGTTGGTAAACCTTACAAAGGATAATCCTTATCCGATTTTAATCGGAGGTGATTTTAATTTGTTGAGGTTCCCTCATGAGAAAAGTAAAGGCCGCTTTGATGGTCATTGGCCTTTCTTGTTCAACGTTGTCATCGATAGCCTGGATTTAAGAGAGGTGTTTATGACTGGTCGGCAGTTTACTTGGGAAAACAGCTTGCCGGAGCCCACATACGAGAAACTAGATCGCGTGTTGATGGATACCGAATGGGAAAGTAAATACCCTATGGTGTCACTCCGTGCACTAGAACGTATTGAAAAACTGTCTGACCACGCTCCCATCCTTCTAACCACTGGAAATCCCGACCCGTTTGTAAACGGCCGTTCAAATTTGAACTTGGCTGGATATATCGAGAGGGATTTCATGATATGGTTAAAAGGGTTTGGGAAAGACCGGTCGGGGGAAGTACACCTATCTTGAGATGGAATAATAAAATGCGGTCTATGCGCAAACATCTCTCTGGTTGGGCTGCCCATACGGCTGGTATTCTTAAAAAAGAAAAGACTCGCTTATCAAATGTGATTGATGAGCTTGAGGCTGTTGCGGAGATTAGACCACTGTCTACACATGAGATTGAACTTAAAAATCAATCCAATGAACAGATGGCCGGTCTTCTCCGCGAAGAGGAACTCAAATGGTATCAACGATCCAAGGCTCAATTCATCTTGGAAGGAGACTCAAATACGAGGTATTTCCATGGCTTAGCCAATGGGAGACACCGGAAAAAACGTATTCACTCTCTTATTCAAGATGAAGGGTTGATTGAAGGCCATGAGCAACTCAAGTCTTACATTACTAACTATTATAAGGGTCTGTTTGGTCCTCCGGAGGAAAGTAATTTTACTCTTAACGAGGACCTAACAGATGATATACCTCAAGTTTCTTTGGAAGAAAACGGCTTGCTAACCGCACCTTATACTGAGGAAGAGGTTAAGAAGGCAGTTTTCCAAATGGAATGCAACAAAGCACCGGGTCCAGATGGTTTTCCAGCAGAGTTTTATCAAACCTTCTGGGATACTATTAAATCGGACCTTCTAGATTTGTTCAGTGATTTACACATTGGACAACTAGAATTATTTCGTCTAAATTTTGGTGAAGTTATCTTGTTACCGAAAATTAATGAGGCAGAAAGGATCCAACAATATAGACCCATTTGCCTATTAAATGTAAGTTTCAAGATTTTCACTAAAGTGGCCACCATTAGACTTAATACGGTTGCGGATCACGTGGTTTTACCATCGCAAACAGCCTTTATGCAAGGACGGAATATCCTTGATGGAGTGGCGGTTTTGCATGAGACGGTACATGAGATGCATTCTAAGAAATTAAATGGGGTTATTTTAAAGCTTGATTTTGAGAAGGCGTATGATAAAGTTAAATGGTCTTTCCTTCAACAGACACTCAGGATGAAAGGCTTTTCGCCTGAGTGGCGAGCTCTAATTAATGATTTTGTGTATGGTGGTAGTGTGGCTATACGGGTCAATGATGACACCGGACACTACTTCCAAACGCGAAAAGGGTTACGCCAAGGGGATCCGTTATCTCCGATGTTGTTTAACATCGTAGCGGATATGTTGGCGATACTCATAGAGCGGGCCAAGTCTGATGGTCAAATTGAAGGGGTGATTCCACATCTAGTTGATGGTGGCTTATCTATCCTTCAATACGCCGATGACACAATTCTTTTTATGGATCATGATCTTGAAAAAGCTCGAAATCTGAAATTAATTTTAGCAGCTTTTGAGCAATTATCGGGATTGAAAATTAACTTCCATAAAAGTGAATTGTTCTGCTTCGGTGATGCCCAAGACGATGTAGCTCTGTATACAGAGCTATTTGGTTGCGGGCAAGGCCAATTTCCGATTCGCTATTTGGGTATTCCGATTCACTATCGGAGACTTACAATTGCGGAATGGAAATTAGTGGAAGAAAGATTACAAAAACGCCTCAGTAGTTGGAAAGGTAAACTGTTGTCCCTGGGTGGAAGATTGGTACTCATTAATTCAGTACTAACTAATATGGTACTGTATATGTTATCATTCTTCATCTTACCCAAAGGAATTCTGCACAAACTCGATTATTATCGATCCAGATTCTTTTGGCAAGGGGACAACGAGAAAAAGAAATATCGATGGTTAAATGGAGTATAGTTTGTAGTCCCAAAGATCAAGGAGGGCTTGGAGTTCATGACCTGGAGGTCAAGAACTCAGCTCTACTGGGTAAATGGCTTTTTAAGCTACTTACCGAGGATGGGATTTGGCAAACTATACTTCGGAGAAAGTACATCGGCTCGAAGACATTATCTTAAGTGGTTTGGAAACCTGGGGATTCACACTTCTGGGCTGGTCTTATGGCGACAAAAAATGTCTTTTTTCGACATGGGACTTTCTCCATTAAGAATGGTGCACAGATACGGTTCTGGGAAGATGCTTGGCTCGACAATGCACCCCTATGTGAACAGTATCCCGCTTTGTATAGAATTGCGCGTCGCCAAGGTGATACCATTGCAACTGTAATGGCTACCTCACCCCCGAATGTGACGTTCAGACGGGTTTTACTAGGACAAAGGCTCGTGGCATGGAACAACCTAATTCTGCGGCTTGGAGATATTCAATTATCGCCAGAGCCAGATGAATTTCGATGGAACCTCCACGTAGATGGTTCCTTTTCTGTAAAATCTTTATACAATGCGATGCTGCTCTCTGATTTACCAGTTGATAATAAAAAAAAATTTGGAAGATGAAGATACCATTAAAAATTAAAATTTTTGGATGGTATCTTCGTCGAGGGGTTATTGTCACCAAAGACAATCTTGTTAAGCGGAATTGGCACGGAAGTACACGATGTGTCTTTTGTCATCACGACGAAACTATCAATCATTTATTCTTCCAGTGCCAGTTTGCGAGATCTATATGGTCAGTCATCCAAGTAGCGTCTACCTTGTATCCCCCGACTAGTGTCGCTAATGTCTTTGGCAATTGGCTTCATGGTATCAACTCAAGGTTTAAAATGCTTCTTAGGATGGGGGCGCTAGCATTATCTGGGCGCTCTGGCTATGTAGAAATGACAAGATCTTTAATGACAAAAATTGCTCTTTGTTGCAGGTTATCTACAGATGCAGGTATTCTCCGTTCGTGGTTACCTCTTCAGCGGGAGGAGAACCGAGACCTGTTTACGGAGGTCTGTACACGGTTGGAGGATACGGCGAGGGATACTTTTTCCCTACATGGGTGGCAGCATAGTCTACGGATAGAGGCTCCACCTAGCTCTTAGGCGTTATATGATTCATCGTTCCGATATGTATTTCGCCTTTTATTTTTATTTTATGCAACTTTGGTCACTTGAGACAACAAACGGCTGTGTGCATCCTGGTTATGCAGAGGCTGGATGTAATTGCTTCTTGAAGTAATAAAGCATCCTTTATCGAAAAAAAAGATGAACCACATAGCTACCGGTACAGCCCCGAGCCTCGATGGAGAACTACTCCCTCCTCATGGGAGACAGCGGTGATGAAGATGGTGGTGGTGTCGATGGAGAAGCCTTCCGGGCACTTCCCCGTCCCGGCGGTGTGCCGGAAGGAGACTCATGTCCCCCATCTTGGCTTCGCGATGGCGGCGGCTTTGGAACTTTTCTCGTACCGTGGCTTATTCGTCTCGGGGTTTTAGGTCGGGAGACTTTATAGGCGAAAGGGGAGCCTCGGAGGGGCCCTGGTGGGGCCGGACAACAGCCGGCCTCCGGCCGCGCCGCCACCTTGTGTGGTGGGCGTGGCCCCTTCTGCCGACTCTCGGGTGTTCGGAAGCTCCGGTGAAAATAGGGTCGGGCGTTGATTTCGTCCGATTCGAGAATATTTCCTTACTAGGATTTCTGAAACCAAAAACAGCAGAAAAGGAACTGGCACTTCGGCATCTCGTCAATAGGTTAGTTCCGGAAAACGCATCAAAACGATATAAAGTGTGAACAAAACATGTAGGTATTGTCATAAAACAAGCATGGAACATCAGAAATTATAGATACGTTGGAGACGTATCAGCCGTCCTCCTATATAAACACTTGTATCCCTTCGAGATTAATCAGACAAATATTCAGTATCATACTATCTCGTCTCCTTAAGGGAGACGGGAGACCCCCTGCGCCCAGCCGCACCCAACCCTAGCCGCCGCCTCCTTCCTCCGCGACGGCGCCCAGCCGCCGGCGCCGAGCCCTCCAGCCTCTCCGCCCTCACTTCCACCCTTACAACCGCCGCCCTAGACCTGGTAGAACCCTAGACTCTACCAGTTTTGGTGAAAGCATGAAAGGCCACAAGTGTAGCATAGACATCAGATTTGCGGTGCAGGGAGAAGCTCTAAAAATAATGAGAAAAATCACCCACAATAATGAGATAATATCGAAGACCATAATTACTGGGAATTGGTGAGGTCCAAATATCACAATGCAACAACTGAAACAGGCGTACAATAGAAGTGGTGGAATTAGAAAACGGGAGTTTAACATGTTTTCCTAATTGAAAGGCGTGGCACAATGGGGGCCCATCTTTATTTGATGAAATAATGCACTTGGACTGGTGAAGACGCGACATGGTGTACTGGCCGGGGTGTCCGAGACGGTGATGCCAGAGCGAGGATGAAGTGGTGGCAGCGGTGAGGGCTTCATTGGTAGAGGATGGTGTGCAAAGTGGGTAGAGCGGCCCTGGACTATTGCATCGAAGGATCACGATCTTGGAGGGAAGAGCCTTCACAGAAAAGCCAAAAGGATCAAATTCAATGGAGCATGAGTTGTCAATAGTGAATTGTCGAACATAGATTAGATTTTTGATAATATGAGGAACAATTAAAATATTGCGTAAAGAAAGAGGAATAGATGATGATGGAATAGAGGTGGATCCTACATGGGTGGAGTAGATGGATTGGCCGTTGCCGACCATTATTCGTTGAGAGGAAGGGGTAGATGGAGGAAAAATTACCATAATCAGATGCCATGTGCGAGGAGGCTCCGGTGTCCATGTGCCACTCCTGATTCCTGGGTAGGTGCATGTTGCTGAGGGCCGTCAGTAGCGCTGGGTCGACGTGCTGCGGTGGCTGGTGCTGAGCCGGTGATGGAGCAGCGGAAGGGTGGCCTTGGTACTGCTGGAAGGCGCCATATGCAGTGTATGCCTGAGGCACGCCGGGGCCGGGGCCCAGAACGCCTGGTGCACGCCACGGGCGCGACTGCCACGGTGCAGGTGGAGGCTGCTGCTGGAATTGGGCGCGGGTCGGGAGCCCAGTCCACGGATTAAACATCCAGGGATCGGTGCGTCCACGCCCACGTCCGCCACGGCTACGGCCTCGGGTGTTGTTGAAGCCGCCACGGCCGCCGTTGTTGAAGACCTGCGCTTGACCGTGGTTGAAGACGTGTTCGTGAGAAGGCGCAGGAGGGCGCGGGTCAGAGGTGCCTCGACCGCCCCCGTTCGAGGGAGGGCCGCCTTCTCCATTAGGCATGACACTGTTGCCGCTGGCCCATAAGGCGGTGGCCGCAGCGTTCTTGGCGTCCGTCTTCTTCTGCGCTTCCTCGAGCACGAGCGTCGATCGTGTCTGGAGAAAGCTGGGGAAGGGCACCTGAAACGGAATAAAAGAGCGAAGATGCGAAAACTGCTCGTCAAGGCCACGGAGGACAGTGAGGACGAGGGTCTCGTTGGAGACAGCTTGATCAACATCGGCCAGTGCATCGGCCAGGGACTTTAGTTTGGCGCAGTAGTCGTGAACCGTCATGTCGCCTTGATGAGTGTTGCGGAACTCAGCTTCAAGGGCGAGGGCGCGACTCTTCTTGTTGTCGCGGAAGAGGTTGTCGATGGCGGCCTAGATCTGCCGTGCAGATGATCCGGGCTTCATGATGATGCTGAACAACTCGGGGGAGATGGAGCCGTAGATCCAGTTGAGGACGGTGAAGTCGTCACGGCCCCATGGAGATGTCGGTGAAGTGTCGGAGGGGCCGGAGTCATCCCCGATGACATGGTTGGTGAGGCCGTAGCGGCCGAGAGCGACGAGAAAAAGTTCACGCCACTAGGCATGGTTGGAGGCTTGAAGATCAAGAGTAATTGGAACATAGGTTTTGATGGAGTGGACGAAGGTGGAGGGGGAAGGCTGGGTATTTTCGGTGGTAGGGTTTGGGGTGATGGCAGGGGAGATAAGGGCGGCGGCATCTGTGCCTTTTCCGTCGGCAAGGCGAGCGAGTTCGGCCTCGCGAGCGGCGACGGCGTCCTCGCGCTTCTTCAGCTCGGCCTCGAGGGTGGCAAGCTCATCAGGAGTCATGGCGTCGGCTAGGTTTAGGAGAGGAGAGAAGAGGTAGGGTTTAGACGGGAGAGGATCGACCGGTGTCTGATACCATGTAAGCTGGTATGGTTTTGGGCTGGTGAATCGCAAGCCTCCTCTCTCCATCTCATTGATATATATATAGGAGATTACAAGGGTTAGACTTGGCTTGCAAGCCAAGTTGATTACAAACCAAATCAATCTAAGATTACAATCTAAACTAACTAGGACTCTGCCTAGCATACGGTATAGAAACCCTATGTGTCTCAGCAGTCTGCTTCTTGTTATAGTTTGAGTGTTGACCACGGCGACGCCGTTCCTCTTATATAGTTAGGGGCCAGGGCGGGAAACGAAAGGGTGCGCTGGAACCCAGCGACCGCGCGGGAAGCTGCAGGGCGGTTAATCGACAGGAGGGATGAGCATTGCCGTGGCATCGATGATCGTGGAAAAAAAGGAAAAATGTGTCGGCCTAGGTTTGACTACTAATAACCTAAACGAACAAGGGCGTAGCCACATTTTTATCTACGGTCCAACCCAAATAAACCAAAACAGATACGTTTCCAAAATGGACCGGCCGCTTGCTAGAGATATGTTTGTGTTCACTGAATCCCAGCCAGGCTCGACAGCGATACGGATTGACATATTGACCGCGACGATCTGTGGTTTTGTCTTGGGCGGGACAGTGCAGAACGGCGCCAACCCAGATCGCCCACACAGTCGGCGACTGCTGATAACTGTGTGCCTGCAGTTAGCGCGTAGGTGAAGAGGACTGGAAGCATGTGCTTAGTCGTGCCTCCCTATTTTGCCTAATCCAGGATCGTAGAGTGGAACCATCCGATTCCTGCGTGACGTGTCTCGTTCTGTCACGGCAGAATCATCATCTATAGGTGCGTCTGTTAACAGTTTCTGATTCCAGTTAGCGGAGAGGTTTTTTCCAGTCCAGTGTACTCCAGCAGGAACTCGACAGTTCGTACTATGGCTGACGTTCCCCTTTTTTTTGAAGAACAGCAGGAGCTTTATATTGAATGCTAATGTTCATAGGAGTATTGAATGTGCTTCCCCATTGGCTTCTCGCCGCTCGTGACCGTAGATGTTCTCTCGAATGTGGTTTCGGCGCTGCGCAATATCGCGTAGAGTATCATGCAATGCCTCCCTCCATAGCTTTGGACAATCTGAAGCTATTTTCAATGCTTGAATATGTAGATCCTTCGCTAGTTCTAGAGCTTCTCTAGAGGCAAATGCTTCAAGTATCACTGGTAGAAAAATGGCCTTTAGTCGCGGTTCGCAACTGCCATTAGTCGCGGTTGCGCAACCGCGACCAATTAAGCGCGACTAAAGGCCTCCCTTTAGTCGCCTTAACGCGACTAAAGGTCCGTCCACGTGCGGCTAGCGTGCGCGGGACCTTTAGTCGCGGTTGGTGTCCCCAACCGGGACTAAAGGCTATTTCGTTAAAAAAAAATTAATTTATTTGGGTTTCTAATTTTTTTCACTCCATTTTTTTTTTTCAGAATTTCTATTATTTCAGTTATTTGCATAGCTTAGTCTCTATCTCTAACTACACTTATCTCTAGTCAAATTACTTACTCGTGGTCAAACTTCCTGCTCGGTCACCCATCCTCCCACTACTCCACCTCTAGCACTCTTAACTTCAGAGTTCCATTCCGACCCGCATCCAAGTGCTACGCGCACATGTATGTGATACTAGTATCATATTAATCCTATTAACATGTTGGTCGATGTCACATTTTTTTATTGTTTGAATTTCAAATAATTTTTTTCACAAAAAAAATAATGATGTAATAATAATCGTGAATAAATAAATAAACATTAACTTTTTAATTTTTATTATTTATTTTTTTAATATTTTTTTTGCCAAACCTAAAACCTAAAATTTGAAAATCTAAAAATTGGGTAAACGTAATAGTAATCTTTATGCTGGATGCAATTATTAATTTTATTTTTTTGAAAAATTTAAAAATATAAAATCCATAATTTATAGCAAAAACTAAAATCTTCCTGCTTTCATATTTTCATTTGGAATTTGGAGAATCTAAAAATTGGCTAACCGGGTAAACTCCGGTGAATTCGGATGTAACTTTTTCCCAGGATTTTTTTGATATATTATACGTTTTTTTCCGACGTCGTATGCAAAAGTTATTGCGGTTTTACCATTTTTTAAACTTTTTTTGCAAAAAAGTGAAAATTCGAATTTCTTAATTTCTCATAATAATAGGTTGCATAACAAACAAGAATCTGAAAACAATTTTTTTTCTGAATTTTCTATCATTTTCTTTTGTATTTTACAAACCAAAAAAGGCGATCCACGAGGGGGGGGTGCGGTGCGGGAGAAAAAACTCGGAAAACTTTTGCGGTTGGGGACACCAACCGGGACTAAAGGGGTGTCCCCCACCGCGACTAAAGGTTTTCCGCCGGCCGCATCCCTCCATCGCCCTTTAGTCGCGGTTGGTGGGTACCCTTTCGTCTCGGATGGAGCATTAGTCGCGGGTTGCCTCCCGAACCGCGACCCCTTTAGTCGCGGTTCGAATATTTCCGGGACTAATGGGGGCGGACGGAAGCCTCTTTTTCTACTAGTGTATTTCTGGGTCGGTAGGAGTAGCACCATCAATCCACCTTGGTCATCTCTGCATATTACACTTCTCATTGTTTTAGCGACATCACCATCAACATTAAGCTTCTCATGACGTTGCCAGCACGAGAGTAAATAATCCAGACGTTGCCGTAGGCCTCTCTGCGCTCATCAGTTTAGGCCTTTTGCTCTTCTGCAGAGAAGGCCAACTACTCTTCTAAATTGTGCGCTGTTAATCCATAGTAGCAAGGAGCAGATTATGGAAGCTTAATCTGATTGGCAAGCCCAACTGGTCTTTTGTAGCAAAGCAAGCCCAGTCCATTTATGATTGACGCAAGAGGGTCCAACTCCCGATAGATTTCGTGAAAATACGTCGTCTCAACAAATAAAAAATCGTCAAAATAAGAAATGGCTCTTGCCGTCTTGCGCGCAACGATCAGGCTTTCAGTTCGTGGCCCTGCATCCTCTAAAACAATCTAGGGTTTGATAGGAAAAGAGATCGATCTAGTCGCTGCGCCGCCGCCGCCACAGCACCTCTCGTGCTTCCTCAAGCGAATTTTCACAGAAGTTCATGCTGCGAGCTCCAGCAATCATCGCCGGGCGGTTCGACCATACAGATTGACCGCACTTTGGTCTTCTCAGAGGGTAGCGATCATCAATGTCCGCGGGGAGTATTAAGCCGGAGAAGCGTCAGTAATTTGGATCCCGGCCGCTGTTACTTCCATTCCATCTTGATCTTCTGACAGCCGCAGGGAATCAGGGTGCCGAAACCAGCCGTGAGGAGAGACCAAGGGCGCGGGATTGATGATGAAACGGCAGTTCATTAATCTGGTGCAGGGCACCTGGAAGAGCGGCTCCTTCACGATGCACTGCATCAGATCGTCGAGCCTCTTCCACCCAAGGAAACACAAGGGAAGCCCGCCGGTAGAAGCCAAGCTGCCTAAACCTGTATGGACACTCAGTCTTTCCGAAGCAAAGGAGGACGGTGGGAACTTTATGTTCATTCCCTTTGGCAGCGCCAGGGAGAAGATCGTCACCGCGGACCATGATGGCATCGTCCTGGTACACGACATCAGCCAGAAGAGGCTCTCCAGCATGCCCAGCCGCAGGTTGTGGAATGTTTACTCCGTCGCCATCACCGTCGGCGACGACCTGTACCTCATCAACAGGTGCCCTTACGAGCCTAATCGGTTTCAGCCCGACCAATCCTGCTTCCAAGCCCTCATCCACGGTGAACCCCCGGCCGATGTCCCTGGTCTTCCAGGCCGGTACTGGCACTCGCTTCCGCCGCCACCCTACGTGGAGGCCTCCGGGTACGAGCGTAGCGGCGACACCAGGATAGACTCCTCCGCCGTGGTTGGGGACAGCATCTGGGTGTCCGCCAGGGGCGGAATTGGCACCTACTCCTTTGACACCGGCAGCCGTCAGTGGAGCAAAGTCGGCAGCTGGGAGCTCCCGTTCCGTGGCGACGCTCAGTACGTCCCTGAGCTCGGCCGTTGGCTCGGCTTCTCCCGTGGAAGAGAAAACCAGTTCCTCTGCGCTTCGGACCTCTCGGCGGCGGCAACGGATGGGGCGGCGCCCACTCTGTGCCGCGTTTGGCAAGAGGACATGGCTACATACCCGGAGAACTGGACGCTGCTGACGTCCGACCTTGTGCGTGTAGATGCCCGCAGGTTCTGCATCGCCAGGCAGTTCGAGGTCTGCGACGATGAGTACCACTTCACTGAAGAGAATTTTGCTGTGTTCACGGGCGTGGAGCTGAAGCGTAGCGACACAGCTGAGGACGGCATCCAGGTGGTCAAGCATAAATCCGTACGCTACAACTTTGATCGCAAGCTGCTCCAATTGGTATGCTAGGTGGGACCATTAGATCCGCGCTAGGGAGACCTGGGACGTTGGTGTGGATGGATGCTTGCTCTGGAATCACCATATGACTTGTACTCTGTCAGCTCCTCGGACCAAAAAACTGAATAAGTGAGCAAGTGAATCCGAGTAAGTTGATCAGCAATTCTTTGATGTTGGTGTTCTCAGTTTCATGTCTTGCAGCAACAAAAATGTAACCTGCTATTTCTGCATTTTAGCTGAATGCTACGTTAGGCACAATTTACTAGCTACAACACTAATTTCGCTACTAGCAATGCTAAGCTTGCTATTTATGTTAACGTTGTAGCGGCTCTATAAAATATATAGAAATAGCGGCAGCCCACTTGCCAATTTAGCCGAGGAGGCCACAAATCCTCAATTCTAACCTAGCTCGATCAACAACTCAACCCAGATCGATAACTACCTAGTCGCCACATCTCAGTCCCCATTCCACACGCGATGTAACTGTGGTGGCTGCTACTCACTACGTCAGGTTCCTAGATTGCCGGCACTTAAAAGTGCCGGCAAAAATATTTGGAGGCACAAAAAAGTGTTGCATTTAGTTGTGTCAAGGTAGAGCATTGTCGGCACTTTTTGCAAAGTGCCGGCAGTTTATTTTCCAGGCATATCAAAAACTGCCTCAAATTAGTATTGCTTGCACTTTTAGAAATGTCATCGAATCGTTTTGCCGGCACTTTTAGAGATGCCACGGAATCTTTTTGCTAGCACTTTTGAAGATGCCACGAAAATATTTTGCTGGCACTTTGAAAGATGCCTTCTATTACATTTGGAGGCTGTTTTCAACAATGTCTTTAATTATGTTTGCAAGCATTATTAAGAACTGCCACTGATTCTTTCTGCAGGCATTTTTCAAAACTGTCACGAATTCAAAACCAGCAATAATAATAGTACCTGCAAATATATACACTTACATATTATCTGGCATTTTAATCCAACAGGAATGCATTAAAATTGCAACCAAGCTAAATACATGGTCTGGAACCAACATTTGAAAGCGACATGGTGTCAACATGGTCTGGAACCAACATTTGCAGGTAGCATCTAAATTACAGAATCTAGTTACAAGATCTATACCTAGTGCATGGAGTCCAAGCATCTAATTTACAGGACCTGAATTGTACTGCTACCATAATGCTCCTCACAAAGAAGATGTAGGTATGCTCCCAGTCCCAGCAGTTCCAGTAGTTTATCCTGATAAAAACAGAGTAAAGCAAGTAGTCCACTTTAAATTTTCAGTACACTTCTGTTCCAATAATGCAAGTACGCATACGGTAAATTATGGACACATAGGCTGATACTTCATCCTAAATAGATCCAGAATGATGAAATATTTGCATCAGTACATCACAACGTAAGATCAAATAGATATCATGTCTTCATCTGCTTGAGAACCCACTTCTTTTTCATTCTTTGAGGCAATGTCATCAAATACTTGAACTTGTAATCAACTGCAACAAGAGCATCATGGATTGCTAACTGGTCATCGTACAAAACATACGCATTCAGATGCTGGAACAATCAGTTTCGACAACACACAGTAAGAAATAAACACATCCATTAGTAACCATTTTAATAGCAGCTACCAAATATTAAATCAAATTAACTAGGCTAAGAATAATCTCATTCATCACTTGCAGTAATCACTACCAGTTTTGAGATTTCCAAGTGAGGTCTACTAGTTTTCAGATTTCCTATTGAGGTCTAAACGATGACCCAGTGATGACTTGAAGTACACTACATCATCTGAGTCTATACAAGTGTACACACGTTTTTTTCCTTTCGTCAGAAGTAAGGAAGCAAGAAAGTAATAACGACCATAGTAAGGTGGATACATTCTTCATTAAAGAACTACATAGCCAGCGAGCTAAGCTAAGAAATCAGTCTCAAATAAGGACATCAGGGCTCAAAAATTGCAATTTATCTACGATTCCACTCACACATGTGAAGGTATGAAAACAAAGAGCACTTGAAGCATCAGGTTTCCAAGAAGAGAAAAGTATCACGTGCGCACACATACACACGGGCACACAGTTAAACACTCACATATTGTTTTTTCTAGTAGGAGCAAAGAGAATTCAGATTTCACTAGACGCATGGGCACACAGTTAAACACCCAGGTTATTGAAGGATGGGCAGATAAAATCTTCAGTTCAGGCTATTCAAGGATGGGGCTGCTTAACTGTTTCTATGATAACCACTCAAAATCCATTCTGACAAAATCTTCAGTTCAGGCTAAACACGGGCAACATACATAGCAGCAAGTATGCTAACCAGAAAAATAGAACCATCCAGTTCATGCTTTCTAATTGCTATCACTACCAATCTGAACTACTAGCTAGCTATCAATTATAATTTTTAATTTGCACAAGTAGAGAAATTTTCAGTGGCGGATAAAACTTTCAACTCATGTACAAATTCTTGTACAAACAACTATCTACACCACTCAAGCATCAATAGAAACATTGCTTTGTCAGATTAGAGCAGCTGAACTGAACTGTCATTAAGGTGGAAGGTGCCAAAAAAACATACCAGGATAAATCAGCTCAGGCCACGAGCAACATTCATAATCGAGTAGCAGACCATCAATATATATACAAGCATGTACGGTTCTTTTTTCCTTTGCTAATCGTCCCTACCAGAACAAGCAGTGAGACAGGGGGAAACGGAGGTGTAGGAAAGTAGGATAGCATACCTTGAAAGATTTGAAAACTCGCCCCGGTGGCCGGCCTGGGAGGAAGGAGATGACAATGTAAATAAAATTAGAGATCATGTGACAGTACCATGGCAGTAAGAGTTGATGCACCATCTTCAGCAGATCTCATTTATGTGTTCATGTTACCTAGATAGATTTAAAAGGGCTTCTACACAGTACGCACTAGACAAACAACAAGATAGATAAGTGAACTTCACCACCAGATCATTTGAAAGATAAAATTATTGGTTATTATCATTTGAGAGCATCCAAATGTCCATCCAAATCATATACAGCAAACATCAGTGTACAAATAAGTGAATTGTTGACTAATAAACTGTATGTAGCGATGCACGTACTCTCATTGGTCACTGACTATGATAAACACAAGCATGTTCATCTATAACATAACCATCGCTCATTTTGCATGCATATCTCGATCAAAATAATTGTGGATGCAGAGAAATAATCAACTAGAACAATGTTAAGCAACATTATAAATTTCACATTATAAAGTACTGATAAGTTGTATTCATTTTCTCTACTCTGAAACCTATAGAACAATCTCTCGAACTGGAATTACATGGTAAGATTAATTGATCAATTAATTCACTAGGTTTGGTGAGATTGTCCAGCTAGTTAGTTCACTAGTTATGTTGTGTATATAGCTGTAACATTGAAGCGCTCTTGTTGCAGTTGATTACAAGATCAAGTCCTTGATGGCATTGCCTCAAAGAATGAAAAGGAAGTGGGTTCTCAAGCAAATCAAGACATGATGTCTATTTGATCTTACTTTGTGATGTACTGATGCAAATATTTCATCATTGTGGATTATTTGCTGGATGCCAAAGTGCCGCTCCAGTGTGCCATTTGGAAGTAGAATAACAAAGCTACATGTTGCCACATAAAAAGAAATCATCACTTGCAAGATTTGTACTATTTAAGTGGAAGACATGCATTACATGCTCAAGAGTCCAGAAGACTAATTGTGCTGATAACAAACACTTGTGACGAATTTTTGTACAAAATTTGAAATAATTATTTTCTCAAATTGCATAAGTTTCATTTGAATCATGGAGGTAGCCTCTTAGAATATTGTTTCAGTTAAGCCAGAATGTAAATGTCTACTATCACAGGGTGTCCAGTGGCTATCGACTCTGAATGTAAATGTCTACTATTATGCGTCCAGTGGCTATCGACTCTGAATGTAAATGTCTACTATTGTGCGTCCAGTGGCTATTATTTGAGGTTGCATGGAAATAAAGTATATTCCAATTTCAAAATATATACTACAAGAAGTGGCGTGTGTTTTCATATTCCCATAGTGATATTAGGCGCAGTTTAAATCCTGCGGTCTTACAAAGCACAAGACATGATAATAAATTCATGCCATAACTCATTGGTGTTAAAATATGTAGCAACAACAATGTGCAAGTGCACATGGTTCAAGTTACATACATCTTACTTAAAATATTTATTGGCAAGAAAGTTTTCATGTGAGATGCTTACCTTGAAATATGACAGTTCCTATGATGCATAGACAAACTTGTTCTGTATGCTGCCAGCTGAAAAGAACATAGAGTGCAAAACTCATGAAAAGATAGCAGCATATATGATCACCACCTTGTTCAGCAACTGGACGGTTGCCTCCACTACAGCCTGAAGCTCCATCTTGGTGCCGATCCTGCAATATCAGGTTGCACTACGATTCATCTAGTTTGCTAGTTGTCTAAATACTAACAAAATAATCTCAAGATTCCCTAATCATATTGTTAACTCACTAAGGATTTGCTGGAGCTTCCGTCTTTTCTCTGGATCTGCAAATAACATTCAGCAACAAAAAAGTGTTCAGAATCGCAGCATGACAAATGAAGAATCAAAGATAAATAGATACGGAGTGTTTGCAGCTACCCAACGCGATAAGTTGGTGACGTCGAGGAGTACATTACCGGCACTTTTCCATTAATGCGGTTGATTGCTGAAACATTTGCGGCAATTTTTCAATTCGCCTAAAATTACTGAAACATTAGAGGCACTAATCATAAACTGCCGCTAAACCATATAGTATTAGCGGTGGAATGGCCAAGTGCCGGCATGAAAGTGCCGGCAATGTAAGCACGTGAGGTAGTGACTGCAGCGCCCATCTCGTACAGCTCCGGCCAGCCGTGTCTTGCTAGACCATAAGTATCAGGTGGACATGCGCCTCGATCAGGAGCTCAATCTGACGCTGAACTTGTCCTATACAAGCGTCAAGCTACTTGAATTGTGGCAGTGCTCCATGGTACCCCTAGTACAGCAGGAGTGCAAAGAATAGAGCGCAGCTGGCCGATGGAAAGTGGCCTGAAGCAGCTGAAACTAGCTAGATCAGAGGTGAGGTATCATCCACGCTGGCGAGCTGGCTGCGGCACCGGAGCAGCAAGACGTCAAGCAGACAAAGATGTGTGTGGGGTGTCTTCGTTCCCCTTCGACCCGACGAGTATCCAAGGGATCGTCGGGGTTCAGGCCGTCCAAACGTGCATGGCATGTTTCAGCGTATATTTAATTAGGCCGGGACACTACTAGGAAACAGGCTATGACCAAGGTACCAATTTTTTCTACCGCCGGCGCACCTACCTACGCTAGTGGTAACAGACCGGCTACCACCGGCGCACCACCTTGGTTCGCCAGCAATATATGGCCCTATAAATTTTTTTGCTTATGAAAAAATGCAGGGATGAGCCAAGCGCCCCGCATCGCAGGAAGCGTGAGGACATACACATGATACTTTTACTTTACTTATTAAAAGTTTTATTTGCAAATAGGACCTAGCATTAAGAAAAACAACGAACAGTACAAAGCATCTCAAGAAACAACAAGATCCTTGATAAGCCCTTCATCTTCAACCCCCAGACCATGTGGACGGCGCGCCGCCGCTTACTTTAAGTTATTATAGAGCAGTAAACACAAATTACAACCGGCCAGGAAAATTTACAGACAACACCCTAAAAAGAAAAGAAAAAGCAACCGGGTCCGCTTCTTCCTCCACCACCCGGGCGGAACTCTGTGTCGCCCCCCTTGCCACGCCGGCGCTCGCCGCCTTCTCCTCTCAGCCGTCCGCGAAGAGTGTAAGGTGGAATGGACAACTCCAACAGATGTGTGCCGACGACGACACGAACACCATCAACAATCAGCATCACGGCGCACAAGGTCTTTGTCGTAGGGAGAAGTTATAGGCGGGGGTGCTAGAGACGGAGTACCTTGAAGAGGAACACGGGAGTTCGCCGCCCCAACGCACGTCCACGGCGGAGCCGAGCATGGCGCGGCTGCGCGTGAGCCAGTCGCAGAGTCCATATACCGCGCATGCATCAGCGGAGCCGCGACTGCCCGTGCAACACCCACCTCGTCGGCGGCGCCGACATACCTCTGTTCACGAACAGCCGCGACGGCACTGGCATCGCGTTGCCTCCCCTTGCGATGAGCAGCGCGTGGATCTCATCCCAGTAGGGCGCGTGAATTGAGACGTCCCGCTCCAGGAAGGCGACACGGCAGCCGTCGAGCAGCCGGTGGACTTAAGGTTCGCAAGATCCGTAACCTGAGCCCTCTCAACCTCCTCACCTCGACTCTCTCTCGATGTGCGGCAAATGCTTGGGATGCTTGTGTCGGCTCTACGATGTGGGCGCAGATGCCAAGGGGGGAGGGAAAGTAAGGGGAAAAGTGAAGCAACGAGAGTAAGAGAGAGGAAAGGGAAAGTGGAAACAGCTCGTGCCTCGGGAGAGAGGAAAGGGAAAGGAAACAACGACAAAGGAAGAACTCCTCTGCATCGATATGTGAAGCGGTACGCAGAGAGAGAGGGGAGATGTGACAGAACGTGGGTTAGTACGGGTGCCAAACATGTTTATGCGAGCGATAGTCTCAGATGGCAAACATATGTGGTCTTGCCGTCGGCGAATCAAGTTTTCGATACGCCATCGATAGTCGATCTTTTACCCCCGGCGCACGAAATAAGTTGTACGTCTGTGATATATATTTACCGTTTGCGTACAACTTTATTGATGCGCCGGCCATAACCCTGGCTATAGGCCTTTCTCTAGTAGTGGGAGATTACACTCTTTTTTTTTCGAATAATGGGAGATTACACTCAAAAACCTGTCAAGCCCAGCCTGCCAAACGAATGCCCAAGGAGTACCGAACAAAGAAGCCCATTTCTGATTTATGCACGCAAGGATTTAGTGAAAAACTGAAAAATACGAAATGTCTCTTGTGGGCTTTCAGGTGATCGGGGTCGGCCGCTGCATCTTCTAAACGAACTAGGGTTAGATAGAAAAAAAAGATCAGTCCCTGCGCCCTCGCCGCGCCGCCGCCAATCTCCTGCTTCCTCAACATAAGTTCATGTTGCTAGCTCCAGCGAACATCGCCGCTTGCTTGACATAGTTCGACCATGCATACAGTCTAACGGCAGCTCGGTCTGCTCAAAGGGTAGCGATCTTCAATGATGTATTAAGCTAGAGAAGCCTAGGTAATTTGGATCCGGCCGGCGCGTGAGCTGTTACTTCCTCTAGATCTTCTGACACAAGTACGGCAGCACGGAATCAGGGTGCCAAAATCAAACGCCAGGACTCGGGAGAGACGAAGGGGCGGAGGATTGACGATGAAACGCCGGTTTGTAAATCTGGTGCAGGACACCTTGAAGAGCGGCTCCTTCACGATGCACCGCATCAGATCGTCGACCCTCTTCCACCCAAGGAAACATAAGGGAAACCCGCCTCCACCGACATCGCCGGTAGAAGCCAAGCTGACTAAACCCGTATGCACACTCAGTCTTTCCATCCGCAAGGAAGACGGCGGGGAGTTCATGTTCATGCCATTTGGCAGAGGCAGGGATAAGATTGTCAGCGCGGACCAGGATGGCATCGTCCTGGTTCACGACATCCGCCAGAACAGGCTCTCCAGCAAGCCCAGGCTCAAGTGCTGGAATGGTAACTCCGTCGCCGTCACACTCGGCGACGACCTGTACCTCATTGACAGGTGCCCTTACGAGCTTGGTCGGTTTCAGTCCTACCAATCCTGCTTCAAAGCCCTCATCCACGGTAAACCTCCAGCCGACGTGCATGGTCTTCGAGGCTGGTACTGGCATTTCCTTCCGCCGCCCCCCTACGTGGAGGCCTCCGGGTACGAGCCTAGCTGCGACTCCAAGATCGACTCCTCCGCCGTGGTCTGTGACAGCATCTGGTTCTCTGCCAGGGCTGGCATTGGTACCTACTCCTTCGACACTGGCAGCCGCGAGTGGAGGAAAGTCGGCAGCTGGGAGCTCCCGTTCCGCGGCAACGCTCAGTACGTCCCTGAGCTCGGCCGCTGGCTCGGCTTCTCCCGTGGACGATTCAACCAGTTCTTCTGTGCTTCGGACCTCTCGGCGGCGACGGATGGGGCGGCGCCCACCCTGTGCCGCGTTTGGCAAGAGGACATGGCTACATACCCGGAGAACTGGACATTGCTGACGTCCGACCTTGTGCGCGTTGATTCTCGCAGGTTCTGCATCGCCAGGCGCTTTGAGGTCTACGACGATGAGTACCTCTATCTCACTAAGGAGAATTTTGTCGTGTTCACTGGCGTGGAGTTGCAGCGTAGCGACACAGCCGAGGATGGGATCCAGGTGGTCAAGCATAAATCCATACGTTACAACTTTGATCGCGAGCTGCTCCAGTTGGTATGTTAAGTGGACTAATGAGCTTCTATCATGGCATGGATGAATAATGCTTGCTCTGGACTCATTATAAGTGACGCCGAGTAAGTTGATCAGCACTCACATGATGTTGGTGTTTTCAGTTTAATGTCTTTTAGTGGGACTTTCGGCTGATATAGCTGTTCGGATTATCTTTGGCTTACAGAACAAGCTCGAGGTAAACAGAGTTGTCAAAAATGCATTCTCATCAACCGCAGAAAGCAAAACAAATACTTCATGACAATAATTACGACGACAAAATACTTGGCATGGTCAAGCAGAACCTGAAAATAACCAGTGAAATAAGTAATCAAGATAGTCTTGGATTTGAAGTATCAGATTTGCTGGAAATCAGACGCCTAATCTATAATATCTAAAAAGTTGATCCCCACTATGTGCATTTAATGTTTGCAAGCTGATTCCACAATGAGCCACATCACCTAAAATAATAAGAGCCATTTGATCAACTTTGGACGTCACATTTAACAGTTCAGCCATGTTTCATTAGGATGGGCTACGCAACATTAGTTGATACTTGATAGGCAAAAAATGCATCCCATTTTCTTTTCCTGGTTGGTGCTCCACCTTTGAATTCTCTTCCCCTTCTTTCTCTATAATGCAATAATGCTAACTGATCGATGATGACCGATCCACTTCTTGACTCACTATGCTCAGCATTCCCTTCTCGTGTTGTGCTGTAACCTATCATCTCCCTTGGAGTAGCATTGAATCCCCTTGGAGTAGCATTTAATCCCCTGCGTGGCCCAGAGTGCTGATCGCAGAGCACACGCCGCACACCTCCGTTGAGTCGTTGCAGGGCTGGAGTGGAGGAAAATTGGAGGAAGACAGGGCACTCGAGCAGACGACCGCCGCTTGGGTCGCACTGGAGGGAGCTCCTTGCCATTGGCGACTACGTGGCGCGGCAACATGAGCCTCCACAGGACGACCACATCGCAGCTCGAAGCTCGAAGCTTCGTCTTCTGGTCGTTGATGGGATGAAGTTTATTCACTACTGGCCCATCGTGACGCCGCAAATCTACCAGAGATTCCTACTGATTGTTTCTCTCCCCAACTGTTCAAGTACCGCAGGAACTTCAGCAGTCAGCATGCCCGTGTCGCCGGTCGACTCCGCTACATATGGGGGTCGAGCCATCTCGAATCCCTGGGTTAAACCGGGAGAGATAATCCGGAAAGCTGCCAGGTTTTCTCTCTCTCCTAGCGTCGGGTCCCACACTGTGCGTATTTCTTTCTGTATCATTGTTATGTAAAAAACATGTCCGTCGGCTGCAGTGTAATGTAGCCCATTTTTTTCTCTTGGCTAATGATGCCATATGGTTCATTCACGTATTTTCATGATCGAGTGATGAGATAGGCCATCGCAGACTCAGCAATAGCCACCTGCAACGAATGATGGATAAATTATTATTTCTTGATGGCACATTTTAGACAAATAATAGTATTGTGTGAGCCTGTGCGTATATATGGCTTACTGTTGTTACTTATTCACATTTGGGACGTTTCTTCTCATCATCTAGAGCTAAAAAATATGATAGTTTTTTTTGTTAGTTAATATATCCTCAGAATTTTTCTCTAAAAATTATCTCTAATTATTTTTCAAATATCTTTCTGTTAATTTAACTCTAATTTTTTCTTAAATTTCCGCAGCAACGCGCGGGGTTGCAACTAGTTTTTACTATGTCTAAGTCAATTTTTTAGCTATTGGATTTGTCTCATGATTCGTGCCGATATAACAGTCGCAAGTGGGTTGTAACTTGGATTTCCCTAGTTACAAGTGCGTTGCAACTCGGATTTTCCTAGTTGCAAGTAGGTTGTAACTGAGATTTGCTAGTTGCAAATTGGCTGCAGCTAAGAATTTAGTAGTTGCAAGTGGACCGTGACCGACAAAAAAATCCACATCGTTGAATTTGTTTAAGATCTGTGTTGAACTATGAGTTGCAACTAGGTTGTCACTAAGAATTAGTGACATCACTGACTAAGACTTTTTTTTTTTTGAACTGCACTGACTAAGACTTAGTTAAGTTTAAGAATGTCACTATATGAGGGTGTTAGTTGTACTACATTGTGTTATCCAAAATCACTTGCATGATATGTCCAGGACTACCTTGAATCCTTTTGGCAAATGTTTCAGGACTACCTTGATTCCATTTGCAGTTGCCTGAAAGGAAGCAACATTTGCCAAAATACGAATATACTTCAAATCCATGTGACAATTATAGAACACGTAAACTGTCCTACCTTGTTTATATGCCAAATCTGTGTAGTACTATATAAACATATTTCTGAGGAAATGGTTTTTCTGCTCCCAAGCTCATATGCTCCTGCTTCAATAACAAATTAGGAAAAATTGCAAGTAAAATCAAAAAAATCTGAATTTTTTATACAATGAACATGTGTTCTAATAGCATGCCAAAAATATCCAAGAAAAGATACGTCTACCATATTTTTGATTTCTGCACAAGCCACGGAACATCTCATTTCTCACTACAATTCTGCTTCCAGTTAGAACAAATTCTCATATTCATTCTAAAAAATCCAGATTTTTTTATTTTATTTGCTATTTTTATAACAAAATTACTGAAGCAGGATAAACAATCCTTATGGTTTTTATATCCTTCAAAACGACCTAGGAATAATGGTCAAACACCGCCGGGAACTGTACCTGTGGCATCTACTATCTCATGAAGTAGATATCAACTCCTATCGGCGTGGTCAGGACCACGAGGAATCACCGTAGTGGTGGCTCGAGGATCCTACACTAGCCTACGATGAAATAGAGCACTTCGACACAGGTATGTCCAGTTACCATTCCAGATAGTCTTCACAGCAATGACCCCTAGATTAATTTACTATCTTGACATGTGCATCTATATATTCCTGTACGATCTTGTGATCACACCATGAACAAGTCTGATGGAACTTCATCATCTACAATGTGTCATTGCTCGAAACATCATGGACTGAGTCCATACCAAACAAATAAACGCTCTTGTGACCTTCAAAGTTGTGATTGTTGACCGGTCGTGAAACAATCCTTACTCATTAGTTTCCTACCCAAATTTCATGATTGGCTAGCCTCTTTTCTTAGCTCCTCCTCCTCACAGGGCCTCCTCAATGGGGTGTTTGACCTTCCCATAAAACATGTGCCGGATTTAAGGCAAGGATACCCGCTATCCCCTCTTCTTTTCATGCTTGCTATCAAACCCCTTCAACAAATCTTCAATTTGTCCACCCATCATGATCTCCTTCACAAAATTACAGGGATGGAAAACATCCTAAAAACCTAGCTTTGCGCATCTATTTTTTTTGCCCGACCCGCACAAAGAAGACACACAAAACCTCTTCAACATCCTCACCCCATTCGTAGATGTAAATATATTAACCTTGATGATGTGCTCATGGGGTTGCTGGCGATCCCAGCTTCTTTCCCTGGGAAAGATCTTGGCATTACTCTCTAGGTTCAAGAACTCAAGAGAGTAGGGTTTCCAACAGTTTTAGGACAATATGGTGGGAACCTTGTCACTTGGGAGGTGAAGAAGATGAATGTGGTCGGCCAGGGTACTCTTGTCAAATATAGTCTCACGTCGCAAGCTATTTTCCATCTCATGCCTCTCAAACCCCCCGTGTTGCCTCACATGCATGAACAAGATTGAGTATGTCTTTCTTTGGGATGGTACGAGAGAAGTCTCTAGAGGAAAGTATAAGTTCGATTGGTAGGCCGTGTGCAGGCCTACTCAACTTGGTGCTCTCAATATTGTGCATCTTGAATTTTTTTATCTCTCTAGTTACGATGGCATTGGTACGAGTGGAAAGATCCCAATATGCATTGGGTCAGGTTGGGCACCCCTTGTGATTATGGGTACATGGACCACCATCACTATTGGCAATGGAAATATCACGTCTTTTAGGGACATCTCCCCCCTTGGTTTAGTGGAAGGAAATCCAAAGAAATCGCCCTATCATCTTTAAGGCGTCTACTAGAAAGAAATGAAACATCGAGAAAGCTACCCTTGAAAATGCATGAACATTTACGATTAACATGGACATCAACTTAACAGTACCTCACCTGCGAGAGTTTGTCCTTCTTTCGATGAAGCTAAACAATGTGTGACATAGGAAGGAGTAGGAGGACCCAATATCTTCGAACCTCACGACTACTAGGAGTACGCAACAAATTCGGTCTACAAGGCCCAGTTCTTTAGGGCCACATGCACATACATGAACAATACGGTTCTAGCCTTGGGCACCACCCAAATAAAAAGATTTGTTTGGTCGGCTATCGAAAATAGGATATGGACATCAGATCGCATCGGGAAACGAGGATATACAAACTGTGGCATTTGATACCTTTTTAAATAAACTCGAGAAACCACGGCACTATTTTTCCAATGCCGCCACACAAAGAGGCTTCGGATAATGATCAAAGATTAGCTCAAATTCCACCAACTTTGGGTCACCATGGGAGCGAAGCATTTAAATTTTGTTGTATTGGGAGAGTAATCCTTATGTTTGCTTTAAAAAACTTGCCAAGCTCTTCTCCTTAATTTTTAAAGGATATAATCTAAACCAAAATTCCTATGCAACACGGAGATTACCCGAGCCAATGAAGCGGCGAGCTGGCGAGGCCGCGAGGCGCTGCCGGCTCATATTCCGACGATCGGCGTCTGGCATACACAGAAGACTCGACGCCCAAGACTCTGGATGCTGAAGATGCTAGGAACGATACCCTCGTCTGGATGCTGAAGTTGCAGAGTCTTGGGCAGAGTCTAGCAAATTTACAAAAACCGCCGCCGCTTACCAAGCCGCCGCCGCCTACAACCACGACCCACAACCTAAACCCTAAAACCACGATCAAAAACGCTGCCGCCACTGCTTCCCAAGCCGCCGCCGCCTACAACCACGACCAGATCGCCGCCGCTCTTGCCAGCCAACCGGGCCCCCATTCCCTACGTCGACACGGAGTGTCAAATCTGCAAAATCCATGGTCACCCTGCGAGTGACTGCTGGTGGCGCTACTCGGATGACAAGAAGAACAACCGTGATCGTGATCGCGAGCGTGATGACAAGGGTGCAAATCTTGCTTCGTATGGCGTTGACACAAATTGGTATACGGACACGGGTGCAACTGATCACATCACCGCTGAGTTGAGCAAGCTCTCTACACATGACAAATATCAAGGCCAAGACCGTGTACGCACGGCAAAAGGTACGGGAATGCATATTAGTCATATTGGTCATTCAGTCTTGTGCACCCCTCATAACTCATTCAAACTTAACAACATATTGCATGTTCCTAGTGCCTCCAAAAACTTGCTATCTGTTCACAAATTTACTCTTGATAATCACATCTTTATTGAGTTCCATCCTTTCTTCTTTTTGATCAAGGACCAGGAAACACGAAGAATTCTGTTTAAAGGCCCCTGCTATGGAGGTCTCTACCCTTTGATGCACATCTCTAATGAATCCTCCAAGCATGCATACTTCACAATAAAGCCGTCTTCATCCACATGGCATCGCCGCTTAGGACATCCTTCTTCATTTATTGTTCAACAAGTTCTTAGGAGAAATAATATAGCTTACACCCCAGAAAGTACTCCATATGTATGTGATTCTTGTCAGCTTGCCAAGAGTCATCAGTTGCCATACCCTGTCTCCACCAGTAGGTCTACTGTTCCCTTGGAACAAGTTTTCTCTGATGTATGGAGTCCAGCACCTCTTTCTGTTGGGAAACATGCATACTATGTAAGCTTCATTATAAGTTGGCATGGTTACATGTAAGCCGGCTCCCACACCACTGTCATCCTCTGAGCAACTGTCCCTCACAGTTGGTACACCTCTTGGCTCTGAAGATTCATCTCAGTACAGGAGTATAGTTGGAGCCTTACAGTATCTAACCCTGACACGACCAGATTTATCATTTTCTGTCAACAAAGTATGTCAATATCTTCATGCTCCAACCACAGAACATTGGTCAGCTGTGAAAATAATTCTTAGATATGTGAAGGATACATTGGAACTTGGCATAACTTTTAAAGCATCTTCATCCACACTTCTTAGTGCTTTTTCAGATGCAGATTGGGCAGGTTGTCTTGATGATCGGCGCTCCACAGGTGATTTCGCCATATTTGTTGGACCTGACTTGGTTTCTTGGAGTGCTAGAAAACAAGATACGGTGTCTCGGTCTAGTACTGATGCTGAATACAAATCTCTTCCAAATGTCACAGCTAAGTTAATTTGGGTTGAAGCTATTCTTGCAGAACTTGGAGTAAAATTGAAGCAAAAAACCAAGTCTTTGGTGTGACATCTAGGTGCTACCTATTTGTCTGTTAATCCTATTTTTCATGCTCGTACTAAGCACATAGAAATTGACTTTCGTTTTATTAGAGAAAGAGTTGCTAAGAATCAGCTAGCTATTTGGTTTATCTCTAGCAAGGATCAAGTTGCAGATGGTTTCACTAAGGCTCTTCCTATTAAGAAATTAGATGAGTTCAAGCGTAATCTCAACCTCTCCAAGGTTTAGATTAAGGGGGGCTGTTAGAGTTTGTAACGTATTGTGTAGTACACCGATCCTATACGTATTGTACATGCCACGCCAGGGGCTTTTCCTGTGCCATATAAACACGCAACCGATATCGGGCGAGGGTATCGTTCCAGCCTAAACATTAACATCCTAAAAAACCGTCGGACCGCCGGTTTTGAGCACGATCACCACCACCATCACGACGGTCATCACGGCGCCTATCATCACGGCGATCATCGCGGCGCTCGTCACGGCGCCGATCATCGCGAAGCCAATTGCCGCAGTCATCATCACAGTGGCGATTGCCACGGTCATCGTCATAGCGGCGCAGAGGGGAGCGGCCACGGTAACCACCGTCGCCACCACCACGCGGAGGGGACCGACCACGGTAGCCTCCATCCTTGCCACCACGTGGAAGCGAGCGACCACGCGGGGGAGGAGTGCGTCCGCGCGGGCGATAGTCGCGTTTGGCGACATTTGCTGTTGAAGAGAAGGAGTCCGTGGACTCCTCGACGCCATTGCGCAGGTCATAGGCGTACAACTGGTCGTAGAGCTCATCAAGGGAGGTGCCCGGGCTGCCATTGACGGTGGTGATGAGCGAGTTGTAGTGGCCCTTGTCGAGACCATTGAGGACATAGCTGATGACCTCATCTTCATCAAGCGACTTGCCAAGAGAACCCAGCTCATAAGCGAAGCCCTTCATCTTCATGAAGTACTCATCGGCCGTCATGGACAACTTTTTAGTGTTGTTCAGCCTATCTCGAAGATGCTGTACTTTGGACCTGGAGGCAAAGGCAAACATGGCAGTGATAGTTTTCCACGCATCGGCGGTGGAGTTTACATCAAGCACATGAGAGAGTATGTCAGTGGACAGCGAATTCAACAGGAACTGAAGCACATGTTGATCTCGTGCGAGCCATGCACCATAGGCTAGGTTGGGAACGGTGGTCTTGTTCTTGTCAGCATCTTCAACATCCAGAGTCTTGGGCGGTGCACGATCAGCATCCTGAGTCGAGTCTCCTGTCGCGTCGAGTCTTGGGCGGTGGTTGTAGCCATTGTCTTCGTCCACAGAAGATCCGCCCGCAGCAGCTGATGGTGACGGTGTGGCCTCGCTAGGCGACAAGGAGGCTGTTGGCATGGAGGGAGGCGACGTCTCGCGCGCGGGCGAGCCAGTCCGCGCTGGCCGCGTGGCGGCAGGAGACTCGACGCGGACGTGGGGCGGGGGCGAGCCAGTCCGGGCTGGCCGCGTGGCGGAAGACTGGGCGGGAGAATCTCCCCGGGCGACGCACAGGATCCTACGCCGGGATCGACACCAGGATCATCCTCGGGATCGGAGCATTCCAGGGAATGTTCCGCCTCGTGTCTTGTGCCATTCTTGTCTGTTTCTGTATCTGATTCTTCAATTTCTGTAGCGCTCGGAACTCCGTTTTCGACGCGGTTTTCTTCAGCATTCTCAGTATTCTGAAACACATAAGGAACATGAATAATAGGAGACATATGATCATCAGTATGTTGTGCAGCCCCATGTGGAGTGGATGTGGAGGACGTAGGTAGAAGAAGAATTTCTTTCTTGAGGAGAGCACCGGCATTGGGATGAAGCGAAGCAAAAGGGAAAACATTCTCATCAAAAACAACATCTCGAGAAACATATACTCAACCAGTGGAGACATCCAGGCATTTGACACCCTTATGAAGAGGACTATAGCCAATAAAGACACATCGAGTAGAGCGAAAAGCAAGTTTTCGTTTGTTGTATGGTCGAAGATTAGGCCAACAAGCACAACCAAAAGTGCGAAGAGCATCATAATTGGGTGTACCATTCAGAAGACATTCAGTTGTACTTTTAAGATCAAGGACTTTGGTAGGAAGAATATTTATGAGAAATGTAGCAGTGAGAAAAGCTTCATCCTAAAACTTAAGAGGTATAGATGCATTTGCAAGAAGTGCAAGACCAACTTCTACTATATGACGATGTTTCCTTTCAGCAGAGCCATTTTGTTGATGTGCATGAAGACATGAGACATGATGAACAATTCCAATCTTTTGACAGAAACCATTTAGTTTTTCATACTCACCACCCCAATCAGTTTTCATAGTAACAATTTTACTATCAAACTTGCGCTCAACATACTGTTGATAATTAAGAAAAGCTTGATACACATCTGAGCGCCTTTTAAGCAAGTAGATCCAAGTAAATTTGCTATAATCATCAATGAAGCTTACATAGTATGCATGTTTCCCAACAGAAAGAGGTGCTGGACTCCATACATCAGAGAAAACTTGTTCCAAGGGAACAGTAGACCTGGTGGAGACAGGGTATGGCAACTGATGACTCTTGGCAAACTGACAAGAATCACATACATATGGAGTACTTTCTGGGGTGTAAGCTATATTATTTCTCCTAAGAACTTGTTGAACAATAAATGAAGAAGGATGTCCTAAGCGGCGATGCCATGTGGATGAAGACGGCTTTATTGTGAAGTATGCATGCTTGGAGGATTCATTAGAGATGGGCATCAAAGGGTAGAGACCTCCATAGCAGGGGCGTTTAAACAGAATTCTTCGTGTTTCCTGGTCCTTGATCAAAAAGAAGAAAGGATGGAACTCAATAAAGATGTGATTATCAAGAGTAAATTTGTGAACAAATAGCAAGTTTTTGGAGGCACTAGGAACATGCAATATGTTGTTAAGTTTGAATGACTTATGAAGGGTGCACAATAATGAATGACCAATATGACTAATATGCTTTCCCGTACCTTCTGCAGAGCGTACACGGTCTTGGCCTTGATATTTGTCATGTGTAGAGAGGTTCCTCAACTCAGCGGTGATGTGATCAGTTGCACCCGTGTCCGTATACCAATTTGTGTCAACACCATACGAAGCAAGATTTGCACCCGTGTCATCACGCTCGTGATCACGATCATGGTTGTTCTTCTTGTCATCCGAGTAGCGCCACCAGGAGTCACTGGCAGGGTGACCATGGATTTTGCAGATTTGACACTCCGTGTCGACGTAGGGAGTGGGGGCTCGGTCGGACCGCCGGTTTCGACCAAGATCACCACCACCATCACGGTGGTCATCACTGTTGAGATACATATCCTTGTATATCCGGATGTGTATCTTCTGTAGTTATGTATAGCGATACATATCTTTGTATTTATTATTGGGTCCGCCTCCTTCCTTGTATAGTCGAGGACGTGGCCTATATATGTAACGCCATATGCACCCAATCAATACATTGTGAGTTGCATCCCTTTCTACATGGTATCAGACACCTACCGTTCCTAACCTAGCCGCCGCGCCCCTCTCCCGCACGCGCCGCCCCACCCTCCAACCCTAGCGCCGCCGCCCTTGTGCCGCCGCCGCGATCCTTCATGCCGCGCGCCGCCGCCGCACCTGCAGTCGCCGCACCTCCTCCCCAACCCTCGCGCCGCCGCCGTCCCGCGTCGTCGCCGCGACTCCTCTCCAACCCCCGCGCGTCGTCGTCCCCGCGCGCGTCGTCATGTCGTCGGTCTCCAACGGCAGCAACTCCTTCGCCTACAACCCATGGACGGGGGTCACCGCGACACCGCCCTACGCCCCGGCCTTCACCGCCACGCCGCCGCCCTACGCCCCGGCACTCCAGCAGGCGCCCGCACCTGGCTCTTACGCCGGTGACGGCAACTGGTTTATGGACACGGGCGCCTCGTCTCACATGGCCGCTCACCCGGGTAACCTTTCCCATTTCTTTCCCACTTCCACCGAGTCTCGCATCATTGTCGGTAACGGTGCCGGTCTTCCTATTTCTCACATTGGTTCTGCTAATTTTCCTTCTACTTCTAAACCACTGTCTCTTAATAATGTCCTTGTGTCTCCCCAGCTTATTCAGAATTTAGTCTCTGTTAAAACTCTTTCTCGTGACAACTCTGTGACTGTTGAATTTGACGCTTTTGGTTTTTCTGTTAAGGACGCCCGCACCCGGATGGTCCTCCATCGATGTGAGAGCCCCGGCGATTTGTATCCGGTGATGTCGCCTTCCACCCCCGGCGCTGCACCTCGTGCTCTCTCCGCAGGCGTTGATCTTTGGCATGCTCGTCTTGGACATCCCAGTGCCAACACGTGATACGTCTCCAACGTATCGATAATTTCTTATGTTCCATGCTACTTTATTGATGATACCTACATGTTTTATGCACATTATATGTCATATTTATGCATTTTCTGGAACTAACCTATTAACAAGATGCGAAGAGCCATTGCTTGCTGTTTTGGTTTCAGAAATCCTAGTAAAGAAATATTCTCGGAATTGACGAAACTTTCGCCAGGGTCCTATTTTTGCACGAAGCTTCCAGAAGACCGAAGACGAAGTGGGGCCACGAGGCAGCCAGGGGGTGGCCGGCGCGGCCTAGGTCTTGGCCGCGCGGCCCTGCCTGGGCCCCCGTGTGGCCCCTCGCGTTGACCTTCCGCCTACTTAAAGCTCCCGTCGCGAAACCCCCAGCCAGAGCCACGATACGGAAAACCTTACAGAGACGCGCCGCCGAATCCCATCTCGGGGATTCGGAGATCGCCTCCGGCACCCGGAGAGGGGATTCATCTCCCGGAGGACTCTTCATCGCCATGATCGCCTCCGGAGTGATGAGTGAGTAGTTCACCCCTGGACCATGGGTCCATAGCAGTAGCTAGATGGTCGTCTTCTCCTTGTTGTGCTTCATTGTTGGATCTTGTGAGCTGCCTAACATGATCAAGATCATCTATATGTAATTCTATATGTTGTGTTTGTCGGGATCCGATGGATAGAGAGTACTATGATTATGGTGATTATCAATCTATTGTTCATGTGTTGTTTATGATCTTGCATGCTCTCCGTTATTAGTAGAGGCTCGGGCCAAGTTTTTACTCTTAACTCCAAGAGGGAGTAATTATGCTCGATAGTGGGTTCATGCCTTCATTGATACCTGGGACAGTGACAAAGTTCTAAGGTTGTGATGTGTTGTTGCCACTAGGGATAAAACATTGATGCTATGTCTAAGGATGTAGTTGTTGATTACATTACGCACAATACTTAATGCAATTGTCTGTTGCTTTGCAACTTAATACTGGAGGGGGTTCGGACGATAACCTGAAGGTGGACTTTTTAGGCATAGATGCGATTGGATGGCGGTCTATGTACTTTGTCGTAATGCCCAATTAAATCTCACTATATTTACCATGTCATGTATATGCATTATTATGCCTTTCTCTATTTGTCAATTGCCCACTGTAATTTGTTCACCCAACATGCTTTTATCTTATGGGAGAGACACCTCTAGTGAACTGTGGACCCCGGTCCTATTCTTTCCATAGCATACAATCTACTTGTTTTTGTTTTCTTTGCAAACATCTTCCACTCGACGTTTAATCCTTTGTTAACAGCCGGTGAGATTGACAACCTCACTGTTTCGTTGGGGCAAAGTACTTTGGTTGTGTTGTGCAGGTTCCTAGTTGGCGCTGGAATCCCGGTGTTGCGCCGCATCACATTTCGCGACCATCAACCTTCAACGTGCTTCTTGGCTCCTACTGGTTCGATTAAACCTTGGTTTCATGAGGGAAAACTTGCCACTGTGCGCATCATACCTTCCTCTTGGGGTTCCCAACGGACGTGTACATCTACGCGCATCAAGCACTTTTTCTGGCGCCGTTGTCGGGGATCTAAAGAAAAGTTACACTACAAAGATTTCTATCTCCCACGTCAACTGCACGCCAGCACTTTTCGCGCCGTTGCCGGGAGATCAAGACACGCTGCAAGGGGAGTCTCCACTTCTCAATCTCTTTACTTTGTTTTTGTCTTGCTTTATTTACTACTTTGTTTGCTGCACTAAATCAAAACACAAAAAAATTAGTTGCTAGTTTTACTTTATTTTGCTGTCTTGCTCTCTATATCAAAAACACAAAAAAAATTAGTTACTCGTCTTTACCTTATTTGCCTAGTTTACTTTTTGCTTATTGCATCATGTTTCCTTTTAATTTCACCACAAAGGACATACCGGTAGGACGTGGGTCCATAGTTGGGAGAAATAATATAGAAGAATTTTTCAATCATGTTAGTATTACTGAAGATTTTGAAGATAGACACTTGGTAGAACTTGCACCTACCTATGAAATTGCTGCTGCTTTAGTTCGCTTGTTGGAAACTAAATTTGTTAATCTCAATCCTATAATCCAACACATGTTTCTTACACTTGGTGATATGGAAGAAGGGGAAAAGAAAGATTTTGTTTTAGAAACCCTTCTTAGAGAATTTGGTGGTCTAGCAAGAGAGGCTAGAAAGGTTTTTGCTAAATTTAATATGCTAGGTTCTCATACCAATTTTATTGGTCTCCTTGAAAAAATGGACATGGATAGAATAATGTACACTAATAACATTAATGATGGAGGGGAAATCAAAGCACCAATACCATGTAAACTTCTAGCTATGAATGACGCACTAGAAAATAACTATGCTTGGCTTGTTCCGGAAAATTTGTTCGATGAGAGTAGCAAGCCTAAGACTAATGAAAAGGGAGACGCTAAAACTTATATATCAAATATACTATGCTTGGTTGAGAAAACTCCCAACACCCCTGGTAATGATGTTGATGCTTCTACTCTCGATGTTACTTGATTTGCACTTTCTGCGCCTAGCTGAAAGGCGTTAAAGAAAAGCGCTTATGGGAGACAACCCATGTTTTACCTACAGCAATTTTTTGTTTTATTGAGTCTTGGAAGTTGTTTACTACTGTAGCAACCTCTCCTTATCAAGTTTTTGTGCCAAGTAAAGTTTCTATGTCAAAGTTGATGTTATATTTGGGATCGCTGCACAGAAACAGCATTGCTGTCTGTCACGAATCTGGGCATAATTCTCTGTAGAAAATTCGAAAAAATCTGCCAATTTACGAGCGTGATCCTCAGATATGTACGCAACTTTCATTAGTTTTGAGTTTTTCCATTTGAGCAAGTCTGGTGCCATTTATAAATTCGTCTTTACGGACTGTTCTGTTTTTGACAGATTCTGCCTTTTATTTCGCATTGCCTCTTTTGCTATGTTGGATTTATTTCTTTGATCCATTAATGTCCAGTAGCATTATGCAATGTCCAGAAGTGAAAAGAATGATTGTGTCACCTCTGAATGAGTGAATTATTAATGATGCACTAACCCTCTAATGAGTTTGCTTGAAGTTTGGTGTGAAGGAAGTTTTCAAGGGTCAAGAGAGGAGAATGATATACTAAGATCAAGAGGAGTGAAAGCTCTAAGCTTGGGGATGCCCCCGTGGTTCATCCCTGCATATTTTAAGAAGACTCAAGCGTCTAAGCTTGGGGATGCCCAAGGCATTCCCTTCTTCATCGACAACATCATCAGGTTCCTCCCCTGAAACTATATTTTTATTCATCACATTTGGTGTTCTTTACTTGGAGCGTCGGTTTGTTTTTGTTTTTGTTTTTGTTTGAATAAGATGGATCCTAGCATTCACTTTGTGGGAGAGAGACACGCTCCGCTGTTGCATATGGACACATGTGTCCTTAGGCTTTACTCATAATGTTCAAGGCGAAGTTTCTTCTTCGTTAAATTTGTTATATGGTTGGAATTGGAAAATGCTACATGTAGTAATTCTAAAAATGTCTTGGATAATGTGATACTTGGCAATTGTTGTGCTCATGTTTAAGCTCTTGCATCATATGCTTTGCACCCATTAATGAAGAAATACATAGAGCTTGCTAAAATTTGATTTGCATATTTGGTTTCTCTAAGGTCTAGATAATATCTAGTATTGAGTTTTGAACAACAAGGAAGACAGTGTAGAGTCTTATAATGTTTACAATATGTCTTTTATGTGAGTCTTGCTGCACTTGTTCATCCTTGAGTTTGCTTCAAATAACCTTGCTAGCCTAAACCTTGTATCGAGAGGGAATACTTCTCATGCATCCAAAATCCTTGAGCCAACCACTATGCCATTTGTGTCCACCATACCTACCTACTACATGGTATTTACCCGCCATTCCAAAGTAAATTGCTTGAGTGCTACCTTTAAAATTCCATCATTCGCCTTTGCAATATATAGCTCATGGGACAAAATAGCCTTAAAAACTATCGTAGTATTGAATATGTACTTATGCACCTTATATTTTATTAAGTTGCTTGTTGTGCGATAACCATGTTTCGGGGGAACGCCATCAACTATTGTTGAATATCATGTGAGTTGCTATGCATGTCCGTCTTGTCTGAAGGTCTATCATTTTGGTGGTTGGAGCATGCAAAATTGTTAGAGAAGAACATTGGGCCGCTAACTAAAGCCATGAATCATGGTGGAAGTTTCAGTTTTGGACATATATCCTCAATCTCATATGAGAATAATAACTTTGCTACATGCTTATGCATTAAAGAGGAGTCCATTATCTGTTGTCCATGTTGTCCCGGTATGGATGTCTAAGTTGAGAATAATCAAAAGCGAGAAATCCGAAATGCGAGCATTCTCCTTGGACCTTTGTACAGGCGGCATGGAGGTACCCCTTTGTGACACTTGGTTGAAACATGGCATGCAAAGATCCGGTAGTCCAAGTTAAGTAGGACGAGGTGCGGGCACTATTAGTATACTATGCGTGAGGCTTGCAACTTGTAAGATATAATTTTCATAACTCATATGCTTTATTACTACCGTTGACAAAATTGTTTCATGTTTTCAAAATAAAAGCTCTAGCACAAATACAGCAATCGATGCTTTCCTCTGCGAAGGACCATTCTTTTACTTTTATTGTTGAGTCAGTTTACCTATCTCCTTCCACCTTAAGAAGCAAACACTTGTGTGAACTGTGCATTGATTCCTACATACTTGCATATTGCACTTGTTATATTACTTTATGTTGACAATATCCATGAGATATACATGTTACAAGTTGAAAGCAACCGCTGAAACTTAATCTTCTTATGTGTTGCTTCAACACCTTTACTTTGATTTATTGCTTTACGAGTTAACTCTTATGCAAGACTTATTGATGCTTGTCTTGAAGTACTATTCATGAAAAGTCTTTGCTATATGATTCAGTTGTTTACTCATGTCATTACCTTTGCTTTGATCGCTGCATTCATTACATATGTTTACAAATAGTATGATCAAGATTATGATGGCATGTCACTTCAGAAATTATCTTTGTTATCGTTTTACCTGCTCGGGACGAGCAGAACTAAGCTTGGGGATGCTGATACGTCTCCAACGTATCGATAATTTCTTATGTTCCATGCTACTTTATTGATGATACCTACATGTTTTATGCACATTATATGTCATATTTATGCATTTTCGGAACTAACCTATTAACAAGATGCCGAAGAGCCAGTTGTTTTCTGCTGTTTTTGGTTTTAGAAATCCTAGTAAAGAAATATTCTCGGAATTGGACGAAACTTTCGCCCAGGGTCCTATTTTTGCACGAAGCTTCCAGAAGACCGAAGACCTAACGAAGTGGGGCCACGAGGCAGCCAGGGGGGTGGCCGGCGCCTAGGCCGGCCGCGCCCTGCCCCCGGGCCCCTCGTGTGGCCCCTCGCGTTGACCTTCCGCCTACTTAAAGCTCCCGTCGCGAAACCCCCAGTCGAGAGCCACGATACGGAAAACCTTACAGACGCGCCGCCGCGAATCCCATCTCGGGGGATTGGAGATCGCCTCCGGCACCCTGCGGAGAGGGGATTCATCTCCCGGAGGACTCTTCATCGCCATGATCGCCTCCGGAGTGATGAGTGAGTAGTTCACCCCTGGACCATGGGTCCATAGCAGTAGCTAGATGGTCGTCTTCTCCTTGTTGTGCTTCATTGTTGGATCTTGTGAGCTGCCTAACATGATCAAGATCATCTATATGTAATTCTATATGTTGTGTTTGTCGGGATCCGATGGATAGAGAGTACTATGATTATGGTGATTATCAATCTATTGTTCATGTGTTGTTTATGATCTTGCATGCTCTCCGTTATTAGTAGAGGCTCTGGCCAAGTTTTTACTCTTAACTCCAAGAGGGAGTAATTATGCTCGATAGTGGGTTCATGCCTTCATTGACTGGGACACAGGACAGAAGTTCTAAGGTTGTGATGTGCTGTTGCCACTAGGGATAAAACATTGATGCTATGTCTAAGGATGTAGTTGTTGATTACATTACGCACAATACTTAATGCAATTGTCTGTTGCTTTGCAACTTAATACTGGAGGGGGTTCGGACGATAACCTGAAGGTGGACTTTTTAGGCATAGATGCAGTTGGATGGCGGTCTATGTACTTTGTCGTAATGCCCAATTAAATCTCACTATATTTACCATGTCATGTATATGCATTATTATGCCTTTCTCTATTTGTCAATTGCCCGACTGTAATTTGTTCACCCAACATGCTTTTATCTTATGGGAGAGACACCTCTAGTGAACTGTGGACCCCGGTCCTATTCTTTCCATAGCATACAATCTACTTGTTTTACTGTTTTCTTTGCAAACATCTTCCACTCGATACGTTTAATCCTTTGTTACAGCAAGCGGTGAGATTGACAACCTCACTGTTTCGTTGGGGCAAAGTACTTTGGTTGTGTTGTGCAGGTTCCTAGTTGGCGCCGGAATCCCTGGTGTTGCGCCGCATCACATTTCGCGACCATCAACCTTCAACGTGCTTCTTGGCTCCTACTGGTTCGATTAAACCTTGGTTTCATACTGAGGGAAAACTTGCCACTGTGCGCATCATACCTTCCTCTTGGGGTTCCCAACGGACGTGTACATCTACGCGCATCAACACGCTTCACCAAATAATGAGGGGTTTTTCGTTTTCATCTACTAAACAGTCTTCACATAGTTGCGAAGCGTGTCGTCTTGGTAAACACGTTCGTCTTCCATTTAGTCAGTCTTCCACAATTGCGTCTTTCCCTTTTGAGTTAATTCATAGTGATGTATGGACCTCTCCTATCCCAAGTAATTCTGGTCTTCTTTATTACCTAGTTATTCTTGATGATTTTTCTCATTTTGTGTGGACGTTTCCCCTCCGTAAAAAGTCTGATGTCGCCACCACTCTCACAGCCTTCTACGCCTATGTTTCCACCCAGTTCGGTCGCCCCATCCACGCCCTACAAACTGACAACGGAAAGGAGTTTGACAATGTCGCTGTCCGCACCCTACTCTCCTCTCACGGCACTATTTTTCGTCTAACCTGTCCCTACATGTCCCAACAAAACGGTCGCGCCGAGCGTATCCTCCGCACCCTCAACGATTGCATCCGCACACTCCTATTCCACAGCCATGTTCCCCCCACCTTTTGGCCTGATGCCTTAGCCACCGCCACCCTACTTGTCAACCTTCGTCCGTGTCGTCCCCGCTGGAACTATGCATCTCATCACCTCCTTTACGGTTCCCCTCCATCCTACGACGGTCTTCGGATTTTCGGTTGTCGTTGTTATCCTAGTATCGCCGCCACCACTCCTCATAAACTCGCCCCTCGTTCCGTTCCATGTGTTTTCCTCGGTTACCCGGCTAACACCAAAGGCTACCGCTGCTATGATCCGGTTTCTCACCGCGTCTTCACCTCCCGGCACGTGTACTTTGATGAGCATTGCTTTCCTTTTGCACAGAGACAGGTGGTCGCCACTCCTCCTTCGCCCACTGATGGTCCCCGGCGTCGACCCCCTGCAGGTCCGCCGGCTACAGTGCCCTCGAGCTCGGACTCGGGCACTGCCTCGTCGTCCTCCGCCGCGCCCTTGAGCTCTGGCTCGGGCGCTGCCTCGCCACCCTCTGGGTCACCCTCGAGCCATGTCTCGGGTGACCCCACGCCGACACCCGCGCCGACGCCTGCCTCGACGCCGCCTGCGTCGCCCTCGAGCCTTAGCTCGGGCGCCGCGCCGTCTTCGCCGGGCGACGCGCCTTCGCCGGGTTCATCCACCTCAACGCCGCTTGCGTCGCCCTCGAGCCTCAGCTCGGGCGCCGCGCCGTCTTTGCTGGGCGACGCCTCGTCTCCGGCTCCGCCTCCGCCTCCTCCGCCACCGGCCACGGGGCCCCTCACGCGCGCCCGTGCAGGGATTCGCGTCCCGAGCACGCGGTACCCCTCGGATGAGTACGTCTGCACCGCGTCGACTTCCGTGCCTTCACCATCCACGCCATCGCCCCTGCCCGCCTCTGCCCGGGCTGCTCTCCGCGACCCCAGAAGGGCTTGATGTCTACGGGTGCTTCTATTCTTGTAGACAGTGTTGGGCTTCCAAGAGCAGAGGTTTGTAGAACAGAAGCAAGTTTCCCTTAAGTGGATTACCCAAGGTTTATCGAACTCAGGAGGAAGAGGTCAAAGATATCCCTCTCAAGCAACCCTGTAATCACAAAGCAAGAAGTCTCTTGTGTCCCCAACACACCAAATACACTTGTCAGGTGTATAGGTGTACTAGTTCGGCGAAGAGATAGTGAAATACAAGTAATATGGATGTATATGAGTGGTAATAGCAATCTGAATAAAATATGGCAGCGAGTAAACATGCAGCAAAACAGTAAACAAACGGAGATTCGATGCTTGGAAGCAAGGCCTAGGGATCCTGCTTTCACTAGTGGACACTCTCAACAATGATCACATAATAGGACTACTCTACACCCTTTTGTTGGATGATGAACACATTGCGTAGGATTACACGAACCCTCAATGCCGGAGTTAACAAGCTCCACAATGCAATGTTCATATTTAAATAACCTTAGAGTGCAAGATAGATCAATACGACTAAACCAAGTACTAACATAGCATGCACACTGTCACCTTCACGCCAGTTAGGAGGAATAGATCACATCAATACCATCATAGTAATAGTTAACTTCATAATCTACAAGAGATCATAATCATAGCCTACGCCAAGTACTAACACAAGTGCACACACTGTCACCATTACACCGTGTAGGAGGAATAAAACTACTTTAATAACATCACTAGAGTAGCACATAGATGATATTCAACTAGATCACATAAAGAGAGAGATGAACCACATAGCTACAGCGGAGCCCTCAGCCCCGAGGGTGAATTACTCCCTCCTCATCATGGAGGCAGCGATGGCGGTGAAGACGGCGGTGGAGATGACTCCGGGGGCAATTCCCCGTCCGGCAGGGTGCCGGAACAGAGAATTCTGTCCCCCGAATCTTGATTTCGCGATGGCGGCGGCTCTGGAAGGTTTTCTGGGTCTCGTCTTCTCCGTCGGTGTTTTTAGGTCGAGACGATTAAATAGGCGAAGAGAGGGAGTCGGAGGGGCCACGGGCTGCCCACACGGGGGCGCGCGCCCCCGGCCCGCGCCGGGGTGTGGTGTGGGGCCCCCTCTCGTCCTTCTCCGGTGCTCTGGAAGCTTCCGGAATTATAAGGTCATCGGTCTTTATTTCGTCCGATTCCGAAAATATTTCTTTACTAGGATTTCTGAAACCAAAAACAGCACACAACCTTTCGGCATCTCGTCAATAGGTTAGTTCCGGAAAACGCACGAATATGACATATAATGTATAAAACATGTAGATATCATCAATAAAGTAGCATGGAACATAAGAAATTATCGATACGTCGGAGACGTATCAGCATCCCCAAGCTTAGTTCTGCTCGTCCCGAGCAGGTAAAACGATAACAAAGATAATTTCTGAAGTGACATGCCATCATAACCTTGATCATACTATTGTAAAGCACATGAGATAAATGCAGAGATTCGAAGCAATGATGAAGACAATGAGTAAACAAATGGATCATATAACAAAGACTTTTCATGAATAATACTTTCAAGACAAGCATCAATAAGTCTTGCATAAGAGTTAACTCATAAGCAATAAATTCTTAGTAGAAAGCTTTGAAACAACACAAAGGAAGATATAAGTTTCAGCGGTTGCTTTCAACTTTAACATGTATATCTCATGGATAATTGTCAACACAAAGTAATATAACAAGTGCAATAGGTAAACATGTAAGAATCAATGCACACAGTTCACACAAGTGTTTGCTTCTAAGATAGAAAGAATAGGTAAACTGACTCAACAATAAAGTAAAAGAATGGTCCTTCAAAGAGGAAAGCATCGATTGCTATATTTGTGCTAGAGCTTTGATTTTGAAAACATATAGAGAGCATAAAAGTAAAGTTTTGAGAGGTGTTTGTTGTTGTCAACGAATGGTAGCGGGTACTCTAACTACTTGCCAGGCAAACCTTCAAAGAGCGGCTCCCATTTTATTTATTTTTGGGTGGCACTCCTTCCAACCTTTCTTTCACAAACCATGGCTAACCGAATCCTCGGGTGCCTGCCAACAATCTCATACCATGAAGGAGTGCCTTTTTATTTTAGTTTTATTATGATGACACTCCTCCCCACCTTTGCTTTCTCAAGCCATGGCTAACCGAATCCTTCGGGTGCCGTCCAACAATCACATACCATGGAGGAGTGTCTATTTTTGTTAATTAATTTGGGACTGGGAATCCCATTGCCAGCTCTTTTTGCAAAATTATTGGATAAGCGGATGAAGCCACTAGTCCATTGGTGAAAGTTGCCCAACAAGATTGAAAGATAAACACCACATACTTCATCATGAGCTATAAAACATTGACACAAATAAGAGGTAATAACTTTTGAATTGTTTAAAGGTAGCACTCAAGCAATTTACTTTGGAATGGCAGAAATACCATGTAGTAGGTAGGTATGGTGGACACAAATGGCATGAATATTGGCTCAAGTATTTTGGATGCATGAGAAGTATTCCCTCTCGATACAAGGTTTAGGCTAGCAAGGTTATTTGAAGCAAACTCAAGTATAAAATGGTGCAGCAAGACTCACATATAAACATATTGTAAGCATTATAAGACTTTACATCGTCTCCTTGTTGTTCAAACACCTCAACCAGAAAATATCTAGACTTATAGAGACCAATCATGCAAACCAAATTTTAACAAGCTCTATGTAATTATTCATTAATGGGTACAAGGTACATGATGCAAGAGCTTAAACAAGATCTATATGAGCACAACAATTGCCAAGTATCACATTATTCAAGACATTACACCAATTACTACATGTAGCATTTCCCGTTTCCAACCATATAACAATTAACGAAGCAGTTTCAACCTTCGCCATGAAAATTAAAAGCTAAGAACACATGTGTTCATACGAACCAGCGGAGCGTGTCTCTCTCCCAAACAATCATTTATTCAAACAAAAACAAAAACAAAAACATACAGACGCTCCAAGTAAAGTACATAAGATGTGACCGAATAAAAATATAGTTTCAAGAGAAGGAACCTGATACTTTGTCGATGAAGAAGGGGATGCCTTGGGCATCCCCAAGCTTAGATGCTTGAGTCTTCTTGAAATATGCAGGGATGAACCACCGGGGCATCCCCAAGCTTAGACTTTTCATTCTTCTTGATCGTAGTATATCATCCTCCTCTCTTGACCCTTGAAAACTTCCTTCACACCAAACTTCAAGCAAACTCATTAGAGGGTTAGTGCATAATCAAAAATTCACATGTTCAGAGGTGACACAAACATTCTTTTCACTTCTAGACATTGCATAAAGCTACTGGACATTAATGGATCAAAGAAATGAATCCAACATAGCAAAAGAGGCAATGCGAAATAAAAGGCAGAATCTGTCAAAAACAGAACAGTTAAAGACGAATTTAAAGCTGGCACCAGACTTGCTCAAATGGAAAAACTCAAAACTAATGAAAGTTGCGTACATATCGAGGATCACGCTCGTAAATTGGCAGATTTTTTCTAATTTTCTACAGAGGCCTGTGCCCATATTCGTGACAGACAGCAATGCTGTTTCTGCGCAGCGATCCCAAATATAACATCAACTTTGACATAGAAACTTTACTCGGCACAAGAACATGATAAGGAGAGGTTGCTACAGTAGTAAACAACTTCCAAGACACAAATATAAAACAAAGTACTGTACCAAAATAACACATGGGTTATCTCCCAAGAAGTTCTTTCTTTATAGCCATTAAGATGGGCTTAGCAGTTTTGGTGATGCACCCGCAAGAAATAGTATTTGAAGCAAAAGAGAGCTTCAAGAGGCAAATTCAAAACACGTTTAAGCCTAACATGCTTCCTATGCAGAGAATCTTGTACACAAATGAATTCATGAAGAACAAATTGACAAGCATAAGAGGATAAAACACGAGTAACTTCAAGATTCTCAACATAAAGAGGGGATACTTAATATTATTAAGATGCATATAACCATATTTCCCTCTCTCATAATAACTTTCAGTAGCATCATTGATGAAATCCACAATATACCCATCACTTAAAACATACTTATCATGGTTCATATGCATAGAAGTATCATTAATTTTGGCGTAAGAAGAGTTATTCTCATTAATAGTAATTGGAGCAAGATTTTTATCAAGAATTTGAACATGGTAAACAAGTTGCATATTAAAAGAATTGTTTTTGGTAATCCAATCATGACTATGACAAGTTTCATAAGGATAGTTATAACCTATATCATAGCATTCTTTATAATAATCATCAAAGATCGGAGGCACAGTGTCATCATAAGAAATAGAATAGTTATCTTTCACAGTCGGTTTATCTATGACCATACCATCATTGTTATTAGAAGGAGATGTATCAAGAACATAATGACCAGTAGCAAAAGGATTTTCAAACTCCTCTTCCCCAAGCTTAGAGCTTTCTATATCATTATAGGAGGAAGCATGGATAGCACTGACACTATGGCAATTATTATCATTTTCAGAATTAGTTTCCCAGAGATTTGTAATATCAAAAGTAGTATGCTCATTCAAATCATGATCGCTAATGTATGTAAAGGGCATAGGAAGATCATCGTATTCAGATTCATTATCACAATAATCATTAGGAGCAACATACTTACGGTTACCTAGCGTTATCTCATTCACGCGGGGATACGCCGTTACCTCTTTGTTTTTATTCTCCTTCTTCTTCTTCTTCTTCTTCTTCTTCTTCTTCTTCTTCTTCCTTCTTTCTTCTTCTTCTCTTCTTCCCTCTCCTCGCTCCCTTCTTTAGGAGGAAGAGGCTTGAAGGGTGGCTTGTCCGCATAACCTGATTTACTTTTAGAAACAATAGAAGAAATTTGGGAGGATCCCTCCTTTTCATTAATTAATTGAAAACACACAGCGGTCCTATCATATTTTGGCAAGGTGTCATCTTCTAAAATATTCTGTATGTAAGTATTTGTATGGCAATTATTAATGCAATAAGAAAAACACCCATGCAGGACATCATCAATATCAAGATCGTTAATATTTAACAAAGAAATTTTTCTTGATAACTCTTCACATTTCAAAAATAAGGTAAGTTCATCATGCTGATTAGGAATGATTTCATCATCACAATACAAATTTGCAGCACTCATGGGGTTCGAATTATCATTGGAGGAGCATTGAAAATTAAAATAACCAACTCTATGGCAAAGTTCACAAATAAAAGGATAGAGGGCACACACTTTTTCTCCAAGATCATCTAGAGCTCTAGACCATTTTCTAGTTTTTTCATTTCTGTGATGGATACAATATTCATCTTCTATTTGATTAATTCCACAAGGTCTATGTATTCCACAAAAATTAACATGCTTATAGGAAATAGCATTCTTAGGAGTTTGAGCACGCTTATTGCAATCATTAACAACAATTTCATTCTTCATGCAAGCGTCTTTAAAAGGTTCATGATACTTATCAAAATTCTTCCTAGGCAATTCAATGTGAGAAGCAAAAGCTTTATAAAGATTTGCAGCAACTTGAGAGTCAAGACCATAAGTAGCACTCATATTTAGAAATTTACCACTATCCATGAAAGTTTCAATGCATTCATAATCATAATTTATACCTGACTCTTTACCTTTGTCGTTCTCCCAATCTTCAGCGTTCTCCTTAATCCGATCAAGAAGGTCCCTTTTAAACTCTTCTTTGTTGCTCGTGAATGATCCAGAACAAGTAGTATCCAGCAAGGTCTTATCTTGAAAAGAAAGTCTTGCATAGAAATTATCAATGATGATATTACCTGGAAGCTCATGATTGGGGCATTTGAGTATTAAAGTCTTCAATCTCTCCCATGCTTGGGCAATACTATCTCCATCATGAGGCCAAAAATTATATATATGGTTTCGATCTTTGTGAATTTCACTTGAAGGATAGAACTTGGAATAAAATAGAGGCACAATATCCTTCCAATCAAGAGAGCGCCCATCCTTCAATAGTTTATACCAATGCGCCGCTTTACCAGACAGCGACATAGAGAATAGTTTCTTCTTCACTTCATCCATAGAGATACCTGCACACTTGAATAACCCGCATAATTCATGCAAAAACATAAATGATTCCTAGGATGGACAGTTCCATCCCCTTCATAGCGGTTATCCATAACACGTTCAATATTTTTCATAGGTATTTTATACGGAATACTTTCAGCAGGTGGATTTAAAATATCAGAAGCATCATTAGAGTTATCGCATATGGGAGATAAAGCATCATCAGAGCAAAATATTTCTTCTAAAGCGGAGGAGCAAAAAAGATTATTTTTATGTAAACTAGCTTCCCCAAGCTTAGACTTCTTCATAGCATTAGCAGTAATTGCATTCATACCAATAACATTGCTATTATCATGCAAATAAGGTTCCATAGGTTTTTTAATTTTCGCATCAAACAATTCTAAATTAGGAAAAAGATTAAAAAGCTCACTAATTTTGTTGTTGTTTTCCATTATGCCTAACTAGTGAAAATAAAAACAAGAAACAAAAAGATGTAATTGCGAGTCTAAAGGAAATAGCTTCGAGCACACACACAATGGTGCCGGAAAAGTACTGTTACCTGGAACCGGAGTATGAGTGCCTTTTACCTTTCCTCCCGGCAACGGCGCCAGAAAAGTGCTTGATGTCTACGGGTGCTTCTATTCTTGTAGGCAGTGTTGGGCCTCCAAGAGCAGAGGTTTGTAGAACAGCAGCAAGTTTCCCTTAAGTGGATTACCCAAGGTTTATCGAACTCGGGGAGGAAGAGGTCAAAGATATCCCTCTCAAGCAACCCTGTAATCACAAAGCAAGAAGTCTCTTGTGTCCCCAACACACCAAATACACTTGTCGGTGTATAGGTGTACTAGTTCGACGAAGAGATAGTGAAATACAAGTAATATGGATGTATATGAGTGGTAATAGCAATCTGAATAAAATATGGCAGCGAGTAAACATGCAAGAAAACAGTAAACAAACGGAGATTCGATGCTTGGAAGCAAGGCCTAGGGATCCTGCTTTCACTAGTGGACACTCTCAACAATGATCATATAATAGGACTACTCTACACCCTTTTGTTGGATGATGAACACATTGCGTAGGATTACACGAACCCTCAATGCCGGAGTTAACAAGCTCCACAATGCAATGTTCATATTTAAATAACCTTAGAGTGCAAGATAGATCAATACGACTAAACCAAGTACTAACATAGCATGCACACTGTCACCTTCACGCCAAAGGAGGAATAGATCACATCAATACCATCATAGTAATAGTTAACTTCATAATCTACAAGAGATCATAATCATAGCCTACGCCAAGTACTAACACGAGTGCACACACTATCACCATTACACCGTGTAGGAGGAATAAAACTACTTTAATAACATCACTAGAGTAGCACATAGATGATATTCAACTAGATCACATAAAGAGAGAGATGAACCACATAGCTACAGCGGAGCCCTCAGCCCCGGGGTGAATTACTCCCTCCTCATCATGGAGGCAGCGATGGCGGTGAAGATGGCGGTGAAGACGGCGGTGGAGATGACTCCGGGGGCAATTCCCCGTCCGGCAGGGTGCCGGAACAGAGAATTCTGTCCCCGAATCTTGATTTCGCGATGGCGGCGGCTCTGGAAGGTTTTCTCGGGTCTCGTCTTCTCCGTCGGTGTTTTTAGGTCAGAGACGATTAAATAGGCGAAGAGAGGGAGTCGGAGGGGCCACGGGCTGCCCACACCACAGGGGCGCCCCCTGGCCCGCGCTGGGGTGTGGTGTGGGCCCCCTGGCTCCCCTCTCGTCCTTCTCCTGTCTGGAAGCTTCCGTGAATTATAAGGTCATCGGTCTTTATTTCGTCCGATTCGAAAATATTTCTTTACTAGGATTTCGAAACCAAAAACAGAAACCGGCCTTTCGGCATCTCGTCAATAGGTTAGTTCCGAAACGCACGAATATGACATATAATGTGTATAAAACATGTAGATATCATCAATAAAGTAGCATGGAACATAAGAAATTATCGATACGTCGGAGACGTATCACTTGCGGCCATGCAGGACGAGTTCGACTGCAGCGGAACCAGACATGGACGCTTGTTCCCCGACCCCCTCACGCCAACATCATCACCGGAAAGTGGGTCTTCAAGCACAAGTTCCATCCGGACGGTACTCTCGACCGTCACAAGGCGCGGTGGGTGGTTCGTGGCTTTCGCCAGCGTGCCGGCGTCGACTTCACCGACACCTTCGCCCCGGTTGTCAAGCCCGGGATGATCCGCAGTCCTTCAGCTCGCGGTCTCCCGTGCGTGGCCCGTGCACCAGATGGACGTCTCCAACGCCTTCCTTCACGGCCATCTCGAGGAGCAGGTCTTCTGCCAGCAGCCCACATTCGACAGCGCCCACCCCGACCATGTGTGCCTGCTCGCGCTCGTTATACGGGCTCAAGCAGGCCCCACGCGCCTGGTACCAGCGCATCGCAGCGTTTCTTCACCAACTCGGCTTCCGCTCCACCCGCTCTGATGCCTCGCTGTTTGTGTACAACAATGGCGCCACCACCGCGTACCTGCTGCTCTACGTAGACGACATCATCTTAACGGCCAGCTCCACGGACCTCCTGCGACAGATCACCGAGCGTCTTCGCGCTGAGTTTGCCCTCAAGGACTTGGGGCCCCTGCACTACTTCCTCGGCATCGAGGTCGTACGTCGCACCGACGGCTTCTTCCTTCATCAGCGCAAGTACGCCCACGAGCTCCTGGACCGCGCCGGTATGCTTAATTGCAAACCCGCGGCCACGCCTGTCGACACGAAATCCAAGCTCTCCGCCACGGATGGTTCGTTGGCCACGGACGCGTCATTTTATCGCTCCATCGTCGGTGCCCTACAGTACCTCACCTTGACCCGCCCCGAGCTGCAGTATGCTGTCAAGCAGGTGTGCCTTCACATGCACGCTCCGCGGGATCCTCATTGGGCTGCGGTCAAGAGGATCCTCCGCTACATTCGTGGCACCATGGACTTCGGCCTCTCCCTCCATGCCTCAACCGCCACGGACATCGTCGCCTACTCGGACGCCGATTGGGCAGGCTGCCCCGACACGCGTCGCTCCACGTCTGGCTACTGCGTCTACTTCGGACCTTCGCTCATCTCCTGGTCGTCTAAGCGACAACCCACGGTCTCTCGCTCCAGCGCCGAAGCGGAGTACCGGGCTGTTGCTAACGCGGTTGCCGAGGTCTCCTGGCTGCGGCAACTCCTCGTTGAGCTCTCATGTCCTGTTGCCAAAGCCACCGTGGTCTATTGCGACAACGTCTCCGCCGTCTACCTCTCCGCCAACCCGGTCCACCATCGCCGCACCAAGCATATTGAGCTGGACATCCACTTTGTTCGGGAACAGGTGGCCCTTGGACACATTCGAGTACTTCATGTGCCCACCTCCCAACAATTTGCGGATATTATGACCAAGGGTCTCCCTACGGCATCTTTTGAGGAGTTTCGGTCCAGTCTATGCGTTCGACCAGGCGACGCTTCGACTGCGGGGGGGTGTTGAGATACATATCCTTCTATATCCGGATGTGTATCTTCTGTAGTTATGTATAGCGATACATATCTTTGTATTTATTATTGGGTCCGCCTCCTTCCTTGTATAGTCGAGGACGTGGCCTATATATGTAACGCCATATGCACCCAATCAATACATTGTGAGTTGCATCCCTTTCTACAATCACGCGCCTATCATCACGGCGATCATCGCGGCGCTCGTCATGGCGCCGATCATCGCGGCGCCGATTGCCGTGGTCATCAACATAGCGACGATTTCCACGGTCATCGTCATAGCGGCGCAGAGGGGAGCAGCCACGTTAACCACCGTCGCCACCACCACGCGGAGGGGACCGACCATGGTAGCCTCCATCCCTGCCACCACGTGGAGGCGAGCGACCACGTGGGGGAGGAGTGCGTCCGCGCGGGCGATAGTCGCGTTTGGCGACATTTGCTGTTGAAGAGAAGGAGTCCATGGACTCCTCGACGCCATTGCGCAGGTCATAGGCGTACAGCTGGTCGTAGAGCTCATCAAGGGAGGTGCCCGGGCTGCCATTGACGGTGGTGATGAGCGAGTTGTAGTGGCCCTTGTCGAGACCATTGAGGACATAGCTGATTACCTCATCTTCATCAAGCGACTTGCCAAGAGCACCCAGCTCATAAGCGAAGCCCTTCATATTCGAGAAGTACTCATCGGCCGTCATGGACAACTTTTTAGTGTTGTTCAGCCTATCTCGGAGATGCTGCACTTTGGACCTGGAGGCAGACGCAAACATGGCAGTGATAGTTTTCCACGCATCGACGGTGGAGTTTACATCAAGAACATGAGAGAGTATGTCAGGGGACAGCGAATTCAACAGGAACCGAAGCACCTACTGATCTCGTGCGAGCCATGCACCATAGGCTGGGTTGGGAACGGTGGTCTCGTTCTTGTCAGCATCTTCAGCATCCAGGGTCTTGGGCGGTGCACGATCAGTGCCGTCGAGTAGCCCCAAGACGTCAGCTTCGCGAAAGGCTGGATACACCAAGGCCTTCCACGGAAGGTAATTGTTGCGTGTGAGGGGTTGTGCCGGGGGGTGCCGAGAGCAGCAGCCATAGCAGCAGCGGTGGATTTGGACGAGGTCATGACGAAGGCGATCTAGGGTTGTGGGTCGTGGGAGCGCGGCGGCTGGCAAGAGCGGCGGCGATCTGGTCGTGGTTGTAGGCGGCGGCGCGGCTTGGGAAGCAGCGGCGGCGGCGTTTTTGATCGTGGTTTTAGGGTTTAGGTTGTGGGTCGTGGTTGTAGGCGGCGGCGGCTTGGTAAGCGGCGGCGGCGGCGATCTTGGTCGTGGATGTGTGCGGCGGCTGCGAGGAATAGCGGTGGCAGTTTTTGTAGGCGGCGGCTAAGGAGTGGCGGCGGCGGCTGGGTCGTAGGCAGCTAGATCACGAAGGGAGGTGGCTCTGATACCTTGTTAATGTTTAGGCTGGAACGATACCCTCGTCCGGTATAGGTTGCGTCTTTATATAGCACAGGAAAAGCCCCTATCATGGCATGTACAATACGTATAGGATCGGTGTACTATACCGTATACCAATACGTTACAAACTCTAACAGGGTCACCAATTTCGCTAACTCTCGTCTCTTCTCTTGGACCTGTCGCGTCGCGGTCGCACGATGCCGACGGAGTGAAATAGACAAGAAACAGACTACAATCACTCTACCCAAAAGCACTCAACCGTTGCCGTCATATCTCGGGGACAGAGAGAGGAACAAATGTTCGTGATTCTAGCTTCCGTTAGTCTAGCGAAGGAATGCCGAGCGCGAGCAGTTGCGTACAGCAGCAATGATTTCTGATTGGGGAAAAATCAGAGACGTCCGTCAGTACGTGATACTACAATGGGACGCAAGTACTACGTTCTTGTCCTCTAACATAGCACGCTAGCTAGCTGTAGTCCCTGTAGAGCCAACACACCATGATCAGGACGAGCTTTAGCTGGGATGCGATTTGTCCGCTCAATTGTGGTGGATTGCGGAATCACAGGACCGATTCTGAGGCAGAGAGCCCCTACCGCTACCATATCGGTCAGCTTGAGCGTGTGGCCGGAGGCAAGCAAAGCTTTAGGAACTCGCGAACAAATGGATAATCGAACAGCCCCATCACAAGCTTATCATGTACTCGATCCAGAAAATGCAGGACATGGATGCCCCACAAACGTCCGCGTCTCCCACCCATGTGCCGAGAAGGAAGATACGACCGACCGGGGAGGTTTACATTACAGCCCAGCAAGACAGCAACAGTACACAGCTCTTCTATGGTAGAACATCAATCGATGGATCCTTCCTTAAATATGACCTTGTGATTTTCAATTTCATCACAAAGGCCACCATCCAGTACATGCTGGTAGTAGAGTACAAACCATCAAAGGTACTAGCAAACTAGTAATAACGGTACCTAATGCAATTATAAGCTCCTTTTCTTTCTTCATCAAGGAGTGCCACACTGCTACTACGGTGTACTTGGGTAAGTACTTGATGGACTAGCTTGTTCTCAAGCCTTTAATAAACTTGAGACCTGAATCGAGAGAAGTGAAAGAAACGAGCGGGTGCTAATTAGCAGCCTCAGCATAGCCCGGCCGGGAACCTCTTTCTTCACTATAACGAAGAGGCCGGCGGCCGGCCGGACTTTCTTTCTCTTCCAAGCGAATGCAGAATAATTAATTGTTGAATGGAGTTCTCCGTTTCTTCTTCCTCGATCTCCAATGCTTGCGGAGATGGAGGAGGAAGAAGCTAGAACTGTGCGCCCTCGAAGGTCTGTCCGAACTGCCACCCCGCGGGCGCGGCGGCGTTGCTGGTGACGGTGCGGCCGTCGCTGGAGGTGACCCTGAAGGAGAGGCACTGGCCGTCGAGGTCGGCGTTGCTCTGCCAGTTCATGCCCCAGTTGCGCGACATGGCCTGCCAGCCCGTGCGCGTGCCCTTGATGGAGACGGAGCGCACGTCGCCGGCGCCGGCGACGTTGGTGACGAGCACCAGGTTGAAGTAGGAGTGGCCGTTGACGGTGAAGCGGATGCCGCCCTTCTTCACGCACGGGACCCTGCAAGCAGCACATGCGGCGCGTCAGGCACATGCGTGCGCGCGCTGTAGGCGGTACAGTATACATGCAGTCGTGTACGTAGCCTGCACATCCCGCGTGCACCGTATCAGATATGCAGCGTGCGTGCGTGGCCCACCGGAACTTATGGGCCGAACCAACTGCTTGGACGCGGTCCCGACCGACGCTGAACGTGCCAAGAAGTTACTACAGTCCTCACGTACCTCCTGTATGCGACTGGCACGATGCCGGCGCGGTACTGCGCGATGTGGAGGAAGGCCGGCTCGGCCATGTCGAAGTGCGGCCTCGGCGGGTTGCACCAGCCGCCGTCGTCGCTGGGGAGGCCGTAGTTGGGCGGGCAGAAGTTGGTGGCGGTGACCATGATGGAGCCGGGGTTGCAGGAGCGGCCGGCGCCGTCGCAGCGCAGCTCGTAGCAGGAGCCGCAGGCGGCGCCGTCGTTGAAAAGCGCTGTGCTCAGCGCCGCCGTGTTCGTGCCGTAGCCCTGGCTGTACAGGTTGCCGTACCCGCACGCGCCGCCTGCATGACAAGGTAGGTGTGGGTAGGTTAGCTATCTAGCGCTGGCCGTGTTTGCGTTCACCGGTGGCTTGTTGACTTACCCATTGTGCCGGAAGCGTCGCCGCCGCCGTAGAACGTGGCGTGCGCGCTCTGCCACCCGCCGTAGCCGCCGGCCGCGGCGTGCCGTGCGAGGAGGCAGAGGGAGGAGAGGAGGAAGAAGAGAGCACCGGCAACTGCCATTGCTGGTCGAGAGCTCTTCCTTGTATCAGCAAGCTAGGTTGCCTCCGAGTGAGTGTGGAAGGGAGGGTATCTGAACTTCCGAAGGTAGACTCGAAGCGACTGGTTGGCAGTGAGGAGCTTGGTCCTCCCGGCCAAGGTATTTATAAGCGGACTGAAGCTCGGCGCCGGTGGCAGTTGGATTGGATACTCGGGGCCGTGCGGTAGTAAACATTTCTTTCTTTTTCTCTCAATGATGATAGACTGATTTGGTGAGAGAGAAAAAATGAAAGAAAGATGGAAAATTGAAGGGCGGGCTGGCAGGCAGCGTCTGACGTGCCGGGCGGGGTGACCACGGCCACGGAGGCGCGCGGCAGTTAATACGTACAAATCAGGCGCACATGCGAGTGTCCTCCGGCGAGCCGAGCGCGCGCGCGCGTACGTAACGGGCACCAACCGCTGCCCCCCGGCGAGCGCGTGTGTGGTGGTGGTGGTGGCGCGAGCACGCCCAACTCGCCCCACATGGCCTCTCACCGGCGGCTTAGCTAGGGCGACTTGACTCGGGCAGTAGGCCACTAGCCGGCGGCGAAGAAGCCACGAGCATTGCAGGGCATGAGCTTAACTCCGTGGACCTCATGGGCGGCGAGTCGCGAGGGGATGCGTCCATGGATCGCCGCGCGCGCGTGTCAGGGCGGGAGGGGAATCCGGTCATGTTCAGTGTCGCGGCGGGCGCTGGGCCGAGCGGCGCGGGGGCGACATGCATGGGCTGTCTCACCGAGGCTGGATACGTCCGTACGTGGTGATAATCTGGGAACGTATCACGTGCAAACAACACAAGTTCTGAAAATCTGAAAATGGTCTCCTGAACTGTTGGATTTTGCACCAACGGTTGTGATCGACAGCCTCCATCCCACCTCATATGTTTGGCAAATAAACCCCTGAAATCTCCAAAAACTGCTCTGTCACTCTCATTCTATCTCATCTCTCTTTCTCTCAGGAGACGGCAGCCAGATTGAATCTCAAGACCTGGAGATCCCGCAGTTGCGGTGGTGCAATATCTCCAGCGTCCTCCGATCCAGCATCCCCATCCCCGTCGCATACGGATCCTGCGCCTCTACCGTTCGATGCGGACGCCGCTGGCGTCCGGCTTTCCATGCCTGAGCGTCTACAACTTCTGCTCGAGCAGTGCTTCAATTGCAGCGCTGGCTTCTTCTTCTCGACTTGTGTGCTGCACCAGCAAGCCTAGATCTGAGTTTTCTTGCTTTCCTTCGAACCAATTTGTTCTTGTACTTTGATCCATTAGACATTCTTGAGTCATTTGATTGTTCATGTGAAATCTGGTACAAAGTTCGTTTGGTCTTTTCGCAAAAAAAAAGTTCATTTGGTCTTCAATGCCAAGCTAGTGCAGCACAACCTTTCTATCGATGTAGTTTCAGTATGTGTGTACATTCTTTGATTTTGTTCTTGACTTGTGTTAGCTTCTTCCTATGATATGTTCTGAGTAATGTGCAGAAATTACAGGTTCAGTTGTTGAGGAACCGTCTTGAGAATTAAATTAGTGCACATAATATACGCTATTCAGATCCAAATCTATGGATTTTGTATCACCAGAAGCAACGGCAAAATCTATCGTACTCTGTTCAGATCCAAATCTATGGAGTATTTGTTTGTTCTTGATCTTCAGACGTATTTTTCAACCATCATCTTCAGAATTAGATATGGGACTCTGAGGTGGAACTGCTCACGAGGGGTTCTATGTAAAGTACATTATGACATGCGGGCGTGTTTTTACAAAATGCACAGACCAAATGTGGGTGCTCCTTCGGGAAAATCGAGGCCACTGGTACAGCATCGGATGGACAGTGTGGAAAATTTTCAGATTTGCAGACTTTGGTCATTTTCACCTGATACGTCCCCGTGATAATCTAGCGATGATCGGCATGTAACGGTGCAAGTGGCTGTCGACTTTGCCCAACTTGACTACTTGGCCATGGGTTGCCTTCATCGCTCGGTCGGTCCAAAAATATTCTCCACGTTTTGGATACCGCGCATTTCTTGTCTTTCCATGGCTTAGTAGTTAGTAATTAGCTCAGAACTTAGTAAAATGATGTCAGCGTTTTTTATAGTTGTTCCTTTTATGTTGTCTTTTCGTTTTTTTACAATCTAACCATCTTTCTTTAGAAAAAAAACACACATGTTAAATTTTCCCTCTCTCATATTTCGTAAAGTAAGATCGCGTGATAAAAAAAAGACCGGTAACATTTTCATAATGTGAAAAATAAAAAATTGTCGATTGCAACCCGTCTTGCAACTACAAAAAATCTCAGTTGCAACTACACTTGCAACCGGAGAAAATCTCTGTTGCAACCACAACTATAACTGGATAAATTTCAGTTGCAAGGACACTACCAACCGAAGAAATTCTCGGTCGCAACACCGCCAATTGAAAAAAATTCTCGGTTACAACCACAATTGCAACTAAGGAAAGTTTCGGTTGCAACCGTACTTGCAACTGAAAATATCTAGTTGCAGCGACACTTGCAACTCGAAAAAAAACTCGGCTGCAACTCAGTTTGTAACTGCAAAAAGAAAATCCCAATTGCAACCACACATGCAAATGAAAAAAATATTTCATTACTGAGTAAAGTCTCAGTTGCAACCACACTTGCAACTAGCAAAAAAATCTCAGTTGCAATTTCACTTGCAACTGCAAAAAAAAACCCTCAGTTGCAACCACTTACAATTGCAAAAGTTTCAAATATAACACAAAAAATCTCGGTGATAACCCAAAACAACTGAAAAAATCTGAGTTGCAACCCTACTTGCAAGTGCAACTATAATGAATAACGATAAAAATATCATATGTGCTCTCTGTAATAACCGGATTGGCGAGGGAACACCTGCGAATGTAATGGATGAGGTTGAGATCTAAAGTTGGGTGTGTTGGGTAGCTCTCGGCCTTTAAACACTTGCGATGCGTAAACATGTAGGAAAACAACAATTACCAAGAGAGAACGCTAATTAAAATCATGTACATTGTCAAACACTACATATTAAAATTGATAAAGTCTTGTTCATCTTCCTCCTCGTCCTCAGCCTCATCAATATCATGAAACATTTCATCATCCCCATTATCATCAGGATGAGCTACATGTCTTAAACTATGATAACTTGCATCATCTTGATGAAAATCCCTCGGCAATCCCACCTCCTTTCTTACAGAATTTTTTTGGCCTCGTCCCTAGCTTTGTCGTTCAATTCTTCTTGCTTGTTCACCCTCTTTTTGGAACAGAACATTTCTTTTATTCCTAATTTAATTAGACAAGGTGATCAACGAGCATCTTAGATAACGCTATGTGCGCATTGGTTGCTCCAGACCATGACATTGCAAGTTAATTCGCTCTAAGCACCATATCCAAGGAACATGCAGCCCATGTGAACTACGTTGTCGATGTCGCGTGCAACATAGCGACGCGTTGGAAGACCGCACTTTTACCAAAGAGGGGAATGCTCGACGACGCCATTCAATTATGGGTCGTCATCAATACAAGTGAGATGGAAACTGTGAAAGGGTGATTGAAAGAACATATCGATCTAGATCAAGAAACCCCAAATGTATGATTAGATCGAAATTGATAACCAGAAATGCACGTGTACCTGCATCGCTCAGCTGAGATCTATCGTGCCCGACATAGCTCTTGTCCAATGCCCGCCGCCGCCTCTCCCATTGTAGCTTTCTGCAGAGAGAAGAGAAGGGAAAAAGTGGGTAGGGTTAAGAATACAAACACATTCACCAAATGTTAAGAACCGTTAGGCCAACGCTTTTGATGGGTGGTAGGCCACACCAGTTAGTCGGACACCGTAGTCTAGTAACCTGCACCGTTCCATTAAACCACAGTGTGTAATAATGTCGTTTTTGCCTACCATGTACCTTGTCACACTTATCTGCTGGTATCAACAATACCACGACTGATATCCTTCCCCGATCCTTCAAGGCCGCCGTAAAAGGTGTATGCCCCGGGTAAAATACTTTTGATGGGACTTTTATCTTGTTCCGTCCAAGAAAGCCGCCGGATATGGGAAGTTCTTCTATAGTGTAATGAGGAAAAGGAATAGACTTGATTTGACATGCATCAATTTTCTAGAACTGTCTGGTCCATAAGTTCTTCATCCCACTGATTGTACTGAGTTAATCAAGTCACTCACGTTAGTTATCGCATTCCGACCTATGTTTTTAAATATTTTTCTGTGAGAAATTGTTTGGAATCCATTCATCACCCCAAATATCTATAGACTTGCAACTCGCTATATGTGCCCTTTCTTCAAATTTTGCATTTAGAAGGTCGCTATAAGGGAAGTACTTGGCTTGAAGCACTCTTGCACAAAGATAATCAGGCTCCATAACTAGTTGTCACTCTTGTTTGCCTATTAGGGAAAAGTTAAAATAGTGAATATAACCAAACCCCATTCTTCCTTTCTCCGGGATACAAATTTTCCAACAGGCTAACCAATGCATCTTTTTTTCGATATGCATCATCACCTCACCAATACTGAGGCACCGCATCCATGGTTTGCTAATTTGTGTTGGAATCTTAGATACCGACATCACATATGTTGGTATAGCTTGTGTTGTCGCATTGGAAGGAGTTCTGTTCCACCTGCTGAAAGAATTGTCTCCATCCAACTATTAATCCTCTTACATACTCTAGCAACCAAGAATTGAAAGCAATCACTACGATCCATTCCCACCATTGCTGGAAGATGGAGATATTTATCTGTATAAGACCATATGTCACAATATCCAGAAACTGTGCATGTTTCTTCTCTCCTTTTCACAAGAGCATTGACGCCTGAAGAATATGCTTGATTTATCTCACGAATCGCCGTGAAGAGACAATAGTGGTCGAGAATATTCTTCAAGAAATTTGCATTAGCTGGATTGAATTGTAAGAGAGTAAGAGTGCCATCCGCAAATAGGAGATTGGAGATCGTGGCACGTACATTCTAACCCCACTTATGGCTCCTTTGAATCATAGGATTTGGATAAAAAAATTATGTAGGATTTAGATCATATAGGAAAATTTTCTACACAAATTTGATTCATAGAAACATATACTATAGGAAATAATCCTGTGAAAATCTTGTAGTGTAAATACTATAGGTAAAAAGTATTAGGTCACATTTCATGGAAAAATTTCTTTGCTACAGTCAAACATATTTATCTTTCCATAGAATTCAAGTAGATATGATATTCAATCTTATATTTTCCTATCCTATGAATCAAAAGAACCCTTGACTCACGACAATATCATCTTTTTCTATCGAGGTAGTGAATATGCGATTTTAACCTTCCCCAACAAAGCGAAACAGGAAAGAGGATTACTAACGGCAGAAGATCGGCGTCGGCTACCAAATGAACAGTTAACCTCGGTTTACTTATAAGTATAGTCCTTCCGAAGAGTACACATTGGACCATGAGCAGACGCAAAAAGGAAAGCGTGGATTTGTCGGGGGCACAACGCACATCGGCACATGAAGCTGCCCCCAGTGAGGCCATGCAACACACCACCCGCACGGATGGAATCATCAAGCACGAGCGGGACTACGAGTCTAGAAGAAGCAATTAGCTAGTTAGCTTATTAAGGCGCTCCAATGATTAGGGCACGGTTTAAGGTTGATGGTTGATTAAGGTTTGTTTGAACAGGGCAAACCCTTCCCGGCCGTGGGCTCCTCGCTGGCGGTAGGAGAAGGAAGTCGCTCACATGCTGAGCCGCTCACGTGAATGGGACACGTAACATGGGATGACTCTGTGTAGGTGAGAGCGAGACCGCAGTATATAGTTCCAACAGCTTCCAAACAAGGCTGCTATCCACATGATGCAGGAATGCCTGACAATTTCATGCTCCTTAAATTACACATCAATCGGCGGCTATTACAAATTTTCTGTGCTGACCCACTCTTCGATCCTAGCCTGGAAAGGCGCTGATGCTTTCCAAGGCTAACATGGCGCCGCCGCAGAGCGCGGTGGCCAACAGGCTAGCGGCTCTGCTCCGGCTTCAGTTTCAGGAAAGCAACAGTTCCCCAGGGCCAGCGCTTGCCGCCGGTGGCCGGCCCCATGCCATGTTAGCTGCACATGGCCGCCCGGCCATCACGGCTAATCTCCTGTCACTAACTCGCCAGCCAACCCTCTCTCATCTCAGGGACCCGTCGCGCTCCGACCAGTTGCGCCATGCTCAATTGTGGTGCTCCCTCCTTGCCCCGTCCTCTGTACGTACGTAGTGTCTGGTACAGAAAATGCAGGTCCACGAGATGCTAGTAACATCTTATCCTCAGTTTCTCCATACACTGATGGTCTGAATTCTAAAAGATAAACAGGTAGTATAACGAAGTGGAACAGCAGCAAGTATTGAGAACCGCAAAAGAAAATGTAGTTTGCTTACAGGCCATGTGTAGGAACAGAACATGACGGTGTGGCGCAGCGGCGCTGTTGTACCTGAAGATTATGACAGTGACACTCATGTGGCGGTGAGATGAATGCAAGAGCCATGTGGGCGGACACAAGAGAAAAAATAGCAGGATCGTGCCCTGATGGACACCCCCTGGTGCTCGGCTCCAAAACGTATTGAGAGCTCTGTGAAAAATTGATCCCGGAAAAATAAGAGTGAAAGACCGTGCATGCTAGGTGAGGGTATCCGGAATTTCACTTCTTTTTTCCTCTGTAATGCATTTGTGTGTGAATCTAATGTGAGTAAAACATCGTATAGATAATCTTTAAGAAAAATTGGACCCTCGTCTTCTGAGGGCTTTCAATTAGGCAAGGTGTCAGCTTTTTTGAAAAGGAGAAACCCAGGCCTCAAAATCAGATAGCCCACAACCTTTTTTTAAATATTAAAGTTGAAGCAAGCCAATGAGGCCGATGCCATCAACAGGTAAAGTACATAACATAGATAACCATGGCACGACCATTACATAGTCAAAGAAAAAAACATGGCACGACCATTAGAAGATATGAAATTAACACCTACCATTATGTCAACTTCTTCTGCATCGACGCCTTTTCAAAAAGAAAAACAAGTCCTCGCGCGGCCATGGCTACATCTATCTGAAAAGCCAAGAGCAACCAATGGAGGCCACCACATCGGCAAGATGACTACGACTTCAACAAGGTGTCACCCGATGATCGGTGTCTGAAATGGACCATATGGATAAAAGAGGTCTGGGCATCATCGTCGATGACACCCTCAACTTTTTACTCATTTTGTAGCGCCACATAGACATATCATGCATGCCGTACATAACAATAACGAGCAAAATGCTAAATAAGGGTTAAACCGTATGTAAAGTTTTTTAAACTGAATACTTTTTTAGAAATACCACTATGTGGGACAATGTGTGTGACAAATACATAAGGTCAAGCTAAAAAGTGAAATTCACTCGGAATTTAATCATGTGCGGCCATCATCTCCCTCATTTGCATGCAACGTATCATCAGCTAGACGATCATGCCTTGATTCGTTATTGTCCTTGCTCTTAGGCTGGTGCCAATGCACCACACCACTCTTACCCGCCACGTCAGTTTTTTTCCTCACTCTCACCCCACTCTCACCCCACGGTGCCAATGCACGGGCTATAGTGGCAGCTCTCACTTCTCTCTCCTCCCTAACGCCTCCCTACCGCCCCCACTAGCACCGCTATCGCTCCTCTCGCCCCACTCGCCCTCTCGCCTCCAACGCGGGCTATAGGCGGGCGGTACCGCCCCCTACCGCCCGGCGCCAGCGCTGCCGCCTCCCGCTCTCGTCTCGCCCCTCTCTCGCCTCTCTCCCGCCCCGCGCCGGGCGCTATCGCCCCCACTCTCGCCCCCATTGGCACCAGCCTAAGGGTACTGTTGCTGGCCAACCTTTCCAGAGCTGCACGCACGCACTGGTCATGATTGCCAACAATATTCTTTGCTCGTCCATTTTGAAGAAAAAACCCTATTTTCTCACTAATACTTTCTTTGCTTATTAGTGTAAGATCTTTTAGATTTTTAAATTCAATTAGATATGAATCAATGTGAGTGAGCATACACACTAAAACATGTCTGGATGCATGCATTTACGAAAAAGCTACTGCTTCCAGCCCTGATTACTTTTGGCAGGTTTTAAAAAATATAACCTAAAATATATCTATGTCCCGAACCGTGACAAATATTTCCGGCCAAGGAGAGCAAAAGATCTTTACACCAGTGAATATTTTGTGGAGGGAGTACATTTTTTGTTTTTTCTCCGCATATGGATGGACATATATATATACCTGGCATACTTGTACAGGAAGCAACACTGCTGAAAAACTTCTGGTGGATGGACGCTATCACGCTACCGAAGCGCGCTGCTAAATTTATGATGCTTCCTTCGGAATGTCGTGTATCTTCTGAAACCCGATGGATCGGTTGGTGGAAGGAATCGATCGTTCGTGCGCCTCACTGTCTGCGTATCTCCATGACAAGCTGGATCGGGTTGCGCAGCATAACGTATACAGGGAATGTAATACTGTACGTACTACAACCATGCTGTGTATAGTGTGTATTATTGTGCGTATCTCTGGTCCTGGCTGAGTGAGCGACCGTACGTCCGTTCCCGCCGGGTAACGTACGTTACGCCGGTCCGCGTGAACAGCTGACCTGTGGCTGATGTGGACGGGGCACGCACTGGAACGAGGCGACGCCGCGTCGATCGCCCAAACGACTTAAAGACGCATAGCCATGAAAGGCACGTTCATGCGAAGCCTTCAATCCCGGGCTGTCTCAGATTGTTCTCTAGCTAGCTTTTGCTATCTTTCAGCGTCGCTGCGTTATCTGGCAAACATGGCCAACATGTAAAGGGAATTTCCTAAGCTACGTACTTTCAATTTGGGTATAAAAAAAAGGCACGCACATACATTTTTTTCGAAAAGGGAGAAAAATCGCCCAGCTTCTGCATCCAAATGATGCACACGGCTTTTTATTAGATTATTCGCAAACCTTACAAAAAGAATATAAAAAATCAACCTTGCCCGCCTCACTAGACTCACATGATGGGACAATACACCAATCGACATCATCCAAAACAAATGCTTCCCAACCGCTTTCACAGCGTGAGAAGACATCCGGGTCAGCGACTCTCCGCGCATGCCAACGCACACGCCACGAAGTTGCTACCGTGTTTTTCGACTCCATCTTCAAGAGATCATCGTATTAACCTTGCAAGGCCTGCCGTCGATGCCACCATGACGCTAGACGGCTCCGCCATCCTGCACGCATACATCAACCGCATCTGTCGTCGATACTCGGCAGCACCATGCCACCGAGTCTCAGCGCCAACAATGTGGTAGATGAATACCACTCCACCAACATCCGCCAACATCCAACAGCTGCTCCAAAAACGATGCCCCAAGAGGTAGAATGACGAGGCGCGCCGCCAACGTCCGATCCGGGAGACCCGGACCTAGGTTTTCCCCGGAGCAGCACGAGTGAGAAACCGCAGACTGCGACGACGATGCCTTCAAGAAGGTAGCGGCGCGACACGTCGCCATCGTCCGCCAACCGAGGTCGGAGCACGGTTTTCACCGGCAGCCGTGCATCCCCAACTCGCCGAGTGTAGTGCCAAGAAGGGAAAATATGACGCCTTCGACAAGGTAACGACGTCGACCGACGCCGCCATCATCCGCCAAGACCGAGGTCGAGGCTCAGTTTTCACCGGCCGTCATGACACCCCGGACTAGATCACCATTGCCGGAAACCTGTGTGAGATCCCATGATCCCCCACACAGGACTACCAGCCTGGCCGACCACCTCCGACGAAGAAGATGACCACCACCCCATGCCCGGGCTGCTGCCTCATGACGCGAGGGATGCCCACGAACGCCTCCATGCCGAGGAGGCAGAGCCATGACAGCCGGACCCGCCCCGGCCAAACGGACCAAGATTGGACCCGATAACGCCGCCGCCGCCCGCCGCCGCATCGCTGGGCCGCCCTGCGCTCGCCGCATCAAGGAGAGGCGGCAGACGCGCGCGTGCCCTCCAGGTCGTGGGGGCAGACGCCGCCGCCGGCGCGGCTTTGCTCTGCGGCCCTTGCGGCGGCGGCGGAGAGGGGGTTGGGAGAGGTCATGTGCGGGGAGGAGGGCCGCCGCGCCGAGATCTAGAAATATGAATTTTGGGGTGCTACATCGTTTTGGTTTCGATGGAACCTAGGTGCCAACACCTATTTTCGGGCAACATGGGACATCATCACCTCGCCTCTCATATATTGGTCAGCAATAGTGTCGAACAAGCGTTTTGGGATTCCGTTAGAAATTGACGTCGCTGTTCACATCCTCCCGCGACCGGCCACCCAAAATATTTTCTTTACTAGGAAACATGCCCGTGTGTTGCGTTGGGAGAGAAAAAGACAATTTTTAAATAAAAAAATTCATATTTTACTCCAAAATCAATCAACATGTGTAACCCTAACCTCAGTTTATCCTTTATCGTCATTGGGAGATGTGCATACATTTAAGTATGCTATGCTAAAATGGCGTCTACCTATTCTTTATGATTCCGACCTGCACTTAGTATTTGCAGTAGAGGAAATGGATCTTCAGAGATATAAGCATGCAAACGAAGAATATGCAATGAGAAACTGGTTAGTAAAAAGATGATTCTCACAGATTTTTTTTTTTCAACGGATGTGCAGATATTTTGCTTCGGTCAACCACCAAATATTTATATGTATGTACATCAGGTAATGCTTTTCCGAAGAATTTTTTTAGGTAATGCTCTTAGTAATATAATCGATCATCTCCTGGAACTTCTGCAACGGCAGCCTGTCGATGCGTCTAAATTACCATTAGCTCAAGGATCATGTAAAGCCATGCACCAACAATATCATTACAGATGCCATGAAAAAGCAATATCTACATACTAAGATTGCATGGTTTCCAGTTGAATAGCGGCTGGCAAGCCTTAGAGCATCTCCAAGACATCGTCCCCCAAGTTAGGCCCGCATCAGTGTCTTGGATTTCTGAGACGTGTTTTGTTCGTGCCGCGTTTGGAGGACGTCGCTCCTCAGCCGTGTCCCCCAAACGCCGCCCCCAAACATTAAAAGTATTTTTTTTTGTTAGAAGAAAACTATTTACTATAATATTTAAATCGGTTGAACATAAACAAATTATATATAAAACTTCGAAAAAATATAATTAAATTACATATAAATTCCCGTTAAACTACCACTTGAACTTCTTCTTCTTCGCTGATGGCCCCGCCTCGTCGTCGTCATCGTGGTGGCGCTTCCTGCTCGTCACCTCTTCCGAAGAGGCGGTGTCGGCGTCCGACGCGTGAGAGTCCTCCTCGTCGTCGCCGGTGCTCGTCGGCTGCGCCTTTGCCTTGGCCTTGGCCTTGGCCGCCTTGGCCTTGGCCGCCTTCGCCTTCGCCTTCGCCTTCGCACGGGCCACCGCCGCCGCCGTTCCTCGCTTTCTTCCTCCGCGTCCTCCTCCCGCCCAGCCATTCCTCCGCTCGTCAATC